>CM042087.1:19535259-20735259 GCA_023512835.1 Taxillus chinensis
ATAGTGCAGTTGATTAGACAGCGTATGCTAACAGCACAGAGTAGGCAGAACTCCTACGCGGATCAGAGGTGTCAACCCTTGCGGTTTAAGGTGGGGGACCGTGTATTTTTGTGGGTTTCGCAGCGTCGAGGGCTTCGGAAGTTTGGACGTGGATCCAAACTTTCCCCTCATTTGGTGGGGCCGTTTGAGATTGTTGCCACCGTGGGCGCAGTGGCTTACTGATTAGCTTTGCCACCAGAGTTGGCGCAAGTACATAATGTGTTTCATGTGTCTCAGTTGAGGCGGTATCACCCTGATCCTTCTCATGTGTTGGACTATCGCGAGATAGACTTGGCTGATGATGTTGCATATGTTGTTTGAGATGTGGTTTAGCTCGTTCTTGGATTTTGTCTGCCCTTTTGGCTTGTTGCGAGCTGCATTGCACATGTGTGATCGGTGATCATGTTTTATGTTTTGTTGTTGGGACATTGAGCTTGAATTTTACTATGTCCTTTGGGCATGTGTTTTATTTTCGAGGACGAAAAGTCCTAAGGTGAGAAGGATGTAAAGACTCGTATTTGGGTAGTTTTGAGAGATAGCCATTCTATAGGAATGTAACTATCTGGACGGTAGTGTAATCGTCGATGTGGGCATTTTGATTGTACTTGGGCCTGATTTCAAGTCGGGGCCCCGTTTGACCCGATTGTTGACTTTTTGGGGTTTATGCATTTGAGCGGTCATTTGGGTGTAACAATATCAGTCTAGTGTTGTGCTCATCATTTCGAGCGTTTTGAATGTAGTTTGACTCAATTCGGAGTTCGGGGTGTTGGAGGTCAATTTTTGTGTTGGGAGGTCAATTATTGACTGGGTCAATGGTTGACTAGGTCAGTTGACTGACAAAAATATAAATAGCAGGAAAGGAAAGATTTCACTTTATGCTATCACGTTTGTGCATTTGAGAGAAAGAGCTTGAGAGAGCTTGGTGGTCTTAGCGATTTGGGGCGATTTGGGTTCGTGGAGCTCAAAGATTCACTTCAAATAGGTGTCCTTGAACTTCTTATCTCTCTTGTTTTGGATCTGCATGAATTTATCATGATTTATGAAATTGAGCTTGAACCCTAGAATTTGGGGAAATCCAATTTTGGTTAAATCTAATGGTTTAGCATAAGATCTGTGGTTAAGAACTGTTTTATATCATTGTGGATATATGTTTCCATGATTTTGGGGTTAATTGACTGTGTTTTTCATGAGGGTTGTTAAGTCAACCATGGAAATTTGAGTTGAGATCTAGATTTCTAAAAATCTGGAATTTTATACGTGTTTCTGTGGTTTCTGCGCGATTTAGAGGCATTCTGGACGCGTTTTGAGATAGATATCGTACTTTGTTGCAAAACAGGGGTGTTACTGAGCATCTGGGAGTTTCTGGGCGCGTTTCAGACGAAGAACAGGTGAAAACGATGATGAACAGTACCCTGGGCACGTTCCTGGGTCAAAATGACGAAGACCCGAAGTTTTGGGTCGAAGGGTCGTAGTTCGTAGTTCGTAGTTCGTAGCCTCGTAGTTCGTAGCCAAAGGGTCGAAGTTCGTTGCCTTGTAGGTCGAAGGTCGTAGCCTCGCTTCGAGTCTTCGAGGCGTGCTGCAGTTCCGCACTCCGCAGCTACGAGTTGCCATTCCACAGCTACGAGTCGCAGGTTCTGAGCTACGAGGCAGTGTAACTCGACACTGGACAGCACTGGACTGGACCTATTTACATTGTAACCTATAAAGTAATATACTTAAGTTACAATGTAAATAACGAAATACCCCCCATTTGGATTCAAAGAAAAATACTAGAAAAATTAATTCTCATTCTTTCAAAATGTGAAAATTGGGATTTAGTGTAAAATCTCGGAAAAACCCAAAAGTTCGTAGTGGTGACTTTTTTGAAAGTGGGGTTAGACATCTGAGAAAAATCCCAAAAAATCAGATTATCTTATTTATGTTATGGGAACCCAATGCCGGGACTTTTGATTTCAAGAAAATAGCTGCTATGGGTACTTCCTTCATAAATCAAGGATTGATGATTTACTTGTGAAGACTGGCTACAGTTCTAAAGGAAATGTTGAGAATGACATGCCATACTAATGTTAGTATGTTGGTGTGAAGTATTGGGGCATGGACTCCGTGACTTGTTTGGGTTCTCACCGTGATGCACCGATGGTGCTATGTGGTTGACGTGGCAGGCATATGCACCGATGGTAGGCCTTTGTGGCGACTGTGGCTGGGCATATTGCGCTGTGGAGCAGGCTAAGGCCTGAGTTGAGCCGTTGAGCTCGTGGAGTTAAGGGCCGAGTGCCCTGATGGGATCCCATGGAGGATCGTGGACAAGTTGTCTGTGTGGGCAGGCCGAGTCCTGATGTTTGTTTGCAGGCTGAGTCCTGATGATTGTGCACACTACACAGTGCACGAGTACACTGAGCATATAGTATAGACTTATATGTGTTGCATGATGTGGAGCTTTGGGGTCACCTACTGAGCTTGTCGCTCACCCCTATTTGTTGTTTACCCCTTTTCAGGTGTGACTCGAGACTAGTGGAGGACTTTCTTCCGGGAGGACGTGCCCACTACTCTGATGTATGATACAGTACTGTATTCTATATTTTATTATGTATTGTATCCCGAACATGGGTCCGTGGACAGTTGTATTTGCATACTGTTTGTGATGTAATGTCTGTATGACTGTTTGACTTATCATATGCATGATGATGTATGGGAAAGTACAGGATTACCCTTGATGTATGACTGTACAGGGTTACATATTTGAGATAGCACACGCGGTGTAGTCTCTATTGGTGATAGTCACCAACCCCTTGACCTTTCGGGTGCGGGCAAGGGGAAGTTATGTTCCTGGTTTCGGGTTTTCTTGGAATTCGGGGGCGTGATAGTGTCGAAATGGGTGGAGGTAATTCCAATAAAAGTAAATGATGCCAGGGTTGTGACTAAATTCCTCTCAAGGAATACTTTTAGCCGCTTTGAGACACCAAGGGCTATAATTAGTGATGAGGGTAGTCACTTTTGTAATAAGTTATTTGATAAATTATTGGTGAAATATTGTGTGAACCATAGGAAGTCCTTAGCTTACCACCCACAAGCTAGTAGACAGGCTGAGGTGTCCAACAGAGAGATTAAAGCCATTTTAGAGAAAACAGTTGGAGGAAACTGGAAGGATTGGTCTCAAAGGCTTGATGAAGCCTTATGGGCATATAGGATAGCCTATAAAACTCCCATTGGGATGTCACCCTACTGCATTCTTTATGGGAAGGCATGTCATTTGCCAGTGAGTTAGAACGCAAGGCTCTATGGGCCTTGAGGAAGCTTAACTTTGATACAGATGAGACTAAGGAACTGAGGCTGACCCAACTCATGGAGTTGGATGAGTTTTGAATGGAGGCCTATGAAAGTGCTAAACTCTATAAAGAAAGAACCAAGAAATGACATGATAGGCATCTAAACAATGAACCTTTAAACCTGGGACAGAAAGTCTTTCTATTTAACACTAGGTTGCGGTTATTTCCTTAAAAATTAAGGTCCAAATGGATGGGACCTTTTGTTATAATAGACAGGAAGCCATATGGGAGCTTTGAGCTCCAAGCTAAAGATGGCAATAAATTTTGGGTAAATGGAAATAGATTAAAACCATATTATGATCCAGCTCAGAGGGAGGTTGTTGATACCCTCTCTCTTGTACCTTCATGATCACATCTCGCAGTCTAGCTACAGACTTTAAATAAAGCACTTGTTGGGAGGCAACCCAAAGGTTTTATTTTTGTTTTTATTTAATATTTGTTTGTGTGAGATAACCTAGGTGGAGGAAACCTTGTTTGGCTTTACTAACCATCTTGCAGGAAGAGCAAATTAATGGGCCTTGGACTTCTGGATTTATTTTTAAGGCCCAAGTCCTAGAGCAATGACCAAGTGAAGCCCAAAAGTGCTTGAAATTGAACCCAAACATATGTCGTGCAGGAAGAGAAGTTGATCTACAGTGCAATACAAACTCAGCGGAAATTTTTGGGCCAATTTGAGCCTGCACGTGATAATGCATGTGATATGGCCATATGGTGTGCCCCTCATTTTGTGCTGAAATGTTTATGGAAGGTAGATATTAATAGGAGGAGTAATTATCTCTTCTGCACGCAATATCCTAGCTGGCATTTTGAGGGCACAAATGACAAAATATCAATTTTATGCCTCAAGGACACTTCAACAATTTGATCACGTGCAGAAGGGACATTTGATCTACAGCTCATGAGGGTCCCACCACAAAACTTTGGGATGATTTAGACCTGTACGCGACAATGGTCATATCACGTGTAAGGGGTATTTTTGTCCATTTAGCCTGAAAGTTTTAGGACACGTGTATCATGGGATTTTGAGCGCATGTTGTTCTACACGCAATATGTTTTGAGGACAAGATCTAGGTCAAACAAGGCAAATACGATTTCCAAATCTGAAATTGGGGAAAAACTGGTTCTTGCTGCTGCAGCCTGATTGCACCTTTCTTCTCCTGCAATTCTTTAAGCCAAACCTCAACTTTTCATAGCAAGATGGTGCAAACAAGGAGGTCAGGCAAGGAAGAGGCCCAATCATCAAGTTCTACAAGCAGTGAGGATGGGGAGATGTTCTTAGGGCATGCCTTGGATCTGAGAGGTTTTGGAGGAATCAGAACTTGGATGGTCAAGTGAGCTAGCCCTAAAGATTCAAAATCTTAGCTTAATAAGGTTAGTTTTAGCCCGCTATGCCATCTATTATACTGCATTGCTAGAGTTCTATCATTCAATTTATTTAAATGAGGAAGAAGATGAAATCCTAGGGCAGGTGCAGGGGGTTTATATCCGTATAACACCTGAGATCATTAGGAGATGCTTTAATCTCCCTATACCTACTAATCATTTCCCTCAACTGAGCTTAGGGGAGTATGGTACAATATTTAATTATGCCAATTGGTTTGAGAGGAGGAAGCAATTTACCAAAAATGGCTTTGTGGGTAAGTTTAGATGCCTAGCACACCTTGTAGGGAAGTGTTTGCTGCAGACTAGTAGAATGGATGGTGTGCCTAAGACACATCTAGAATTCATGTACAGCATTGACCATATGTTGAATGTGGATTGGGCCACTGCCATTTTCACATGGCAGAAGAAGAATTTTACAAAACGGGTCTATGGCAGAATGCTATGTGTAATTTTTCAGAGCCAACATGCTCAGCATTTTGCTTATTTGGATAGCAGCCCCTTCCCCTCTCAATGGATTTTGAGAGTGCTGCAGCTAGCAGGAGCTTTGGGGGTAAGTCCTAGAGGAAATTGGGGGGATAGCCCCCATGTTGTACCACAGCCATCTAGGCACAGTGTTCATATGGAAAGGCCCATTGAATTTGCTAGGGACACCTCCACCCCATTGGATGAAAGGAAGCAAACCTTATTCAGCCTCACTACAATGTATATGCAATACAATGTGCACAATGAAGATATTTTTAAATTCTTTCAACGTATAAGTGGCCAAGTGGTAAGTGAGGTGGAAGTTATTAACTAGGCATTTACCAATGGACACATCAATAGTGCCCAGTTTGAAGAGTTAATGGCACTCATCTCTCAGGACCAGCAAGCCACCTCTAGACCTACAACAAGGGCATGGGAAGCCTCGGAGGCTCCTGCTGCTGCCTGTAATGATGCATGGAGACAAGAAAATCAAGAGCTCAGAAGGGATCATACTAGGACGAAGCGCGAAGTGGAGGAGCTGAAGAAAGATAACAAAGAAATCAAAGGCCTACTGGGAAAAATTTGGAGGGCCTTGAGTAGAAGGCAAAAGTCCGCAAGCTCTCCAGTAGTGGAGATATCTGATGAGGACTCACCTCCAGCCTATGAGGGCTCCTACCATGCCCAAGAAGAGCAACCACAGCCAGAACCAGAAGCATGGTACTCCCCTAATGAGCCCTATGTGGACCCTGCATATTCTCAGGCGATAGTGCCTGTTATATACCCTATTTCATGGGGGACAGACATTCCAGTTGAGCCTCAAGACTTCCTTGGAGAGCCCATTCATTTGAGAATTAATCCATCCATATCCTCTAAGGAAGCTCAAGAGGAGTTTGAGCGCTTCATAGACCCTAAGGTGCTACAGGTTCGCTTTGTAAGGGACATGGACGTCTTCACATCCGAATTCCTCCGGCGGATCTCAGCTAATGAATTTTTATATACAGATGATGTGGATTTGTTTTGCAGGACCATGCATTTCATAGTGGAGGCTGAGCCTTATAATTATCTGCTGGCCCAGTATAAGTCCATTATGCTGTGCGAATTATATGAGCACCCTTTGTCCGAAAGTGTTTTGCGTTAGCACATGAATGGTGCGAATGAAGGCCACCGACCTTGGCACACCGTGCATGAGGTATTAATCCCTGTACACATTGATCACCATTTTGTATTAGTGCATTTGGATTTGAGTGCAGAGCATGCAGTGCTGTATGATCCAAGTCAAGGCCATGGGTTTGGAAGAAGGAAGAGGCAGCTTGTTCATGGCCTCATGAAAAGAATCAAAGACGCAATGAAGAAAGAGGGGTTACTGCAGGACAAATTACCTTTTACCAGACTGTGGGTGAATGTGTGCAAGCCTTCACAGATTTAGGGCGGTTTGCTCTTGAGACTTGGGAAAAGGAAGCCCGTAAGATGCAGGACTTTATTCAGGGTTTGAGGCCATCTTTGAAAAATAAGTTGGAGGTGATGCAGTTGACTAACTACAGGGAGACGGTCGACAAGGCACTTATTATTGAGCGAGGTCAGGATCAGGCGAGAACCTAGAGACCGGGAGGTTCGGTAGGTCCAAGCAAGAAGAGGCAGAGTGGGGAGAGTAGTGCCACTCAACCTGAGAGAAGGCAGGTGCAGAGGGTTTCCAACCAGGCGGTGGGACCCTATAAGAGTTCAGCTAGCCAGTGGTCAGGAACTTGTTGGAGCTGTGGTTTGACCGGACACTTGTCGAGAGACTACCCGAGGAAAAAGATAACATGTTACCGATACGGGAAAGTTGGACATGGAGCTAGGAAATGTTCTACCTTTAGCTTGACCAAGAACTGGCAGTATGCTCCCTGTTGGACCCCATTTTGTCTGGGTTGGACATGCTAACCCCATTTTATATACCTATCTGCCCATGCCATATACCTTGTTGAACAGGCCCACAATGATCCCATACTTCCAAGGAATGGTTTGGAATTGATGTTAACCCCAATTTGCACGAGATGGATACAATTGACACGGACGGGGGAGTCCAAAATTAATGACTTCTGCTACAAGTCTTTGAAGCGCCCCAAGACCAACACCGGGTAATAGAGGATGAAAATTGGAGACTGACGCACTTGACCGAGCTCAAATCGGACTGAAAATGAAGAAGTTATGACCAAATCAACCTTCGTTGGAAAAGTCAAAACTTGCCAAAAGACGGTCAATGCCCCTGGTCAAATCGCCCGAAAAGTGGCCATGCGAAATTCTTTAAAGCGTCAATTTAGGGGAATACGGATCTCCCCAAACAATCCCTGGAAAGTTATCCATTTTTGCATTTTAGGTGAAGGGTAAGAAGGTAATTAAAAAAAACTTCGAGGTTGACCGTTGACCGTTGACCGTTGACCTGCTGACACTTCGACCCATTGATCTTCGAAGCCTCGAAGCCCCGAAGCATCGAAGCCTCGAAGCCTCGAAGAGTCGAAGCCTCGAAGCCCCGCTGCCGACACTCCGACCTACAACTCGCCCCTTCGGACCTTCGAACCTTGTGAAGATGCGACGCCTCAAGACTTACGACACCAGGACTTACGACACCAAGACTTGCGACACTTCGACCTTCGACTCGTTGGCCATTGACCATTGACCTGCCGACACTTCGACCTTCGACCCTGGACACTCGAAGCCTATAAACCTGCTGACACTTCGACCTTCGAACCTTGACCCGGACGCCTATAAGCCTTCGACCCTGGACACTTGAAGCCTATAAACCTGCCGACACTTCGACCTTCGAACCTCGACCCGGACGCCTGTAAGCCTTCGACCCGTTAACCGTTGACCTTCGACCTGCTGAAACTACGACCCGTTGACCGTTGACCATCGCCCCACCGAAATTTCGACCCACCGAAGCTTTGACCCTGCCGACACTCCGACCTGCCGACACTTCGACCCTCTGACCCCTTTGACCTTCGCTAATTGGCATTTCTCGCTGGCTCCGTGCGCTGTTTTTTTCTTTCTTTCTTTTTCTCGCTGGCTTCATGAGACCCGTCTTCTGCGCTGGCCACCTGACAAAGAATCAATTTTGCAACGACCCTGTCAGTCACATGTGCTAAAATACAAATTCAAAAGGCAATCACGAGCTGCCCTGTCTTCCGCACAAGCTGTCCACCCAACAAAGCATCAAATCTACAAATTAAAATAAGGGAATCAATAATACAGCATTAAATGCTGCAATTAATGACAGTCGAGCCAAAATTTCTCTGCCAGCCTTTAAAATGCAGTGAACTGTCCCTGCGCAAAAGAAAGAGGGGATCATCGTTGAAAAAAAAAAGAGAGATCATCGTTGAAAAAGAAGAGGGTTGTTCGTGAAAAAAAAATTGAGGTAGCCATCTTCGTTGGAAAAAACCTGCTACCATTCCTCATCCCAGCGCAAACAAAAAAAAAACAAAAACAGAGAGTTGAGAGAAACACAAAGGGTCCAACAGAAAGCAAAAAAAAAGGAAGAGAGTTCAACCAAAAAGATACAGAAAAGGAAGAGGTTCGGCAGAGAGAGGGAAAAGAGTTCAGCCCCAAGTCTTTCCAATCCCTTTTCCCTGACACCTCGTTACAGCTCTTTTACCCAGAAAAAACACAAAAAAAAAAAAAACAATTCCAGTTCTGCTTTTTTTTTCTCTTCCTACATTTCCATCAAAACAAAAACAATCGTTTCTTCATTCCCTATTCCTTACACCTTATACCCATTCTCCTCGATTCCAGCCCCAAAAAAAAACTGAATCCAAAATATACATCATCCTCCTTTCCCACGTTTTCTACCCAAAACCTAGGAAAAGGCGACCATCGTGTGGACAGGATTCGCACAGCAGTTCAGTATTCGAAGCTTCAAAGTCGGTTCAGCCCTTATTTCTTCATTACTTTTCACCTTACTCACATTGATATTTGATGTAATTCTTAATATTTCCTTGTGTTTCTTTTTCTTTTATTTTGTTGCGTTGTGTTTTCTTAGTATTTCCTTTGTATATGAGTATTTTGTAATATGTAAAGTATAGCAAAAAAAACAAAGAAAGAAAAACAGAGAGCAAAGGGAGAAGATGAAAAAAAAAAAGAAAAAGAAAAAAGAGTGATTTTATTTTTCTTTTGTGGATGTCACACTCACACACTCCACATCTATTTTGATATATATGTATTTTCAATTGTTTAAATGCATGGATTTAGGTTCGAAGCTTTTTAAAAAAAAAACACACACAAAAAAGAATAACCAAAAGTTTTCCACAAAAATGTTTGCCAAAACGTTTTCAATAAGTAATTTTCATTTTCAAAAAATGTCTCCTAAAAAAGACAAACAAACAAAAAACCAACAAAAAAAAACCAAAACTTTTTGCAATAAAATGTTTTCAAAATCTCTTCAATAACATGTTTTGAAAATGTTTTAATAAAATGTTTTCCAAAATGTCTTCCAAACAAAAAAAAACAAAACAAAACAAAAAAAACAAAACAAAAAAAACAAAAAATAAAAAAACAAAAACAAAAAAAAAACAACAAAAAACAAAAATAAAACAAAAACAAACCAAAAACCAAAACCAATCCCTAGGATCTCATTCTCCATTTCAAACAAAAACCCAAAACTTTTGGGACTCCCTTTAGGGATTTAGGGTAAATCACTTTTAACCGTAACTTTAACAAATAACTTAGCCAAATAAAAATCATAGACTTTTAGAAAATTTAACCCAGTCATAGCAGTACAAATAAAAGAAAAACCTCCTCCTCCTAAATTAGATACCGAAAGGGCGGTGTAGGGGTGCTAATCCTTCCCTACACGTAATCAACTCCCGAACCCTTCTCTGATAACGCAAACCACACACTTTAAACTACTCAAAGTATAGGGTATCCAATTGTACCCCAAAAACAGTTGGTGGCGACTCTAAAACTTCTCACCATTGGTTTAGTTTGAGCTCACCCCAAACGGGCCCGGACGAAAACCAGTGATGACAGCTGGCGACTCTGCTGGGGACAATGAACACTTTAGAGAGTTAGGTCTAGAACTAGGATTAGGAAGTTATATTTAATTGTACTGTTGTATATATTTAACTGTCATGCTAAGTTGTTTTTTTAGATGTAATTGTGATTTACTTATTTTTTATACAGTTGTCGTTTAAACTGTGATTTATTTGTATGCTTTAATTACCATGATAGTTGTGATTTACTGCTTTCCATACTTGTTGCATTCATGCATAACCCTATATCCGGGTTTAGCACAATTTAGGTTAGCGAGGTTCAGTACGGTCCCCAGTGCATTGATCATTATCCGCAATAGGGCCTCGGACTCCTCACTCAAGCTTGAGGTTCTTTTAAGGCACGTCCTTTTAAGATCCCCCTCCGGTAAATCCCATGGTGTACGGAGCCCTCTATTCAGGAAGTTTGGGAACCAACGAATAAGATAGGTGTAGCAATAGAAGCCCATCAGGGGCATTGACCCACACTTTGTTTGCTCATTCCATGCTAACCTTTGTTTTGCAGGGTAGTCCTTAAGTCATTCCCTACACATATTAGCTGTTTTTTTTACTATTGGTTTATTCTTTTTCCGGTCTAACTGCCTTGATATATTAACCTGTCATCTTAACCTGTCACCATACATAACACAACATTCATATAGGCATGGCGACTTTCAGTCATCTCCTAAAAGGCCCTCAGGACAAGGAGGCTGTCGTAGTGGTGGCCCAAGCATCTGGAGACATTCAACTTCGCCTTGAAAATTTTCCGCCAAGAGAAGCCCACAAGGCAGAACATGTTATCATAGAAGATCAGCTGGACTACACTAAGGAGGTGCAGACAATATGGAGGCAATGGTCAGACGAAAGGAAAAGCATATACATACAACAGTTTGGGGATTTGCTCCATGTGACCGAGCTACTGGCCGATACAGATATGCTTGGGGCAGCCATATATTTCTGGGAGCCTCGACGGCGGTGCTTTGACTTCAACGGCATAGATCTGGCTCCCACAATAGAAGAATACAGAAGAATATTGGACATCCCCGTGGAAAACAAAATGAAGATCTATCTACCTGAGCCCAGAAGGTCATGTCGAAGGGCCTCTCCTGAGATTATGGGAAAGCCAATATGGGACTCACCGGCAGTCACAACCTACGGTGGGCGAGAATATCTTCCATGGGCAACAATCAAAGAAATAATACAAACTGCAACAGAAGCAGAGGCACACAAACTGCTTACACTAGCTATATATGGGCTAGTCATTTTCCCGAGGATACCGGCCCACATCGATGGGGCAATTGTAGATTTGGTCCAGCAGGTGCTCAAAGGATGTGACCCTACTCCTGCTATCTTGGCTGAAACCATCCGATCTCTTACTTACCTGAGGAGTAAAGGCTCGGAACAGTTCATGGGGTGCTTACCTCTCCTATGTACCTGGTTGCAAGGCCATTTCCCCTGTAGTGTTCATCGTTTCCCTGCTGTTTATCAAGTACCAGCCACAACACTACTAGATATTCTGCTCAGCAAGTGGAGCCTACCAAAAGACTTTGAAAGCTGGAAAAAGAAGTTGGAGAACCTCACAGAAGCTGACATTACCTGGACTGCTCCTTGGATGCCGGTGGTCTCCATGACATATAGCTGCAGGGACTACAATTGGGTTCCACTTTTAGGTCCCTGGGGAGGAACTGCATATGCACCATTGTAGGTGGGAAGACAAGTGGGGCGTCATCAGATTATTCTCGTGCTCTTTGGTATGGAAGAGTGTGACTTCACTTACAGCAGAACCATGCTCACAGAAGAAGGCAAGAAGATGTATCAAGCATGGTCCACACCACATAAGATCCAACCCAACAGTTCAAAACCTGGTGTTTACCCAGCATACATATCTTGGAGGGCACAACACAAGTCACAGCTAACTTCAAACATGCAGGCTATCCTCCAGGAGAATCAGACTTTAAGGTAGCAGATCCAAAGGCTAGAAGCATCTCTAGAAGGAGCTCTTCAAAGGCTGCAGCTGAGGGAAAAACAGATCGAGACCATAATGAAGCAGAGGGAGGAAGCAGGTGAGCGACCACCCCAGAGGAAGAGGCGCCGTGCTCCTTAGGAGATGACTGGAAGATTGCCTTAAGATCATGTAGTAATAGCTTTCATTTTACATGGCATTTCAGCATTGTATGTTTGTATTGAGTGTTTGTATTGTGTGTTTTGTTTGCAATAAAGTTGTTTGTTTCTTTAACCCTCCGCATAGACATTCATGCGTACATGCATATCAAATGAAAAGTCAAATGAAAATTCCCTTGTACCCAGGTGGGTAGCAGCCTCCCTCCAGGATTGCGCACTCTTACAACCTCAGATCCCGGCGCAATCAAATACCACAGCCGTAGCCAATGGCAGAAGAAACAGAGAACAGACTCATGGGGTTGGAACAGTCACAACAAACCCTACAGGGGAAAATGTCTGTAATAATGGAAATGCTCACAAAATTGACTGAAGAAAGAGGAAGAATTCCGACAGGGGGAACTACCAATCACCATCAAGAGCAGGGACATGAGGCCGTTCAGTCACCCAACCTGGCTCCAAGCCAGGCACCCACATACCATCCTGCTATGGCACAACCTCCAACCCCAAATCAAACTCATTTCACTATGCCTGCACCAGGAAATGTAATGGAAGCGGTGGGTTCCCCAGCCCCTCAAGAAAATGTTGAGTCTTCCGCTCTACGCCGACTCGAGGAAAGATTGAAAGCCGTAGAAGGCATGGACAGCTATGGCATGACCAGCCCACAAGACTTATGCTTAGTCCCTAGAGTGGTGCTGCCACCAAAATTCAAAATGCTAGAGTTTGAAAAGTTCAACGGGACCCGATGTCCGAAGACACAGCTGGCCATGTATTGTCAAAAGATGGCTGCTTATGTTGGTGAAGACAAGCTCCTCATGCATTGTTTCCAGGAAAGCCTAACCGGGGCATCCCTTCGTTGGTACTTTCAACTGAATGGAAACCGCATTAAGACATGGAAGGAATTAGCTACTTCCTTCTTGGCACAGTACAAACATGTCACCGAGCTGGCGCTGGATCGACTAACCCTGCAGTCCATGGAAAAGGGATCCGAGAAGAATTTCAAAGATTATGCACGAAGATGGAGGGAGGCCGCTGTGGAGGTTCAACCTCCTCTTACCGAAAGAGAACTCACTACTCTTTTTATCAACACACTAAAAGGCGTCTACTATGAGAAGTTGATCGGTAACGTCTCCAGCAGCTTCGCAGACTTGGTCGCGTCCGGTGAACATGTAGAAAGTGGCATTAAAGGCGAAAAGCTAAAGGGTGATGCGGCTGAGGCATCAAAACGGTTTCAACCACTAGCAAAAAAGAAGGAAAATGAAACCAATCTGGTATACCCATCACACCCGCCGATACAACCAACATTCTACTAAGCGCCAGGGTGCTACAGAGGGTCACCGGTGGCTGCTTATGCTGCACCTACACCACCTCCCCAATTCATGCCATACCTGCCGCAAGGAGGGGTCCCATTTCCATACTCAATGGTACCTAACTCATTTCAACCGAGAGCGCCATACCCAGAGTAACCAAGGCCAGCAACTCAGGAAGGACCAGGAGCCTCATTCCAAGGACAGGGGCAACCAAGGGCCCAGACCCAGCAAGCAGGAGCGAATCAGGCTTCTCGCCGACCACGACAGGAGTTTGACCCGATTCCAATGACATATGCTGAATTATATCCCAAGCTTTTAAAAGCAAGGATGGTAACTCCTATACCCTTGGGAGAAATAAAGACTCCTCCCCCGGCCTAGTATAAGCCAGATGCTAGATGTGAGTATCATGCAGGTGGAGCTGGACATGATATCGAGAATTGTATAACATTCAAAAGGAAGGTTCAGGCATTAAAGGATGCAAAATGACTGGATTTCTCCGCACTGTCTGGGACGCCAAATGTGAACAGCAATCCTCTCCCAGAACACTCCAATAATGTTGCTAGTATCGAAAATGAAGCACGGCTGGAAAAGGTCTCCCAAGTACAAATGGGGAAAACACATTTGTTTACTCTGTTACAGGAACATGGCTATATACTTGCTAAAGACACGCCAAAGGCAGGAAAAGGAACAGACGGGGAAAAACAATGCCCTTATCACAAGATGTCACGGGGACATGACATTGCAGAATGTACTGAGTTTTCCGAGGTGGTGCAAAAACTCATGGACCAAAGGATGATAGAATTCTCAAGAGGAGGAATGGACAACCAAAGCCACATGATCCAAGAAGACGATTCACACAAATCGCCATGGGTGCCAACACCCCTTGTCTTAACTGTTAAGGCTCCGGAGATCCTGCTACTACCGCAGGGAATCAAGCCTCTCACTATCCATGCCTCAAGTCTTGTGCCAGACAAGGGGGAGAGGACTGAAATCCCACAACTACCGCATGGAATTGCACCCCTCACCATAGGTGTTCCTGCTCCTTTCCCCTATAAACCGATAACCCGGTCCCATGGAATTACAGTTGTGAAGTAGTCCGGGGAGCCACCGCAGCAGAGAAGATAACTAGGAGTGGTAAGGCTTATGCCCCTGATATGGCTGACAAAGCAAGGAAGGAAAAAGCTGTGGAATTAGACATTGAGCCAACGCTAGAGGCAACAAAGAAAGAAGCACCAGTCACTGAAAAAGAGACATTGGAATTCCTGAAGCTTATGAAGCAGAGTGAGTATAATATTGTGGATCAGCTAAGTCGACAACTGGCTCGCATCTCATTGCTTTCATTAATGATGGATTCCCAACCTCACCGTGAAGCACTATTGAAAGTCCTAAGCCAAGCCTACGTTCCTCCAACCATCTCAGTCGCGAATGTGGATGGACTCACTAGTAACCTCATCCTGAACAACGTCATTAGCTTTGGAGATGACGAGCTACCCCAAGAAGGAAAGGGGCACGTAAAAGCTCTGCACATCATGGTCAAATGCAAGGAGCACACCATAGCCCGCGTACTCATTGACAACAGCTCGGCCTTGAACATTATGCCCTTGCATATACTGCAGCAACTTCCAATTGACGCGTCCTATATGCATCCCTGTACGATGAAGGTACGGGCATTCGATGGAGGAAAGCGTGACGTGGTGGGAACTCTGGATATTTCACTCATGATTGGGCCAACTACTTTTACGGTGGAATTTCAGGTGATGGACATTACGCCATATTACAGCTGTTTGTTGGGAAGACCCTGGATCCACATGGCAGGGGCATTGCCGTCAAGCCTCCACCAAAAGATGAAATTTGTGATGGGGGACCAGCTCATTTGCATTTCTGGAGAGACAAGTTTCCTCGTCACCAAACCGGCATCAGTACCTTATATTGAAAACAACGAGGATGTACCGGAATGTTCCTATCGATCCTTTGAGGTCGTGAACATCACTTCTATACTGAGCTATCACCTCTCAAAGGCGTCAAAGATGGTTGCAGCCACTATGATCAAACAAGGGTACAAACCAGGGCAAGGATTAGGCCTGACAGCTCAAGGGATTCAGAAACCCCTGACCATCCGAGAAAACACCGAAAAGTTTGGGCTAGGCTACGTCCCTACAAAAGCTGACAGACAAAGGGAAGCTACCAAGAAGAGGGAAATCAGAATGGCAAGGTTGCGAAAAGACCATTACCTGAGGAAAGGAGAAGCCTTCCCCCCCTTGAATGTTACATTCCGGAGTGGAGGGTTTATCCATAAGAGCCATCCTGAGCCCAAGACGGGGACTGTAGCCGTGTTGGACACAAATGAGCATGCACCATGCGAGATGGTTAAGTTAGTGCGAGAGGATTCCAACCATCCATTGAACAATTGGACCAGCCTGGACCTCCCCATAATGTATTGCTTATGAGTCACTGGGATTTAATGTATTCTATTCTAATGTACTTTGAAGCTATGAACATTTGTTTTTCCTTAAACCTTCTAATAAAATGTGTTTTACAAAATCTTTCATGGGCATTCCATTCATAACATATGCATATCATATTTGGTTACCAACTTGTCATTCTCTTATAAGTAGGTATCACAATGTCAATGAAAACATAGTATGCGAAGGCGAAACGGGATGCCAAAGGTTTGACCAAAGTCCAAACTGGGAGCAGCCCGTGTTCGAAGCTGACGAGAATGAGATAGAGGAGACACCTGAACTACCAGGCCAGATTATATGCCTATTGGAAAGGGAAGACCATTTCTCCATTCCAAGTGAAGACCCAGTAGAAACAGTGAATTTTGGGACGGCAGCCGAACCAAAAGAATTGAGGGTGGGGTCTTTGATAACTACCGGCATCAAGAAGAAGTTAATTGAGCTGTTAAGAAGCTACATCGACATTTTTGCATGGTCATACCAAGATATGCCCGGATTAGACATAGATATAGTACAACATCACATACCCGTGAAGCCAGAGTGTAAGCCAGTACAGCAGAAATTGAGAAGAATGAGACCAGAGATGATACTGAAGATTAAAGAAGAAGTCAAAAAGCAATGGGATGCAGGTTTCCTAAGTGTCTCCCATTATCCAGAATGGGTGGCCAATGTTGTACCAGTACTGAAGAAAGGAGGCAAAGTACGCATGTGTGTCGACTATAGAGATCTGAACTGGGCCAGTCCGAAAGACAACTTCTCACTCCCTCATATTGATACCTTAGTGGATAATATGGCAAAGCATGCTCTATTCTCATTCATGGATGGTTTCTCGGGCTATAATCAAATTCGTATGGCCCCCGAACACAAAGAGAGGACCACATTTACGACACTTTGGGGCACTTTTTGCTATAATGTGATGCCTTTTGGCCTGAGGAATGCAGGGGCAACATATCAGCGAGCCATGGTGACCCTATTCCACGACATGATGCATAAGGAAGTCGAAATATATGTGGACGACATGATAGCCAAATCACGAAGCACTGAAGATCATATCGAAGTACTCCGCAAGCTCTTCAATAGGCTACGGAAATATCAGCTGAAATTGAACCCCAGAAAGTGCACTTTCGGGGCCATGTCGGGAAAACTGTTGGGTTTCATTGTGACCCAAAAAGAAGTTTAAATCGATCCAGATAAAGTTCGAGCTATCCATGAGATGCCGCCACCACGGACCATCAAGGAGGTAAGAGGATTCCTAGGGCGACTGAATTATATTGCCCGATTTATTTCCCAGCTGACAGCCACATGTGAACCCATTTTCAAGACTTTACGGAAAAACAACCTAGAAGTTTGGAATGACAAGTGTCAAGAAGCTTTTGACAAGATCAAACAATATCTGTCCAATCCACCTGTTTTAGTTCCACCAGTACCAGACAGACCTTTAATCTTATACTTAACTGTCCAAGGGTCCTCAATGGGTTGTGTCTTGGGCAACATGATTCTACAAGCAAGAAGGAGCAGGCCATTTATTATCTTAGCAAGAAGTTCACCATCAATGAAGAAAACTACACACCCTTGGAGAAGACGTGCTGTGCTCTTGTTTGGATAACAAGAAGGCTGAGGCAGTACACTCTTTATCATACCACATGGCTGATTTCAAGACATGATCCGCTCAAATATCTCTTAGAAAAACCATCCATTTCTAGGAGAATCGCCAAATGGCAGTTGATCCTATCGAAGTACGATATCATCTACGTACCTCAAAAAGCCATAAAAGGAAGTGCAATAGCCGACTATCTGGCAGATAGAGCGCTGGAAGACTTTGAGCCCATGACTATTGGCTTCCCAGATGAGCACATTAACATCATTTCGGCCGAAGTATCAGACATATGGACGATGTGGTTCGATGGAGCCTCCAGTCTTTTAGGTCACGGTGTTGGGGCCATCCTGATATCCCCAAAAGGCGAACATTTTCCCATGGCGGCAAAGCTAACCTTCCCTTGTACAAACAATGTAGCAGAATATGAGGCTTGTGTGATGGGACTTCAAGAAGCCATTAACAAAGGAATCAAAAAATTATGAGTGTTCGGCGATTCAGCACTCATCATTTTCAAGTAAGGGGTGAATGGGAGACTCGAAACCACAAATTAATCCCATATCGGAAGCACGTTGTAGAGTTAGCCGAGCAATTCGAAGACATCACATTTGAGCATATGCCCAGGGAATACAATCAGCTCCCTTACGCGCTGGCAACTCTAGCCTCCCTCCTTCGGCTAGACACAAAGTTGGAAGTTCAGTCTTTCGATATCCGTATACAAGATGCTCCTGCACATTGCATGGCCATTGAAGGAAATACTGAAGAAAAACCTTGGTTTGAGGACGTCAAATAATATTTGCTTAAGCAAGAATACCCAGCAGAGGCCTCTGAATCTGATAAAAGAAATATCCGAAGGTCAGCATCCAACTATTATCTTGATAGTTCCGTTCTGTATAAAAGAAACCATGACATGGTATTATTGCGGTGTGTGGCAAAAGGAGAATCAACACAGATAATGAAAGAAGTACACGAAGGGGAATGTGGTTCACATGCAAACGGACATGCATTAACAAGACAAATCATGCGAATGGGCTATTATTGGGTCACCATGGAAAAAGATTGCATTGAATATGTGCGCAAATGCCTCAAGTGTCAAATTCATGGCGATAAGATCCAAGTACTGCCGTCCAAACTATACGTGATGGTTTTCCCGTGGCCGTTCTCACTTTGGGGCATTGACGTTATCAGACCAATATCTCCGAAAGCTTCTAATGGTCATCGTTTCATTTTGGTAGCCATTGATTACTTCACCAAGTGGGTAGAAGCGGCATCATATGTTAATGTCACATAGGCTGTGGTACTTCAATTTATACGGAACAACATCATATGCCGATATGGTCTTCCCGAGCAGATCATAATGGACAATGCTGCCAATTTGAACAGCCGGATGATAGGGAGGTTGTGTGAAACATACAAAATTCAACACCGCAACTCGACCCCCTATCGCCCAAAGATGAATGGAGCAATCGAGGCAGCCAACAAGAACATCAAGAACATTATCAGAAAGATGACTGAAACGTACAAAGATTGGCACGAGAAGCTACCTTATGCTTTGCACGCTTATCGTACCTCAGTGCGTACATCGAACGGGGAAACTCCATTTTCTTTGGTCTATGGCATGGAAGCAGTTCTACCGGTCGAAGTGGAGATACCTTCCGTCCTCGTACTCAGGGATACTCAGCTCGAAGAAGCAGAATGGGCCCAAAGTCGTTATGACCAGTTGAATTTAATTGAGGGCAAGCGCTTGGCAGCAGTTTGCAGAGGACAGCTGTATCAATAAAGAATGATGAACAGTTACAATAAAAAGGTGAAGCCCAGAAGGTTTCAAGAGGGTGATCTTGTCCTCAAAAAGATCTTACCAATTCAACATGACCATAGAGGCAAATCGACTCCCAATTATGAAGGCCCATATGTTGTGAGAAAAGCATTCTCGGGAGGCGCACCGATTCTTGTGAGAATAAGCGACGCCGTCAAAAAGTTTTATGCTTAACTTTCATACCTCCCAACCAGATTCTCTCTCCTGCAATAAGCGGACTTGGTGAAAACCCGAAAGGGCACCAAGGGTAAAATACAAAACTCCAACAAAAGACAAAAGAGAAAACAAAGGCGGACTTGGTGAAGACCTGAAAGGGCACTAAGGGTAAAATACAAAGCCAACAATAAATCTTGAAGGGTGAAATCAGTTTAGTCAGAAACTAAAAGGTTCAAGACCACAACAAATAGGGTCCGTTGCAAGCAGTAGAGGCAACATCATCCAAAAAAAAAAATAGTGGCTACAAACAGTGGAAGACTTGGTCAAACCTACGGCACACTCGAATCAAATTTGTACATTATACTTTTAAAGACTTGTGATTCTGTTTATCAGATTATAACAATAGGACACTTTTTATGATATAAATATGTTTTGTAGAACTAAACCAGCAAAAATTTCTTTATCTCTTTAATCATATTTTATCCTCTTCATTTCACATTTAAATAGAATATCTTAAATCCCAGTAAGCTCTTCTAGCATTGCCTTACGAGTAGGGCCAAGCTCAAAATCCCCAAACAAATTAAGTCCCCCAACTCAGAATACTCATACCTCCATGAAATATCACTATCCCCAGAGAAGCCATCAAGTCAAGCTCCCTAATATGGCGGAGCTCAATTTAACAGATCATGCACAAAAGAGAGTTCCCCAGCAAAGACAAAACGGACTCTTTATCTAAAGAGAACATTGTTCCCCAACAAGTTGAATGTTAGCCAACCTCTCCAACAACGGCCAAACCCTCAGTGATACATCACATGGCATTCGATGCATACATCGCATCACATCACATTGCATCATATTTCACTACAAGTTGAGGTTTATGCATCCCCGCATGCAGCACACTGCCTTCCATGCATCATTGGCATACATTCAACATACTCTGTAATTGCAGGAATGTTGCCGCCTCCGGAGATCCTAGGAGCTCATACTCAGCAAACTTCTCTTCAAGCTATCCCAGCTTTCTTCGTTCAACTGTACACCTCTTCCCTTGCAATTTCCCCAAAGTCTAAACGCATCCCTTTGGCACTTGACAAACTTTTCCCCTTTTGGGTCACCTCGTAGAGCTATCTCCTTGAGTGAACTCGTAGAGGGAGCCCAAATTAGGTTACTTCCCAAACTCACCAATTCCTTAAAGCATTTCCCCAACTACCAATTGATGTCTCCAACAAGTCTTTCCAGTTTAAGCCTATCGTTGCTGTGGGCTTTTCATTTCCAATTCAAGCCTATCGTTGCTGTAGGCTATCCATTTTCAATTCAAGCCTATCGTTGCTGTAGGCTATCCATTTTCAATTCAAGCCTATCGTTGTTGTGGGCTATCCATTTTCAATTCAAGCCTATCGTTGCTGTGGGCTATCCATTTTCAATTCAAGCCTATTATTGCAGTGGGCCTTTCACTTTTCCATTTTCAATTTAAGCCTATCGTTGCTGTGGGCTTTTTACAATTCGAGCCTATCATTGCAGTGGGCCTTTCACTTTTCCATTTTCAATTCAAGCCTATCATTGCTGTGGGCTATCCATTTTCAATTCAAGCCTATCGTTGTTGTGGGCTATCCATTTTCAATTCAAGCCTATTGTTGTTGTGGGCTATCCATTTTCAGTTCAAGCCTATTGTTGCTGTGGGGCTTTCAATTTTTAGTTCACACCCATCATTGTTATGGGCCTTCTCTATTTTTCAGTTCGAGCCTATCGTTGCTGTGGGCCTTTCAATTTTTAGTTCACACCCATCATTATTGTGGGCCTTTTCCATTTTTTTAGTTCAAGCCTATCGTTGCTGTGGGCTTTTCATTTTAACCCAAGTCCATCGTTGTCGTGGGCTTTCCATTTTTCAATTCAAGCCTGTCATTGTTGTAGGCTTTCAATCTCCAATATCTTTACATCGTAGGCAGCCTCAGATGCCTCATCCAAGTATTATCCAAGTCCACTGGCCTGTGAAACTGCTTGTGCCTCTCGGGGACAGATCCAAATGTCGCATTCTACTCTTCCCATGTGCTAGGTAAGTCAGGTAAGTGCTCCAACCCATCCAAAATGACTCCCTTTTAATCTTTGTATACTGTTTGTACACAAATAATGCACAAAGAGGGGCAGCTGTTGGACCCCATTTTTTCCGGGTTGGACATGCTAACCCCATTTTATATACCTTTCTGCCCATGCCATATACCTTGTTGAACAGGCCCACAATGATCCCATACTTCCAAGGAATGGTTTGGAATTGATGTTAACCCCAATTTGCACAAGATGGATACAATTGACATGGACGGGGGAGTCCAAAATTAATGACTTCTGCTACAAGTCTTTGAAGCGCCCCAAGACCAACACCGGGTAATAGAGGATGAAAATTGGAGACTAACGCACTTGATCGAGCTCAAATCGGACTGAAAATGAAGAAGTTATGACCAAATCAACCTTCGTTGGAAAATTCAAAACTTGCCAAAAGACGGTCAATGCCCCTGGTCAAATCGCCCGAAAAGTGGCCATGCGAAATTCTTCAAAGCGTCAATTTAGGCGAATACGGATCTCCCCAAACAATCCCTGGAAAGTTATCCATTTTTGCATTTTAGGTGAAGGGTAAGAAGGTAATTAAAAAAAACTTCAGGGTTGACCGTTGACCGTTGACCTGCCGACACTTCGACCCATTGACCTTCGAAGCCTCGAAGCCCCGAAGCATCGAAGCCCCGAAGCCTCGAAGCCTCGAAGCCTCGAAGCCCCGCTACCGACACTCCGACCTACGACTCGCCCCTTCGGACCTTCGAACCTTGTGAAGATGCGACGCCTCGAGACTTATGACGCCAGGACTTACGACACCAAGATTTGCGACACTCCGACCTTCGACCCGTTGGCTGTTGACCGTTGACCTGCCGACACTTCGACCTTCGACCCTTCGACCCTGGACACTCGAAGCCTATAAACCTGCTGACACTTCGACCTTCGAACCTTGACCCGGACGCCTGTAAGCCTTCGACCCTTCGACCCTGGACACTCGAAGCCTATAAACCTGCCGACACTTCGACCTTCGAACCTTGACCCAGACGCTTGTAAGCCTTCGACCCTTCGACCCTGGACACTCGAAGCCTATAAACCTGCCGACACTTCGACCTTCGAACCTCGACCCGGACGCCTAAAAGCCTGCGACCCGTTGACCGTTGACCTTCGACCTACCGACACTTCGACCCGTTGACCGTTGACCTTCACCCCATCGAAATTTCGACCCACCGAAGCTTCGACCCTGCCGACACTCCGACCTGCCGACACTTGGACCCTCTGACCCCTTTGACCTTCGCTGGTTGGCATTTCTCGCTGGCTCCGCGCGCTGTTTTTTTCTTTCTTTCTTTTTCTCGCTGGCTTCACGAGACCCGTCTTCTGCACTGGCCACCTGACAAAGAATCAATTTTGCAACGACCTTGTCAGTCACATGTGCTAAAATACAAATTCAAAAGGCAATCACGAGCTGCCCTGTCTTCCGCACAAGCTGTCCACCCGACAAAGCATCAAATCTACAAATTAAAATAAGGGAATCAATAATATAGCATTAAATGCTGCAATTAATGACAGTTCAGCCAAAATTTCTCTGCCAGCCTTTAAAATGCAGTGAACTGTCCCTGCGCAGAAGAAAGAGGGGATCATCGTTGAAAAAAAAAAGGGGATCATCGTTGAAAAAAAAAAGAGATCATCATTGAAAAAGAAGAGGGCTGTTCGTGAAAAAAAAAAAGAGGTAACCATCTTCGTTGGAAAAAACCTGCTACCATTCCTCATCCCAGCGCAAACAAAAAAAAACAAAAACAAAGAGTTGAGAGGAACACAAAGGGTCCGACAGAAAGCAAAAAAAGGAAGAGAGTTCAACCAAAAAGATACAGAAAAGGAAGAGGTTCGGCAGAGAGAGGGAAAAGAGTTCAGCCCCAAGTCTTTCCAATCCCTTTTCCCTGACACCTCGTTACAGCTCTTTTACCCGAAAAAAACCAAAAAAAAAAAAAACAATTCCAGTTCTACCTTTTTTTCTCTTCCTACGTTTCCATCAAAACAAAAACAATCGTTTCTTCATTCCCTATTCCTTACACCTTATACCCGTTCTCCTCAATTCCAGCCCAAAAAAAAAAACTGAATCCAAAATATACATCATCCTCCTTTCCCACGTTTTCTACCCAAAACCCAGGAAAAGGCGACCATCGGCGTGGACAGGATTCGCACAGCAGTTCAGTATTCGAAGCTTCAAAGTCGGTTCAGCCCTTATTTCTTCATTACTTTTCAGCTTATTCACATTGATATTTGATGTAATTCTTAATATTTCCTTATGTTTCTTTTTCTTTTATTTTGTTGCATTGTGTTTTCTTAGTATTTCCTTTGTAAATGAGTATTTTGTAATATGTAAAGTATAGCAAAAAAAACAAAGAAAGAAAAAGAGAGAGCAAAGGGAGAAGATGAAAAAAAGGAAAAGAAAAAAAGTGTGATTTTATTTTTCTTTTGTGGATGTCACACTCACACACTCCACATCTATTTTGATATATATATATGTATTTTCAATTGTTTAAATGCATGGATTTAGGTTCGAAGCTTTTTAAAAAAAACACACAAAAAAAAGAATAACCAAAAGTTTTCCACAAAAATGTTTGCCAAAACGTTTTCAATAAGTAATTTTCATTTTCAAAAAATGTCTCCTAAAAAAAACAAACAAACAAACAAAAAACCAACAAAAAAAAAACCAAAACATTTTGCAATAAAATGTTTTCAAAATCTCTTCAATAACATGTTTTGAAAATGTTTTAATAAAATGTCTTCCAAACAAAAAAAACAAAACAAAAGAAACAAAAAAAACAAAAAAAAACAAAAAACAACAAAAAAACAAAAAACAAAAACAAAACAAAAACAAACCAAAAACCAAAACCAATCCCTAGGATCTCATTCTCCATTTCAAACAAAAACCCAAAACTTTTAGGACTCCCTTTAGGAATTTAGGGTAAATCATTTTTAACCATAACTTTAACAAATAACTTAGCCAAATAAAAATCATAGACTTTTAAAAAATTTAACCCAGTCATAGCAGTACAAATAAAAGAAAAACTTCCTCCTCCTAAATTAGATACCGAAAGGGCGCTGTAGGGGTGCTAATCCTTCCCTACACGTAACCAACTCCCGAACCCTTCTCTGATAACGCAAACCACACACTTTAAACTACTCAAAGTAGAGGGTATCCAACTGTACCCCAAAAATAGTTGGTGGCGACTCTAAAACTTCTCACCATTGGTTTAGTTTGAGCTCACCCCAAACGGGCCCGGACGAAAACCAGTGATGACACTCCCCTTGAAGAACTATACGGAGAGCTTCGAACTCATGAGGTCAGATTCAAATATACCAACCAAGATGAGAAAATAGCTCGAAAAGAAAAGGAGGTAGCTTTTAAAGCTACGGAATGTCTCAGTATACAGCAGGATGATGATACGGAAGAGTCAGAGAACTCTGACTCGAACGTTGAAGAAGAAATAGCTCTTCTGGTCAAAGCCTTCGAGCAATTCCTGCGGAAAAGTAGAAAAGGATTCAGAAAAGGCTCCTTATCATCATCCAGAAGGAAGGAACGATCGAAGTCTAGTTCCCAAAACTGCTACAACTGTGGGAAACCCGGTCACTGGGCTAAGGATTATAAATCCAAATCAAAGACGGCCGATAAAAGTGACAAGGTTAAACTCCGATGCTCAACCTCAGAAAACAGTAAGAACAAGAGAAAGACGTTCGTCACGAAGTACGTCAGTGGCTTGGAAGAAAAGGAGGAATCCTCTGATGATGAGCCAACCGCGAAGCCGAACGTCTACCTCATGGCAAATACTGAGGTACCTTCTATCTCTGAGCTCGTGAGTAAATTAGAATCTCTTACTACTGAACGTGGTCATGAAACATTTTCGGATCATTTAATCCGAAGCTTTGTGAAGAGTTTTCGAAGTTGATGACTGGCAAGTTTGAAATGAGCATGATGGGAGAATTATCATACTTCCTTGGAATAGAAGTTAAACAAATGAAGGATGGAATCTTTATCAACCAAGCTAAGTACACACGGGACTTAATCAAGAAGTTCGGAATGCAAAACTCAACTCCCGTGAAGACTCCCATGCCAGTCAGTGCCAAGTTGATCCTGATCTTAATGGAGAATCAGTAAATGTGACTAAATACAGAGGTATGATAGGATTATTGCTGTATCTTACAGCAAGTCGCCCGGATGTCATGTTCGCAACCTGCATATGTGCAAGATATCAGGCAAAACCTACATCTAACACGAAGTAAGAGAAAGTTATCGCGGAATAAAAAGCTAAGTCTTCCACTCAAGTGGACTAAGGACAAGAAGACACGGAGTAAGGAATCTGAGTTTATCATACATGTGGAGTAAGGAACGACTTGTGCGGAATAAGGACCCAAGTCCTTTATTCGCACGGAGAAAGGAAAATCGATGTTGATATTCTTAAGTTCCAAGCATGCTCATCTTGGTAATTGTGTATGTATACAGAGAGGGGGGTGAATCTGTATACTTTAAAATTTTCACTACTTTTCAGAGTAGGATGTATTTTAGAGAGTACTCTTTAACTGATGTGGTCCTTGTTTGGGTGGTCTTTTAGTGTCTCATGCAATATAAGTTACAAGCAAGCATGTATGAGAGTGAAGAGACAGAGACACACAATATACGTGGTTCGATCAATGTGATATACTCCACGGTGGTGAGGGTGTACCTACACCGAGTCCAATCCACTATTCTCTTTTTAATACGATAGGGTCTAGCCCTTGTTACAATTGGATCAACTCTCTCTTCTATTCAATGCAAATACAAAAACAGTATTGCTCCAGAATTTACTCACTGTAAGAATTTGTCTAATGCAATCTGCTCCTGCATTGCTGACCGTTTGCAATGCTCAACCTTCAACCACTCCTATACCAGACTCACGATCTGTTCACTGAATGTATGAGGAAGAAAGATAGATTGCCTCACTGTTATCTTTTTCTTTCAATCTTCCTCTCTCTCTCTGTATATCTGCTAAGAACTACTCTGCGTCACCTATTGTATCTCTGTGCAGATATGTTTCTTTTTCTGCAAAAAAAAAAAAATAATCGATGCTTCTTGTAAGTCAGGCATATTCCTTGCTTTTATAGGTCAGCACCAGTCAGAAACCCTTCGTCTAGGGTTTAACATGTTTCTCCCTTTCATCTTCACTGTTAAAACATGTTAAACCGCTTTTGGATGATGTCCACGTGTTTTTCAGTACTTAGCGTACTGAAAATTGCTGTCTGGGTAACGACTTACTGAAACGGTGAACATCAGCGCGTTTTGCTCTTTCGTAGCACAATCCATTCCTTTGTCTAGCTACAGCCTCGAAGATATTGCCTCGTAGCATTTCTGCGAGTCTACGAGTCTACACCCTCGACTCTTCGAGTTTGAGTCTTCGAATCAAGGGCATTGATCTTCCAATTCTTCTGCTCTCTAGCTTCGAAGCTAGGTCAAAACCAGTGTCGAGTCAGTGACATCTACATTCTGCCTTGGCTGATTAACTGATCACGGGTCTCTGCAACAGATCCCTCTACGACCCTGTAAGCTTCAATCTATGACCCTGTGAGCTGTGACTCTACGAGTCTTTGCTTCGAGTCTGCGACATGCGGCTCTTCACCTGTCTGCTCCTTGGGTCTGTGAAACTACGACCCTTCGACCCTATGGCCCTTCGAGGCTTTGACCCCCATGGTCTGATAGTCTGCGACCTTCGACCTTCGAGTTGCCTGATCTACGACCTTCGACCTTTGAGTCATCCGGTCTTCAACCTTCGAGTCGTCCGGTCTACAACCTTCGAGTCATCCGGTCCACAACCTACAGATCTTCATTCATAGGTAGACTCCCTCTACTAGCTCGCTCTAAGAGATCACTCTATGAAGTTATCCAGCCTAATACGGATCTTCGACCTAGACCTTCGACCCTGCGAATGCCACTTCCTGCATCATGTTGACAACAATGACAACACAACCTCGCCAGAACAACAAATGCGGAGTAAGGAATCCGAACCTTTTACTCAAGCGGGGTAAGGATGCATTGATACGGAATAAGCCATCCGGACCTTTTAACTCATGCGGAGTAAAGAAGCGCTGATATGGAGTAAGCTCTCTGGACTTCTCGTTCATACGGAGTAAGGAAGCACTGACACGGAATAAGGATTCCAGTATCAAACTGACACAGAGTAAGCAACCACTGACACGGAGTAAGGATTCGAGCTTCATTAACACGGAGTAAGGAACTTTACGACAGATTAAGAAGACGCTACTCAAACTTATCAGCTTCGCATTCAAAGTCATCGGCTCGTTGTGTCCCGATGTAAGACAAACTCGTTGAAAACCTAAATCATCTTACATGTGGATCACACAGATATGTGGACATAACTTTAATTGCACTTGGAATCATGGAAAGTAATTCAAAGTTTAAAGACCCAAGATCTTGAGCTCTACATCCGTAGCAATCAACGTAGAGAGATTTCCGAAGAACAGTCAATGCTTCGCGTCGTTCGAAATAACAAGTTCCAAGAATGTTTCTAACGGATGGCTATATATATTAACACTTGTATATTTTCATAATAGCGCGGATATATACAAGAGCTTTTAGAGATTATATTAGCTAGTGTGTGAGTCATTGTAAACAAAGTGTAAGAGAGTTTAGAGTAGATCAAAAATCTTCATTAGCTTTAATATGCTACTATTTTGTTGTATTTATCATTTGATAATAAAACAAAATACTTTCACTATCTGGTTATCTTCCACACTGATATTATCATTTAACCAGATAAGTGTTATGTAAGAGATGAGCAAAGAGATTTTAATTAGAGCCTATTCACCCCCCTCTAGGCTCCCAATGATCAACAGGCTATGGTGTGGTGGAGGTGGTGATATGCCGACAAGGAGTACGACTTGTGTGTCATCAATAATTGGGCAGATTTTAAGCGGGAGATCAAGGCTTAATTCTATCCCCAGAATGTGGAGGACGAGTCCCAGGCGAAACTTCGGCACCTTACCCACAAAGGCACAGTGCGGGAGTACGTCCGTGAATTTTCAAAGCTGATATTGGAGATCCCGGATATGTCCACAAAGGATTCCTTATTTTCCTTCATGGATGGATTGCAACAATGAGTGAAGTTGGAGCTGCAGCAGAGAAATATGCAGGACCTGGCGTCGGCCATAGTGGTGGTCGAATCACTCATCGAATACAAGAAGCCGAAGAAGGCCACCAGTTATTCATCGACTTCCAAGGCGAACAGGTTCCACAAGGAGAAACGTTGGGGAGACAACCGAAGTGAAGGAAAAGGGAGACCCTTCCAACCATTTAAGGACTTTCGCCCAAAACATTTCACGAATAGTTTCAAGGATGGGGAGAAGCCACGGATCTCCTATTTCCTTTGTAAAGGCCCTCACAAGGCATTCAAGTACCTGAAGCATTAAAAGCTCTCCGCGATAATCAACAAAGACAAAAGGAGGGATATGAGGGATCCAAGACATGGCTCCTTGTAACTCCTCAATGCAATCAAGGCGAAGGTGGAGGTGCCACCATCTGGGAGACAAAAGGGGGCGCATATATGTGCTCGCTAAGGCCAACAACCTTTAAACTAAGGCCTTGGTAGACATAGGTGCAACCAATAACTTCATCAAGGTGGAAGAAGCTCATGGATTGGGGATAGTCTACAAGGAAGAGAAGGGCTAGCCGAAGGTGGTGAACTCCAGTGCCAGTCCAATCTATGGCGTGGCTCGAGGTGTCGAGCTAAGTATCAGTGAGTGGAGAGGCAAGGTGAATCTCTCTGTGGTGTCGATGGATGACTATCCCATGGTGTTGGGGATGGAGTTTGTTGACTAGGTGTGGGCAATTTCAATTCCTAGCATTTAACACAATGTGTATCATGGACGAGGGGAAAACGTGCATGGTGAAGGTAATGAGGGAGGAAGAGCTCAAGACAAGATCTCTTTTGGCACTCCAACTGTCCAAAGGAGTTAGGCAATAGGAGCCAATCTTCATTGCCATGGTGTAGGAAGAATACTCAAGTGTTGGGGAGGAGCCCCCAATCGAAGTGAAGACGGTCCTTGAAGAGTTTGGGGACATTATGCTACCCGAACTCCCCAGACAACTTCTGCTGAAGCGGGAGGTGGACCACAAGATCGAGCTAGAGGCCGGTGGAAGGTCTACTGCTGTGGTGCCCTATCGGATGGCACCCCCAGAGTTCGAAGGTGATGAGGCAAAGATGGCGTGTGTCACAAGATATGGCTCTTACAAGTTCTTAGTGATGCCCTTTGGCCTCACACATCCATTGGCTTGAACACTTTGTATGATGATGGGCAAGCTTGAGGTAAGAGATGAGCCCAAGAGGGAACCTTTAGGGGGTGCACGTGACAATGGTTTGTCACGGGCAGTGAGGTTTTTGCATGGGAGCCTTCCAGACGTTGTTCTAAAGCTTGTGGCAAAATCTTAGGGCATTTGGAGCTTGCACGTGAAAATAGCCTTTGTCACGTGCAGCCATGTTTTTGCACTATCACTTTGATTTTGTTATTCTAATAATCTTTCCTCAAAGGGGCATATTTGAATTGTGGGTATTTTGTCCTGTGTGGATGCGGGAAGGTTATAGCATATTTTATCAAAACTATGTCGTTTTGATGATGGGGTTCACTTAATCAAAATTGCGTCGTTTTGATGTTGAGGTGTCTATATAAGGAGGAGGAGCCCTCTTTGTTTTAGGTTTTAGGGCTTCTGTTGTTAGCCACCGCAGCTATCGTAGAGAGAGAGAGAGAGAGAGGCAAGGAGAGCTCCTGGTCGTTGCTGCAGGGGTGACTCGCATAGGTGGACGGCGTCTAGCGTGGGAGCAAGAAGGATCTTCCAGAGGTAGGGGTTCTGTTCTTCCTTGAATCTATCCCAAGGTTTTGGCCCTGTGGTAGGCGATTTGTGGCTTTTTGGATATGTATATATGTAAATCCTTATAAGTGTGATCTCCTATATGGATGTTGGCCTACAATGACATATTTTTTTTGGTTTTGACGTTGAGTCCGGGGTATGGGAACTCTCGGGGTTCGTTGCGTGGCAGTGGGCCTTGGAGGCCATTGGGAATGTCTGTGTTGTTCGTTAGGCTTCATTCCGTTGTAGATTCACATGGGGAAACCTTGGGGTTTCCGGGGGAAATATACTTGATATGATGATTATTGATCCAGATGTTAAGCTGTTATGTTGTGAATGTCCCTAAAAGTGTGAGATGTATGCTATGTGTTTGATTGTATGCCTGTGTGGCTGAGATGTATACTATGTGTTTGATTGTATGCCTGTGTGGCTGAGATTTGGAGTCTGGTGGCTGTGGAAGCCTGTGGCTGATTATGAAGCCCGGTGGCTGTGGAAGCCCGTGGCTGGTTATGGAGCCTGTGTGGCTGTGGAGCCTTCGAGGCTGGTTATGGAGCCCGGTGGCTATGCAAGCCCGTGGTTGTGGAAATGGTTGTATTTGTCAATGTGGCTTGATTGTATTGAAATACTTAAATGTTGATTATGACCTATCTATTGCCACGACACTGCACTCGTGCACGTCAACATGTAGATGTTAGAAGCATGGGATGGGTTGAGGAGACATGATCCCTACTGAGCTGTGGTTGCTCACCTCTCCTGTTGTGCTTTGTTTACTTTTCAAGAACCTACAGGCGTTAGGTGGGAACACCAAGGTGGAAGACAGTACTGCTTTGTTGCTTTGTTTAATATTATTCTGTGTTGTTATTTTTGTGGGACCTTTGTAACCCCAGTGGGGAGATATTGTAAGGGAAAATTTAATTGTAATAAAGGCATGTTTGGTTTGTGAACGATAATTGTGTTTCAAATCTAATAAAGCTATTTAATTTGCCTTGTTGGTTATCTGATGTGGTAGTTATGATGTCTTGTGTGGAGTTTTGTATCCCAACCCCCTTATCCATCGTGTGGGTAAAGGAGAGTCATGAACCAGTTTCCTCGGGTTGGAATTTCGGGGCGTGACACTGCTAGACCATGCGAAACCTTATGAAGTTCACACCGATGCTTCAAACTTTGCCATTAGTGGAGTTCTTATGCAGGAGGGGCATCCTGTAGCATATGAAAGCCAGAAGCTCAATGACACTGAACGGAGATACGCGGTGCATGAGAAGGAGATGACGGCAGTTATGCATTGCCTTCGTGTGTGGAGGCATTACTTGTTGGGGCTCAAGTTCGTGGTGAAGACGGACGACATCTGGAGTTGCTTGGAGTAGTAGTGATCCGGCAAGGAGCGAAAAAACTTGTCATTGATTTGACATTGAGAATAATGCTCATTGACAGTTTTTAGCTCAAGGATGAGCTTGCCGAATCTCTGATAGATGATCTCGAGAGATTCGCTAGTTTTGTCGTTGAAACTCTCAAAGTTCTATCTGAGAGTACAGATAACATTCTGCATTTGGGACTGACTTTCCTCATAGAGGATTGTCAGTTTATTCCAGACAGCTTTCGCTGTCATGCAGCCCTGGACGTCTGTGAAAGCTTCGGAGTCCAAAGACGATGTAACATATGCCAGAGCCTTTTCGTTAGCACACTGCCAGGCTCTTTCATTATTGGTGAGTTCAGCATCAATCTTTGGTCTTCTAACTCCATGTTCTTCGATTGTCATCGGAGTGGGTATCTCTTGATGAAGACATGGCCACATGAGATGATCATGGCAAACCGTGAACATTCTCATGCGAGCTTTCCACTGGGAGAAAAGCTCGGGTGTGAACTTTGGCAGCTTTGTCAGAGTGAAACTAGAACTCCGTGGTTGTGAAGCGGCGGCAGCAGTACGTTGAGGTGGATCGACATTTTCACTGCTGCTACGATTGGGGAGGGGCTCTTGTGCACCTCTAGAGTTAAGGCGAGTGTTGAATAGCATACTACTTTCTTCAGCTATTGATAAGAGAGAAGGAATGGGATCTCTACTTTGAACAGATAGAACCTGCTCTGATACCACTTGTTGGTCCCTTGGAGCCTAGAGGGAGGTGAATTAGCTCTTATCGAAACTCTTTTCTAACTCTTTGGCATAACACTTATCTGGTTAAGAGATAGAATCAATGCGGAAGATAACCAGATAGTGGAAGTATTTTGTTTTATTATCAATATGATAAATACAACAAAATGGAAGCAGACTAAAGCTTGAAAGCTTTTAGACCTACTTAACAACTCTTTAGCACTCTGTTTACAAGTACGCACACGCTAGCCTCTATGATCTCAATGAGCTTTGGTACATACACAAAACTATTACACTATTTCTAATGCACACATGCTAAAGTGTACAAGTGTTACTATTTATAGTGACATCCACATGAGACAATCTTGGAACTTGTTGTTCCGGACATTGTGCACATTTACTGTCTCTCGGAAATCTCTCCGCCTCAATTGTTGTGGATGTGGTCTTTAAGATCTTGGGTTTGCAACGCATAAGAGTCTTTGTAAGTTCCCAAGTGTAGTTAAAGTTGTGTCCACATATCCGGATGATCCACGTGTAAGGTGCTTTAAGTTTTCAACAAGTTTGTCTTACATCGGGAAGCAGCGAGCTGGCGACTTTGAATACGAAGAGATAAGTTGAAGTAGCGTCTTCTTGAATCCAGTGTAAGGTTCCTTACTCTGTGCTAAACTAAGCATGGATCCTTTCTCCGTATTAATTTGGTACTGGAATCCTTATTCCATGTAAGTGCTTCCGTACTCCGTATGAAAGAGAAGGTCGGAGTGCTTACTCCGCACCAGCGCTTCCTTACTCCGCATCTAGTTTCCTTACTCCGCATAAGTTAAAGGAACGGATGGCTTACTCTGTATCAGCACATCCTTATTCCGCATGAGTGAGTGGTTCGGATTCTTTACTCTGCATCTAGTTTTCTTACTCCGTGCGAATAAAGACTCAAGTCCTTATTCCGTAGAAGTGCTTCCTTTCTCCGCATGTATGGAAGACTCGGATTCCTTACTCCGTGTCTTCTTTACTTCAGTCCGGTTGAGTGGAAGACTTAACTTTTCAACTCCGTGACGACTCTCTTATTCCGTGCGACTTTGTAGACTAAGATTCTTACTCCGCATCTATTTGACATAATCCATTTGAAGTATTAGGTGTGGATTTCTTAGTCCGTAGCTTTTAGGTTTTTAGTCCGCACGAATGATCCTTATTCCGTATGAAGTAAAGACTTGGTTATATACCAAGTGTTTGACGATACTCATTCTCACCTGGATCAGGATTATGTATCCTGTCATTAGCTTTGCTCTTACAAGTGTAGATTCGAATGGAGGTCATATCTTCTGCAATGACTTAAGATAAAATAACAAAGGTCTCAAATCAAATTACATAGGGCTTTATCAGCATTATCCAAATTCTGGGCTTGATCCAACAAGCTACTATTGGCCTCAACTTTACGAGGACGTCCAAGTGTACGTGTGGACTTGTCTTGTGTGCCAACAAGACAAGATAGAGAATCGACAATCGGAGGGATTATTAGAACCTGTGCCTACCCCGGAAAGGCCTTGGGAGAGTGTCTCCATGGACTTCATTGTTTGTCTCCCAAGATCCAAAGGATGCGGCATGATCATTGTGGTGGTCGACCGATTCTCTAAGTATGGAGTTTTCATTCCAGCTCAGAAGGACTGCACGATAGATGACATGGCCCGCCTATTCTTCAAGTACATAGTGAAGTACTGGGGCATTCCAAAGACAATCGTGAGCGATCGGGACTCACGATTTACTGGGCGGTTTTGGATCGAGCTATTCTGGATAATGGGTTCGGACTTAAACTTTTCAACAAGTTTCCACCCACAAATAGACGGCCAAACTGAACGTGTCAATGACCTATTAGAGCTATATCCTGAGGCACTACATGAGTGTCAATCAAAGAGATTGGGCCAAGTTGCTGGACATAGCCCAATTCTCGTATAACTTGCAGATGTCCACGAACGAGAGGCCGTTCGAACTCGCAACTGGGTAGCAACCATTGACCCCCACTTCCATCACTCGGAGGTACACTGGAAAGAGCCCCACGACATTCAAGTTTGCAAAAGGATGGCATGAATAGATGGATCTGGCCAGGGCATACTTGCACAAAGCGGCAAAGAAGATGAAGAAGTGGGCGGATCAACAAAGGAGACCCTTAAAATTTTAGGAATGAGACATGGTGATGCTCAAACTCTTTTTGTGTCAAATCAAAGCACTTAGACAATTGTATAAGGGTTTGGTGCGCCGTTATGAGGAGCCTTTCAAGGTTTTTAAGTGAGTTGGGAAGGTCTCATACAAACTGGACCTCCCTGTCACGCCCCCAAATTCCAGGGAACCCGGAACCAGGAACATAACTTCTCCTTGCCCGCACCCGAAAGGTCAAAGGGTTGGTGACTAGCACCAATAAAGACTACACCGCGGGTGCTGTCTCAAATATGCAACCCTGTACAGTCATACATCAAGGGTAATCCTGAACTTTCCCATACATCATCATGCATATAATAAGTCAAATAGTCATACAGACATCACATCACAAACAGTATGCAAATACAACTGTCCACGGACCCATGTCCGGGATACAAACATAATACAATACACAATACAAAATACAGTACTGTATCATACATCAGAGTAGTGGGCACGTCCTCCTGGAAGAAAGTCCTCCACTAGTCTCGGGTCACACCTGAAAAAGGTAAACAACAAGTAGGGGTGAGCGACAAGCTCAGTAGGTGACCCCAACACTCCACATCATGCAGACATACAAGTCTATACTACATGCTTTGTGTACTCGTGCACTGTGTAGTGTGCACAATCATCAGGGCTCAGCCTGCAAACAAACATCAGGACCTTGCCTGCCCACACAGGACAGCTTGTCTACGATCCTCCACAGGATCCCAGCTCAGGGCACTCAGCCTCTACCACAGCGCTTATATGCCCAGACACAGTCGCCACACCGGCCTGCCATCGGCGCATATGCCTGCCACGGCACAGCGCAATATGCCCGGCCACAGTCGCCACACAGGTCTGCCATCGGCGCATATGCCTGCCTCGTCAACCACATCGCACCATCGGTGCATCACAGTGAGAACCCAAACAAGTCACGGAGTCCATGCCCCAATACCTCATTCTCAACATTTCCTTTAAAACTGTAGCCAGTCTTCACAAGTAAATCCTCAATCCTTGATTTATGAAGGAAGTACCCATAGCAGCTATTTTCTTGAAATCAAAAGTCTCGGCATTGGGTTCCCATATCATAAATAAGATAATCTGATTTTTGGGGATTTTTCTGAGATGTCTAACCCCACTTTCCAAAAATTCACCACTACGAACTTTTGGGTTTTTCCGAGATTTTACACTAAATCCCAATTTTCACATTTTGAAAGAGTGGGAATTAATTTTTTTAGTATTTTTCTTTGAATCCAAATGGGGGTATTTCGTTATTTACATTGTAACTTAAGTATGACACTGCTGTGAAATGGATGCTATGGATACACTGCTGCGGAGTGAAGCTATGGATCACTGCTGATCCGGACTACTGATCCGGACTAAGTACTCCGGACTACTGATCCAGACTAACTGCTCCGGACTACTGATCCGGACTAACTCCTCCGGACTACTGATCCGGACTAATGAAGTTGCTGACTCCATAGCTGCTGACTCCACAGCTGCTGACGACAAAGCTGCTGACTCCATAGCTGCTGAGTCCATAGCTGCTGACCACGAAGCTGCTGACTCCATAGCTGCTGACTCCACAGCTACTGACTACGAAGCTGCTGACTCCATAGTCCGCGACTACAAAGTCGCGACCATGAAGTCGCTTAACTACGAACTTTGACCTCTGGTTCGCCCAAGTACTGTTCATCATCGTTTTTGGTCTAATTTTCATCTAGAATCAACCCAGCAACCCCCAGGCACTCACAAACACGTGTTTTACTAAACAGAGTACAAAATTACGTACCCAAACTGATATAAATCAGTTCTTAACCACAGATTTTATGCTAAATCATCACATCTAACCCCAAAATTGGGTTTCCCCCAAAACTTAGGGTTCATGCTCAAATTCATAATTCATGATAAATTCACGCATATTCCAAGACAGAATCGAGATAGGAGGTTCAAGGACACCTACCTGGAAGATTATTTGCGATCCACGAGCTCCAATCGCCCCAAAATCGCCAAATGAAGCTCTTCACCTTCTCTCTTTCTCTCTCTTGCTCAAACACGCACGCACCAAGCAAAAATAAAGGGATAATGCAGTTTCGTAATTATTTATACTGCTGCCAATAATTGGCCTCCCAGCAATAATTGATCTCCCGAATGCAATAATTGACCTCCCGAGGTCATGAACTTCAAATTGAGCCCAATTACTGTCAAAATGCTCGAAATGACGAGCACAACACTAAACAGATATTATTACACCCAAAAGACCGCCCAAACCCAAAAGACCGCCAAAAAGTCAACAATCGGGTCAAACAGGACCCCGACTCGGAATCGGGCCCAAGTACAGTCAAAATGCTCACATCGACGATTACACTACCGTCCAGATAGTTGCATTCCCATAGAATAGCTATCTCTCATAACTACCCAAATACGAGTCTTTACATCCTCCCCACCTTAGGACTTTTCGTCCTCGAAAATAAAACACATGCCCAAAGGACATAGCAAAATTCAAGCTCAAGCACCGCACAACTACAAGACACAAACACATGATCACCAACCACACAGGTGCAATGCAACTCACAACAGGCCAAAAAGGCTCACACGATGCTAGGATGCCGACAATCAACAAGCTACACAATATCTCAAATAACATATGCAAAACAAATGCATAAAACATAACTCATACCTCAAGGAAGGTCCTCACATCCTCCCCACCTCAGGACTGATCGTCCTCGAATAGCTCAGGATGAAGAACCCGCATCTGGCTCTCTTTCTCCCAAGTCTGCTCCTCCATGCCTCGGTGTCGCCATAATACCCGAACTAATGGAATCGTCTTGCCCCGCAAGACCTGGTCCCGCCTGTCCAAAATCTGTGCCGGCATCTCAACAACGGCACCATCATCAACCAAGTCTATCTCGCGATAGTCCAACACATGAGAAGGATAAGGGTGATACCGCCTCAACTGAGACTCATGAAACACATCATGTACTTGCGCCAACTCTGGTGGCAAAGCCAATCGGTAAGCCACTGCGCCCACGGTGGCAACAATCTCAAATGGCCCCACAAAATGAGGGGAAAGTTTGGATCCACGTCCAAACCTCCGATGCCCTTGACGCGGTGAAACCCGCAAAAATACACGGTCACCCACCTCAAACTGCAAAGGTCGACGCCTCTGGTCCGCGTAGGGCTTTTGCCTACTCTGTGCTGTCAGCATGCGCTGTCGAATCAGCTGCACTATCTCTGTGGTCTCTCAAACCATATCGGGACCGAGAACTGCTGTCTCTCCCATCTGTGCCCAACACAAGGGTGATCTACAAGGCCGCCCATACAGCGCCTCATACGAAGCCATCCCAATCGTGGCCTGATAACTGTTGTTGTAAGAGAACTCCACCAAAGGAAGGTGAGTCTCCCAACAACCTCCAAAATCTAGGACACAGGCACGCAACATATCCTCGAGCGTCTGAATCGTCCGCTCCGACTGACCGTCTGTCTGCGGATGAAAGGCTGTACTGAGGTTCACCCTAGTACCCAAAGCTCACTGCAACTGTCTCCAAAACTGAGAGGTGAACCTTGCATCCCGATCAGATACAATAGACAATGGGACTCCATGCAACCGCACAATAACATCAATATACCTCTGTCCCAAAGTCCTCACTGGGTCTGTCTCTCGAATCGGAATAAAATACGCTGATTTAGTCAACCGGTCCACAATAACCCATATAGTGTCGTGTCCCCTGGAATGAGGAAGTCCAGTGACAAAATCCATGGTCACGTGGTCCCATTTCCACTCTGGCACTGGCAATGACTGCAACTCACCAGCTGATCTCAGGTGCTCTGCCTTGACCTGCTGACAGGTCAAACAACTCCTCACAAAATCAGCAACGGCCTTCTTTAGGCCTGGCCACCAAAATTGCCTCCTTACGGCATGGTACATCTTGGTCCCACCAGGATGTACAGCTAACCTCGACTGGTGAAATTCCCGAAGAACCTCCTCCTGAAGAGAAGTGGGAACTATCAGGCGACCCCCTATACCTCAATATATGCTCTGCATCCTTAGTCCAATCAGAAGATGCCTGCCCAATCTGAATCCTGTCCCTGATGACCTCACAGTCAATGTCCCCCAGCTGATCCTCTATGATCCTACGCTGTAACTCAAAGACTGCGACAATAACACTGAGGGTCCCTCGCCCCTCGCTGGTCACCATCTGCAACCTCATCGCTGCCAACTGACCCATCATCTCCCATTCCTTAATGGCACAATGGGCTACTACGGCCCTGCTCTTCCTACTCAGAGCATCTACAACCACATTACCCTTCCCAGGGGTGTACATCATATCAAACTCAAACTGTTGCAGGTACTCCACCCACCGCCTCTGCCTAAGGTTCAGGTCTCGCTGAGAAAAGATATACTGCAAGCTCTTGTGGTCTGTATACACCACAAACTTCTCCCCAAGGAGATAATGCTGCCAGCTTTTAAGTGCGAAGATCACTGCAGCCAACTCCAAATCATGCGTGGGATAGTTCTGCTCATGTGGTCTCAACTACCTAGATCCATAAGCAATCACCTACCGAGTCTGCATCAGCACACAACCAAGTCCCACCCTCGAAGCATCACAATACACCTCAAAAGGCACACCCTCCTGTGGGAGGATCAAGATAGGTGCTGAGGTCAATCTTGCCTTCAGTTCCATGAAAGCACTCTCACAAGCATCAGACCAAACGAAAGGAACTCCCTTCCTAGTCAGGTTCGTCATAGGAGCTGCCAACCTGGAAAAATCCTCCACGAACCTCCGATAGTAGCCTGCCAAACCAAGGAAGCTATGAATCTCAAACACATTCGTGGGCCTTTTCCACGACATAACCGCCTCGATCTTCTCAGGATCCACTGTGATACCCTCTGAAGAAGTGTACCTGTTGCAACCAGAAGTCACATTTCGTGAACTTCGCGTACAACCGATGCTCCCGCAAGGGCTGCAACACAACCTGCAAATGCTCCTCATGCTCCCTCTTGGTTGCTGAATAGACCAAAATATCATCGATGAACACCACAACGAACATATCTAAATATGGAGCAAACACCTGGTTCATCAATCTCATAAACACTACTGGAGCATTCGTGAGCCCAAATGGCATCACAAGCCACTCATAGTGCCCATAACGACAACTGAATGCGGTCTTAGGGATATCTGCCTCCCTAACCCTCAACTGATGGTATCCAGATCTCAAGTCTATCTTGGAAAACCACCTCGCACCGCGAAACTGATCAAACAGGTCATCAATCCTCGGCAATGGGTACCTGTTCTTCACAGTCACCTAATTCAGCTTCCGGTAGTCTATACACAGCCGAAGTGAACCATCCGCCTTCTTGGCGAACAACACTGGAGCGCCCCACGGTGAGCTACTCCGCCTAATAAAGCCTCGTGCCAATAGATCATCTATCTGTCTCTTGAGCTCTCTAAGCTCTGTCGGTGCCATCCTGTAGGCCGCTAACCTGATCGGTGTTGTCCTTGGCAACAACTCGATCGAAAACTCTACCTCCCTCACGGGTGGCAAACTGACCAAGTCCTCGGGAAACACATCCGAGAACTGATCTACAATGGGTGGCAAAACATCCTTCCCCCTCTCTCCTCCCCGTCAACCAACATCAAGGTGGCTAACCGGTGGGTCACATCACCCCACCCATGCCTCAAAGGTCCCAACCTTGCATGCCTCCTCGGTCCACTCACCCACAAAGACACCCCGTGTCCCCTCGGCGTGAGGAACGTCATGCGCCGTCGGAAACAATCAATCTTGGCCTCCAAGGAGACCAACCAATCCCATACCCAAGATAACATCTAAATTTTGACCTAGTAAGGGCTCAAAGAATTCACGGCAAGAAGATGCTTGAAGATGTCCTCTATCTACCACAAGTTTAGGCCAAACGGACGTGTAGTGAGGTGCACGTGAAGGGTCCAATACGTGCAGTGTGGTTGTCTTTAAATGATGCAGGAGGCTGGGGGTGAAGTTGAGAGCATTTGGAGTCCATTGGAGTTGCACGTGAATGGGAATCACGGCAAATGGCGGCACCATATTTTTGCATGGTTCCCTTGGTTTTGACATCTAATGATCTTTCTCCAAAGGACCATGTTGAAATTCAGTATTTTGGCCAAGGGTCGGAAAGGTCTACTTGTGGATCAAAACTACGTCGTTTTGATCCTGGGTTTCTTAATCAAAACTACGTCGTTTTGATGTGGGTAGGTCTAATAAGGAGGGCTTGAGTTTGAGTTTAGGGTTCTTGTGTTCTTCCTTGCTGCACTGCGAGAGAGAGAGAGAGAGAGAGAGAGAGAGAGAGGTTCGGGTTGCCGTGGTGGTTCGCGTCGTGGGGAGTCTCAGCGGGGAGGTTAGGACAAAAGCCCGAGGTAGGATCATGTCCTTCCAACTCTCCTCTGTTTTTAGGATATTCACCTATATATTATATGAAATCCATAAGGTGTGATTCCTAACTTGGGGCATGTTCGTTGATTTGATGTTGAATTTGGCCGAGGATTTTCTGGGTTTGTTTAGCACCTATGTGTTTGATGAAATGTCTAAGGCCACTATGTGTTTGATAAAATGTCCGCGAGGCCTGCATGCCATGTATTAATATAAGCCAGACCTTGTAATGAGTGCTTGATGATAACCGTGGGCGGTGTGTACCGTGTTTGATTTGTATTTGATTTTTAGCCTAGAGGCTGATGTGTGTGACGGTATTCGACCATGTTGGTCCTTCGAGATAAAGTGTAAACTTGCCTGAGTTTACATGTTGAGATGTACTTATCTTGTTCGTTGACTCCGTTTGAGCGAGGCGAGAAGGCACACAATAGACCCCTTTGAGATTTGGCCGGGACGTGGTCCCGAGTCTCTGTAGCACTCACGACGTGGGCTAAGTCACACCCATTCCCGAGGGTGATAGGCGCCCGAGGAGGTGGTGACCATATCGACTCGGGTGGAAAATGTTGCTGGTGTCCACACACGCTCGAATGTGGTAGTCTGTCGCCGTGGTGGCGGGTGTCCTCCCCTTCGGCGGGTTCGGGTAGAGTGTTTCCCGGGTGATGTTTGCGCGTTGCCTTGCCAACACGAGCACAAGCAACACATACAGCATGTTCGGCGGGACGGGTCCGGGAGACGGGATCCCCTCAGCCCTCTCTCCCCCCCCCTCCTATAAACCGTTCTTTTCGGGTTTACGGCGGTGGTGAAGGCCGAGAGCTAGCCCCCGAGGCCGAAAGCTTTATATTATTTCCTTTGTTGTCTCGGTTTTATGTGTTTGGATTTTGGTTTGGTTTTATTGACGGCTTCATAGGGGTTTTTCCCCCCGGGTTGTAATGAACATTTAGCTTTAAAGAAATAAAAGAGATGTTGTTATCAATTTGTGTTTGTGTCATGGTTTGGGAACGGACAGCCCCTTGGCAGTCCAGGCGGGTTTGGGACAGCACCTCTAAAGTCCTTTTAAGGTCTTACCACCCCTTGTCCCTTCGGGTGCGGGCAGGGCAGCCCTACCTTTCCAGTGAGGAAAGCTACATCCACGGAGACCAACCAATCCATACCCAAGATAACATCAAAATCATCTAACTCCATGACATACAAATCACACAACAAGTTAACACCCCCAAGTGTTACCTGACAAGCGCGACAGATACTCTCAAGTATCACAAGTCCAACCAAAGGTGAACCAACCATCAGAGACTGACTAACTGTCTCCTGGTCTAACTCCAATCCAACCACCGTAGCATACGAAATAAAAGAATGAGTAACACCAGTATCAATCAAAACTGAACAGATAGTATGAGAAATTATAATGGTACCTCTCACCACTGAAGGTCCTGCTCCTGCCTCGTCCACTGGTGGAACCTCTGCCTCTCTGCTGGTAAGGGCAAAAGTTCTCCCTCATGGCCCACTGCCACTAGCCTGGCCCATTGGGGCCATGTCCCGCTGATCAACATGACCCTGTGCCTCCCGCTGAGGCTGCTGCACCGCAAGTCGTGTCTACGTGCTCTGTGCCGGCGGCACTGACCTCTGAGACGGAGCCCCACTCCTCTGTCCCTGATCTCTCGAACGAGGGCCTACACTGCTGGTCGAGCTAAGGGTAACACATTCCCTAGCTCCATGCCCCACTTTCCCGCATCGGAAGCAGGTCATCTTTTTCGTTGGGCAGTCTCTCGAGACATGCCCGGTCAAACCACAACTCCAACAGTACCTGGCCTCCTACTGGATGAACTCTCACAGGGTCCCACTGCCTGGCTGGAAACCCTCTGCACCTGCCTCCTCTCAGGCTGAGCAACACTACTCTCCCTACTCTGCCTCTTCTTGCTTAGACCTGCTGAACCGCCCGGCCTCTGGGCTCTCGCCTGATCCTGACCTCGCTCAATAATGAGCGCCTTGTTGACCGCCTCCCGGTAGCTGGTCAACTGCATCGGTTCCAACTGTCTTTTCAGAGATAGCCTCAAACCCTGAATAAAATCCTGCGTCTTACGAGCTTCCTTTTCCCAAGCCTCAAGAGCAAACCGCCCTAAATCTGTGAAGGCCTGCACATACTCACCCACCGTCTGGCCACCCTGCTGAAGCTCATAATACTCTCTCTGTTGAGCATACTGTATCGAGCTGGGAAAATACTCCCCAAAGAAGCGCTCAACAAACTCTCTCCAACTCATCTGACTGCCATGGACAGCTCTAGTGGATTCCCACCACCTGCGTGGGATACCCAACTGATAGTGCGTCGCCACGCGCACTCTCTCCTCATCTAGCACCCCGATCATATCAAAGATATCCTCTGTCCACCTAATCCAGTCCTCGGCTACCTCTGGCCGCGAACCATCCTCAAAAGTCCTGGGTGCGTGTTTCAAAAACTGCGCAGCCCAGTCCACTCCTCGTCGTGCCGACTCTATCACGACCTCCTGGCCGGTGCACATCCTGCACCACCCTCGCCTCATGCTACCGAGGCCGTGGTGTGGTGGCCGCCGAGGCCGTCGCCGCCTCTTCAGCTCATCCATCTCTCTAGCCATATCCCTCATCGAGCCCTGCATACCCTGCATGGGCTCCTACAACTGAATCAACACCTGAGCCAAATCAGGTCCCACAACGGGAGCTGACGATCTCTGCTGCGGGCTCTGTTATCCCTGGTGCCCTGACTCTATCGTGGGCTCCTCTGCCGGGCCCTGCCCTCGGACAGCTCTCCTCGGTGATGCCATCACACTGGCCACAACAACAAACAATCAAACGATCAATACTAGCACTGCTAGCACAAACAGCCATCAAAGGCACATTCGACTCGTAGGTTCTCACCACACGACCCGTAGGTCCATACCATGCATATAGCATCGTGTCACCCCTCAAGGTACACCACACGACCTGTAGGTCCACAACCATGCATATAGCATCGTGTCACCCCTCAGGGTACACCACAATCAAGTCCTGGCTCTCATGGCCACGTGCCATCCTAGCACCAAATGCAATCATATCACACACAAAGACAATCTAGTGCCCTATATGCACACAATCATACCACTAGCAATGCACCTCATCCCCATGTATGCTCCTAGGATGATCTAACCAACACCACAATAACCTAGAATACATGTAAGGACTGCGTTGATCAGGCGCCCTCCCTACAGTTTCCCAAGTCACATGGAATCAATTAACCACCCCTCACTAACCTAGGTCCGCTAGACCATGCTCTAATACCAACTTGTCACGCCACCAAATTCCAGGGAACCCGGAACCAGGAACATGACTTCCCCTTGCCCGCACCCGAAAGGTCAAGGGGTTGGTGACTAGCACCAATAAAGACTACACCGCGGGTGCTGTCTCAAATATGCAACCCTGTACAGTCATACATCAAGGGTAATCCTGAACTTTCTCATACGTCAAACAGTTATACAGACACCACATCACAAACAGTATGCAAATACAACTATCCACGGACCCATGTCCGGGATACAAACATAATACAATACACAATACAGAATACAGTACTGTATCATACATCAGAGTAGTGGGCACGTCCTCCTGGAAGAAAGTCCTCCACTAGTCTCGGGTCACACCTGAAAAAGGTAAACAATAAGTAGGGGTGAGCGACAAGCTTAGTAGGTGACCCCAACACTCCACATCATGCGGACATACAAGTCTATACTACATGCTCGTGTACTCGTGCCTTGTGTAGTATGCACAATCATTAGGGCTCACCGCAAACAAACATCAGGACCTTGCCTGCCCACACAGGATAGCTTGTCCACGATCCTCCACAGGATCCCAGCTCAGGGCACTCAGCCCTACCACAGCGCTATATGCCCGGACACAGTCGCCACACCTGCCTGCCATCGGCACATATGCCTGCCACGTGTCACGGGGTCATCCTTTATAGCAGCTTAACCCGTGCGGCACCTAGTTCCCACCCGTACGAAGGAACGCTAGGTCAGCCTAACTCGTCGCATTTGGATCGGAACCCATCGATCCGTTGTAAAGCAATTGTGTAGGGAAGCGCTTAGCGGAAGATCGATTTAAACGAAGGCAACAAACGATTGTATTGAATGCTTGAAAGCTTTACAACATCACTCCCCTACATATAGATGTTAACACTTTTCTGGCTATATCGCCAGGAGACATCATATATGATCGAAATCTAAAATCTCTACAACTTACTCTATAAGCTAAGTACAACACTTTGCAAAGGGGAAATACCCCAAAATGGCCTAAGTATGCTAGGATAAGCCTCGGTCCGTGACATTCTCCCCCACCCGATTTCGCAGCGTCCTCGTTGCGTCTTCGACTTCCTCGAACTCGTCGAACTGCTGGATGTAACGTTCGGTTTCTTCCCGGTACTCTTCAATCTCTTTGGAGAATTGCCCCAGATCCTCTTCCTTCTCCCAGCTTGCCTCTTCAACCGGCCTGTTCTTCCATTGGACGTAGTACTCCACCCGGCTTGGATCTACGCCCCTTCTTGGCACGACTCTACGAGAGTGGATTTTCTCTATCTCTTTATCGTAGGTCTTGCCCGTTGATGCTGTTGGTGTCCGCACCGCCCGTTGTCCGCTTGTATCTTCCAAGTCTTCGTGGTAAGGCTTGAGCAAACTAACGTGGAACACCGGATGCCTTTGTAAGCTAGTCAGGAGGTCCAATTTGTATGAGACTTTCCTAACTCTCTTAAGTACTTTGAAAGGCCCCTCATATCGGCGCACCAAACCCTTATGCAATTGTCTGAGTGCTTTGGTTTGGCGCGGAAGGAGTTTGAGCATCACCATGTCTCCTTCCTGAAATTCCAAGGGCCTCCTTTGTTGATCCGCCCACTTCTTCATCTTCTTCGCCGCTTTGTGCAAGTATGCCCTGGCCAGATCCGTCTGTTCATGCCATCCTTTTGCAAACTTGAACGCCGCGGGGCTCTTTCCAGTATACCCCCGAGTGATGGAAGTGGGCGTCAATGGTTGTTGCCCAGTTGCGAGTTCGAACGGGCTCTCGTTCGTGGACTCGCTCTTCTGTAAGTTATATGAGAATTGGGCTATGTCCAACAACTTGGCCCAATCTCTTTGGTTGGCACTCACGTAGTGCCTTAGATACAGCTCCAATAAGCCATTGACACGTTCAGTTTGGCCGTCTGTTTGTGGGTGGAAACTTGTTGAAAAGTTTAAGTCTCGAACCCATTATCCAGGAACGGCTCGGTCCAAAACCGCCCAGTGAATCGTGAGTCCCGATCACTCACGATTGTCTTTGGAATGCCCCAGTACTTCACCACATACTTGAAGAATAGTCGGGCCGTGTCGTCTGCCGTGCAGTCCTTCAGAGCTGGAATGAAAACTCCATACTTAGAGAATCGGTCGACCACCACAATGATTGTACCGCATCCTTCGGATCTTGGGAGACAAACAATGAAGTCCATCGAAACACTTTCCCAAGGTCTTTCCGGAGTGGGCAACGGTTCTAACAGTCCCGCCGATTGTCGATTCTCTATCTTGTCTTGTTGGCACACAAGACAAGTCCGCACGTACACTTGGACGTCCTCATAAAGTTGAGGCCAGTAGTAGCTCCGTTCCACCAACGCCAAGGTACGATCGACTCTGGGATGGCCAGCCCACCGCGAGTCGTGACATTCTTTGAGGATGTCTCTCCTCAAACTTCCCCATTTAGGAACGTACACCCGTTCCCCTCGAGTATGGAGCAAGTCATCCCTTAGCCAAAATGGTCGCGTCTTCCCAGCTTTGACGCATTCCACTAAGGACTTGGCTAATGGGTCGTGCTCCATTCCTTCCTTTAGTTTGTCCACCAGGGGGAATTGTGGTTGGCTAATGGCTGCAAGTTCCGCCTTCCGACTTAGTGCATCGCCCACTACATTATTTGTGCCCGGTTTGTACTCGAGCACAAAGTCGAATTCCGCTAGGAGTCCTTGCCACCGTGCTTGCTTCGGAGTTAAGTTCCTTTGAGTTAGAAAATAACTCGTAGCAATATTGTCCGTCTTCACCACGAACTTGGACCCTAGCAAGTAATGCCTCCACACCCGAAGGCAATGCATAACTGCCGTCATCTCCTTTTCATGCACCGCGTACCTCCGTTCGGTGCCATTGAGTTTCCGGCTTTCATATGCTACAGGATGCCCCTCCTGCATTAGAACTCCACCGATGGCAAAGTCTGAAGCATCCGTGTGAACTTCATAAGGCTTTGTATGGTCTGGCAGTGCCATCACCGGTCCGTTTGTCACGGCTTGCTTCAACTTCTCGAATGCCTCTCGGCAAGCATCATCCCACACCCAAGTCTTGTTCTTCTTTAATAGTTCCGTCAAGGGTGCGGCAATGTGGGAATAGCCGCGGATGAATCTTCTATAGTAGTTAACCAAGCCAAGGAATGAATGCATCTCAGGGACTTTCTTGGGCGTCTCCCATTCCTTGATGGCTAACACTTTCTTGTTATCCATTTTTAACTTGCCGCCGCCAATAATGTGACCTAAGAAGGGCACCTCCTTCTTCGCAAAGTCACATTTCTCCTTTTTCACAAATAGTTGGTTCTCCCTTAAGATTTGGAAAACCCACCGTAAGTGTGCCTTGTGTTCCTCCAACGTTTTGCTATAGACGACAATGTCGTCAAGGTACACCACGACGAATCTATCCAAGTATGGTTGGAAGATCCGGTTCATCAACGTACAAAATGTGGCAGGGGCGTTTGTGAGGCCAAAGGGCATCACCAAGAACTTGTAAGAGCTGTATCTTGTGACGCACGCCGTCTTTGCCTCATCACCTTCGGCTATCCGCACTTGCCAATATCCCGACCGCAAGTCTAGCTTTGAGAACCATCTCGCAGCACCAAGTTGATCAAACAGGTCGAATATGAGTGGGATGGGGTAGCTGTTCTTCACCGTAATTTTGTTTAGCGCCCTATAGTCAATGCATAGCCGCATCGACCCATCGTGCTTCTTTTGGAACAACACCGGTGCTCCAAATGGCGCTTTGGATGGCCGAATGAACCCGGCATCCAACAAGTCTTTCAATTGTCTCCGAAGTTCCTCCAACTCCGGTGGTGCCATCCGATAGGGCACCGCAGCAGTAGGCCTTGCACCGGCCTCTAGTTCGATCTTGTGGTCCACCTCCCGCTTTGGCGGAAGTTGTTTGGGGAGTTCGGGTGGTATAACGTCCCCAAACTCTTCAAGGACCGTCTTTACTTCGGTTGGGGGCTCCTTCCCAACACTTGGGCCTTCTTCCTTTACCATGGCAATGAAGGTTGGCTCCTGTCGTCTAACTCCTTTAGACAGTTGGAGCGCCGAAAGAGACTTCGCCTTGAGCTCTTCCTCCCGCATTACCTTCACCATGCACGTTTTCCCCTCGTCCATGATGCACATTGTGTTGGTGCTAGGAATTGGAATTGCCCGCACCTGATCAATGAACTCCATCCCCAACACCATGGGATAGTCGTCCATCGACACCACGGAGAGATTCACCTTGCCTCTCCACTCGCCAATACTTAGCTCGACGCCTCGAGCCACGCCATGGATTGGACTGGCGCCGGAGTTCACCGCCTTCGGCCAGCCCTTCTCTTCCTTGTAGACTATCCCCAGTCTACGAGCTTCTTCGACCTTGATGAAGTTGTTGGTCGCACCCGTGTCCACCAAGGCCTTAGTTTCAAGGTTGTTGGCCTTAGCGAGCACGTACATGCGCCCCTTCTGTCGTCCGGATGGTGGCACCTCCACCTTCGCCTTAATTGCATTGAGGAGCTGCAAGGAACCAAGTCGTGGATCCCTCGCATCCCTTCCTTCGTCTTCATTGATCATCGCCGAGAGCTTGGAGCGCTTCGGGCACTCGAACACCTTGTGAGGGCCTTCACAAAGGAAACAGGAGATCCTTGGCTTCTCCCCGTCCTTGGAACCATTTGCGAAGTGTTTTGGGCGAATGTCCTTAGACGATTGGAAGGGTCTCCCTTTTCCTTCACTCCGGTTGTCTCCCCCACATTTCTCCTTGTGGAACCTGTTCGCCTTGGAAGTCGATGAAGAACTGGTGGTTTTCTCCGGCTTCTTGTATTCGATGAGTGATTCGGCCACCGCCAGGTCCTGTACATTCCTCCGCTGCAACTCCAGCTTCGCCCATTGTTGCAATCTGTCCATGAAGGAAAATAATGAATCCTTCGCGGACATATCCGGGATCTCCAATATTAGCTCGGAAAATTCACGGACGTACTCCCGCACCGTGCCTTTGTGGGTAAGGCGCCGAAGTTTCGCCCGGGACTCGTCTTCCGCATTCTGGGGATAGAACTGAGCCTTGATCTCCCGCTTGAAATCCGCCCAGTTGTCAATGATACATAGGCCGCACTCCTTGTCGGCATATCGTCGCCTCCACCACACCATAGCCGAATCGACTAAGTATAGCGGAGCGGTCTTCACCTTCTTTGCCTTGTCGATGATGTTCAAAGCATCGAAGTACTGCTCCATGGTCCAAAGGAAGTTGTCTAACTCCCTCGCATTCCTTGACCCAGCATAGGTCTTAGGCTTTGGCACGTTGACTTTGGAGCTGGAATGGCCGCCAACGCCACCTTGGGTGACCACCATCTTGCATAGAGACCAATCCGCCTTGATCTCTTTGATTTCCTCTTGCATCGCCAAGATTTGGGACATGAGAGAACCCTTCAAGCCCTCGAATCGAGAGTTCATGTCATCCATGACGGAGTTGAGAAGCCCTTGCATCCTCCCAAAGCTTTCCTCACCCTCTGAGTCTAGCTTTTCGATGCTTTCAGTGTGCTCCTCGACCACCTCCATCTGTTCGGCTAACGCCAACTCCAATTTGGCTAGCCGACTCTCCAGCGGACATGTTTCCCTCGAAGCGGACTTGTCTCTCCTCCGTTCTTTAGCGTGGTGCTCCTTGTCGCGGCCTTCGTGGTTGCCACCACTAATGACAACAGATCCTTCATTTGTCATTTTTACACCGTCTCGAAGTTTTGATTGTTCCACCGAACTTTAGCACCAACCGTGCTCTGATACCACTTGTCACGGGGTCAGCCTTTATAGCAGCTTAACCCGTGCGGCACCTAGTTCCCACCCGTACGAAGGAACGCTAGGTCAGCCTAACTCGTCGCATTTGGATCGGAACCCATCGATCCGTTGTAAAGCAATTGTGTAGGGAAGCGCTTAGTGGAAGATCGATTTAAACGAAGGCAACAAACGATTGTATTGAATGCTTGAAAGCTTTACAACATCACTCCCCTACATATAGATGTTAACACTTTTCTGGCTATGTCGCCAGGAGACATCATATATGATCGAAATCTAAAATCTCTACAACTTACTCTATAAGCTAAGTACAACACTTTACAAAGGGGAAATACCCCAAAATGGCCTAAGTATGCTAGGATAAGCCTCGGTCCGTAACACACGGCACAGCGCAATATGCCCGGCCACAGTCGCCACATAGGTCTGCCATCGGTGCATATGCCTGCTCCGTCAACCATATCGCACCATCGGTGCGTCACGGTGAGAACCCAAACAAGTCACGGAGTCCATACCCCAATACCTCACACCAACATACTAACATGAGTATGGCATGTCATTCTCAACATTTCCTTTAAAACTGTAGCTAGTCTTCACAAGTAAATCCTCAATCCTTGATTTATGAAGGAAGTACCCATAGCAGCTATTTTCTTGAAATCAAAAGTCCCGACATTGGGTTCCCATATCATAAATAAGATAATCTGATTTTTGGGGATTTTTCTAAGATGTCTAACCTCACTTTCTAAAAATTCACCACTACGAACTTTTGGGTTTTTCCGAGATTTTACACTAAATCCCAATTTTCACATTTTGAAAGTGTGAGAATTAATTTTTCTAGTATTTTTCTTTGAATCCAAATGGGGGTATTTCGTTATTTACATTGTAACTTAAGTATAATACTTAAGTGTGGAGAGGCATAATGGTTAACAATGTAAATGTCCAGTGTAGTGCACTACTGCGGATCACTGCTGCGGAACATTGCTGCGGAATGGATGCTACGGATACACTGCTGCGGAGCGAAGCTACGGATCACTGCTGCTGATCCGAACTACTGATTCGGACTAACTACTCTGGACTACTGATCCGGACTAACTTCTCCGGACTACTGATCCAGACTAATTACTCCTGGACTCGATCCGGACTAACGAAGTCATTGACTCCATAGGCTGCGACTCTACAACTGCGACTACGGGTCTTGACTCCATAGTCGCGACTCCATAGCCGCTGACCACTTAAGCTGCGACTCCACAGTGGCGATCACTAGGTCGCTTAACTCCATAGTCTGGCGACTACAAAGCTGCTGACCATGAAGCTGCTGACTACGAACTTCGACCCTGCAGTTCGCCCAGGGTACTATTCATCATCGTTTTTGGCCTAATTTTTGTCTGGAATCAACCCAGCAACTCCCAGGCACTCACAAGCACGCGTTTTACTAAACAGAGTACAAAATTACGTATCCAAACTGATATAAATCAGTTCTTAACCACAGATTTTATGCTAAATCATCAAATCTAACCCCCAAAACTTAGGGTTCATGCTCAAATTCATAATTCATGATAAATTCACGCATATTCCAAGACAGAATCGAGATAGGAGGTTCAAGGACACCTACCTGGAAGATTATTTGCGATACACGAGCTCCAATCGCCCCAAAATCGCCAAGTGAAGCTCTTCACCTTCTCTCTTTCTCTCTCTTGCTCAAACACACGCACCAAGCAAAAATAAAGGGATAATGCAGTTTCGTAATTATTTATACTGCTGCCAATAATTGGCCTCCTAGCAATAATTGATCTCCCGAACGCAATAATTGACCTCCCGAGGTCACGAACTCCAAATTGAGCCAAATTACTGTCAAAACACTCGAAATGACGAGCACAACACTAAATAGAAATTATTACACCCAAAAGATCGCCCAAACGCAAAGTCAACCAATAAACCCCGAAAAGTCAACAATCGGGTCAAACGGGACCCCCGACTCGGAATCGGGCCCAAGTACAGTCAAAATGCTCACATCGACGATTACACTACCGTTCAGATAGTTGCATTTCCATAGAATGGCTATCTCTCAAAACTACCCAAATACGAGTCTTTACACTCCCGACTTGCTTACAAAGGTATCCGGTGTTCCACGTTAGTTTGCTCAAGCCTTACCATGAAGACTTAGAAGATACGAGCGGGCGGGCGGTGCGAACACCAATAACATCAAGCAAGACCTACGACAAAGAGATAGAAAATCTACTCTCAGAGTTGTGCCAAGAAGGGATGTAGATCCAAGCTGGGTGGAATACTACGTCCAATGGAAGAACAGGCCAGTTAAAGAGGCAAGCTGAGAGAAGGAAGAGGATCTGGGGCAATTCTCCAAGGAGATCGAAGAGTAACGGGCAAAAATCGAATGCTACATCTAGCAGTTCGACGAGTTCGAGGAAGCTGAAGATGCAACAAGGACGCTGCGAAATCGGGTGGGGGAGAGTGTCACGGGCCGAGGCTTATCCTAGCACATTTAGGCTATTTTGAGGTATTTCCCCTTTGTAAAGTGTTGTACTTTAGTTTTGTAGAGATTTATTTACTCTAGCTAGAATGATGTATCCTGGTGTCACTGCCAGAAAAGTGTTAACATTTATATGTAGGGGAGTGATGTTGTAAAGCTTTTAAGCAATCAATACAATCGTTTGTTGCCTTCGTTCAATCTTTCTTCCGCTAAGCGCTTTCCTATATAATTGCTTTACAATGGATTAATGAGTTTCGATCCAAATGCGATGAGTTAGATTGACCTAGCGTTCCTTCGTATGGATAAGAATTATGTGTCACATGAGTTAAGCTGTATAAAAGCTAATCCGTGACACGTTGAAAATGCATGAGAAAAAAAAACAATTACGTGTTGGATAGGATTATCCAATAATAGCAATAATAGCAGTATAGCGGTATTTGTTTGGCATTTATTTTATTTTATTTTATTTTTAAGATCTGCGACTGCTTGCTCGCAGCAAGCAGATCTAACCTACCTTTTTCTCTCTGTCTCTCTAACGCGCACGCCCGGAAACAAGAATCACAGTACGCTCAATTATCGATTGAGTTCCCAAAATCCATATATAAAAAATCGAAACCATGTTGCGGGGGGGATGGTTGGTCTTCCTCTTCCTCGTCGTCGTGTCTCCTGCCATCTTCAACCCAACCTTATCTGAACCCGATCTTCGCTGGGCCTCCAAAAGGAGGCTTATGAAGGAGAAGGTTCGCGAGATGTGAGTTACTGAAAAATTGGATTCCTTTTCCTTCACTTTCTCTCCAACCAAACAAATCCAAAATTTCGAATCTGAGACTGCGTCGATTAGTTCATAAACCCATTTCAGCAATTTATTTATTTATTTCTCGTACAGGTTTTACCATGCATATGACAACTACATGGCTCATGCATTTCCGGTAAGATCATGGTCGTCATTCTTTTCCCTCTCTTTCGATGCACGAGTCCTGAATTTATATCTACGTTTTTATTTACTTGCAGCACGATGAGCTAAAGCCTCTCACTAAAAGTTTCACTGATTCCCTTAGCGAGCTTGGAAATTTGAATGTAAATATTCTAATCTGATAAGAGTTTCAATCAATTTTCAGTTAGTATTGTTTTCTGTCAGGTAATGTCACCCGTCTGTTCCTGCAATTTCAGCTCGAAAGGTTACCACAACACTATAATGGGTCGGCCCTTACGTTAGTTGAATCATTATCCAGGTGCAATTTCTTGCTAGCTGCCAGCATTTTGCTGGGCGGTTTGTTTTCGGCATCTGTTGAATTGAAATTGGATTTTCTAATTTGTGATACATTATATTATGATTTCTCCCTCAGCCTTGTCATTTTGGGTAACAACACAGAGTTTGAACGGGCAGTGCTTTGGCTCTCTGAGAACCTAACATTCGATGTCGATGCAAGGATAAATCTTTTTGAGGTATCTGACTCACTCAACAGCTGGAATTTTTGATACGTGTTAGCTTTGACATGACCAGTTAAAAGGTTCATGTAATTATGTCGTAATCTAATCTGAACTCGAGTAACACTTGTACGGTGGCTATATTTATTTTTATTTTTCATGAAGATCTATTTAAAGAATCTAAGATGCATCACCCAAAGGAGTGATTGGAAGAGCTTTAATGTGACCGCAATCCCCCCTCATTGTTATTGTGTAGTGCAACATAAGACTTCTTGGAGGACTTGTTTCTGCTCATATTCTTGCGACTGATTCTACGAACAGGTTGCTTGAAGGGACTTACAGGAATCAGCTGCTTACCCTGGCTGAAGATTTAGGGAAACGTTTTTTACCCGCATTCATTACTCCTACTGGATTGCCCTATGCATGGATTAACTTAAAGGTGCTAGTCATGCTTAAGTTAAAAAAACTGAAGAAGTTATATGCTAATCCTCTTGTTTTTGCAATAGTAGTTTCTGTAACATATAACTGTTACGGATAATATAAGTACGGCTTTTCTGGTTTGTTTGTAAGAAGGATTTATGACACCACATCAATGCAAAATTCTTTGGGCAGTATGGAGTGATGGAGAATGAGACAGCTGAAACCAGTACATCTGGGTGTGGTGAGGAGCTTACATTTTAAGTTGAACAAAGTAATTCAAGAATCAGAATATGTGATATGTTCTGAGATGTGCTGATTATCCCTTTCTGGATTTAGGTTCGCTAATTCTTGAAATGGGAGCATTATCACAATTAACTGGTGACCCCAGATATGAAGTTGCAGCATTACGTGCTCTTCGGAAGTTATGGAGCATGCGAAGTTCGTTGAATTTATTAGGAAGTACATTGGATGTGGTCACTGGGGAATGGATTGAGTATTCATCAGGCATTGGAGCAGGTATACTTTTTCAGAGAATTTTACTTGCACTGCCATGTTTACTTCAGTGACTTAATACTTTGCTGAAACATTCCAACTTAGTGCAAATGCATTTGCTAGTATTTCATTTTGATTTGAATTTCAAATTAAATTTGAATTGCCTTGTTGCTATCAATATGCATGTGAATTTTATTTTACTTTTTCTTTCTGATGCCAAATTTCTCAATTTTCTTCAGGGGTTGATTCATTCTATGAGTATTTATTCAAAGCCCACATTGTTTTTGGAAAGGAAGAGTTGTGGAAAATGTTTCACTCTGCTTATCTTGCTGTGCAGAAATATTTCAGATATGGATCCTGGTAATTGCTAAGGATTTATATTTAAATTAACATTGAATATTTGATTTCCCTTGTGTGAAATCTGCTCTTGGTGTGTGGACGTGGACACCTACCATAAAATCTAGCAAGGCAAATAGAAGGTTTGGTCGTTCTGATTTTTATTATTTCAACTCTGACGAAATCATACAAACACCACTTTTTTGTTATTTTGTCTCTAATTAAAACTTCAAAAATGTTGCATAAAAAAATTTAATCACAGATCTACAACTCCAAATATATAAGAGTAGAAACACAGACATTTAAAACCTATTGATTGACTTGGGCTGGGATTTCATGGAATGGTTTGAATCATGTTCTGATAAATTCAGGTATCACGATGCTGATATGAGGACAGGGCAAGCCACTTATTGGCAACTTACAAGCCTTCAAGCATTTTGGCCTGGTTTACAGGCAAGCAGCTGTAGACCTTAAATATTTTTAATTTGTAGTTTGAAGAATTTGTGTTCTTATGTTTATTATATAGGTTCTTGTTGGGGATATTGCTGCTGCTAATTCATCGCATCGGGAGTTCTTCCATGTTTGGGAGATGTTTGGAGTACTACCAGAACGGTTGTTTTTCAGTCTTTCTCTAATTCATCCTGCCTAATTTCCATAATACGGTCAACATTTTTTTTAAAATTTATTTATGGATGCTAGTGATACATAATATAGGATAAAATCATAAATAGGTACCTGCTGGACCATCAAATGTTGCATCCAACAGAGAAATACTATCCATTGCGCCCTGAATTGGCAGAATCCACATTTTACTTATATCAAGCAACCAAAGGTTAGCTATCATTTCTAATATACATTATGTGAAGGCATCAACAAAAGAGTTTTTTATATTGATGTCATCTTTCTTAATAACATAGATTGAGTACCCATTCAAAATTTGTGATACAGTCAGTACATAAATTTTAAATGGGTTAGCCACTGTTTGCCTTTTGTCATATGTGCTTTATTTTTACTTACTTGATGTGATGTTTATCCACTTTATTGTCTTTATGTGCCTTTGTTTTTCCTTCAAAACTTGTGCTTATAATCAGATCCATGGTACATGGAAGTGGGCGAATCTATCATAAATTCCCTGAATTTTTACACCAGAGTTGAAGGTGGATTCGCAAGTGTAAAAGATGTGACAACCATGCAATTGGAAGACCATCAACATAGTTTTTTCCTTGCTGAAACGTAACAGTTAAACTCTATTTCTGTTTCTGTTCCTCGTGTGAATTGTGTCTCAGAGAATGGCTTTTGTTTCTTTGTAGGTGCAAGTATCTATATCTTCTATTTGATGACTCATTTTTAGCTAAACGGAACTATGTTTTCACTACTGAGGGTCACCCACTTCCAGTTCTGGGAGATTGGCAGGAGAGGCTCCCAGGGAAATACCTTTTGACCAACTGGACTTCTGTTGAGGTGTACATCCATCTCATTCATTTCTTATTTGTCTTTGTCTTTTTGGGGGAAGAAATCTGACTCTTGATCCTATCAATAAATTAGCTTGAATCCGTCTACTTAGGAAATAGACCCGGACTAACCATTACAATTATGATGGATCTTTCTTTGTTGGCAAAGATTTGTTCTTCTGTGCTGCAGGCTGGCAGGTGTTAAAATGCCCTCATTTAACTTTTTTTTTTTTACTCGAGGGTCGCAGAGGGAAAGACAAGTGAGACGAGCAAGTGCAATGTCACTGCAAGTTTGTCCCACTGCTACGAAATTGAAATGCAGTGGGCAACGAATAGAGAGCGCTTGCCATGTCCCAGATATTCATTCTGACCACAGGTGTATAGCCGATGATGACTGTGGTGTAGACTCGACCAGTTGCAGGCGCAGATCATGTAGCGTCGCTGGTTATTGTGGCCTATGGTTATCAATATGAAATAAGGCTGATATACTACTTCAATATAAATGGAGTGGTCTCTGGACCATGGTTATCGCTATGGAATAGCGATTGTTGTAATGACTATTATACTCGCAGGTATGCTGCTCTAACTCTGTTTTGATGAAATCGAGGAAGGGGAAATATATGCTGACACTAACATGATTTTTGTAAAACAGCAAGCTTGAGTTGTAACTGCTTATAATAACCTTTAGAGGCTCACATTCGCTGGTTGCAGCAATTCCATATTTTTGTTTTGTTTTTGTTTCCCAACATGGTGAACTCGCCATTTTCTGGCGCTATCACATATAATTTATATAATAATCTAATGCTTAAAATCATGTTTTGTGCTGTTGCTTAGATACTTTATTATGAAAGTTCACAAGCTATGAAACCAATAAAATCTTTCAAGATTGTTATATTCGAAGTGCAACAGCGTTAGTATAAATGGTGGACCTTTTTCTTCACACCTCTGCATTTCACGTCCGGCGCGGCGAGCACTTGATTTTATTTATTTTTAAAAAACAAATACAAATGCAATGCATGAGAAGATTGAGTTTGATATAATTTTTTGTCGAGTTAACGAGAAATTAATTATGAACATTAAAGAAGCCGTGAGGTGAACATTGCTGGACAATTCTCACGTTTTCCAATTTATTTAAAAAATATATGGCCAAAAAAATAAATCTATCGTTTGTTGAATTAATCAGAAACATCTGAACAATGATAATTCGTGAATCCACATTTCAGTGTTAATTTGTTCGTGCCACTGTGTTATCTTCAACTTCGATGCAGTAATCAAATTGCTTTTTAAAAAAGATATCGTTTCTGCCAAGGTCACTTCGCTGCTCGATGCCAAACATGTAAGGCTCAAATGAACCGAGCCGAGCTGAATAGTAAGGTGTTCAAACATGTTCATTACTATTTTTTGATGATTCGAACCGAACACGAACCTTAAATTTTAATGTTCATGAACAGTTCACGAACGTGTGTTCACAAATTTATTCACGAACGCTTACGAACATAATTATAAAATCATAAAAATATATAAAAAGAATTCATACCATAAGCTTATCCAAAAAAGTACAATTAATTAATTGTTAGATTATGTTATCTTTGCTTAATATGTTCAAATAATTGCTATATATAGTTTGCTATGATTTTATAATAATATTAATAGTAAACAAATAAATTAAAAACATATATTTTCTATTTAATAATAATAATATAAAATATATGTTTATTAAACTATATTTAATAAAAATATATTTATATTTAATAAAATAACTTTTATACATATTAATTAATTTGTTAATCTCCTGTTCATAAATAATTTTTACGAACACGAACGATATTTATGGACTGTTCGTGAACACTTGTTCGTGAACATTCACGAACATGTTCACGAATATAACAATGGTGTTCGCGAACTATTCACAAACGGTACTATTTCTTAACGAACAAACATAAACAATCTTTTACCGAGCTGAACACGAATTTGTTCATGAACGTTTGGTTCATTTATAGCCCTACTCGTATGTCTAACCTCGTGCGTGCATACACACACACAAACATATATATATATATATATATATATATATATATATATAGAGAGAGAGAGAGAGAGAGAGAGAGAGAGAGAGAGAGAGAGAGAGAGAGAGAGTGTTTTATTATAATGAGAACGTGCGGTTAACTTTTTATCGTAAGAATTTTAATCTGAACTATTATATCTTGTAACTAACGGTTTAAATTAGACTTTTATTTAACTGTAAGATAGTTAAATAAAAGTCTAATGTAGACTATTAAATTTTGATCTAACGGTTCAGATTAAAGGTTCTCATAATAAGGTAGCCTTATATCCTTTATATATAGCATGACTATATATACTGATGAGTGGATATGAATGAGAAATGGGTCGAAATAAAATACTTATATTTAAATAATGAATCAGAAAATAATTCGGATAAACCAAAATTATAATATTTTAAAAGTTAATTTGGTTTTAAAAATTTTAAAAAATTAATGTATTATAGTTAATTCTCGATTTAGTCAATTTAATAATTGAAGTGAGATAATATAATGTAATATATATTCAAAATTTTTACTATTGTCTCTTTTTACTTAAGTTACTCCCAAATGCATTCATTCTTGTGAATTTAGATTTTTTTCCTGAAATTACAACAGAGAATCCACGCTATCAAACTATATTGTCTCACTCCATGTTTCTCTCTTCATCATCACTAGCATTTTGTTTATCATCAAGAGTAAGTCCTTCTTTGTCTATCTCATGATTTCTCTTTTATTAGTCTGTCATTTTCTATTTTGGTAGTTCTTAATTGAACATTAATAATGCGCATGGACGAATTTAGGCCCCCCCTCCAAATTTTTAAATATATATATATATATATATTAAATTTTAATTTTAATTATATATATAATATATATATAATTAAAATTAAAATTAATTAATAATATAATTTATTAGCCTATATTATTTGTGATAAACATATTACTAACTATAATAGTGTTAAATAAATCATATGATTTTAAAATTTTATTTAATTTGATTATAGAATAATTTGATGAGCTTTTTTTTATGCTTTTATGTTATTAATTTTAACTTAAATTATACTAATTGTTAGTGCTGGTCTCAAGGCTAGATCAATGAGGCCTGAGTTTTGAGCCTTTAAAAATTAGATTAAAATTAGGACTTTCTGGTCTTATATGATCTTGGCCTAACCTCCGATGGTAGCAAAGAATTAAAAATTAATTTATAATTTTGACAATAATACATGTTTTAAAATATTACATTGTTACTATAATTATAGTAAAGTAATAATAAAAATAAAAATTAACAGTTTAATTGTATCTACATAAGGGTTTTCGATTTAATAATTACCTTGGACCCTATAAATTTCGGGACCGGCCCTACTAATCGTAGTTTTAGATAATAATTTCTAAACGTGAATTACATGCTTTGTATCTTGGTCTCCCATAACTAAACTTTCTGGATATGTCCTTGATAATGCATAAAAACCAATGAACTAAACTAAAAACCTATACACCGATCTAAATTGAGAATCAATTATTTATTACTTTTATTGGTCGGTTTTGGTTTATTATTTTTTCAAATAAAAAATTTTCGATTTAATTTTAAAATAATACATAAATCAATTGATGTTAAACCCTATTTAAAACTAACCAAAGATAGAAATTGGCTCAGTCGGCTTTACATAACATAAAGAGTCAAGGGGCCCACATAACAATAACAACAAAGACTAAGAATAGTAAATAAAGACTTAAAGCAAAAGTAAAATAATAATGACAAAATATAATAATAAGTGAGAACCATAAAAAGAAAAGAGAGAAAGAGAATAACAATTAAATATAACAATAATATATCTTATATAAGATATATATGTAAAGATCTGTATTTAGGTAATACTAAGAGAGTCATTTTAGGCGGCTGAAAACATCTAGACAATATTGTGTTCGTTGATGTGAGTATTTTGACAATACTTGGACCTGATTCTGGATTGAGGCTCTGAAAGGCTCATTAATTGACTTCGATATTCCTAAGATCCAAACAAGATCGTACAGGTATATGCATGTGTATACAGAGAGGGTGGTTGTCACGCCCCAGATTTCCAACCCGAGGAAACCGGTACGTGACTCCCCTTTTACCCACACGGAGGGCAAAGGGGTTAGGATGCAAACCAAGAATATCACATTTTAAACATCCACAACATTTAAGAAAGTAATGTTCATATAAGCAGTCCAAACCAGTTTATTACAACAAAATCTTTTCCCCACTGGGGTTACATCAATTCCCATAAGAAAAACAAAACATAAATGGAAGAGAGTAAAAATGATTATAGTCTTCCACCTTGGTGTATCCACCTAACGCCTGTAAGTCCCTGGAAAATAAGCAAACACAGTAGGAGGGGTGAGCAACCACAGCTCAGTAGGGATCAAGTCTCCCCAACCCTTCCCATGCTCCTAGTGGCTACATGTATGTGTACAAGTGCAGTGTCGTGTCACAATAATTTCAATAGACATAACAACAACCACATCAACAATTACAATCTTCCACTGCCACACAGGCTAACAAAACACATCTCAAGCAAGTAGTTTAACCGCCTCTTCAGGCCATCGGTTTAACCGCCTCTCAGGCAAAGTAGTTTAACCGCCTCTCAGCCCTTGGTTTAACCGCCTCTCAGGCAAAGTAGTTTAACCGCCTCTTCAGGCCAGATAGCACAGTCAAGCACACAACACACACCATGGTCACTCAAGCATACAACCAAACACTTGGTGTGCACCCGTTCACAAGTGCACAAACCCAGCCTTTCAGGCCATAGAACAAACACCCAGCATACATACATACACTAAACCACAAGTCCAGCCACACAGACTTATTACCAAACACGTAATGGGCATATACACACAGCTAAATTCACACAGGCATTTCATCAAACATATAGCATGTAATCCACAGAATCACACCAAAATGCCACTGAAGGCCAACATCCATATAGGAGATCACACCTATATGGATTACATATGTATATATAACGAGATATAACCCATAATCTGCCCTAGGACCCTAGGACAGAGGAGGATTTAGGAAGAACAGAACCCCTACCTCAAGTAAAACGCAACAACACAAGCAATGTCCCGATCCCACGTCGAACGCCGTCCACCCACGAAGCACCGACCACCCACGCAAGACGTCAGGCAAGCAACCAGGAGCTCTCCTTCCCTCTCTCTCTTCTCTCTGCGACGCTGGTGGAGCAACAAACCCTAACCCTAAAACAGAGGGGCTTCTCCTCCTTATATAGACAACACAACATCAAAACGACGTAGTTTTGATTAAGTGAATCCCAAGCATCAAAATGACGTAGTTTTGATCACACAAGTTAGCACCTTTCCGCACCCATATAGGCCAAAATACTCAGAATTTCAACATGGTCCTTTGGAGAAAGATCATTAGAATGACAAAACCAAGGGAACCATGCAAAATAATCCTGCACGCCAATTTGCACGTGAATTCCCCAATTCACGTGCAACTCCATATGCACTCCAAATGCTCTCAAACTTCACCCCTAGTCTCCTTGCATCATTTAGAAGACAACCACACTTGCACGTGAATTGGACCCATTTCACGTGCACCTCACATACACGTCTGTTTGGCCTGAAACTTCTGTGGTAGATAGAGGACATCATTCTAAGCATCTTTCCTTTTGCACGTGAATTCATTTGAGTCCATTTACTAGGTCAAAATCTAGAAAAACTCTACTCAGAAGGCAGAACTGTGACTAACTCAAGGTACGGGTCCTTACAGTGGTGAATCTATATATTTAAAACTAATTCCTTTAGTTTTAACGAGTAAATTACTTATCAAAGATATTTTTATAGATGCGATTATTGTTCGGGTGAGATTTTAGTGTCTTGTGCAAAATCAAGTTAACAGCAGGTATCTATAGGAAATAAACGACAAAGACACACGATCTACGTGGTTCAATCAATGTGATCTACTCCACAGTGGTGAGGGTGTACCCACACCGAGTCCAATTCACTATCACTTTTAATACAGTAGGGTCTTGCCCTTGTTATAATAGGATTAGCTCTCTTCTATTTTAAATGCAAGTACAAGAACAGTATTAATTCAGTACTCACTCACTGTAAAGAATTGTCAAGCATAATCTACTCCTGTGTGTTCAATTGTTTGGACCTCTTGACTTTTAACCACTCTTTTGCCAAACTCACTATCTGTTCGTTGAATGTATGAAGAGTAAAGCTAAATGAACTCATTGTTATCTTGCTTTCAATCTTCTTCTCTCTATGTATGCAGTACGAACTACTCAGCATCTCTTATATCTTTCAAGATACTTTTCGTGTATTCTGAAAATATTCTGACGTATACTTGAACTAAGGCATATACTTTCCTTTTATAAGATGGCCGTTGCATGAAAATCTTCTGCTAGGGTTAGACATGTTTCATTTTTTGATCTTCATTGTTCAAACATATTACTCCATCATCGGATAACGTCCAAGTGTTTATTCTGATACTTAGCGTGCTCAGATATGTTGTCCAAATAACTTACTTAAACGGCAACCTTAACTGGGTTTTGATCCTTCGATTAGACATAACCTCGAAGATGGCTATTTTGTAGCCTCACAGATGCTTTGCATAGCACACACATAACAACCTTCGAGTCTGAATCTTCAAGCCTTAGGACCATGTTAGAACTAGCAACCAACTAACTACTGATTCTTCGAGTCTTCGGGTCTCCAGTTTAGAGCCCACAACAAACCCAACTCTGACTTAGCTAATCATCTGTTCACATCAACGGGTCTCTAAATCTTCAACCCTTCGAGCTTCGACTTTGTGACACTGCCACTCTCCATTTGATGAGTCTTCGAATTAGCAAGTCTTCGAATCTCTGAGACGCTGCTCTTCACCCGACAACACTTTGGGTCTTCGAATCTTCGACCCTGCAGATCTACGAGTCTGTGACCCTGTGAACCTTTGAGTCTGTGGGTCTTCGTGCCTGAGGATCGTCGACTCTACAACTTTGAGTCTGCAGATCTTTGACCTTGTGGGTCTTCAAATCTTTGGATCTTCGACCATGAACAAATTAAAGAGGTATATAGTTAGACTCCCTCTACGAACTCACTCTAAAAGATTACTCTATAAAGGTATCCAACCAAGTATGACATGCTGCTCCTCGCTTCTAAATACTGTTGACAACAATGACAACTCAAAAAGACTGTGGGAATAACAATCTCCCCCTTTGCAATTGTTGGCAACATATGTGAACGACCATGTGTGTTTCTATGAAACATATTCTCCATGAACTCCTCCCACTATACTCCCCCTGTACACAACATTCTTCTCCCCCTTTGCCAACCAATTGAAAAGAAAGAGGGGGGAACCCTACCATCACCTTAGGTGTAAGGAGGAAGTTACACAGACAACCCGCGTCTATGACTGTCAAACTACTCGGTGGATAGAGGTTTGGTGACTATATCTGTAGTCTGTTTCGTGGGGACATACACCAGTTGCACATTTCCCTATTCCACTTGTTCTTTGATATAGTGGTACCGATAGTCAATATGCTTGGTCTTCGAGTGTTGAACTAGATTCCTGCTTATGTTGATAGCACTCTGGTTAGCATATCATATATTAACAGGTAACTCCATGTTGACTCCCAAGTTTGACAGTTGAGCATTTATCCATACCACTTGGTATATGCAGCATGTGCAGCCACATGTTCAGCTTCGGCTGTGCTGTAGGCCACAATGTTCTGCTTGTGGCTCAACCATGCAACACATTTAGAGCCCAAATAAAAACCGCAGCCACTGGTTGAACATCAATCATCAATGTTTTCAGCTTAGTTTGCATCAGTGTATGCCTTTAATTCAATTGAATCCTTAGTGGGATACCACAATCCCATGTCCAATTTACCATGTAGATATCTAAGGATCCGTTTGATTACCGGCAAGTGAGACTCTTTGGGGTCTACTTGTAATCTACTTGCCTGACACACAACTTGTATAAAATCTGGTCTGGAGGCTGTAATATATAAGAGGCTTCCAATCATGCCTCGATACTCCTGATTCACACTTGTGCCTTCCTGATCTTTGTGTAGTTTGCAGCCTATCACCATTACTGTTCCAATAGGCTTGCTATTCTCCATACCATACTTCTTTAATAATTCTTTGGCATACTTGTGTTGTGATATAAAAATGCCTTTAGTAGTTTGCCTAATCCGTAGTCCTAAGAAGTATGTCAATTCCCCTATGAAAGACATTTCAAATTCATCACTAATTCTTTTCGCAAACTCTTCACATAATCTTAAGTGACTTCCCTCGAAGATAATGTCATCTACATAGACTTTGGTAGTTAGTTGAGCTCGTCCGAATTCAGAATATAGAGATTGTGATCCACTGTTCCTCTGTTGAAATTCATTCTTTTTAAATATCCATCCAGTTGGCTATACCATACTCTATGAGCTTGCATTAGGACATACAAGGATTTCTTCGGTTTGACACATGTGTCTTATCATTAGCTATCTAAACTCCATTTGATTGCTCAATGCACCTCTTCTTTTAGCAATCCATTCAGAAATTCAGATTTCACATTCATTTGATAGACTTTAAACTTCTTGTGTCTGCTAATGTAAGAAATATCATGATTGTTTCTAACCTTGTTGGTGTAAATGTTTAATCCACATCAATCTTGTTGGATTAAGCCCGAATTTGGATGATACTAATAAAACCCTATGTAATTTGATCTGAGACGTTTATTGATTTTCATCTTGAGTTATTGAGAAGATATGAACTTAATGGATCTACACTCGTGAGAGCAAAGCAAAGGACTGGATACATAATACTGATCCGGACAAGAGTGAGTGTCATCAAATACTTGGTATATAACCAAGTCTTTACTTCTTACGAATAAGAATCCTTCGTGTGGACTAACCACTAAGAGCTACAGACCACTACTACGTGCCTAACACCTTAAATGGACTAGGTCAAATAGATGCGGAGTAAGAATCCTAGTCTACAAGTGTACATGGAGCCGGCCTTGTTATTGCGGAGTAAAAGGCTAAGTCTTCCACTTAAGTAGACTAAGGAAAGAAAGACATAGAGTAAAAAATCCGAGTCTTCTATACATGCGGAGTAAGGAATGACTTGTGCCGAATAAGGACCCGAGTCTTTATTCCGCACCGGAGTAAGGAAACTAGATGCAATAAGAAGAATCCGAAGTTACTCATATGGAGAAGATGAATAAGCCATCCAACCCTTTAACTCTCTCGTAAGAAAGTAAGAAAGCAGAGTAAGCACTCCAACCTTCTCATTCGTACGAGTAAGGAAGCATTGACATAGAATAGGGATCCTCCATACCGAATTGATACGGAGTAAGCAATCACATAACACGAAGTAAGGAACCTTACACCGGATTAAGAAGATTGCTTAACTTATCTCTTCGCATTTAAAGTCACTAGCTCGCTTCCCCCAATGTAAGACAAACTTGTTGAAAATCTAAAACATCTTACACATGGATCATCCGAATATATGGACACAACTTTGACGAACTTGGTAACTCACAAACGCATTTTTTCTTTGCCAAACGCCCCAAACCCAAGACCTTGAGCTCCACATCTGCAGCATTCAAGGTAAGAGAATTTCGAGGAATAGTAAATGTGCATATAGTCCGGAACAACAAGTTTAGACTGTCTCTCAAAGATGTGTTATATATATAATGTAAACCTTGTACATTAGTAAGGGTGTAGTAGTTAATGTTCGTGAGTTTTGTAATAAGCTAGTGTGTACTAGAGCTCGTTGAGACAACCGAGGCCAGTGTGTGAGTCATTTTCTAAACGGTATAAAGAGGGTCTTAAGAGATCTAAAGGCTTTATAAGCTTTAATCCGCTTTATTTTGTTGTACTTATCCTTTGATAATAAAGCAAAATACTTCCACTATCTGGTTATTTTCGCATTGATCTATCTCTTGAAAGATAAGTGTAATGCCAAAGAGTGAGAAAAGAGTTTTAGATAAGAGCTTATCCCTCACCCCCTCTAGGCTCCAAGGGACCAACAAGTGGTATCGAAGAAGTTTACTCTGCTCAAAGTAGATCCCATTCTTTTTCTCTCGACAATGTGAAGAAAGCAAGATGATATTAAGTCTACATGTAATTAGGAGTGCACAAGAGCCCCCCCCCAACCAGTCATAAGCGGTTAAAATGTCGACCCACCTCCCGTACAAGACACGCCACATAGTTCTAGTGTAAATAGACCAAAATTCACACAAGAGCTTTTCTCCCCCGGTGGAAAGCTCGCATGAGAATGTTCATGGTATGCCATGACTTAATGGCATGTCTTATAAAGTGTAACGAGGCCGCTCGAACTTGCTCACACGAGAGAGCGCGAAACCCATCTTGGTAGTCCAGGATGCGAATGTAATGCCAAACTTTGAGAGCTTTAATCCAAACCCGGTAATCACTCGAGAGCATTAATCGGAGATTCGGCAAGCTTATCCTTGAGCTAAAACTATCATGAGCACTCTCAATCCCAAACAATGACATGTTTTTTCGCTATTGCCCCACCCCCCCCCCCCCCCAACCCCCCCCCCCCAACCCCCCCCCCCCCCCCCAAAAAACCCAAAACCCCCCCCCCCCCCCCCCCAAAAAAAAAAAAAACCCCCAACCCAAAAAAAAAAAAACCCCCCCCCCCCCCCCCCCCCCACCCCCCCCCCCCCCCCCCCCCCCACCCCACACCCCCCACCCCCCCCCCCCCACCACAAAAAAAAAACAAAACAAAAAAAAAAAAAAAAAAAAAAAAAAAAAAAAAAAAAAAAAAAAAAAAAAAAAAAAAAAAAAAAAAAAAAAAAAAAAAAAAAAAAAAAAAAAAAAAAAAAAAAAAAAAAAAAAAAAAAAAACAAAAACAAACACCCCAAAAAAACAAAAAAAAAAAAAAAAAAAAAAAAAAAAAAAAACCCAAAAAAAAAACAAAAAAAAACCCCAACCCCACCCACCCCACAAAAAAAAAAAAAAAAAAAAAAAAAAAAAAAAAAAAAAAAAACACCCCACCCCCACACAAAAAACAAAAAAAAAAAAAAAAAAAAAAAAAAAAAAAAAAAAAAAAAAAAAAAAAAAAAAAAAAAAAAAAAAAAACACCAACCCCAAACCAAAAAAAAAAAAAAAAACAACAAAAAAAAAAAAAAAAAAAAAAAAAAAAAAAAAAAAAAAAAAAAAAAAAACAAAAAACCACCCCCCCCCCCCCCCCCCCCCCCCCCCCCCCCCCCCCCCCCCCCCCCCCCAACCCCCACAAAAAAAACACCCACCAACCCCCCCCCCCCCCCCCCCCCAAACCACACCCCCCCCCCCCACCCCCCCCCCCCCCCCCCCCCCCCCCCCCCCCCCCCCCCCCCCCCCCCCCCCCCCCCCCCCCCCCCCCCCCCCCACCCCCCCCCCCCAAAACCCCCCCCCACCCCCCCCCAAAACACCCCCCCCCCCAAACCACCCAACCCCCCCCCCCCCCCCCCCCCCCCCCCCCCCCCCCCCCCACCCCCCCCCCCCCCCCCCACCCCCCCCCCCCCCCCCCCCCCCCCCCCCCCCCCCCCCCCCCCCCCCCCCCCCCCCCCCCCCCCCCCCCCCCCCCCCCCCCCCCCCCCCCCCCCCCCCCCCCCCCCCCCCCCCCCCCCCCCCCCCCCCCCCCCCCCCCCCCCCCCCCCCCCCCCCCCCCCCCCCCCCCCCCCCCCCCCCCCCCCCCCCCCCCCCCCCCCCCCCCCCCCCCCCCCCCCCCCCCCCCCCCCCCCCCCCCCCCCCCCCCCCCCCCCCCCCCCCCCCCCCCCCCCCCCCCCCCCCCCCCCCCCCCCCCCCCCCCCCCCCCCCCCCCCCCCCCCCCCCCCCCCCCCCCCCCCCCCCCCCCCCCCCCCCCCCCCCCCCCCCCCCCCCCCCCCCCCCCCCCCCCCCCCCCCCCCCCCCCCCCCCCCCCCCCCCCCCCCCCCCCCCCCCCCCCCCCCCCCCCCCCCCCCCCCCCCCCCCCCCCCCCCCCCCCCCCCCCCCCCCAACCCCCCCCCCCCCCCCCCCCCAACCCCCCCCCCCCCCCCCCCCCCCCCCCCCCCCCCCCCCCCCCCCCCCCCCCCCCCCCCCCCCCCCCCCCCCCCCCCCCCCCCCCCCCCCCCCCCCCCCCCCCCCCCCCCCCCCCCCCCCCCCCCCCCCCCCCCCCCCCCCCCCCCCCCCCCCCCCCCCCCCCCCCCCCCCCCCCCCCCCCCCCCCCCCCCCCCCCCCCCCCCCCCCCCCCCCCCCCCCCCCCCCCCCCCCCCCCCCCCCCCCCCCCCCCCCCCCCCCCCCCCCCCCCCCCCCCCCCCCCCCCCCCCCCCCCCCCCCCCCCCCCCCCCCCCCCCCCCCCCCCCCCCCCCCCCCCCCCCCCCCCCCCCCCCCCCCCCCCCCCCCCCCCCCCCCCCCCCCCCCCCCCCCCCCCCCCCCCCCCCCCCCACCCGGAACGCCTTGCTTGACTCGCGTGATTTCCATCGGTTTGGTGAGAGGATATCCACCACACCCATGTGAAGAACCCTACATGACACGGGTGAGAGTGCGATTGAACTCACGAAGTTGTTCACGTCGATGGATTAGTAAGGTACTGGGTTTGGAGTCGAAGATGACGATCCTTTGGTTCTTGAAGTCGATGTCGAGAAGAAACCAGTGCAGGGATGTGGACAAGTACGGAATTAGCACATGGTCTACCTCATCCCAGGGAATGAAGGAATGCTCATATCTGCGACCTTGTATAATCTCGAGCATAGCTGCATCATCGAGCAGCTAAGCCTGCATGATCGACAAACAGAGTTCCACCTTGGTATCGCGGCGGATGTGAAGAGGTAGCTTCTCGAGAAAGGACTTCTGGGCGAAGATGAACTGAGTCATCTCTAGGTTATCCATTTCTTCACCGTCATGAAGTAGGCGACAAAGATCAGATCCAGTGAAGAAGGCTTCATAGCCGCAGGTCCTCGCAGTGGTATCCCCAGCAATGTAGGTGTTGAAAGCAGCCAGTTCAACTGAGGTGCCTCCAGTAGTCACAATGCGAGGTGGGGCTAGAGGTTGTTCAGCAGTGGTAGCGGTTGACTTGATGGGTGAGGCAGGCATGGTATACTCAGCCGTATTAGGATGTGAGGTTGAAGGACTTGGCTGAGTGGAAGAGGATGGTTGGCAGGGAGCAGTAGTGTGTTTCTTCATGCGGGTTGCAATTGGAACATCATCATCATCATCATCAGAGTCTGAGATGACCGTAGTTCTGTGTGCGCGCTTTCTCCCCCGTGTGTAAGTAGCGATGGGCGAGGTTGTGAGTGACTTGGAGGAGGTGCCTCTGTGAAGTTTCAATTGGTTCGGGTGCCGATCGTGATGGTTGTGGGAGAGTGCTTTTGACGTGAGGGATATCTCACCACTTGCAAGACAATGACATTCGATAGAATAGCTCCCGAGTTATACCGAGGCCTTTATATTGTCTCCGGTAAGCTCCCTTGAGGTCTTCACGCTCTTCTATATGTCTAAATCCATCGGTGGTTACACTTGTGAGTGATGTCATTTCTTGCCGCACCTTGTCGAGGGTATGATCTGATGATTCAACTTGCGTTCGTACCTCTTCCATGCTGGACTCCATAGTAGCATCGTTCCTCAAAGGCCCGAGAGAGCAAGCTTTGAAGATGCCGAGGACATCGGTTTCTCGATGACCTTGCTGGCCATATCGACTTCTTCGGCACGAAGAACGTGAGTGAGCACCCGTCCTGGAATAGCCATTGGAATATTGGCGAACTCCTCACTTACGAGTAGCCACCTGTGAACGGCACACAGATGGTGTGGCCATCCCGGTCCCTTCCCCCAGTCTCGGAACCTGTGGGACAGCTCCTACCTTAGAGTACACTTGCAACATCAAGATTTTCTTCTTCTCTCGCTTCTTCGTCCACCGTAGTTGGTACCAGCTCATCATCATGACTCTGCTATGGTTGGTGAGTCCACCATGATGGGAGATGGGGCAACCATTGATACTGCTTCCATGGGTCTCATCTAACACATCGATCAACCAACCAATTAATCGGATGGTCTCTATCTACCATCCGCTTTCCAAAGGCGATCCATGCCTTTCGCAAATCAACGGGAGTCATATGAGCCTTGGCATACTCCATATAATATTCTTCCAGCTCAGATTCTCCAAGAGTGCTCAACAAGATAGGTGTAGTACCCCTATCCTCTGGGGGTTTCTGCCCCCCCATGTTGGAGTCGCCCTCAACTGCGGGTTCTCTTACTTCTGCGGTATCCTTGGGGCATTTTGACGATAGGGGGTCTCCTCAGGTGTAGAATCTGTGGGGGAGATGAGTTCTTGCAATATTCTCCACCACTTCAGTTATATGTATTGATGCTGCAGATGCAGAGGAGTTCTTGGAAGTCGGTCAGACACGAACCGGTTGTCGTGGCATGCGAGCTGGGGCTCGTACAGAGCTGGCTGTGTCTTCTGCATGACTTCTTGCACCTGACTCAGTCCTTCTCAATGACTGGATTTCCAGCCGACCATCCTCATAAATACTTTTGAATATGTATTTGGTCGGCAGTGGCATTGAGGGCCTCTTGCAGAATATTTCAGGGTGCAGAAACCTAAGGAATTTGGTGAGAATGAGTCGAAAGTGTCCTTTCTTGGTTTTAATCATGGAGTGTATTTGTGTGCCCCAGTCTACTCGTTTGCTTTGTAGAATACTACACATGATCTTCATCTGCTCATGACTTGTTGAGTCATGAGCCGTCTTCTTACATAGTAGGCACTGTCCAGTGACTATGTAATGACCCCTGTGTAAGAAGTTAACCACAAACACCTTGGATGTTTGAGGTAAGAAATGAGCCCAAGAGGGGACTTTTGGGAGGTGCATGTAACAAGTGATAACGTACATTTATGCCCTAGGAAGATGCTATACATATACATGCGGTTTTAAGCTATTTTGGTAGATTTTGGAGCTCACTTTTGGTATAGTAGATGGCCTCAAACAATTGGCGTGCAAGAACAAAAGCTTCTTAGAATGAGGTCCTCTATCTACCACAGAAATTTCAGAGCATTTGGAGCTGCACGTGAATTCACCCATTTCACGTGCAAGCATATTTTTGCTTCTCAGATCTCTACAAGATGCAAGGAGGCTTGGGGTGAAGTTTGAGTGCATTTGGAGCTGCACACCAATTGGGGAATTGGTGTTTAAATTGGCGTGCAGGCATGTTTTTGCATGGTTACCTTGGTTTTGTCATTCTAATCATCTTTTCCCAAAGGACCATGTTGGAATTGTGAATATTTTGGTGTGTATGGATGTGGGAAGGTCATAGCTTGTTCCATCAAAACTACGTCGTTTTGATGCTGGGATTCACTTAATCAAAACTACATCGTTTTGATGTTGTGTTGTCTATATAAGGAGGAGAAGCCCCTCTGTTTTAGGTTTAGGGTTTGTTGCTCCATCAGCCGTCGCAGAGAGAGAAAGAGAGAGAGAGAGAGAGGGAAGGAGAGCTTCTGGTGGCTGCCGGAGCGTCTTGCGTGGGTGGTCGGAGTCTTGCGTGGAAGCGGGAGCAGGAGAACATACAAGGTAGGGGTTCTGTTCTTCCTAAATCCTCCTCTGTCCTAAGGTTCTAGGGCAGATTATGGATTTTACCTGCTTATATATATATATATATTTGTAATCCATATAGGTGTGATCTCCTATATGGATGTTGGCCTTCAATGGCGGTTTTTGATGTATTTTGGTGTTGGATGGTGAGTGCATATCAAGTGTTCGATAAAATGCCTGTGTGAATATGTCTGTGTGAATATGCCTAGTATGTGTTTGATAATATACCTGTGTGGCTGGGTTTGTGTGTTTGTGAGCGTATGCATGTTAAGCGATTGGTAAAATACCTGTGGGACTCTACATATCAAGTGTTTGATTTTATGCCTGATTGGCTGTGTGAACTAAGTGTTTGGTATTATGCCTGTGAAAGTGTGTATGCTACGTGGTTGGTTTAATGCCTGTGTGACCTTGTATGCTGTGTTTGTGGAACCTGGTGGCTGTGGAAGCCCGGGACTGGAACTGTTTGCCCATGTGGCTAAGCCTATATGGCTGTGGATATGTTAGCCCGTGTGGCTAAGCCTATATGGCCGTGGATATGTTAGCCCGTGTGGCTAAGCCTGAGAGGCCGTGGATATGTTAGCCCGTGTGGCTAAGCCTGAGTGGCTGTGGATATGTTAGCCTAGATGGCTAAGCCTGTATGGCTGTGGATATGTGTGTTCCATGTGATTGTGGAATACAACCTGTTTATATCTTATTGTCACTACGCTGCACCTGTACACACCCTCATGTAGACGCTAGGAGCATGGGATGGGTTGGGGAGACATGATCCCTACTGAGCTGTGGATGCTCACCCCTCCTACTATGGTGTGTTTTCTTGCAGGAACCTACAGGCGTTAGGTGGGAACACCAAGGTGGAAGAGTTCTGTTTTGTGGCTTTGTTTTATGTTATTTGCGTTATGTAATTTTATTGAGGCATTGTAACCCCAGCGGGGAGATATTGTAATGAAGTTTGAAACACAATAAAGGCATGTGGTTTCAATTAAATAATTGTGTGATTTTGGTTTCTGAAGTGTATGTTGTGTTCCACCCCTTTATCCAAACCCGGGTAAAGGGAGGGTCACGTTCCAGTCTCCTCGGGTTGGAAAATCGGGGCGTGACAATATGGTATCAGAGCTTGGTCTAGTTGGCCTAGGGTAGTAGGCGGACCTGGTTATCTTAAGTCCTTTGGAGGAGCTTGGAGGGACATGCCTGATGAACATGGTCCTCTTTGAGCCTCCAAGGTGTACTTAAGGTAGTCCAGTCTTGTGGTAGGATTTGCATGCATTGGCATTAGGGCACTAGTTGCATTTGCTGTGAATGTGTGCTAAACTGTGGAAAATGTGGATAAGATAATATGATTAAGTGTGAAATGTGCAACTCTAATTTGTTTGGCAATGCGTACCGAACTGTAAAATGTAATTGATACAATGTATGTGTGTAATGTCATGTGATAGTGGAATTGATCAGTGGGGTAGAGGTAGTGACGCGATAGATTATAAATTCGTTTTGACGTTTGTGCTTCTTACTTCGTGTAGTAAGAATGCCGCCAAGGAGAGGGACACGTGCGTCCAGGGCAGTGGCTGATGAGTCATCTGCCCATGAGGGTCCGGGTGCGGGACAGTCCGTTGGAGGGCATGCGTTGTTGCTGGCACAGCTACGAGAAGGCATCCAGCTGGAGGTACGAGAGCTACGGGAGGGACTCCGGCAGGAGGTTCGGGAGGAGGTGCGCCGTGAGATGGCAGCACAGCAGGTGGTACCACCACCACCACCACCAGTAGGGGAGCTGCCTTGTGAGCGTGAGAGTTCGTTGGGTGGTGTACCGACTCGTGCAGAGGATGACATGGTGACACGGTTCCGAAAGGAACAACCTCCGCGATTCAAGGGGGAAGGAGATCCTGTGTTAGCTGAGCACTGGCTGAGGCAGATCGAGCATGTGTTTTCCTTTCTCCTACCCCGGGAGGAGGATAAGGTGAGATTGGCCATTCTGCAGCTGGAGGGGAATGCTCTGGAATGGTGGCAGAGTGTTGCGGGGAGTCGTGCTGTGCAGTTCATGTTATGGGACGAGTTCCTGTAGCTCTTCCATGATGAATTCTTCCCCGAGTCGTTAAGGTGGCAGAAGAGAGAAGAATTCGGCAGCCTGAAACAGGGATCAAAGACGGTGCCCGAGTATGCGTGAATTCCGGAGCTTGAGCAGATTTGCTCCCGAGACCGTGGCGGAGGAGGACCTGAAGGCCCACAAGTTCACCTTGGGTCTCAGGCCAGCACTTAGGCAGAGGGTGGCAATTCTGCGTTTGAGGACCTATGCTGAGGTTGTGGAGATAGGCCGAATAGCTGAGAGGGAGCTGGATGATGGGAGGCAGACCCATCAGGGTTGCCCGTTGCAGGGTGGGTTGGAGCGTGATTCCGGGTCCAAGCGGCCCAAGACTGAGGAAAGGGATAGCAGTTCTTTTCGCAGCCGGGGACAGCCATCAGTGCCCCCAGGGAGGTCTAGCTTTGGCGGTAGCAGACAGGGAGGTCCAGCAGGAGGACTCCCCAGCGGTTGTCATTGCTGTGGGGAGCAAGGCCACTTCAAGGGGGAGTGTCCCAGGAAGAACTGGCGATGCAATAGCTGTGGACGAGAAGGCCATTTGAGCCGGGTTTGACGGAGTAGCAACAAGGGAGTTAGAGGCATGGCATCCAGTATGAGGAGTGACGCCAGTTTTCGTACACCATCAGAGAGACCAGCTCGTCAGTGGCAGGCTAGTCAGGCAGGATCGAGTTAGACCCGACCCCAGGGGAGGCCGGAGCGGCAGCATACTGAAGCTGGAGGCAACTTTAGTGGGAAGCATCCAGTGAGTGAGCCGACCAGTGGCACGAGCCAAGGAAGGGTGTTTGCGTTGGATGCGACATACCTGGAGGGGGCTGAGCTACCACCTCCACCTGTGGAGGGTGGAGCAGGACCATCGGTGGTTAGAGGTACCCTCTTGATTTCTTGTACGTTAGCTTCTGTTCTTTTTGATACGGGTGCATCGTGTTCCTTCGCTGCCGAGCTTCTTATTGATGGCTTGGGGTTAGCTTGTGTGGAGGCCGCGAGGCCCCTAGTTGTGGAGTCTCCGGTGGGAGGCATGATTGAGGTACGGCGTGTGTGTCGTGACTGTATGTTAACCATAGGAGAGGTAGAGCTGAGTTTTGACTTGCATGTAATGCCCTTGAGGACGTTTGACCTGATCTTGGGTATAGACTGGCTTATGGCCTTCCAGGCCAAGATAGATTGTTATCGGCGGCGGGTATCCTTTGTGTCACCTGCGGGGGTTTCTTTCACCCTGCAGGGGGAGTGGGATCGTGAGGCTAGTCGGGCTGGGCCAGTGCTGGACCAGTGGGGTGCTATAACCCATAGGTTGGCAGCCCTGACCTTTGCTGAGGAAGGGAAAGTGGCGCAGAGAGTGTGGCCAGCAGTTGTTGACCAATTTCAGGATGTCTTCCCTGAACAGTTGAGGAGTTTACCTCCTCAGAGGAGTGTGGAGTTCACCATTGAGTTGGTGCCGGGAACGGGTCCGATTTCCCAAGCAGCATATCATATGGGGCCAGCCGAGTTGAGGGAGCTTCATAGGCAAATCGAGGAGTTGGGGGACCAGGGGTATATCAAACCGAGTACCTCACCTTGGGGTGCTCCTGTGTTCTTTGCTAAGAAGGCAGATGGCACGCTTCGTCTCTGCATCGACTATAGGAAGCTGAATTCAGTGACTGTGAAGAACAAGTACCCGTTGCCTCGGATAGATGACCTGTTTGACCAGCTGAGTGGAGCCCAGTGGTTTCCAAGATAGATCTATGGTCGGGGTATCATCAGTTGAGGGTTAGGGAGGAAGACATCCCTAAGACGGCCTTTCGGTGCATGTATGGGCATTATGAGTGGGTAGTGATGCCTTTCGGGCTCACTAATGCGCCAACGGTGTTCATGCATTTGATGAACCAGGTCTTTGCTCCATACTTGGATTCATTTGTGGTGGTGTTTACTGATGATATCTTGGTGTATTCCAAGACCGAGAAGGAGCATGTGGAGCACTTGGCAACAGTGTTGCAAACCTTGAGGGACCAGCAGTTGTTTGCTAAGTTTAGCAAGTGTGAGTTTTGGCTATAGGAGGTTCACTTTCTTGGCCATGTGGTGTCAGCTGAGGGAGTTACGGTGGACCCAGCCAAGATTGAGGCTGTGGCATCGTGGGCGAGGCCAACCAACGTTTTTGAGATTCGTAGTTTTCTTGGCTTGGCAGGCTATTATCGTCGTTTTGTAGAGGGATTCTCCCGTTTAGCAGCTCCTATGACAGCGTTGACTCGGAAGGGAGTAAAGTTTGAGTGGACTGACAAGTGCCAGCAGGCGTTTGAGACTCTCAAAACTCGTTTGACCACTGCACCTGTGTTGAGGTTGCCTAGGGAGGATATTCCGTATGAGGTATTTTGCGATGCGTCCAGGGTTGGTTTGGGGTGTGTGCTTATGCAAGAGCACAGTGTGGTAGCTTATGGGTCAAGGCAGCTGAAGCCTCATGAGCAGAATTACCCTACCTATGATCTTGAGTTGGCAGCTGTCATCTTCACCTTGAAGAGTTGGCAGCACTACCTCTTGGGGGAAAAGTTTGTGGTGTTCTCAGATCACAAGAGCCTTCAGTACATCTTTACTCAGAAGGACTTGAATTTGAGGCAAAGGAGATGGGTGGAGTATTTGCAGACCTTTGACTTTACTCTTGCCTATACCCCGGGCAAGGGTAATGTTGTGGCTGACGCGTTGAGCAGAAAAGGGAAAGCTGAGGTGGTCGTGAGAGAGTGGACGCTGATGGAGCAGTTGGCGATATTGCAGCTGCAGCCTGTTGTTCGTGATGGTGGGACAGTCCCGAGTCCTTTGGTGGTTGTGCCTGAGTTGTACCAGTGCGTCCGGGAGGGACAGTTGGGTGACATTGAGTGTGAGGTTCTTCGTGCCCGTATTGAGGCTGGTGAACTATCTGAGGACTGGACAGAGGGTCCTGAGCATGAGTTGTCTTTTCAGGGGCGGTTAGTAGTGGCCTCTTCTCTCCGGGATGAGGTGATGAGGGAGTTTCACCAGTCTAGAGTTGCTGTGCATCCAGGGGGTACGAAGATGTACCATGCGCTTCGAGGACATTTTTGGTGGCCTGGGATGAAACGCGATGTGGCTGCCTTTGTTTCGCGGTGCCTCACGTGTCAGCAGGTGAAGGCTGAGCATCAGCGGCCGGCGGGCATGTTACAGCCCTTGCCCATAGCGGAGTGGAAGTGGGACCACATATCGATGGATTTTGTGACTGGTCTTCCACCCACCACAGGGAGGAAATATATGATTTGGGTGATTGTGGATTGACTCACAAAGTCGGCCCATTTCCTGGCTGTTCGCGAGCGGGACTCTATTGGGACCTTGAGTTATCTATACATGAACGAGATTGTGAGACTACATGGAGTACCATCATCGGTTGTCTCTGACCAGGATTCGAGGTTCACTTCCCGTTTCTAGGCAGGTTTGCAGGAGGCTATGGGGACCAAACTTCACTTGAGTACAGCCTTTCACCCTGAGACTGACGGCCAGACAGAGAGGACGAATCAGACTTTGGAGGACATGTTACGGGCCTGTGTGTTAGATTTTGGGGGTTCGTGGGCGACTCACCTTCCTTTGGTGGAGTTTGCCTACAACAACAGTTATCAGGCATCCATTGGGATGGCTCCTTTTGAGGCGTTGTATGGGCGGCTGTGTCGATCACCTTTGTGTTGGACCGAGGTGGGGGAGACAGCTCTCTTGGGACCACAGTTGGTTCAAGAGGCTACCGAGAAGGTTAAGTTGATTCGTCAGCGTTTGTTATCAGCTCATAGTCGGCAGAAATCTTATGCGGATCAGCGGCGGCGACCTTTGGAGTTTTCTGTTGGTGATCATGTGTTTCTTCGTGTTTCTCCACATCGTGGACATCGACGGTTTGGGCGAGGTTCCAAGCTATCTCCGCGGTTTATTGGTCCTTTTGAGATTCTGGATCGTGTGGGGCCTGTGGCCTACCGGTTAGCGTTACCACCGCGGCTGAGTTGAGTGCACAACGTGTTTCACGTGTCCTAGTTGCGGAAGTATCACCCTGACCCCACTCATGTGATCGATTGGGGGACATTAGACATTGAGGATGACATGTCCGTTGTTGAGGCCCCTATCCGTATCCTAGATCGGCGAGAGAAGCTTTTGCGTGGTCGTGCTATTCCTTTGGTTCGCGTGCTGTGGCAGCACCGTGGCATTGAGGAGGAGACATGGGAACGTGAGTCCGTGATGCGTGAGCAGCACCTAGAATTGTTCGAGGACGAACAATCTTAAGCGTGGGAGGTGGCTATTGGTGGCTGTTGGCCAAGGGATAGTGATGTGTTTTCTTGTATTAGTTGTGTATGATTTGGTGTATTTGTTTTGTCTTTTAGACATGTGTTCATATTTGTGATGTGTTTTGAGATGTGTATTTGTGACATCTGGATATGTGTTGTTATGGATTATGGTGGTACCTTGTTATGTGCTGTGCGCGGTGTATGACCTATTTGGGTGTTGTGGCTCGCCGTGTGGCAAATGGGTAGCTTGTGTTTGTTTTCCTCGTATGTCATTTCTTTTCGAGGACGAAAAGTCTTAAGGGGGAGAGGATGTAATGACCCGTGTGTAAGAAGTTAACCACAAACACCTTGGATGTTTGAGGTAAGAAATGAGCCCAAGAGGGGACTTTTGGGAGGTGCATGTGACAAGTGATAACGTACATTTATGCCCTAGGAAGATGCTATGCATATACATGCGGTTTTAAGCTGCTTTGGCAGATTTTGGAGCTCACTTTTGGTATAGTAGATGGCCTCAAACAATTAGCGTGCAAGAACAAAAGTTTCTTAGAATGAGGTCCTCTATCTATCACAGAAATTTCAGAGCATTTGGAGCTGCACGTGAATTCACCAATTTCACGTGCAAGCATATTTTTGCTTCTCAGACCTCTACAAGATGCAAGGAGGCTTGGGGTGAAGTTTGAGTGCATTTGGAGCTGCACGCCAATTGGGGAATTGGCGTTCAAATTGGCGTGCAGGCATGTTTTTGCATGGTTACCTTGGTTTTGTCATTCTAATCATCTTTTCCCAAAGGACCATGTTGGAATTGTGAATATTTTGGTGTGTATGGATGTGGGAAGGTCATAGCTTGTTCCATTAAAACTACGTCGTTTTGATGCTGGGATTCACTTAATCAAAACTACATCGTTTTGATGTTGTGTTGTCTATATAAGGAGGAGAAGCCCCTCTGTTTTAGGTTTAGGGTTTGTTGCTCCATCAGCCGTCGCAGAGAGAGAAAGAGAGAGAGAGAGAGAGGGAAGGAGAGCTTCTGGTGGCTGCCGGAGCGTCTTGCGTGGGTGGTCGGAGTCTTGCGTGGAAGCGGGAGCAGGAGAACATACAAGGTAGGGGTTCTGTTCTTCCTAAATCCTCCTCTGTCCTAAGGTTCTAGGGCAGATTATGGATTTTACCTACTTATATATATATGTAATCCATATAGGTGTGATCTCCTATATGGATGTTGGCCTTCAATGGCGGTTTTTGATGTATTTTGGTGTTGGATGGTGAGTGCATATCAAGTGTTCGATAAAATGCCTGTGTGAATATGTCTGTGTGAATATGCCTAGTATGTGTTTGATAATATGCCTGTGTGGCTGGGTTTGTGGGTTTGTGAGCGTATGCATGTTAAGCGTTTGGTAAAATACCTGTGGGACTCTACATATCAAGTGTTTGATTTTATGCCTGATTGGCTGTGCGAACTAAGTGTTTGGTATTATGCCTGTGAAAGTGTGTATGCTACGTGGTTGGTTTAATGCCTGTGTGACCTTGTATGCTGTGTTTGTGGAACCCGGTGGCTGTGGAAGCCCGGGACTGGAACTATTAGCCTATGTGGCGAAGCTTATATGGCTATGGATATGTTAGCCCGTGTGGCTAAGCCTATATGGCCGTGGATATGTTAGCTCGTGTGGCTAAGCCTGAGAGGCCGTGGATATGTTAGCCCGTGTGGCTAAGCCTGAGTGGCTGTGGATATGTTAGTCTAGATGGCTAAGCCTGTATGGCTGTGGATATGTGTGTTCCGTGTGATTGTGGAATAGAACCTGTTTATATCTTATTGTCACTACACTACACCTGTACACACCCTCATGTAGACGCTAGGAGCATGGGATGGGTTGGGGAGACATGATCCCTACTGAGCTGTGGATGCTCACCCCTCCTACTATGGTGTGTTTTCTTGCAGGAACCTACAGGCGTTAGGTGGGAACACCAAGGTGGAAGAGTTTTGTTTTGTGGCTTTGTTTTGTGTTATTTGCGTTATGTAATTTTATTGAGGCATTGTAACCCCAGCGGGGAGATATTGTAATGAAGTTTGAAACACAATAAAGGCATGTGGTTTCAATTAAATAATTGTGTGATTTTGGTTTCTGAAGTGTATGTTGTGTTCCACCCCTTTATCCAAACCCGGGCAAAGGGAGGGTCACGTTCCGGTCTCCTCGGGTTGGAAAACCGGGGCGTGACAGACTATCAGAGTCGCCAGTGCCTGACCGGAGAAACCCATCTTCAAGGCTCCCTGACCTTGCTTTCCGGGATCGGAGTATCCAAGGAAAGACTTACACTCTTCTCTAGAAAGATTGGGAAGAGGATCAAAGGTACCTTTTGGGAGCGAGAGTGCATTACGGAGTGTTTCGACAGAAACTTGAATCTCCATTCCTTGTACAGTTCCCACAAGGTTGGCTCCAGTGAGTACCATAGTCTCGTAAAATTCTGTAACATCTTCTATCAGCAAGTCTTGCATCCCTGAGCAAACAGATGTAACACCGGTTTCATCAAGGCGATTTTTGAATTCGTCCAGCCAGCTGATTCTGGCGTCGCCTATGGCTTCCCAGTCTATGATGAATCCCGAGACGATGTTGTGTAGGTTGTCTGCCATCGATGAGCTTGGTTCTGCCATTGAGCTTATGGAGAGAGAAAAAGAGACACTCGTGGAGAGTGATGGTAAGCTTCGAAGGTGGTCAAAGGAAAGAGGAAGAGAGAAAGAGACAGAGTTGAAGAGAGAGAGAGAGATCTAGGGTTAGGGTTCGAGTATGAAAACGACAAACATACCTTTGGGCTCCGCCTCCATCTGTAACTTATATATGAGGTGAGAAGCGTACCGTAGAAGACTTTGTCGGTTCGTCTTCAGGTCCGCATTCTTTTCTCTGACCCGTCTCTTTATCTCTCGGATCCACCCGTTGGAAGATTCAAGCGATAGGTACACGTCACCCCTTATGTCGGTGTGTAGGTTCCATTTTAAGTGCACAGTGACGTGCTGACATGTCTACGAGGCTTGAATAGTAAGTGACAGACTCCGTCTCACTACGACGCTACGAAGCTGGATGCTTCGAGGCTACGACCCTCAAAGCTTCGAGGCAGCACATGATATGCACTTCTTCGATCCCGCACTTCTTCGATGTCGTTGCTTTGAGGTCGACTGTGAGTGCAGCTAGCGGTGGATTTTTCTGGACTTTTCAACACATAACAACACACATGAGATGCATATGACAAATCACATGATATTATTCATGATGAACAGTGTTGTGAGTGGAATTGAGATCACATGTCCAGAGCTTGGTTTATTTCAACCGAATGTCTGATTTACATGTATGTCAATTGTATCACTACCATTAAAGTCTCCAATTACCTTAGAAATGATTAAGTATATCATCATACAGCATCATGTGTCAGAAGGTGATCACTATGTTAACATAGCATCCAGTAAACCATGATTTATCCATTTTAGCAACCATGTCATAAAATCTGAGTCTTCTCACTTTTCAGCAAAACTCACTCAGCGGAGGCCTCACCCTCTCACCCTCGGATCAGCATGTGAGCTTGATTCAGGAACTAGAATTATACTGTATAAGTAAGCTCATGGTTAATCGAATCTTACCACAACCCTGATCCAGCAATGATTTTCAGTTCAGCATAGATGACTTGAGAGACAGGATGGCCCTATTGAGAATCAGAACACACACTCTATCATTGTAAGATTTACAACACAACAAAGTACAGGTAGAGTTTGGAGTTTGATTATTCAGCTGGTCTATGTGAGTTGTCTCTTTTCTTTTATGGAGCACAATGCTTTGGTGCTTTACATGAGTCTTTTTACAAGGACAGAGCTCAACACAATATCTTTTTGAATCATATGATCATACATTTTGATCTTCAACTATTGCTATAACAGAGACACAATCTAGGAACAGTGAGGACTCCCCCTAAGATAGGCATTCAATCTATTGTCTATTATCACCTTGCCTTTTTCAGTAAAAGGTAGTGGCTCTTCTTGAGTAATAGGCTTTTTATGATTCTAAAATACTACAGTCTCAGTCATCCTTTGAGAATTAAATCATTGAGGATCCTTTCCGTGCAGGCCAACAACACCATGAGATACAACAGTTCCTGCTAGTTAATGAATGCAATGCCACACAGGTGATATTCTCTCAGAATGAAATAACAGGTAATGGGAATATCTTCCGATGAAAATAAGGGAAATTGCACTCATTTCACCCAAGACTTGAGAGTTTATGATAGGTTGCCCAACTGACGTGAACCAGGTTCAGAGGTAGCAAGTTTCATCCATGTGATTTCTCACTTCCTAGCAGTAGATATGCATGAATCACACGTAGTCATTACTAATTTTCATGAAGACATCATCAGTTATTAACAGTGTCATACTTATGTTAATTGCACAGAAAATTAGGTTGAAATGAAACACAAGGCATGCGGTGAGTCTTATGAATTTAAATCTAACATGCCAAGTTTTGTCAGAAGTTCACTGAACCTAGTTTCTTGCAGAGGTTTGGTGAATATGTCGGCAAGCTAGTCATTAGTGGATATATACTCTAGAGAAATGTCTTTCTTTAGCACATGATCACGTATAAAGTGATGTTTGACCTCAATGTGCTTGGTATTGGGATGCATAACAGGATTGTTTGAAATTGCAATGGCACTTGTATTGTCACAATACAGAGGAACGACCTTCAGATTAAAACCATAATCTGATAGTTGACTGGCCATCCAGAGCAATTGAGCACAACAGCTTCCTGCAGCAATATATTCAGCTTCAGCTGTGGAGGTTGAAACTGAATTTTGTTTCTTGTTAAACCAAGATACAAGTCTGTTGCCTAAGAGTTGGCATGTTCCACTTGTGCTGTTTCTATCAATCCTGCATCCGGCAAAGTCTGCATCTGAATATCCTCTCAATTTAAAGTCAGACTCTTTTGGATACCATAGTCCCAAATTCTCAGTTCCCTTCAGATACCGCATGATCCTCTTGACATGAGACAAGTGGGATTCCTTGGGATTAGCTTGGTATCTGGAACAGATGCATGTTGCAAACATTATATCAGGTCAGCTTGCTGTCAGATACAGCAAGGATCCAATCATGCTTCTGTATTGTGAAATATCCACCTCCTTGCCTGCTTCATCCATATCCAGTTTGGCGTTTGTAGGAATGGGAGTTCTCATGTGTGTCACATCAGTCATCTTAAACTTCTTCAGAATCTCCTTCGTGTATTTGGTTTGACTGATAAAGTTCCCATCCTCTAACTGCATGACCTCCAATCCAAGGAAGAATGAGAGTTCTCCCATCATACTCATTTCATATTCACTTTTCATTAGATGAGAGAAGTCTTCACATTGCTTTTTGTCCCTTAATCCGAATATAATGTCATCCACATAGATTTGGACTATCAAGGGTGATCCTTTTTCCTTCCTTGAGAAACAGTGTTGGGTCAATCTTACCTTTTCTGAACTTGTTTTTGATCAGAAATTCTGACAGTGTTTCATACCAAGCTCTGTGAGCTTGTTTTAGTCCATAAAGAGCCTTTTTCAGTTTGTAGACCTTGTGTTCTTGGTTTGGCTCTAGAAATCCGGGTGGTTGTTCAACATAGACTTCTTCTTGGAGGTCTCCATTCAAGAAAGCACTCTTGACATCCATCTGATAAACTTTGAAGTCCTTGAATGCTGCATATGCTAAGAACATGTGAATGGCCTCCAGTCTAGCAACTAGTGCAAAGGTTTCATCATAGTCGATTCCTTCTTCTTGTCTGTATCCTTTTGCAACTAGTCTGGCCTTGTTTCTGATTACAACACCATCAGTATCAAGTTTGTTTCTGTAAATCCATTTCACGCCAATGACTTGCTGTGATCTGGGCCTGTTGACCAACTCCCATACTTGCTGTCTTTTGAACTGATTTAATTCTTCTTGCATTGTATCAATCCAATGGTGATCCAGAACTGCGTCATTTACTGATTTTGGCTCCACTTGTGATAGGAAACACATATATAGGTTTTCATGAAGTGTGGCAGCCCTTGTTTTAACTCGTGCAACAGGATCTCCAATTATCAATTCAGAAGGATGGTCTTTTAACTTTCTTCTTGCCTTTGGAAGGTCTTCTCTTTCTTTATGATGAATGCCTAATTGCTCAATGTCAGGTTCTTGGGCTAGTAGAAGTGGCAGAGTCTGAACAGGTTGAATGTTAGAGTCATGATTTTCTGTTGATTTTTGACTTGGTTCCGCAGCAACCGGTTCAGCTCTTTGTTCATCATGTTCAGGTACATCTTCCATAGTTTCTGTTGTCGTGGGCTTATCTGTGTCCTGATCTTCTACAATGATAATGTCCTGCATTTTATTTACATTTGGATCTCCTTTCTGCATTCCATGGTTAGTCTCATTAAAAGAAACATGAATAGACTTTTCAACAACTTTGGTTCTTCTATTAAATACACGATAAGCCTAGCTAGTCATGGAGTATCCAACAAGATATCCATCATCTGATTTGGCATCAAACTTGTTCAAGTATTCCTTGCCATTGTTCAGAATGTAGCAAGTGCACCCGAAGATCCTTAGGTGACCAATGTTTGGTCTCCTTCCCTTCCATAACTCATAAGGTGTTTTCATGGCTCGTTTGTTAATTAGAGTTCTATTTTGTACATAACAAGCAGTGGCAACAGCTTCAGCCCATAGGGATTTTGGGAACTGAGCTCCTGTCAACATGGTTCTAGCTGCTTTAACTAATGTTCGATTCTTCCTTTCAGCTACTCCATTTTGTTGTGGAGTTCTTGGTGCTGAGAAATTGTGCTGAATACCATGTTCAGTACAAAACTCTAACATATCAGAAAATTCAAATTCCTTGCCATGATCGCTACGAATGTACTTAATAGAGAGACTTTTAACATTAGTGACCCAATTGAAGAGTTCAACAAGATTCACAAAAGTTTCAGTTTTGTTTTTGAGAAACATGACCCCTGTGTATCTGGTATAGTCATCTACTACTGCAAGAAAGTATCGTGCACCAGATAAGGAGGACACATTTATTGGTCCACATAGATCCATGTGCAGAAGCTCAAGTGGTTATGTGATTGAGGTTTTATCCATACTCTTAAATGAATATTTAACCTGCTTACCCAGCTGATAGTCCCTGCAAGGGTGTTCTTTCTCATAAACATGCTTGGGTAAGCCCTCAACCAATTCTAGAGATGCCAGTTTAGACATAGTTTTAAAGTTTAAATGGCCAAATCTCTTATGCCACAACCAACTAATATCAGGTGAAGCTTTGGACAGAAAACAAATTGGTTCATCAGATTGAGCATTGCCAAAGACCAACTTGTAGACATTTCCTTGTCTATGTCCATTGAGCTTCACTTGTTTGGAGAGGGAATCCATAACTATGCAGGTGTGTTTAGTGAACAACACTTGATAACCTTTGTCACACAATTGACTTATGCTCAACAGGTTATGTTTAAGACCTTGGACAACAGATATATTCTGAATGGACACAGAACCATTGGAGAGAGTACCCTTACCAACAATCTTACCCTTTTTATTGTCCCCGAAAGTGATAGATGAAGTTGCAACCTCCCTTACCTCACTCAATAGAGAGACATCATCTGTCATGTGCACAGAGCAGGCACTGTCAAGATACCACTGGCTGGAATTGATCTTTTGTTTCTGGTAGCTACTTTCAGCTTTAGGTACCTGTTCCTGCACATAGAGCAACTAAGTCTTGGGGGCCCAATTAAGATTGGGCTTTGGGTAAGTGAAAGCTGCAGGTGGCAATTTAAGTTTCCAATAAGAAGGGGCAGATTTAACTTTCCATGCTAATCTTGGTGATCCTTCATTAGAGTTATTAGCAGGATTAGCCTTTAGATCTTCAGCACATTTTCCTTCCTTATTGTTATCTTTGGCAGCTTTAATAGGCACAGGTTTGACAGTTTTCTTCACAGGTTTGATTTTTAAGTCTTTTGAAGGAATAGCCTGTGTGTGCCTGGTATGTTTCTTCCTATCAGAGTTGCTGTGGCATTGCAGATTGTTAGTGAAATTAAGCTGTTTAAGATTTACCCTGATTTCAGTGGCAATCTCCTTCCTAAGATACTCAGAGTAGAATCTGCACTGATAGGAGAGATGTCCAACTTCACAGCAGATGGGGCATGTGATAGATTTCGGTTGAACATCCTATTTCAAGGGTTTTTCTGAAGTGTTAAGAGGTTTCCTAGGTTTTCTCACAAATCCTAGACCATTCTTGACTCTTCCATTAGAGACAAACTTAGGTTGGAATGCAGCCTTCTCTGGATGAACAGTCTCAAAAGTAGTCGTGTTTCTACTTGGTTTTGTCTCTCGAGATAACTACACCCTTACCCTTGCATTGGGATGTAGAGGACAGGTTGATGAAGGTTCAGCTTTCGGTTCTTTCATTGCAACTCTTCGCATCACTGTCCTTAGATGCAATGGTACCCATGTCTTTGAATTCGGGTGTTGCTGGCTTGGGTGAACTAGTAACGACCATTGCTACCGCTTTCCACAATCAACGAGCACACCGCCCGGCAGAACAAATCCAGCAAGACACTTGGTCCGAACAGGGTAGGTCTGGGCCTTGGCTATTTGGTCTTCAGAGAAACCTAGACCTAAGGCTAGACCTTTAACATCTGGAGTAGTCCTAAAGTGGGCAGCAATCTCAGAGAGTTTTGCCACTTTTGATCGATTAGTCTTTCCTTTTCCGGTTCTGCTTTGGTTTCAGCTAGTTCTTTTTTAAGCCTATCGATGTCTTTATTAGCCATTTTTAGTTGACCAACTTTGTCCAAAAGATCATCGTGTGTGCTTCTCATCTCACTCACTTCAGCTCTTAATCTTCTCTCTGTTCTTTCATAATCATCTATAGAGTCTCTATATTCACATGAAAGCCGTTCTAGTTTAGAATAGTATCTTTCTTTGTCAGCTTTCATAGGAAGAAATTGTTCCTCCATTTCTTTAAGAGCTCTATAGGTATCTTCATATTCAATATAGAGCTGTTCATAAGTTCTTACCTTGAGGGGAGGTGAATGGTCAGCCATGAAGCGGATGAGACCTTTTTCCTTCTTCTCCTCATCCGACGATTCTTCTTCCTCCTCAGTTTCACTGTTAAACTTGTTAGTGACAAGAGCCTTCTTCCTCTTGTCATCCTTTCTGCTTGAGGAGCCTTTGGTCTTCTTCTTCTGCTCCGCTGCCTCCCTTTTCTCCCTCTTCAGCTTATAACAGTCAGCAGCGAAATGGCCGGGCTTGTTGCAGTGATAGCATTGCAACTTGTCCTTATCTTTTCCCTTAGAGAAAGATGAGGAAGACTGCCTTGCTTTCCTTCCTTCGTAGTTCCCCCTTCTCTTGGCAGTTTCTTGATCAGAAATGCCACTTCTTCATTTGAGGCACTATCTGAACCAAGTTCATCAGCTTCATCTTCTTCCTCTTCTGAAGATGGTTCCCGTGGTTCAGTAGCAGTCTTAAAAGCAATAGACTTCTCCTTTTTCTTGGAAGGATTCTCAAATGCCTCAAGCTCTTCTTTTTGTATCTCAAATGTCTTGAGGTCCCCATATAGTGCTTCCAAGGCACAAGTCTTCCATTCCTTCAGCTGACGGATGGCTGATGTCTTTATCAGCAGTCTCAAGGGTAGAGATCTCAAAAATTTGTCATTTTTGTCCTTTTGAGAGATCTCAACATTATACGTCTTCATCCATTGAATCAGACCCGTGAACCGTTTGTAGATACTGTCCAAGGACTCCTTCGGGTCACATCTGAAGGCTTTATACTCTTGTTTGAGCATGGAGATCTTGTTGTCCTATATTTGCTGATCTCCTTCGTATCCCATACCTCTTTAGCAGTCTCAAGATCTTGCACATCTGTGAACATGTCATCATCGTGTGCAGAGAAAAGTATGGCCTTTGCCTTGAAGCCGAGCTTTACTTTCCTCTGCTCCACCTTAGACCAACTATCTGGATCTTTCGTCATTAGTCGACCTCTTTGCATACTCTTTGGTGTGAAAGGTCCATTCTTTATTGTTTCCCAGAGATAAGTGTCGAGCATGTCTAGGTGAGCTCTCATCCTTGCTTTCCATTTTGAAAAACGCGCAAGTGTGCACAAAGGTACTTGGGAGGATGAGCCAGGTAGAACATCATAGAAGTCTTCTTGTTCTTTCTTGCTGCTGTTGGTACTCGGTTCTTCCTGCTCCTGGTCTCCAGTCGCTCCTTCCTCTGGAACACGACTTGCTTCAACTTCCTCTACAGGAACTGGAGCTTGCTCGGGAGCTGGAGCTGCACTGCTGGAATCCATGTCAGCTAGTAGGGATCTCTATAGAGTAGTAGAATCTGCTCTGATATCAATTGTAGGTCCCAAAGTGAGTCTAGAGGGGGGGGGGGGTGAATAGACTTTCGTTGCGTGCGGAAGCTAGACTATTAGCTGGTTTTGGATTTCTCTGCAGATGACTATGATGGAAGTATTTATGGAGAAGACGACAGTAGTATTGTGAGCGATAACGTGAGTGTTGATGAACTATCAGACAAAACTGAGATAAGAGTAAATGCTCTTTTCTCAACAGATCTCAGTTGTGAAAGTGATGGTTTATGATAGATCGACGTGCGGAAAACAACACAGAGATTAGACTTAATGGAAGTGGTAGATCTTTGGTGAACAAGAGGTTCTTGAATAATCAGATGGATTACTCTTGTTCTTGGTTCAACGCGGCGCACAACACTTCTTCTATTTTTCTCTCAGAGTCTCTTTCTTTCTTTTTTTGTTGTTGGAACTCTATTTTTGGTTCTGTAAAGGATTGTTTATATCAAGTGTGTCAGAGCCATTTTCTTGTGTACTGTGTGTTTCCTTATTTTGAGAGAGAGATTAAACGCATTATTTTGTCATTAAGTGCGTGAGAGATATATCTTTAAGATTACAGTGCTCGTGTGCCATGATGTCCATCCCGACAGACTGACTTCCCGCCACTGAAAATGCCGAATGTCAGGGGATGGGTTGATCTGCTCTGATTTACAGATCAGATGCCCCATATTGCATTTTTGGCATGCAGTCGATCTTGGCCATTGATCTGTGGATGGTAGTTGGCAGCAATTAATGCGTGATTAAATGCGCTCAACTGCTCGGGACGGCGCAGGCTTACTGTACAAACCCTAGCCGACAATATCGCTAAGTGGCTGTGTTTAGGGTTGTAAGTTTGCCTCGGAGGTGGATGCCTCATAGGTTCGGAGACTCGAAGATTTCAGCTATTACCTGTAGAAAGTTGCGAAGTCTGGCTTCAGGCTTTATGGTGTTTCTGCGAGTCTACGACTCACATCTTCGAGTCTGGAGTTTTCGAGGCTGGAGGTTAAGTTGGATTAGCCTTTTTGGTGTCACTCTGTTAACTAAAGTCTACGACTCTACAAGTCTGCGACTCTTCGAATAGCGCTTAGAGTGACTTCTTCGAGTACAGCTGATCTACCTGTTATTGGAGCTACGAGTCTACGACTCTAGCTCTACGGGTCTACGACCGTCGGGTCTCTCAGTTTACTATATTTGACTAGGTGGTCTGAAAATCTTCGACTCTACGAGTCTTCAACTTCAGTTTTCTTCCTTAGTCATTCACAGAGGTTCATAAACTGAGTTCCTTTATAGCTACGACCCTTTAGCTCCAACTCTCCGCCATCGATCTCCGAGTCTGGAACTATGGCAATTTCTCTATAGTGACTATGTCCCTTGAGTCTACGAGTTTACGACTCTACGACTCTTGAGTTACAGTTTCATTTGTTTGCCAGTCTTTACAGCGTCAATTCTTCGACCTTCAACCTACGAGTCTACGAGTCCAGTTTTCTAAACCGTGTTCAACGGCTTTGACTTTATGACTTCCGATCTACGAGTCTGCGAGTCCTATTTTCTTAACAGTGTTCGAAGGTTTCAACCCTACGACTCTACGAGTCTTCGAGTTAAGTGGCAATTGAAAAATCTGTTAGTTGAAGTGTTTGTGGGGGACTCTACGAGTCTACGAGTCATTTAGCTTTGGTTACTGTTCTTAACACTGCTTCGACTCTATGAGTCTCCGAACTTCGTTGACGCTTATAGTAACACTTTCGTTTCCGTATCATGACTCTACGACCTTCGACCCTAGATCTACGAGTCGCACTGTTCTGTCACTATTTCGCCTTGAGTCTCCAGACTCTACGAGTCTCTTGCCAATACGTCCTGTGACAGTTTCACTTCTACGAACTTCGACTCTCCGACCCTACGACCGTCGGTTCATCGAGTCTCCGGACTTAGTCTATTTGTGGTAGCTTCATCAAATCCTATATTTCCAACAAAGATGACAGAAGTATTGTAAGGATAAGGTGAGTGATAATGAACTATCAGACAAAACTGAGATAAGAGTAAATGCTCTTTTCTCAACAGATCTCAGTTGTGAAAGAGATGGTTTATGATAGATCGAAGTGTGGAAAACTAACAACACTGAGATCAAGATTTAATGAAAGTGCTAGATCTTTGATGAACAAGAGATTCGTGAATGCTCAAACAGATTGCTCTTCTTCTTGACTCACATGGCGCACAACACTCCTTTAATTTTTCTTTCTTAGTCTCTCTTTCTAGTGTTGGAACTCTAACTGTTAGTTATGCTTAGTCTTGCTTTCCTCTAAGTCCGTCAGAACCAATATCTTGTGTTCTGTGTGTTTCCTTCTTTTTAGAGACAGGTTAAACTCTTGATTTTGTCGTTACGTGCGTGAGAGATATATTTTTAAGATTAAAGTGCTCATGCGCCAAGATGTCCATCCCGACAGACTGACTTCCCGCCACTGAAAATGCGGAGTGTCAGGGGATGGGTTGATCTGCTTTGATTTGCAGATCAGATGCCCATACTGCATATTTGGCATGCAGTCGATCTTGGCCGTTCATCCGTGGATGGTAGTTGGCAGCAATTAATGTGTCATCAATGCGCTCAACCGCTCGGGACGGCGCAGACTTGCTGTACAAACCCTAGCTGACAATATCGCTAAGTGGTTGTGTTTAGGGTTGTAAGTTTGCCTCGGAGGTAGATGCCTCGTAGGTTCGCTGACTCGAAGATTTCAGTTAGCACCTGTAGAAAGTTGCAAAGTTTTGCTTCAGGCTTTATGGTGTTTCTGTGAGTCTACAACTCACATCTTCGAGTCTTCGAGGCTAGAGGTCATGTTGGATTAGCCTTTAATTCACTCTGTTAACTAAAGTCTACAACTCTGCGTGTCTACGACTCTACGAGTCTGCGACTCTTCGAATAACGCTTAGAGTGACTTCTTCGAGTTCAGCTAATCTACCTGTTATTGTAGCTACGAGTCTACGACCTTCGGGTCTCTCAGTTTACGACCTTCAACTTCAGTTTTCTTCCTTAGTCATTCACAGAGGTTCATAAACTGAGTTCCTTTATAGCTACGACCCTTTAGCTCCAACTCTCCGCCATCGATCTCCGAGTCTGGAACTATGGCAATTTCTCTATAGTGACTATGTCCCTTGAGTCTACGAGTTTACGACTCTACGACTCTTGAGTTACAGTTTCATTTGTTTGCCAGTCTTTACAGCGTCAATTCTTCGACCTTCAACCTACGAGTCTACGAGTCCAGTTTTCTTATCCGTGTTTGACGGCTTCGACTCTACGACTTTCAATCTATGCGTCTACGAGTCCGGTTTTCTTTACACTGTTCGAAGGCTTCGACTTTGCGACTTTCGATCTACGAGTCTACGAGTCCTATTTTCTTAACAGTGTTCGAAGGTTTCGACCCTATGACTCTACGAGTCTTCGAGTCTACGGGTCTACTAGTCTACGAGTCATTTAGCTTTGGTTATTGTTCTTAAAAAGTTCTTCAACTCTACGAGCCTCAGAACTTATTGACGCTTACAGTAACACTCACTTTTCCGTACTATGACTCTACGACCTTCGACCTGGATCTATGAGTCTACGAGTCTCTAGACTCTATGAGTCTACGAGTCTCTTGCCAATACGTCCTATGATAGTTTCACTTCTACGAACTTCGACTCTTCGACCCTTCTACCTTCGGTTCTTTGAGTCTCCAGACTTAGATTATATTTTGGCAGCTTCATCAAATCCTACATTCCTAACAATCTCCCCCTATTTAATGTAAGCTGACAACAGGTAAATACATGAAGTCGGGGACCACGAGTTTGATGGGAAATTTTAGATTACGCAGAAGATATCTTTGCATGTAAGGAATTTGGAGGAGTTCAAAAGTTCAAAAATACATACTCCTCTCCCCTGTAGGCGTTAGTCTCTCTGGCTCCTGTCAAAGATAGCTCCCCCTACGAGCTTGCTCCCCCTGAGATAGCTCCCCCTACGAGCTTGCTCCCCCTGAGAGATACTCCCCCTTTCTGGGGTGAGGAACAAGCACCAGAACACAAACCTCATGGGAGCAAGATAAGAAAGCACAGAATAACAGGCAACAGAGCAAAGATATACATAAAAAGTAACTGATAGTAAGAAGAACACATAAAAGTGAAAAGCAAGAAAAGCAGTGTACAAGGAATTAGAGTACAAGACAGTTATGGGTTAAATTCAGAGTATAGTACACTCTGTGTAAACAGAAAAACAGCAGCTTGCTCACGCAGGAGCTTAGTAGGAGTCAAGTGTAACTAGGCCGCTCGACTGCTCACACGATCAAATTCAGGCACGAGAGCTAGGAACCCGTTGGTGGTCAGGATGCAGATGTAATGGTAAACATAGAAGCCACAGCTATGAGCATCATCCTGAGCAGGAATGCCTTGCTTGACTCGCGTAATTTCCATCGATTTGGAGAGATGATAACCACCACACCCATGCGAGTATCCCTGCATAACACGGGTGAGAGTGCGATTGAATTCACGCAATTGTTCACGCCGATGGATAAGTAAGGTACTAGGTTTGGAGTCGAAGATGACGATCCATTCGTTCTTGAAGTCAATGTCGAGAAGAAACCAGTGCGGGGAGGTTGACAAGTAGGGAATGAGCACATGGTCTACCTCATCCCAGGGACGGAAGGAGTTCTCATATTTGCGACCCTGTATAATCTCGATCATTGCTACATCATCGAGCAGCTGAGCCTGCATGATCGGCATACAGAGTTACACCCTGGTATCTCTGCGAATGTGGAGAGGTAGCTTCTCGAGAAAGGACTTTTAGGCGAAGATGAACTGAGTCATCTCAATGTTATCCATTTCTTCACCGTCATGGAGTAGTCGACAAAGATCAGGTCCAGTGAAGAAGGCTTCATAGCCGCAGGTCCTCGCAGTGGTATCCCCAGCAATGTAGGTGTTGAAAGCAGCCAGTTCAACTGAGGTGCCTCCAGTAGTCACAATGCGAGGTGGGGCTAGAGGTAGTTCAGTACTGGTAGCGGTTGGCTTGACGGGTGAGGCAGGCATGGTATACTCAGCCGTATTAGGATGTGAGGTTGAAGGACTTTGCTGAGTGGAAGAGGATGGTTGGCAGGGAGCAGAAGGTTGCTTCTTCATGCGGGTTACAATGGGAACATCATCATCATCAGAATCTGAGATGACAGTGGTTCTGTGTGCGCACTTCCTCCCCCGCATGTAAGTGGCAGTAGGTTCATGTGGTGAGTGACTCGGAGAAGGGTCGACTAGCTGTGAAGTATTGACTGGTTCAGGTACAAGTCGGTCTGATGGCTATGGGAGTGTGTTTTTGACAGTAAGAGATATTTCACCACTTGCAATACGATGACATTCTGACAGAATAGCTCCCAGAGTGGTAATGAGTCCTTTGTATTGTCTCTGGTAAGCTCCTTTGATGTCTTCATAGTGTTCCTCCAGATGTCTAAACCCATCTGTGGTTGCACTTGTGAGTGATGCCATTTGTTGCTGCACCTTGTCAAGGGTATGGTCTGATGATTCAACTTGAGTTCGTATCTCTTCCATGCTTGACTCCATGGTAGCCAGTCGTTCTTCAAAGGCCTGAGATACTGATGTCTTGAGGATGCCAGAGGAGATCAGTTTCTCAATGACCTTGCTTGCCAGAAGATCTACTTCTTCGGCCGTCAAAGAACGTGAGTGAAACGCAGCTGGTACTGGAATAGCCATTGGGATATTGTGTAAGGACCCGTACCTTGAGTTAGTCACAGTTTTGCCTTCTGAGTAGGGTTTTTTCTAGATTTTGACCTAGTGAATGGACTCAAATGAATTCACGTGCAAAAGGAAAGATGCTTAGAATGATGTCCTCTATCTACCACAGAAGTTTCAGGCCAAACGGACGTGTATGTGAGGTGCACGTGAAATGGGTCCATTTCACGTGCAAGTGTGGTTGTCTTCTACATGATGCAAGGAGGCTAGGGGTGAAGTTTGAGCGCATTTGGAGTGCATATGGAGTTGCACGTGAATTGGGGAATTCACGTTCAAATTGGCGTGCAGCCATATTTTTGCATGGTTCCCTTGGTTTTGACATTCTAATGATCTTTCTCCAAAGGACCATGTTGAAATTCTGAGTATTTTGGCCTATATGGGTGCGGAAAGGTGCTAACTTGTGTGATCAAAACTACGTCGTTTTGATCCTGGGATTTACTTAATCAAAACTACGTCGTTTTGATGTGGGTAGTGTCTATATAATGAGGGCTTGAGTTTGAGTTTAGGGTTCTTGTGTTCTTCTTTGCTGCTTGCCGCTAGAGAGAGAGAGAGAGAGAGAGAGGATCTCCTGGGCGAGTTGCCGTGGTGGTTCACGTCGTTGGAAGGTGTCTAGCATAGAGGTTAGGACAAAAGTCCGAGGTAGGGATTCATGTTCTTCCTAACTCTCCTCTCTGTTCTAGGATATTCACCTATATATATATATATGTAAATCCATATAGGTGTGATCTCCTATATGGATGTTGGCCTTCAGTGGCATGTTCTGTTGATTCTGATGTTGAATTTGGAATGAGGATTTTCTGGGTTTGTTTATGCCCACCATGTGTTTGATTAAATGTCTGTGAGGCCTGCACATTATGTATTTGATAAAATGTCTGTGAGGCCTGCATGCCATGTATTCAATATAATGCCTGTGAGACCTTGTATATGGGTGTCTGATGATATACCTTGTGGACTGGTGTGTACTGTGTTTGATTTGTATTTGATAAAAAGCCTGTGAGGCTGATGTGTGTGGCTTGTATCGACCATGTTGGTCCCTCCGAAATAAAGTGTAAATGCTGGGCCGAGTTTACATGTTGAGATGTAATGCTTATCTTTGTTTCGCTGGTCTGTTTGAGACCGAGCCGAGATATGGGCCAGGCACAATAGCTGGACCCCTTGAGATTTGGCCAGGACGTGGTCCTGAGTCTTGGTGTAGCACTCACGACGGTGGGCTAAGTCTACACCCATTCCTGAGGGTAGGTATGGCGCCCGAGGAGGTGGTTGACCATATCTGACTCGGGTGGAAAATGTTGCATTGGTGTCCATGCAACATTCGCCTGGATGTGGTATGTCATGTCGCCGTGGTGGCGGGGTGTCCTCTGCCCTTCAGTGCGGGCTCAGGTAAAGAGTGTTTACTCATTGATGTTTGCTGCTTTAGCCTTAGGCACGACACGAGCACAAGCATACACATATCATGCATGTTATAGAGCGGGACGGGTCTGGGGAGACTGGATCCCTACTGAGCTATGGTTTGCTCACCCCTCCTATAAACTGTCCTTTTGCAGGGTTTAGCAGGCGGTAGGTGAAGGCTGAGGAGCTAGGTCCCTGAGGTTGGGAGTTTTATGTTATTTCCTTTGTCGTGCTCGTGGTTTTATGTTCTGGAATTTGGTTTGGTTTTATTTGTAACAGTACACTTGGCTTCATAGGGGTTTTTCCCCAACTGGGTTGTAATAAACATTTAGTCTTTGAATGAAATAAAATGAGATGTTGTTATTCAATTTGTGTTTGTGTGCATGGTTTGGGAGCAGGAGTATGTCCCTTGGCATGTTAGCCTGGTTGTGCAGGTTTGGGACAGCACCCGTGCCAGAAGTCCTTTTAAGGTGCTTGCACCAACCCCTTGTCCCTTCGGGTGCGGGCATGGGCAGTCACTACTCATTTCCAAGTGGAAGGAAATTGGGGTGTGACATATTGGCTGCGAACTCCTCACTCACTTGAGTGGCCACCTGATGAATGATAGGTGTAGATGGTGTGGCCATCTCAGTCCTTTCCACAGTCTCACGGACTTGTGGGACAGCTCCAGAATCGGAGTCACTTGCTGTAGCACCAGGAGTTTCTTCATCTTCTGCTACCTCTTCTACCACAATGCCTACCACCTTAGCATCATGTGGTGTAGATGTGACAGGTGAGTTCACCATGATAGGAGATGGGGCAACCACTGACACGGCTTCCATTGGGTCTCTACTTACAAGACCCTGCTCGACTAACCAATTAATCAGATGGTCTCTATCTACCATCTGTTTACCAAAAGCGATCCATGCCTTTCGTAAATCAGCGGGGGTCATATGAGCCTTGGCATATTCCATATAAAACTCTTCTAGCTCAGTCTCCCCAAGTGTGCTCAACAGTACAGGTGTAGTACCCCTATCCTCTGGGGTTTCCCGTGCTGGTGTCTGTCCTCCAACTGTAGGTTCTCTTGCTTCTACAGTATCCTTGGGCAGATTGACAGTAGGGGTCTCCTCAGGTGTAGAATCAGTAGGGAGATGTGTTCTGGCAATGTTCTCCACCACTTCAGTTATATGTACTATTGCGGCGGATGCAGAGGAGCCCCTAGAAGTCTGTGAGACACGAACCGGCTGTCGTGGTATGTGAGCTGGGGCTCGTACAGAGCTGGCTATGTCTCCCGCACGACTTCTTACACCTGACTCAGTCCTCCTCATCGACTTGATCTCCATCCGACCATCCTCATAAATATTTTTAAATATGTATTTGGTCGGCAATGGCACTGAGGGCCTGTTGCAGAATACGTCAGGGTGCAGAAACCTAAGGACTCTAGTGAGAAGAAGTCCAAAGTGTCCCTTCTTGCTTTTGATCATGGAGTGTATCTGTGTTCCCCAGTCTACTCGTCTTCCCTGTAGAACACTGCACATGATCTTCATCTGCTCATGACTTGCAGAGTCATGAGCCGTCTTCTTACACGGCAGGCACTATCCGGTAACTATGAGAGTTTCTAGTGCCTGACCGGAAAAACCCATCTTTAGGGCTCCCCGACCTTGCTTTCTGGGAAGGTTATAATGTTCGAAGTTGGTCAGGGGAGAGAGAAAGAGAGAAAGAGACAAAATCAAAGAGAGAGAAGGAGAGAGTTTTAGGGTTAGGGTTCGAGTTTGAAAATGACGAACTTACCTTTGAGCTCCATCTCTATCAGTGACTTATATTTGAGTTGAGAAGTGTATCGTAGAAGTCACTCACTCTGTCGGTTCGTCTTCATAGTCCACGTTCTTTTCTCTGAGCCGTCCTTCGATCATTCGGATCCACCCGATGGAATATTCAAGCAATGAGTCCAAGTCACCCCTTAAGTCGATGCAACTCCCATTTTAAGTGCACAGTGACGTGTTGACCTGTCTGTGATGCTTGAATAGTAAGTGACAGACTCCGTCTCGCTTCGATCCTTTGGACTACGACTCTACGAAGCTGTATTAGGACGCTTCGAGGCTATGACCCTTAAGGCTTCGAAGCAGCAGTCTTCGATCTCATAGTTCTTCGATGCGGTTTGCTTCGAGGTTGACTGTGAATTCAGCGAGCGGTGGATTTCTCTGGACTTTTTCAACACTCAACAACACACATGAGAAGCATATGACAATTCACATAATATTATTCACGATGAACAGTATAGTTGGTGGAATTGAAATTACATATCCAGAACTTGATTTCTTTCATCCCTAATACCTGGTTTACATGCATGGCTATTGCATTACTACCATTGAACTCTCCAATTACCTTAGAAATGATTAAGTACTTCGTCACACTACATCTTGTGCATAAAAATGATCACGATGTTAATATAGCAGCCAGTAAACCATGATTTATCAATTGTAACAACCCAGTCATGAAGTCTCCTCACATATTTAGCAAAACTCACTCAGCGGAGGCCTCACCCTCTCACTCTTGAATCAGCATGTGAGTTTGATTTAGGAACTAGAATTACACTATTTGGTAAGCTCATGGTCAGCCGAATCTTACCACAACCCTGATCCAACAATGATTTTCAGTTCAGCATAGATGACTTGAGAGACAAGATGGCCCTATTGAGAATCAGAACACAAACTCTATCCTTGTCTAATTTACAACACATTAAAGGTAAAGTTTGGAGTTTGGTTATTCAGATTGTCTGCGTGAGTTGTCTCTTTTCTTCAGTAGAGCATCAATTTTCAGTGCTTATTCATGAGCCTTATTACAAGGACAGAGCTCAACACAATATCTTTTTGAATTACATGACCATACAATTTTAACTCCAGCTGTTATTCTAACAGAGACACAAACTGGGAGAATAGTGAGGACTCCCCCTAAGATAGGCAGTCAATCTATTGTCTAGCCTTTACCTTTTTCACCTTGCCTTTTATAGTCAAGGATAATGGCTCTTCTTAAGTAATAGGCTTTTTATGATTCTCAAATACTACAGTCTCAGTCATCCTTTGAGCATTACATCATTGAGGATCCTTTCCGTGCAAGCCAACAGTACCATGAGATACAACAGTTCCTGCTAGTTAATGAATGCAATACCACACAGGTGATATTCACTCAGAATAAAATAACAAGTAGTGGGAATATCTTCTGATTTAAGCATAAAAGGAATTGCACTCATTTCACTCAAGACTTGAGGGTTCATGACAGGTTGCACAAAAGACTTGAACCAGGTACAGAGGTGGCAAGTTTCATCCATGTGATTTCTCACTTTCATGCAGTAGATATGCATGAATCACACTTAGCCATTACTAATTTTCAAGGAGATATAAACGGTAATTAACAATGTCATACGTATGTTCATACACAGGTAATTAGTTAGAGATGAATCACAAGACATGCTGTGAGACTCATGAATTTAAATCTAGCATGCCAAGTTTTGTCAGAAGTTCATTGAACTTGGCTTCTTGCAGTGGTTTGGTGAATATGTCGGCAAGCTGATCATCAGTGGATATATACTTCAGAGAAATGTCTTTCTTTAGCACATGATCACGTATGAAGTGATGTCTGACCTCAATGTGCTTAGTTTTGGGATGCATAACAGGATTGTTGGAAATTGCAATGGCACTTGTATTGTCACAATACAGAGGAATGGCCTTCAGGTCAAACCCATAATCTGATAGTTGACTGGCCATCCAAAGCAATTGAGCACAACAGCTTCCCTGCGGCAATATATTCACTTCAGCTGTGGAGGTTGAAACTGAATTTTGTTTCTTACTAAACTAGGATACAAGTCTGTTGCCTAAAAGTTGGCATGTTCCACTTGTGCTCTTTCTATCAATCCTGCATCCGGTAAAATCTGCATCTGAATATCCTCTCAATTTGAAATTAGACTCTTTTGGATACCATAGTCCCAAATTCTTAGTTCGTTTTAGATACCACATGATCCTCTTGACATGTGACAAGTGGGATTCCTTGGGACTAGCTTGGTATTTGGCACAGATACATGTTGCAAACATTATGTCAGGTCTGCTTGCTATCAGATACAGCAAGGATCCAATCATGCTTTTGTATTCTGAGATATCCACCTCCTTCCCTGCTTCATCCATATCCAGTTTGGCGTTTGTAGGAATGGGAGTCTTCATGTGTGTCACATCAGTCATCTTAAACTTCTTCAGAATCTCCTTTGTATATTTGGTTTGACTGATAAAGATCCCATCCTCTAACTGCTTGACCCCCAATCCAAGGAAGAATGAGAGTTCTCCCATCATACTCATTTCATATTCACTTTTCATTAGATGAGAGAAGTCTTCACATTGCTTATTGTCCCTTGATCCGAATATGATGTCATCCACATAGATTTGGACTATCAAGGGTGATCCTTTTCCTTCCTTGAGAAACAGTGTGGGGTCAATTTTACCTTTTCTGAACTTATTTTTGATCAGAAACTCTGACAATGTTTCATACCACGCTCTGGGAGCTTATTTTAGTCCATAAAGAGCCTTTTTCAGTTTGTATACCTTGTGTTAATGGTTTGGCTCTAGAAATTCGGGTGGTTGTTCAACATAGACTTCTTCTTGGAGGTCTCCATTCAAAAAAGCACTCTTGACATCCATCTGATAGGCTTTGAAGTCCTTGAATGCTGCATATGCTAAGAACATGCGAATGGCCTCCAGTCTAGCAACTGGTGCAAAGGTTTCATCATAGTTGATTCCTTCTTCTTGTTTGTATCCTTTTGCAACCAGTCTGGCCTTGTTTCTGATTACAACACCATCAGCATCAAGTTTGTTTCTGAAAATCCATTTCATGCCAATGACTTGCTGTGATTTTGGCCTGTTGACCAACTCCCATACTTTCTGTCTTTTGAACTGATTTAATGCTTCTTGCATTGCATTAATCCAATGGTGATCCTAAACTGCATCGCCAACTGATTTTGGCTCCACTTGTGATAGGAAGCACATATACAGATTTTCATGAAGTGTGGCAGCCCTTGTTTTAACTCGTGCAGCTGGATCTCCAATTATCAGTTCAGAGGGGTGGTCCTATAACCTTCTTCTTGTCTTTGGAAGTTCTTCTCTTTCTTCATGATGGATGCCCAATTGCTCAATGTCAGGTTCTTGGGCTTATACAAGTGGCTGAGTCTGAACAGGTTAAATGTTGAATTCATGGTTTTCTGCTGATTTTTGACTTGCTTCCTCAGCCACCGGTTCAGCTCTGTGTTCATCAGGTTCGCGTGCATCTTCCCTTGTCTCTGTTGTAGTGGGATTACCTGTGTCTTGGTCTTCTATAATGACAGTGTCCTGCACTTCATTTACATTTGTGTCTCTTTTTTGCATTCCATGGTTAGTCATCAAAAGAAACATGAATAGACTCTTCAACAACTTTGGTTCTTCTATTAAAAACACAATAAGCCTTGCTAGTCATGGAATATCCAACAAGATATCCATCATCTGATTTGGCATCAAACTTGTTCAAGTAATCCTTAGGTGACCAATGTTTGGTCTCCTTCCCTTCCATAACTCATAAGGTGTTTTCATGGCTCGTTTGTTAATTAGAGTTCTGTTTTGTACATAACAAGCAGTGGTAATAGCTTCAGCCCATAGGGATTTTAGGAACTGAGCTCCTGTTAACATGGTTCTAGCTGCTTCAACTGATGTTCGATTCTTTCTTTCAGCTGCTCCATTTTGTTGTGGAGTTCTTGGTGCTAAGAAATTATGCTGGATACCATGTTCAGTATAAAACTCTAACATATCATAAAATTCAAATTCCTTGCCATCATCGCTACGAATGTACTTAATAGAGAGACTCTTAACATTTGTGACCCAATTGAAGAGTTTGACAAGATTCTCAAATGTTTCAGATTTGTTTTTGAGAAACATGACCCATATGTATCTGGTATAGTCATCTACTACTGCAAGAAAGTATCGTGCACCAGATAAGGAAGACACATTTATTGGTCCACATAGGTCCATGTGCAGAAGTTCGAGTGGTTGTATGATTGAGGTTTTATCTATACTCTTAAAAGAATGTTTAACCTGCTTACCCAGCTGACAATCCCTACACGGGTGTTCTTTCTCATAAACATGCTTGGGTAAGCCATCAACCAAATCCAGAGATGCCAATTTAGACATAGTCTTAAAGCTTAAATGGCTGAATCTCTTATGCCACAACGAACTAATGTCAGGTGAAGCTTTGGACAGAAAACAAATTGGTTCATCAGATTGAGCATTACCAAAGACCAACTTGTAGACATTGCCTTGTCTGTGCCCATTTAGTTTCACCTCTTTAGAGACAGGGTCCACAACTGTGTAGGTGTGTTTAGTGAACAAAACTTCATTACCCTTGTCACACAATTGACTTATGCTCAACAGGTTATGTTTAAGACCTTGAACAACAGATACATTTTGAATGGACACAGAACCATTAAAGAGAGTACCCTTACCAACAATCTTACCCTTTTTATTGTCCCCAAATGTGACAGATGAAGCTGCAACCTCCCTTACCTCACTCAATAGAGAGGCATCATCTGTCATGTGCACAGAACAGACACTATCAAGATACCACTGGCTGGAATTGATCTTTTGTTTCCGGTGGCTGCTTTCAGCTTCAGGTACCTGTTCCTGCACAATGAGCAACTAAGTCTTGGGGGCCCAATTAAGATTGGGCTTTGGGTAAGTGAAAGCTACTGTTGACAGTTTAGGTTTCTAATAAGAAGGGACCGATTTAACTTTCCATGCTAATCTTGGTGATCCTTCATTAGATTTATTAGTAGGGTTAGTCTTTAGAGCTTTAGTACGTTTTTCTTCCTTATTGTTGTCTATAGCAGCTTTAGCAGGCACAAGTTTGTCAGTTTTCTTCACAGGCTTGGTCTTTGAGTCTTTTGAATGGGTAGCCTGTGTGTGCTTGTTATGTTTCTTCCTATCAGAGTTGCTGTTGCACTGCAAATTTTTAGTGAAATTAAGCTGTTTAAGATTTGCCCTGATTTCTGTGGCAATCTCCTTCCTAAGATACTTAGGGTAGAATCTGCACTGATAGGAGAGGTGTCCAACATCACAGTAGATGGGGCATGTGACAGGTTTAGGTTGAACACTCTGTCTCAAGGGTTTTGCTGGAGTGTTAAGAGGTTTCCTAGGTTTTCTCACATATCCTAGACCGTTCTTAACTCCTCCATCAGAGACAAACTTAGGCTGGAAGGCAGCAGCCTTACTGGATAAACCAGTCTCAAATGTAGTAGTGTGTCTACTTGGTTTTTCCTCTGAGATAACTACACTCTTACCCTTGGATTGGGATGTAGAGGACAGGTTGACTGAGGGTTCAGCTTTCAGTTCTTTCTTAGCAACTACTGCATCACTGTCCTGAGATGCAACAGTACCCAGGTCTATGAGTTCGGGTGTTACTTGTTTAGGTGAACTAGCAACAGCCATTTGTACCTCCTTTCCACACTCAACGAGCACACTGCCAGCAGGAATAAAGCCAGCAAGACACTTGGTCTGAACAGGGTAAGTCTGGGCCTTGGCTATTTGGTCTCAGAGAAACCTACACCTAAGGCTAGACTTTTAACATCTGGAGTAGTCCTAAAGTGGGCTGCAATCTCAGCAGAGTCTTGCCACTTTTGACGGATTTGTCTTTCCTTTTCTAGTTCTGCTTTGGTTTCAGCTAGTTCCTTTTCAAGCCTATCGATGTCTTTATTAGCTAATTTTAGTTGACCAGCTTTGTCCAAAAGATCATCGTGTGTGCTTCTCATCTCACTTCAGCCCTTAATCTTCTCTCTGTTATTTCATAATCATCTATAGAATCTCTATATTCACATGAAAGCCGTTCCAGTTTAGAATAGTATCTTTCTTTGTTAGCTTTCATAAGAAGAAATTGTTCCTCCATTTCTTTAAGAGCTCTATAGGTATCTTCATATTCAATGTAGAGCTGTTCATAAGTTCTTACCTTGAGGGGAGGTGAATGGTTAGCCATGAAATAGATGAGACCTTTTTCCTTCTTCTCCTCATCAGATGACTCTTCTTCCTCCTCGGTTTCACTATTAAACTTGTTGGTGACAAGAGTCTTCTTCCTCTTGTCATCCTTTCTGCTTAAGGAGCCTTTGGTCTTCTTCTTCTGCTTAGCTGCCTCCTTTTCCTCCCTCTTCAGGTTATAACAGTTAGCAGTGAAATGGCTGGGCTTGTTGCAGTGATAACATTGTAACTTGTCCTTATCTTTTCCCTTAGAGAAAGACGAGGAAGACTGCCTTGCTTTCCTTCTGTAGTTCCCCCTTCTCTTCAGCAGTTTCTTGATAAAAAATGCCACTTCTTCATCTGAGGCACTCTCTGAGCCAAGTTCATCAGCTTCATCTTCTTCCTCTTCTGAAGACGGTTCCCGTGGTTCAGCAGTAGCCTTAAAGGCAACGGACTTCTCCTTTTTCTTGGAAGGATTCTCAAATGCCTCAAGTTCTTCCTTTTGCATTTTGAACGTCTTGAGGTCCCCGTATAATGCTTCCAAAGCACAAGTCTTCCATTCCTTCAGCTGACGGATGGCTGATGTCTTTATCAGCAGTCTCAAGGGTAGAGATCTCAGAAATTTGTCATTTTTGTCCTTTTAAGAGATCTCAACGTTGTAAGTCTTTATCCGTTGAATTAGACCTGTGAACCGTTTGTAGATATTGTCCAATGACTCTTTCGGTTCACATCTGAAGGCTTCATACTCTTGTTTGAGCATGGAGATCTTGTTATCCTGTATTTGCTCATCCCTTTCGTAGATGAGACAAAGCTTGTCCCATACCTCTTTAGTAGTCTGAAGATCTTGCACATCCGTGAACATATCATCGTCGAGTGCAGAGAAAAGTATGGCTTTTGCCTTGAAGCCGAGCTTTACTTTCCTCTGCTCCACCTTAGACCAACTATCTGGGTCTTTCGTCATTAGCCGACCTCTCTGCATACTCTTTGGTGTGAAAGGTCCGTTCTTTATTGTTTCCCAGAGATAGGTGTCGAGTATGTCTAGGTGTGCTCTCGTTCTCGCTTTCCATTTGGAAAAGTGCGCGGGTGTGCACATGGGTACTTGGGAGGATGAGCCAGGCAAAACATCATAGAAGTCTTTTTGTTCTTTCTTATTGCTATTGGTACTCGGTTCTTCCTGCTCCTGGTCTCCAGTCGCTCCTTCCTCTGGAACACAACTGGCTTCAAGTTCCTCAATAGGAACTGGAGTTTGCTCGGAAGCTGGAGCTGTGCTGCTGGAATCCATGTCGGCCAATAGGGATCTCTAGATAGTTGTAGAAGTGTTGTAAGGATAAGGTGAGTGATAATGAACTATCAAACAAAACTGAGATAAGAGTAAATGCTCTTTTCTCAACAGATCTCAGTTGTGAAAGAGATGGTTTATGATAGATCGAAGTGTGGAAAACTAACGACACTAAGATCAAGATTTAATGAAAGTGCTAGATCTTTGATGAACAAGAGACTCGTGAATGCTCAAACAGATTGCTCTTCTTCTTGACTCACATGGCGCACAACACTCCGTCAATTTTTCTTTCTTAGTCTCTCTCTCTAGTGTTGGAACTCTAACTGTTAGTTCTGCTTAGTCTTGCTTTTCTCTAAGTCCGTCAGAACCAATATCTTGTGTTCTGTGTGTTTCCTTCTTTTTAGAGAGAGGTTAAACTCTTGATTTTGTCGTTACGTGCGTGAGAGATATATTTTTAAGATTAAAGTGCTCATGCGCCAAGATGTCCATCCCGACAAACTGACTTCCCGCCACTGAAAATGCGGAGTGTCAGGGGATGGGTTGATCTGCTTTGATTTACAGATCAATGCCCATACTACGTATTTGGCATGCAGTCGATCTTGGCCGTTCATCCGTGGATGGTAGTTGGTAGCAATTAATGTGTCATCAATGCGCTCAACCGCTCGGGATGGCACAGACTTGCTGTACAAACCCTAGCTGACAATATCGCTAAGTGGTTGTGTTTAGGGTTGTAAGTTTGCCTCGGAGGTAGATGCCTCGTAGGTTCGGTGACTCGAAGATTTCATTTAGCACCTGTAGAAAGTTGCGAAGTTTTGCTTCAGGCTTTATGGTGTTTCTGTGAGTCTACGACTCACATCTTCGAGTCTTCGAGGCTAGAGGTCACGTTGGATTAGCCTTTTATGTCACTCTGTTAACTAAAGTCTACAACTCTGCGTGTCTATGACTCTACGAGTCTGCCACTCTTCGAATAACGCTTAGAGTGACTTCTTCGAGTTCAGCTAATCTACCTGTTATTGTAGCTACGAGTCTACGACTCTGGTTCAGCGGGTCTACGACCTTCGGGTCTCTCAGTTTACTATATTTAACTAAGTGGTCTGAAAATCTTCGACTCTAGGAGTCTTCAACTTCGCTTTTCTTCCTTAGTCTTTCACAGAGGCTCATAAACTGAGTTACTGTACAGCTACGACCCTTTAGCTACAACTCTCCGCCATCGATCTCCGAGTCTGGAAGTGTGGCAATTTCTCTAAAGTGACTGTGTCCCTTGAGTCTACGAGTCTACGACTCTACAACCCTTGAGTTACAGTTTCATTTGTTTGCCAGTCTTTATAGCATCGACTCTTCGACCTTCAACCTACGAGTCTACGAGTCCAATTTTCTTAACTATGTTCGACGGCTTCGACTCTACGACTTTCAGTCTACGAGTCTACGAGTCCGGTTTTCTTTACACTGTTCGAAGGCTTCGACTCTGCGACTTTCGATCTACGAGTCTACGAGTCCTATTTTCTTAACAGTGTTCGAAGGTTTCGACCCTATGACTCTACGAGTCTTCGAGTATACGGGTCTACTAGTCTACGAGCCATTTAGCTTTGGTTACTGTTCTTAAAAAGTTCTTCAACTCTACGAGTCTCAGAACTTATTGACGCTTACAGTAACACTCACTTTTCCGTACTATGACTTTACGACCTTCGACCCTGGATCTACGAGTCTCTAGACTCTACGAGTCTATAAGTCTCTTGCCAATACGTCCTATGACAGTTTCACTTCTACGAACTTCGACTCTTCAACCCTTCTACCTTCGGTTCTTCGATTCTCCAGACTGAGATTATATTTTGGCAGCTTCATCAAATCCTACATTCCCAACAAACTTGAAAAGGAAAAGGAAATAAATCGTAAGTGGCTAAAATCCAGGGAAATAGCTTCTTCCTTTAGGACTGATTCGGATGACATCCGAGTTAAACCTGGCCTTGGCTCCGAACCATCAACCTCCACACAAACTATTGAGTGCCCTCTGGATAGTCATGAATTCAGTAGTCTCCTCACATATTCAGCAAAACTCACTCAGCAGAGGCCTCACCCTCTCACTCTTGGATCAGCATGTGAGTTTGATTTAGGAACTAGGAATGCACTGTTTGATGATCTCATGGTCAACCGAATCTTACCACACCCCTGATCCACCAATGATTTTCAGTTCAGCATAGATGACTTGAGAGACAAGATGACCCTATTGAGAATTAGAACACACACTCTAGTATTGTCTAATTTACAACACAGTACATACTTAGAGTTTGGAGTTTGATCATTAATATTCTCTGTGTGAGCTACCCCTTTTCTTCGTAGAGCACGCCTTTACAGTGCTAATTCATGACCCTTTTCAATTTGGACAGGGCTCAACACAGTTTCTTTTGGATATCAAATGATCATTCCGTTTGTACTCCAATTATTACTCTGAAAGAGATACATCTGATTGTAGTAGTGAGGACTCCCCTTACGACAGGCAATTGATTTTAATAGTTCCTTTCTGCCTTTTTCACCTTGCCCTTTTTTTTTTCATTGAAAGGTATCGGCTCTTTTTGAGTAATAGGCTTTTTATGATTCTCAAGTTCTACAGTCTCAATCATCCTTAGAGCATTAAATCATTGAGGATCCTTTCCGTGTAAGCCAACAGTACCATGAGATACAACAGTTCCTGCTAGTTAGTGAATGCAATGCTACACAGGTGATATTCACTCAGCATGAAAAATAGCAACAAGTGGGAATATCATTTAATTGAGGTATGATGGAAATGGCACTCTGTTCACTCTAGACTTGAGGATTCATGACAAGTTTTACAAAAGAGTTAAACCAGGTTCAAAGGTATCAAGTTTCATCCATGTGATTTCTCAATTACCCGCAGTAGAAATGTATGAATCACACTTAGGCATTGCTAATATTCATGGAGAGATAAACAATCGTTAACAATGTCACACCTATGTTCATGGCCAGGTATAGAAGTTAACATGAAACACAAGACATGCAATAAGCATTATGAAGTTAAGTCAAGCATGCCAAGTTTTGTCATAAGTTCATTAAACATGGTTTCGTGCAGAGGTTTTGTGAATATGTCGGCAAGCTGGTCATCAGTAGATATATACTCAAAGGAAATGTCCTTCTTCATCACAGAGTCACGTATGAAGTGATGTCTGACCTCAATGTGCTTGGTTTTGGGATGCATGACAGGATTATTGGAAATTGCAATGGCGCTTGTGTTGTTACAGTATAGTGGTACCGCCTTCAGGTTAAATCCATAGTCTGAAAGTCGATTGGCCATCCAAAGCAATTGAGCACAATAACTTCCTGCAGCAATATATTCTGCTTCAGCTGTTGAGGTTAAAATTGAATTCTGTTTCTTGCTGAACCAGGATACAAGTCTGTTTCCAAGCAATTGGCATGTTCCACTTGTGCTCTTCCTATCAATCCTACAACCAGCAAAGTCTGCATCTAAAAAGCCTCTCAGGTTGAATTTAGACTCCTTTGGGTACCAAAGTCCCAAATTTTCAGTTTCCTTGAGATACCTCATAATCCTTTTAACATGAGACATATGAGACTCCTTGGGATTTGCATGGTATCTTGCACAGATACATATTGCGAACATTATATCAGGTCTGCTTGCTGTGAGATACAGCAAAGATCCAATCATGCTTCTGTATTCAATGATATCCACTTCTTTGCCTGCTTCATCCATATCCAATTTGGCGTTTGTAGGAATGGTCATTTTCATGTGAGTCACATCATTCATCTTGAATTTCTTCAGAATCTCCTTTGTGTATTTAGTTTGACTGATAAAGATCCCATCCTTCAACTGCTTGATCTCCAACCCAAGAAAGAATGAAAGTTCTCCCATCATACTCATTTCATATGCACTTTTCATCAGATGATAGAATTCTTCACACTACTTTTTGTCCCTTGATCCGTAGATGATGTCATCAACATAAATCTGGACAATCAAGGGTGATCCTTTTCCTTCCTTGGGAAATAAGGTAGGGTCAATCTTGCCTTTTCTGAACTTGTTCTTGATCAGAAACTCTAACAACATTTCATACCAAGCTCTCGGAGCTTGTTTCAGTCCATATAGCGCCTTCTTTAGCTTGTACACTTTGTGTTCTTGGTTTGGCTCTAGAAATCTAGGAGGTTGTTCAAGATAGACTTCTTCTTGGAGGTCTCCATTAAGGAATGCACTCTTGACATCCATTTGATAAACTTTGAAGTCCTTGAATGCTGTATATGCTAAAAACATGCGGATGGCGTCTAGTCTAGCAATTGGTGCAAAGGTTTCATCATAGTCAATTCCTTCTTCTTGTCTGTAACCTTTTGCCACCAGTCTGGCCTTGTTTCTGATTACAATACCATCAACATTAAGTTTGTTTCTAAATATCCATTTCACACCAATGACTTGTTGTGATCTAGGCCTGTTGACTAACTCCCATACTTTCTGTCTCTTGAACTGATTGAGCTCTTCTTGCATAGCATCAATCCAATAGGGATCCTAAACTATATCATCTATTACTTTTGGCTCCACTTGTGATAAGAAACACATGTATAGATTCTCATGAAGTGTGGCAGCCCTTGTTTTGACCTGTGCAGAAGGATCTCCTATTATTAGTTCAGATGGGTGGTTCTTTAACCTTCTCCTTGCCTTTGGAAGGTCTTCTCTTTCTTCATGTTGAATGCCCAACTGCTCTATGTTAGGTTCAGAGACTGAACAGGTTGAATGTTAGAGTCATGATCTTCTGTTGATTTTTGATTTGATTCTGAAGTCACCAGTTCAACTCTTTGGTCTTCAGGTTTAGGTTCATCTTCTAGTGGTTCAGTTATTGTAGGATTATCTGTGTCTTGGTCTTCTACTAGAATAGTATCCTGCACTTCATGTACATTTTGGTCTCCTTTCTGCATGTTGGGAATATAGGATTTGATGAAGCTGCCAAAATATAGTCTAAGTCTGGAGACTCAAAGAACCGAAGGTCGTAGGGTCAAAGAGTCGAGTTCGTAGAAGTGCAGCTATCATAGGACGTATTGGCAAGAGACTCGTAGACTTGTAGGGTCTGGAGACTCAAGGCGAAATAGTGATAGAACATTGCGACTCGTAGATCCAGGGTCGAAGGTCGTAGAGTCATAGTACGGAAAAGAGAGCGTTATTGCATGTGTCGATAAATTCGGAGATTCGTAGAGTCGAAGAATTCTTAAGAACAGTAACCAATGTTAAATGACTCATAGACTCGCAGCCCGTAGAACTGTAGAGTCCCTAAAAACACTTAAATCAATTAACAGAACTTAAACTGCCACTAGACTCGAAGACTCGTAGAGTTGAAGCTTTTGAACATTGTTAAGAAAACAGGACTCGTAGACTCATAGGTTGAAAGTCGTAAAGTCGAAGCCTTCAAACACTGTTAAGAAAACAGGACTTGTAGACTCGTAGATTGAAAGTCGTAGAGTCGAAGCCTTCAAGCACTGTTAAGAAAACAGGACTCGTAAATTGAAAGTCATAGAGTCGAAGCCTTCGAACACTGTTAAGAAAACAGGACTCGTAGACTCGTAGGTTGAAGGTCGAAGAATCGATACTATAAAGACTGGCAAACAAATGAAACTGTAACTCAAGGGTCGTATAGTAGTTGACTCAAGGGATATAGTTATTCTAAAGAAATTGCCAAACTTATAGACTCGGAGATTGAAGGCTAAGAGTTATAGCTGAAGGGTTATAGCCATACAGAAACTCAGTTTATGAACCTCTGCGAAAGACTAAGGGAGAAAAGCGAAGTTTAAGACTCGTAGAGTCAAAGATTTTCAGAACCACTTAGTCGAATATAGTAAACTGAGAGACCCAAAGGTCGTAGACCCGCAGAGCTAGGGTTATAGACTCGTAGTGATAACAACAGGCAGATTGGGCGGACTACGAAGAAGTCACTCTAAGCACCATTCGAAGAGTCGTAGACTTCAGTTAATAAAGTGACACAAAAGACTAATCCAACCTGAACTCTAGCCTCGGAGACTCGAAGATATGAGTCGTAGACTCGCAGAAACACTATAAAGTCTGAAGCAAACTTTCGCCACTTCCAACAGGTTCTAACTGAAATCTTCGAGTCACCAAACCTACGAGGCATCTACCTCCGAGGCAGACTTACAACCCTAAACATAGTCACTTAGCAATATCGTCAGCTAGGGTTTGTATAGCAAGCCTGCGCCTTCCCGAGCAGTTGAGCGCATTTAATGACACATTAATTGCTGCCAACTATGATCTACGAATGAATAGCCAAGATCGACTGCATGCCGAATACACAGTATGGGCATCTAATCTGCAAATCAGAGCAGATCAACCCAACCCCTGACATTCCGCATTTTTAGTGGTGGGAAGTCAGTCTGTCAGGATGGACAACACGGTGCACGAGCACTTTGACCTTAAAAATATATCACTCTCACACTTAACGACAAAATCAAGAGTTTAATCTCTCTCTCAAAAGAAGGAAACACACAGAACGCAAGACAATGGTTCTGACATACTTAAAAAGAAATAATTTTAGGAGAACCAAACAACGAAGTGAGTTCCAATGCAAGAGTGAGGGACTCTGAGAGAATCCTTCTTAGTGTTGTGCACCGCGGTGAACCAAGAACAAGAGTAATCCATCTGATTATTCAAGAACCTTTTGTTCATCAAAGATCTAGCACTTCCTTTAAGTCTAATCTCTGTGTTGTCCTCCACACGTCGATCTATTATAAACCATCACTTTCACAACTGAGATCTATTGAGAAAAGAGCATTCACTCCTATCTCAGTCTTGTTTGATAGTTCATCATCACTCATGTTATCATTCACAATACTATTGTCATCTTCTCCATAAATACCTCCATCACAGTCTTCTATAGAGTAATCCAAAACTAGCTAACAGTCTAGCTTCCGCAAACGAAGAAAGTCTATTCACCCCCCTCTAGACTCACTTTGGGACCTACAATTGCTATCAGAGCAGTTCTACAACTCCATAGAGATCCCTAAATGGCCGACATGGATTCCAGCAGTGCAGCTCCAGCTCCCGAGCAAGCTCCAGTTCCTAGTGAGGAACCTAAAGCCAGTCATGCTCTAGAAGAAGGAGCGACTGGAGACCAGGAGCAGGAAGAACCAAGTACCAGCAGCAACAAGAAAGAACAAGAAGACATCTACGACATTCTGCCTGGCTTATCCTCCCAAGTACCTATGTGCACACCTGCACGTTTTTCCAAATGGAAAGCGAGAATGAGAGCACACCTAGACATGCTCGACACGTATCTCTGGGAAACAATAAAGAATGGACCTTTCACTCCAAAGATTATGCAGAGAGGTCGGTTAATGACAAAAGACCCAGACAGTTGGTCTAAGGTAGAGCAGAGGAAAGTAAAGCTCGGCTTCAAGGCAAAAGCCATACTTTTCTCTGCACTCGACGATGACATGTTCACGGATGTGCAAGATCTTGAGACTGCTAAAGAGGTATGGGACAAGCTTTGTCTCATCTACGAAGGAGATAAGCAAATACAGGATAACATGATCTCCATGCTCAAGTAAGAGTATGAAGCCTTCAGATGTGAACCAAAGGAGTCATTGGATAGTGTTTATAAAAGGTTCACAAGTCTAATTCAACGGATGAAAACTTATAATGTTGAGATCTCTCAGAAGGACAAGAATGACAAGTTTATGAGATCCCTACCCTTGAGACTGCTGATAAAGACATCAGCCATCCGTCAGCTGAAGGATGGAAGACTTGTGCTTTGGATGCACTTTATGGGGACCTCAAGACATTCGAGATGCAAAAAGAAGAACTTGAGGCATTTGAGAACCCTTCCAAGAAAAAGGAGAAGTCTGTTGCCTTTAAGGCGGCTGCTGAATCAAGGGAACCATCTTCTGAAGAAGAAGATGAAGCTGAAGAGCTTGAATCAGATAGCGCCTCAGATCAAGAGGTGGCGTGTTTGATCAAGAAACTGCTGAAGAGAAGGGGGAACTACAGAAGGAAAGCAAGGCAGTCATCCTCTTCTTTTTCTAAGGGAAAGGATAAGGAGAAGTTGCAATGCTAACACTGCAACAAGCCCGGCCACTTTGCTGCTGACTGTTATAAGCTGAAGAGGGAGAAAAAGGAGATAGCTGAGCAGAAGAAGAAGACCAAAGGCTCTTTAAGCAGAAAGGATGACAAGAGGAAGAAGGCCCTTGTCACCAACAAGTTTAATAGTGAAACTGAGGAGGAAGAGGAATCTTTTGACGATAAGAAGAAAGAGAAAGGTCTAATCTACTTCATGGCTGATCACTCTCCTCCCCTCAAGGTAAGAACTTATGAACAACTCTATATCGAATATGAAGACACCTATAGAGCACTTAAAGAAATAGAGGAACAATTTCTCCCTATGAAAGCAGACAAAGAAAGATACTATTGTAAACTGGAACAACTTTCATGTGAATATAGAGACTCTATAGATGATTATGAAAGAACAGAGAGAAGATTAAGAGCTAAAGTGAGTGAGATGAGAAGCACACACGATGATCTTTTGGACAAAGCTGGACAACTAAAATTAGCTAATAAAGACATCGATAGGCTTGAAAAGGAACTGGCTGAAACTAAAGTAGAACTGGATAAGGAAAGACAAATCAGTCAAAAGTGGCAAGATTCTGCTAAAATTGCAGCTCACTTTAGGACCACTCTAGATGTTAAAGGTCTAGCCTTAGGTCTAGGTTTCTCTGAAGACCAAATAGCCAAGGCCCAGACTTACCCTGTGTAGACCAAGTGTCTTGCTGGCTTTGTTCCTGCTGGCAGTGTGCTCCTTGATTGTGGAAAGGAGGTACCAATGGCTATTACTAGTCCACTCAAACTAGTAACACCCGAACTCAACGACCTGGGTACTATTACATCTCAGGACAGTGATGCAGCAGGTACTAAGATAGAACTGAAAGCTGAAACTTCAGTCAACCTGTCCTCTACATCCCAATGCAAGGGTAAGGGTGTAGTTATTTCAGAGACAAAACCAAGTAGACACACTACTATATTTGAGACTGGTTCATCCAGCAAGGCTGCTACCTTCCAGCCTAAGTTTGTCTCTGGTGGTAGAGTTAAGAACGGTCTAGGATATGTGAGAAAACCTAGGAGACCTCTTAACACTCCAACAAAACCCTTGAGACAGAGTGTTCAACCCAAACCTGTCAAATGCCCCATCTGTTGTGAACTTGGACACCTCTCCTATAGTGCAGACGCTACCCTGAGTATCTTAGGAAGGAGATTGCCACAGAAATCAAGGTAAACCTCAAACAGCTGAATTTATCTAAAAATCTGCAGTGTGACAACAACTCTGATAGGAAGAAACAAACTAGGCACACACAGGCTACCTATCCAAAAGACTTAAAGACTAAACCTGTGAAGAAAACTGCCAAATCTGTGCCTAATAAAGCTGCCAAAGATAACAATAAGGAAGAAAAATGTGCAGAAAGTCTGAAGGTCAATCCTGCTAACAAATCTAATGACAGATCACCAAAATTAGCATGGAAAGTTAAATTTGCCTCTTCTTATTGGAAACCTAAAGTGTCAACTGCAGCTTTCACTTACCCAAAGCCCAATCTTAATTGGTCCCCCAAGACTTAGTTTCTCATTGTGCAAGAACAGGTACCTAAAGAAAGCGCCAATTAAAACAAAAGATCAATTCCAGTAGTGGTATCTTGACAGGTTGGCCACATGCATGACGATGATGCCTCCCTATTGAGTGAAGTAAGGGAGGTTGCAACTTCATCTATCACTTTCGGGGACAATAAAAAGGGTAAGATTGTTGGTAAGGGTACTCTCTAATGGTTATGTTTCAATTCGAATGTATCCGTTGTTCAAGGTCTTAAACATAACCTGTTGAGCATAAGTCAATTGTGTGACAAGGGTTATGAAGTTTTGTTCACTAAACACACCTGGCACAGTTATGGACTCCATCCCCAAAGAGGTGAAGCTTAATAGGCATAGACAAGGCAATGTCTACAAGTTGGTCTTTGGTAATGCTCAATCTATTGAACCAATTTGTTTTCTGTCCAAAGCTTCACCTGACATTAGTTGGTTGTGGCACAAGAGATTTGGTCATTTAAATTTTAAGACTATGTCTAAACTGGAATCTCTTGATTTGGTTGAGGGCTTACCCAAGCATGTTTATGAGAAATAACACCCTTGTAGGGATTGTCAGCTGGGTAAGCAGATTAAACATTCCTTTAAAAGTGTAGATAAAACCTCAATCACACAACCACTTGAACTCCTGCACATGGACCTATGTGGACCAATAAATGCGTCTTCCTTATCTGGTGCACGATACTTTCTTGCTGTAGTAGATGACTATACCAAATACACATGGGTCATGTTTCTCAAAAACAAAACTGAAACATTTGAGAATCTTGTCAAACTCTTTAATTGGGTCACAAATGTTAAGAGTCTTTCTATTAAATGCATTCACAGCGATCATAGCAAGAAATTTGAATTTTATGATATGTTAGAGTTTTGTACTGAACATGGTATCCAGCATAACTTCTCAGCACCAAGAACTCCACAACAAAATGGAGTGGCTGAAAGAAAGAATCGAACCTTAGTTGAAGCAGCTAGAACCATCTTGACAGGAGCTTAGTTCCCAAAATCCCTATGAGCTGAAGTTGTTGCCACTGCTTGTTATGTACAAAACAGAACTCTAATTAACAAACAAGCCATGAAAACACCCTATGAGTTATGGAAGGGAAGGAGACCAAACATTTGTCACCTATGGATCTTCGGGTGTACTTGCTATATTATGAACAATGGCAAGGATTACTTGAACAAGTTTGATGCCAAATCAGATGATGGATATCTTATTGGTTACTCCATAACTAGCAAGGCTTAACGTGTATTTAATAGAAGAACCAAAATTGTTGAAGAGTCTATTCATGTTTCTTTTGATGAGACTAACCATGGAATGCAGAAAGGAGATCCAAATGTAAATGAAGTGCAGGACATTGTCATTGTAGAAGACCAAGACACAGATAACCCCACGACAACAATCCTTGTCTAATTTGGTAAGCTCATGGTCAACCAAAATTGTAAAATTACACTGTTTGGTAATCTCATGGTCAATTGAATCTTACCACAACCCTGATCCAACAATGATTTTCAGTTCAGCATAGATGACTTGAGAGACAAGATGGCCCTATTGAGAATCAGAACACACACTCTATCCTTGTCTAATTTACAACACATTATAGGTAGAGTTTGGAGTTTGATCATTCAGATTGTCTGCGTGAGTTGTCTCTTTTCTTTAGTAGAGCACCAATTTCCAGTGCTTATTCATGAACCTTATTACAAGGACAGAGCTCAACACAATATCTTTTTGAATTACATGACCATACAATTTTAACTCCAGCTATTACTCTAACAGAGATACAAACTGGGAGAATAGTGAGGACTCCCCCTAAGATAGGCAGTCAATCTATTGTCTAGCCTTTGCCTTTTTCACCTTGCCTTTTTCTAGTGAAGGGTAGTGGCTCTTCTTAAGTAATAGGCTTTTTATGATTCTCAAATACTACAGTATCAGTCATCCTTTGAGCATTAAATCATTGAGGATCCTTTCCGTGCAAGCCAACAGTACCATGAGATACAACATTTCTTGCTAGTTAATGAATGCAATACCACACAGGTGATATTCACTCAGAATAAAATAACAAGTAGTGGGAATATCTCTGATTTAAACATAAGGGGAATTGCACTCATTTCACTCAAGACTTGAGGATTCATGACAGGTTGCACAAAAGACTTGAACCAGGTTCAGAGGTGGCAAGTTTCATCCATGTGGTTTCTCACTTTCCCGCAGTAGATATGCATGAATCACACTTAGCCATTACTAATTTTCAAGGAGACATAAACGGTAATTAACAGTGTCATACTTATGTTCATGCACAAGTAATTAGGTAGAAATGAACCACAAGACATGCTGTGAGACTTATGAATTTAAATCTAACATGCCAAGTTTGGTCAGGAGTTCATTGAACCTGGCTTCTTGCAGTGGTTTGGTGAATATGTCGGCAAGCTGATCATCAGTGGATATGTACTCTAGAGAAATGTCTTTCTTTAGCATATGATCACACATGAAGTGATGTCTGACCTCAATGTGCTTGGTTTTGGGATGCATAACAGGATTGTTGGAAATTGCAATGGCCCTTGTATTGTCACAATACAGAGGAACGGCCTTCAGGTCAAACCCATAATCTGATAGTTGACTGGCCATCCAAAGCAATTGAGCACAACAGCTTCCTGCAGCAATATATTCAGCTTCAGCTGTGGAGGTTAAAACTTAATTCTGTTTCTTGCTAAACCAGGATACAAGTCTGTTGCCTAAAAGTTGGCATGTTCCACTTGTGCTCTTTCTATCAATCCTACATCCGGCAAAGTCTGCATCTGAATATCCTCTCAGTTTAAAATCAGACTCTTTTGGATACCATAGTCCCAAATTCTCAGTTCCCTTCAGATACCGCATAATCCTCTTGACATGTGACAAGTGGGATTCCTTGGGATTAGCTTGGTATCTGGCACAGATGCATGTTGCAAACATTATATCAGGTCTGCTTGCTATAAGGTACAGCAAGGATCCAATCATGCTTCTGTATTCTGAGATATCCACCTCCTTGCCTGCTTCATCCATATCCAGTTTGGCATTTGTAGGAATGGGAGTTTTCATGTGTGTCACATCAGTCATCTTAAACTTCTTTAGAATCTCCTTTGTGTATTTGGTTTGACTGATAAAGATCTCATCCTCCAATTGCTTGACCTCCAATCCATGGAAGAATGAGAGTTCTCCCATCATACTTAGTTCATATTCACTTTTCATTAGATGGGAGAAGTTTTCACATTGCTTTTTGTCCCTTGATCCGAATATGATGTCATCCACATAGATTTGGACTATCAAGGGTGATCCTTTTCCTTCCTTGAGAAACAGTGTGGGGTCAATTTTACCTTTTCTAAACTTATTTTTGATCAGAAACTCTGATAATGTTTCATACCACGCTCTAGGAGCTTGTTTTAGTCCATAAAGAGCCTTTTTCAGTTTGTATACCTTGTGCTCTTGGTTTGGCTCTAGAAATCCGGGTGGTTGTTCAACATAGACTTCTTCTTGGAGGTCTCCATTCAAGAAAGCACTCTTGACATCCATCTGATAAACTTTGAAGTCCTTGAATGCTGCATATGCTAAGAACATGTGAATGGCCTCAGTCTAGCAACCGGTGCAAAGGTTTCATCATAGTCGATTCCTTCTTCTTGTCTGTATCCTTTTGCAACCAATCTGGCCTTGTTTCGATTACAACACCATTAGCATCAAGTTTGTTTCGAAAATCCATTTCACGCCAATGACTTGTCGTGATCCGGGCCCGTTGACCAACTCCCATACTTTCTGTCTTTTGAACTGATTTAATTCTTCTTGTATTGCATCAATCCAATGGTGATCCTAAACTGCATCGTCAACTGATTTTGGCTCCACTTGTGATAGGAAGCACATATACAGATTTTCATGAAGTGTGGCAGCCCTTGTTTTAACTCGTGCAGTTGGATCTCCAATTATCAGTTCAGAAGGGTGGTCCTTTAACCTTCTTCTTGTCTTTAGAAGCTCCTCTCTTTCTTCATGATGGATGCCCAATTGCTCAATGTCAGGTTCTTGGGCTTATACAAGTGGCTGAGTCTGAACAGGTTAAATGTTGAATTCATGGTTTTCTGCTGATTTTTGACTTGCTTCCTCAGCCACCGGTTCAGCTCTGTGTTCATCAGGTTCGCGTGCATCTTCCCTTGTCTCTGTTGTAGTGGGATTATCTGTGTCTCAGTCTTCTATAATGACAATGTCCTGCACTTCATTTACATTTGTGTCTCCTTTCTGCATTCCATGGTTAGTCTCATCAAAAGAAACATGAATAGACTCTTTAACAACTTTAGTTCTTCTATTAAATACACGATAAGCCTTGCTAGTTATGGAATATCCAACAAGATATCCATCATCTGATTTGGCATCAAACTTGTTCAAGTAATCCTTGCCATTGTTCAGAATGTAGCAAGTACACACGAAGATCCTTAGGTGACCAATGTTTGGTCTCCTTCCCTTCCATAACTCATAGGGTGTTTTCATGGCTCATTTGTTAATTAGAGTTCTGTTTTGTACATAACAAGCAGTGGCAACAGCTTCAGCCCATAGGGATTTTGGGAACTGAGCTCCTGTCAACATGGATCTAGCTGCTTCAACTAATGTTCGATTCCTTCTTTCAGCTACTCCGTTTTATTGTGGAGTTCTTGGTGCTGAGAAATTATGCTGGATAGCATGTTCAGTACAAAACTCTAACATATCAGAAAATTCAAATTCCTTGCCATGATCGCTACGAATGTACTTAATAGAGAGACTCTTAACATTTGTGAACCCATTGAAGAGTTCAACAAGATTCTCAAATGTTTCAGTTTTGTTTTTGAGAAACATGACCCATGTGTATTTGGTATAGTCATCTACTACTGCAAGAAAGTATCGTGCACTAGATAAGGAAGACACATTTATTGGTCCACATAGGTCCATGTGCAGAAGTTCGAGTGGTTGTATGATTGAGGTTTTATCTATACTCTTAAAAGAATGTTTAACCTGCTTACCCAGCTGACAATCCCTACACGGGTGTTCTTTCTCATAAACATGCTTGGGTAAGCCCTCAACCAAATCCAGAGATGCCAGTTTAGACATAGTCTTAAAGTTTAAATGGCCAAATCTCTTATGCCACAACCAACTAATGTCAGGTGAAGCCTTGGACAGAAAACAAATTGGTTCATCGGATTGAGCAATACCAAAGACCAACTTGTAGACATTGCCTTGTCTGTGCCCATTTAGTTTCACCTCTTTGGAGACAGGGTCCACAACTGTGTAGGTGTGTTTAGTGAACAAAACTTCATTACCCTTGTCACACAATTGACTTATGCTCAATAGGTTATGTTTAAGACCTTGAACAACAGATACATTCTGAATGGACACAAAACCATTAGAGAGAGTACCCTTACTAACAATCTTACCCTTTTTATTGTCCCCGAAAGTGACAGATGAAGCTGTAACCTCTCTTACTTCATTCAATAGGGAGGCATCATCTGTCATGTGCATAGAACAGGCACTATCAAGATACCACTGACTGGAATTAATCTTTTGTTTTCGGTGGCTGGTTTTAGCTTCAAGTACCTGTTCCTGCACAATGAGCAACTAAGTCTTGGGGGCTCAATTAAGATTGGGCTTTGGGTAAGTGAAAGCTACAGTTGACAATTTAGGTTTCCAATAAGAACGGGCAGATTTAACTTTCCATGCTAATCTTGGTGATCCTTCATTAGATTCATTTGCAGGGTTAATCTTCAGATTTTCAGCATGTTTTCCTTTCTTATTGTTATGTTTGGTAGCTTTAATAGGCATAGGTTTGATAGCTTTCTTCACAGGCTTGGTCTTTAAGTCTTTTAAATGGGTAGCCTGTGTGTGCCTAGTGAGTTTCTTCTTATCAGAGATGCTGTTGCACTGCAGATTTTTAGTGACATTAAGCTGTTTAAGGTTTACCCTGATTTCTGTGGCAATCTCCTTCATAAGATACTCAGGGTAGAATCTGCACTGATAGGAGAGGTGTCCAACTTCACAGCAGATGGGGCACATTACATGTTTAGGTTGAACACTCTGTCTTAAGGGTTTTGCTGGAGTGTTAAGAGGTTTCCTGGGTTTTCTCACATATCCTAGACCGTTCTTAACTCTTTCATCAGAGACAAACTTAGGCTAGAAGGCAGCAGCCTTGCTGGATGAACCAGTCTCAAATTTAGTAGTGTGTCTACTTGGTTTTGTCTCTAAGATAACTACACCCTTACCCTTGCATTGGGATGTAGAGGATAGGTTGGCTGAGGGTTCAGCTTTCAGTTCTTTCTTAGCAACTACTGCATCACTGTCCTGAGATGCAACAGTACCCAGATCTTTGAGTTCGGGTGTCACTGGTTTGGGTGAACTAGCAACAGCCATTGATACCTCCTTTCCACAATCAACGAGCACACTGCCAGCAGGAACAAAACCAGCAAGACACTTGGTCTGAACAGGGTAGGTCTGGGCCTTGGCTATTTGGTCTTCTGTGAAACCTAGACCTAAGGCTAGACCTTTAACATCTAGAGTAGTCCTAAAGTGGGCTGCAATCTCAGCAGAGTCTTGCCACTTTTGACGGATTTGTCTTTCCTTTTCCAGTTCTGCTTTGATTTTAGCTAGTTCCTTTTCAAGCCTATCAATGTCTTTATTAGCCATTTTTAGTTGACCAGTTTTGTCCAAAAGATCATCGTGTGTGCTTCTCATCTCACTCACTTCAGCCCTTAATCTTCTCTCTGTTTTTTGATAATCATCTATAGAGTCTCTATATTCACATGAAAGCCGTTCCAGTTTAGAGTAGTATCTTTCTTTGTCAGCTTTCATAGGAAGAAATTGTTCCTCCATTTCTTTAAGAGCTCTATAGGTATCTTCATAATCAATGTAGAGCTGTTCATAAGTTCTTACCTTGAGGGGAGGTGAATGGTCAGCCATGAAGTAGATGAGACCTTTTTCCTTCTTCTCCTCATCTGATGATTCTTCTTCCTCCTCAATTTCACTGTTAAACTTGTTAGTGACAAGCGCCTTCTTCCTCTTGTCATCCTTTCTGCTTGAGGAGCCTTTGGTCTTCTTCTTCTGCTCAGCTGCCTCCTTTTTCTCCCTCTTCAGCTTATAACAGTCAGCAGCGAAGTGGCCGAGCTTGTTACAGTGATAGCATTGCAACTTGTCCTTATCTTTTCCCTTAGAAAAAGATGAGGATGACTGCCTTGCTTTCCTTCTGTAGTTCCCCCTTCTCTTCAGTAGTTTTTTGATCAGAAATGATACTTCTTCATCTGAGGCACTCTCTGAGCCAAGTTCATCTACTTCCCATGGTTCAGCAGCAGCCTTAAAGGCAACAGACTTCGACTTTTTCTTGGAAGGGTTCTAAAATGCCTCAAGCTCTTCTTTTTGCATTTTAAACGTCTTGAGGTCCCTATATAATGCTTCCAAGGTGCAAGTCTTCCATTCCTTCAGCTGACGGATGGCTGATGTCTTTATCAGCAGTCTCAAGGGAAGAGATCTCAGAAATTTGTCATTTTTGTCCTTCTGAGAGATCTCAATGTTGTAAGTCTTCATCCGTTGAATCAGGCCTGTGAACCATTTATAGATACTGTCCAATGACTCCTTCAGTTCACATCTGAAGGCTTCATACTTTTGTTTGAGCATGGAGAACTTGTTGTCTTGTATGTGCTCATCTCCTTCGTAGATGAGACAGAGCTTGTCCCATACCTCTTTAGCAGTCTCAAGATCCTGCACATCCGTGAACATGTCATCATCAAGTGCAGAGAAAAGTATGGCTTTTGCCTTGAAGCCGAGCTTTACTTTCCTCTACTCCACCTTAGACAAACTATCTGGGTCTTTCATCATTAGCCGACCTCTCTGCACACTCTTTGGGGTGAAAGGTCCGTTCTTTGTTGTTTCCCAGAGATAGGTGTCGAGCATGTCTAGGTGTGCTCTCATTCTCGCTTTCCATTTGGAAAAACGTGCGGGTGTGCACATAGGTACTTGGGAGGATGAGATAGGCAAGACATCATAAAAGTCTTCTTGTTCTTTCTTATTGCTGCTGGTACTCGGTTCTTCCGGCTCCTGGTCTCCAGTCGCTCCTTCCTCTGGAGCACGACTGGCTTCAAGTTCCTCAACAGGAACTGGAGCTTGCTCGGGAGTAGGTGCTGCACTGCTGGAATCCATGTCGGCCATTAAGGATCTTTACGGAGTTGTAGAACTTCTCTGATACCAATTGTAGGTCCCAAAGTGAGTCTAGAGGGGGGGTGAACAGACTTTCGTTGTGTGCGGAAGCTAGACTATTAGCTGGTTTTGGATTCCTCTACAGATGACTATGATGGAAGTATTTATGGAGAGGATGATAGTGGTATTGAGGATAGCGTGAGTGATGATGAACTATCAGACAAAACTGAAATAAGAGTAAATGCTCTTTTCTCTTCAGATCTCAGTTGTGAAAGAGAAGGCTTATGATAGATCGAACTGTGGAAAACAGACAACACATAGATCAAGACTTAATGGAAGTGCTAGATCTTTGATGAATAACAAGATTCGTGAATAAATGAATGGATTGCTCTTATTCTCGATTCAACACGGCGCACAGCACTTGTCTTTGTTCTCTCTTCGTCTTTTTCTCTCATGTTGGAACACTCTTCTTAGTTCTAAAAGAAATTATTTTTCCCTAAGTTCGTCAGAACTAATGTCTTGTGTCGTGTGTGTTTCCTTCTTTTGAGAGAGAGGTTAAACTCTTGATTTTGTCGTTAAGTGCATGAAAAATATATTTTTAAGATTAAAGTGCTCGTGCGCCATGATGTCCATCCCGACAGACTGACTTCCCGCCACTGAAAATGCGGAATGTCAGGGGATGGGTTGATCTGCTTTGATTTACAGATCAGATGCCCATACTGCGTATTTGGCATGCAGTTGATCTTGGCCGTTCATCCGAGGATGGTAGTTGGCAGCAATTAATGCGTCATTAATGCGCTCAAGTGCTCGAGACGGCGCAGACTTGCTGTATAAACCCTAGCTGACAATATAGCTAAGTGACTGTGGTTAGGGTTGTAAGTTTGACTCGGAGGTAGATGCCTCGTAGGTTCGGTGACTCGAAGATTTCAGTTAGACCCCGTTGAAAGTGGCGAAAGTTTGCTTCAGGCTTTACAGCATTTCTGCGAGTCTATGACTCATATCTTCAAGTCTCTGAGGCAGGAGCTCAAGTTGGATTAGTCTTTTGTGTCACTCTATTAACTAAAATCTACGACTCTACGAGTCTGCGGCTCTTCAAATGGCGCTTAGTGTGAGTTCTTCGAGTTCATCTAATCTACCTGTTATTGTAGCTACGAGTCTACGACTCTAGTTCTGCGGGTCTACGACCTTCGGGTCTCTCAGTTTACTATATTTGACTAAGTGGTCTGAAGATCTTTGACTCTACGAGTCTTCAACTTCGCCTTTCTTCCTTAGTCTTTCACAGAGGCTCATAAACTGAGTTCCTGTATAGCTACGACCCTTTAGCTACAACTCTTCGCCATCGATCTCTGAGTTTGGAAGTATGGCAATTTCTCTATAGTGACTGTGTCCCTTGAGTCCACGAGTCTACGACTCTATGACCCTTGAGTTACAGTTTCATTTGTTTGCCAGTCTTTATAGCATCGACTCTTCGACCTTCAACCTACGAGTCTATGAGTCCAGTTGCTTAACCATGCTCGACGACTTCGACTTTACGACTTTCAATCTACGAGTCTACGAGTCCGGTTTTCTTTACACTATTCGAAGGCTTCGACTCTACGACTTTCGATCTATGAGTCTACGAGTCCTATTTTCTTAACAGTGTCAGAAGGTTTTGACCCTACGACTCTACGACTCTTTGAGTCTAGTGATAATTCAAGTTCTGTTAATTGACTTAAGTATTTATGGGGACTCTACGAGTCTACGAGTCATTTAGCTTTGGTTACTGTTCTTAACACTTCTTCGACTCTACGAGTCTCCGAGCTTATTGATACTTACAGTAACACTCTCTTTTCCGTACTAGGACTCTACGACCTTCGACCCTGGATCTACGAGTCGCAATGTTCTGTCACTGTTTCGCCTTGAGTCTCCAGACTCTACGAGTCTATGAGTCTCTTGCCAATACGTCCTATGACAGTTTCACTTCTACGAATTTTGACTCTTCGACCCAACGACCTTCGGTTCTTCGAGTCTCCAGACTTAGACTATATTTTGGCAGCTTCATCAAATCCTATATTTCCAACAGACTCGAAGACTCGTAGAGTCGAAGCTTTCGAACACTGTTAAGAAAACAGGACTCGTAGACTCGTAGGTTGAAAGTCGTAGAGTCGAAGCCTTCAAACACTGTTAAGAAAACAGGACTCGTAGACTCGTAGATTGAAAGTCGTAGAGTCGAAGCCTTTAAACACTTTTAAGAAAATAGGACTCGTAGACTCATAGATTGAAAGTCGTAGAGTCGAAGCCTTCGAACACTATTAAGAAAACAGTACTCGTAGACTCGTAGGTTGAAAGTCGAAGAATCGATGCTATAAGGACTGGCAAACAAATGAAACTGTAACTCAAGGGTCGTAGAGTCGTAGAGTCGTTGACTCAAGGGATATAGTTATTCTAAAGAAATTGCCAAACTTACAGACTCGGAGATCGAAGGCTGAGAGTTATAGCTGAAGGGTCGTAGCCATACAGAAACTCAGTTTATGAGCCTCTGCGAAAGACTAAGGGAGAAAAGCGAAGTTTAAGACTCGTAGAGTCGAAGATTTTCAGAACCACTTAGTCAAATATAGTAAACTGAGAGACCTGAAGGTCGTAGACCCACAGAGTTAAGGTCATAAACTCGTAGCGATAACAACAGGTAGATTGGGCGGACTACGAAGAAGTCACTCTAAGCACCATTTGAAGAGTCGTAGACTTGCAGAGTCAGAGACTTCAGTTAATAAAGTGACACAAAAGACTAATCCAACCTGAACTCTAGCCTCGGAGACTCGAAGATATGAGTCGTAGACTCGTAGAAACGCTGTAAAGCCTGAAGCAAACTTTCGCCACTTCCAACAGGTTCTAACTGAAATCTTCGAGTCACCAAACCTAGGAGGCATCTACCTCCGAGGCAGACTTACAACCCTAAACATTGTCACTTAGCAATATCGTCAGCTAAGGTTTGTACAGCAAGCTTGCGCCGTCTCGAGCAGTTGAGCGCATTTAATGATACATTAATTGCTGCCAACTACTATCTATGGATGAACGGCCAAGATCGACTGCATGCCAAATACGCAGTATGGGCATCTGATCTGCAAATCAGAGTAGATCAACCCATCCCCTGACATTCCGTATTTTCAGTGGCGGAAAGTCAGTCTGTCGGGATGGACAACACGGCGCATGAGCACTTTGACCTCAAAAATATCTCTCTCTCACACTTAACGACAAAATCAAGAGTTTAATCTCTCTCTGAAAAGAAGGAAACACACAGAACACAAGACAATGGTTCTAACATACTTAAAAAGAAATAATTTTAGGAGAACCAAACAATGAAGTGAGTTCCAACGCAAGAGTGAGAGACTCTGAGAGAATCCTTCTAAGTGCTGTGCGCCGCGGTGAACCAAGAACAAGAGTAATCCATCTGATTATTCAAGAACCTTTTGTTCATCAAAGATCTAGCACTTCCTTTAAGTCTAATCTCTGTGTTGTCCTCCATATGTCGATCCATCATAAACCATTACCTTCACAATTGAGATCTGTTGAGAAAAGAGCATTCACTCTTATCTCAGTCTTGTCTGATAGTTCATCATCACTCACGTTATCGTTCACAATACTACTGTCGTCTTCTCCATAAATACCTCCATCACAGTCTTCTGTAGAGGAATCCAAAACCAGCTAACAGTTTAGCTTCCGCAAACGAAGAAGGTCTATTCACCCCCCCCCCCTCTAGACTCACTTTGGGACCTACACTGCATACCATGGTTAGTCTCATCAAATGAAACATGAATAGACTCTTCAACAGTTCTAGTCCTTCTATTAAACACACGATAAGCCTTGCTGGTCATGGAATATCCAACGAGATACCCATCATCTGACTTGGCATCAAACTTATTCAAGTAATCTTCGCCATTGTTCAGAATGTAGCAAGTACACCCAAAGATCCTTAGGTGACCAATGTTTGGTCTCCTTCCCTTCCATAATTCATAAGGTGTTTTCATGGCTCGTTTGTTAATTAGAGTTATGTTTTGTACATAACAAGCAGTAGCAATAGCTTCAACCCATAAGGATTTTGGGAACTGAGCTCCTGTCAACATGGTTCTAAATGCTTCAACTAAAGTTCTATTTTTTCTTTCAACGACTCCATTTTGTTGCGGAGTTCTAGGTGCTGAGAAATTATGCTGGATACCATGTTCAGTACAAAACTCTAACGTATCAGAAAATTCAAATTCCTTGCCATGATCGCTCCTAATGCATTTAATAGAGAGACTCTTAACATTAGTTATCCAATTGAGGAGTTCAACAAGGTTTTCAAATGTTTCAGTTTTATTTCTGAGAAACATGACCCATGTATATTTGGTATACTCATCTACTACTGCAAGGAAGTATCTCGCACTAGATAAAGAAGACACATTTATTGGTCCACATAGGTCCATGTGCAAAAGTTCAAGTGGTTGTGTGATTGAGGTTTTATCCACACTCTTAAAAGAATGTTTCACTTGCTTGCCTAGCTGACAATCCTTACAAGGGTGTTCTTTCTCATAAACATGCTTAGGTAAGCCCTCAACCAAATCAAGAGATGCTAATTTATACATAGTCTTGAAGTTTAAATGACCAAATCTCTTGTGCCACAACCAACTAATGTCAGGTGAAGCTCTGGACAGAAAGCATATTGGTTCATTGGATTGAGCATTACCAAAGACCAATTTATAGACATTGCCTTGTCTTTGTCCATTCAGCTTTACCTCTTTGGAGACGGGGTCTACAGCTGTGCAGGTGTGCTTAATGAACAACACTTCATAACCTTTGTCGCACAATTGACTTATGCTCAACAAGTTATGTTTAAAACCTTGAACAACAGACACATTCTGAATTGAAACAGAACCATTGGAGAGAATTCCCTTACCAACAATCTTACCCTTTTGTTATCCCCGAATGTGACAGATGAAGCTGCAACCTCCCCTACTTCACTCAACAGAGAGGCATCATCTGTTATGTGTACAGAACAGGCACTGTCAAGATACCACTGGCTGGAATTAATCTTTTGTTTCCAGTGGTTACTTTCAGCTTCATGTACCTATTCCTGCACATCAAATAACTAAGTCTTGGGGGCCCAATGATGATTGGGCTTTGGGTAAGTGAAAGCTGTAGTTGACAATTTAGGTTTCTAATAAGAAGGAGCAGATTTAATTTTCCATCCTAATTTGGATGGTTCATCATTAGCATTGTTAGCAGGAGTATTCTTAGGGCTCTTTGTGGATTCTCCTTTCTTATGGTTACTTTTGGCAGCTTTGCGAGGCACAGAATTGACAGTTTTCATCACAGGTTTAGGAGTTTTGTTCTTTGGTAAGGTAACCTGTGTGTGCCTTGTTTTCTTTTTCCTATCAGTAATGTGACTGTGCAAATTTTCTGAAAAGTTTGACTGATTAATGCCTAACCTGATTTCTTTAACAACCTCATTCTTAAGATACTCAGGATAAAATCTGCACTGATAGGAAGGGTGTCCAACTTCACAACAGATGGGCCATTTGACAGGTTTGAGTTGAACACTCTGTCTTAAGGGTTTTGCTGGAGTGTTAAGAGTTTTCCTAGGTTTTCTCACATATCCTAGACCCTTCTTAACCCTACCACTAGGAACAACCTCGGGCTGGGAGGAAACAGCCTTGCTGGATGAACCAGTTTCAAACGTAGTAGTATGTCTACTTGGGTTTGTCTCCGGAATTACTTCACCCTTACCCTTGCATTGGGATGTAGAGGACAGGTTGACTAAAGGTTTAACTTTCAGTCCTACCTTAGCAACTGCAGCATCACTGTCCTGAGATGCAACAGTACCTTGATCTTTGAGTTCGGGTGTTACTCGTTTGGGTGGACTAGTAACAGCCATCACCTCCTTTCCACAATCAAGGAGCACACTGCCAGCAGGAACAAAGCTAGCAAGACACTTGGTCTGCATAGGGTAAGTCTGGGCCTTGGCTATTTGGTCTTCAGAGAAGCCTAGACCTAAGGCGAGACTTATAACATCTACAGTGGTCCTAAAGTGAGCTGCAATTTCAGCAGAATCTTGCCACTTTTGACTGATTTGTCTTTCCTTTTCCAGTTCTGCTTTGGTTTCAGCTAGTTCCTTTTCAAGCCTATCGATGTCTATATTAGCCATTTTTAGTTGTCCAGCTTTGTCCAAAAGATCATCGTGTTTGCTTCTCATCTTACTCACTTAAGCTCTCTATTTTCTCTCTATTCTTTCATAGTCATTTATAGAGTCTCTATATTCATATGAAAGCCGTTCCGATTTAGAATAATATCTTTCTTTGTCAGCATTCATAAGGAGAAATTGTTCCTCTGTCTTTTAGAGCTCTATAGGTATCTTCATCAATGTAAAGCTGTTCGTAGGTTCTTACCTTGAGGGGAGGTGAGTTGTCAGCCATGAAGCAGATAAGACCCTTTTCTTTCTTCTCTTCATCAGAAGATTCTTCTTCCTCCTCAGTTTCACTGTTGAACTTGTTAGTGTTAAGAGCCTTCTTCCTCTTGTCATCCTTCCCGCTTGAGGAGCCTTTGGTCTTCTTCTTCTGCTCAGCTGCCTCCTTTTTCTCCCTCTTCAGCTTATAACAGTCGGCAACGAAGTGCCCGGGCTTGTTACAGTGATAACACTGCAACTTCTCCTTATCCTTTCCCTTAGAGAAGGATGAGGGTGACTGCCTTGCTTTCCTCCTGTAGTTCCCCCTTCTCTTCAACAGTTTCTTGATCAGAAATGCCACTTCTTCATTTGAGGCACTATTTGAAACAAGTTCTTCAGCTTCATCTTCTTCTTCTTCTGAAGATTGTTCCCTTGGTTCAGTAGTGGCCTTAAAGGCAACAGACTTCTTCTTTTTCTTGGACGGATTCTCAAATGCCTCAAGTTCTTCCTTTTGCATTTTGAACGTCTTCAGGTCCCCGTATAATGCTTCTAAGGCACAGGTTTTCCATTCCTTCAGCTGACGGATGGCTGATGTCTTTATCAGAAGTCTCAAGGGTAGAGATCTCAGAAACTTGTCATTCTTGTCCTTTTGAGAGATCTCAACATTGTAAGTCTTCATCCGTTGAATCAGACCTGTGAACCTTTTATAGATACTATCCAATGACTCCTTTGGTTCACATCTGAAGGCTTCATACTCCTACTTGAGCATGGAGATCTTGTTGTCCTGTATTTGCTCATCTCCCTCATAGATGAGACATAGTTTGTCCCATACCTCCTTCGCTGTCTCTAGGTCCTGCACATCCGTGAACATGTTGTCATCGAGCGCAAACAAGAGTATGGTCTTTGCCTTGAATCCAAGTTTTACTTTCCTTTGCTCCACCTTAGACCAACTGTCTGGGTCCTTCGTCATTAACCGACCTCTCAGCATACTCGTTGGGGTGAAAGGTCCATTCTTTATTGTTTCCCAGAGATAGGTGTCGAGCATGTCTAGGTGTGCTCTCATTCTCGCTTTCCATTCGGAAAAGCGTGCGGGTATGCACATAGGTACTTGGGAGGATGAGCCAGGCAGAATGTCATAGAAGTCTTCTTGTTCTTTCTTGTTGCTGCTGGTACTCGGTTCTTCCTGCTCCTGATCTCCAGTCGCTCCTTCTCCTGCAGCATGACTGGCTTCAGGTTCCTCAATAGGAACTGGAACTTGCTCGGGAGTTGGAGCTGCACTGCTGGAATCCATGTCGGCCATTTAGGGATCTCTACGGAGTTGTAGAACCGCTTTGATACCATTTGTAGGTCCTAAAGTGAGTCTAGAAGGGGGGTGAATAGACTTTCTTCGCCTGCGGAAGCTAGACTGTTGGCTGGTTTTGGATTTATCTATGGATAACTACGTGGAAGTATTAATGGAGAAGACGACAGTAGTAATGTGAGTGATGTGAGACTTAATTAACTATCAGATGGGAGTACATGTTCTTTGCTGAATAGATCTCAGATATGATAGGAATGCTCGGAGACAGTTTTGATTGTGGGAAATAACACGGAGAAGAGACTCAATGATCATGTTGGATCTTGTATAAACAAGAAGGTATTATTGATCGAAAGGTTTGATCTTGATCTTAGTTCAACGCGGCACACAGCACTTCCAAGTTTGTTCTTTCTCTCAGAGTCTCTCTCTCTTGCACTGGAACTCTTGCTTGAATTCTGCAAAAGATTTTTCTTAATGTATTTCAGAATCCTTTTATTGTATTCTGTGTATTCCATGCTTTTCGGAGAAAGAGACTAACTCCCATTTTTATCGTTAAGTGTGAGAGAGATATATATTTTATGTTTAGATTGCTGTGCGCCTAGTTGTCCATTCGACAGACTAACTTCCCGCCACTGGATATGCGAGATGTCAGGGGATGGGTTGATATGCTCCGATTTGCAGATCTGTTGCCCATGCTGCGCAATTGCATGCCCATACTTGCGCAGTCGATCTTGGCCATTCATCCATTGAGAGTGGTTGATTGCAATTAATGCGGCATTAATTGCACTCCAGCTGCTCTGGATGGCGCAGGTTTACTGTACAAACACTAGCTGAAGATATCGCTAAGTGAATATGCTTAGGGTTGTAAGTATGCTTTGAAGGTGAGTGTCTCGTAGGTTTGGTGACTTGAAGGTTTCAGTCAGAGCTCATTAAAGTTGTAGAAGTTTGCTTTAGGCTTTACAGTGTTGATATCTGCGAGTCTACGACTCACACATCTTCGAGTCTTCGAGGCTAGAGTTCGAGTTAGATTAAGTCTTTTGTGTCACGCTATTAACTGTGAGTCTATGACTCTACGAGTCTGCGACTTTCCTAATGGCTCTTAGAGAGACTTCTTTGTAGTGTGCCTAATCTATCAGTTGTTACAGCTGCGAGTCTACGACCCTAGCTCGCGGATCTACGACCCTCGGGTTTCTCGGCTTTTTTTACTTGACTAAGAGGCTCTTCGACCTGCGAGTCTTCAACCTTGAAAATCTTCGACTCTATGAGTCTTAGACTTTACATTTCTTCCTTGGCCTTTCGCAGTTGTTTATGCTCTGAGATTATTCTACAAGTCTTTGACTCTATGGCTACGACCCTTCAGCTGCAACTCTATGCCTTCAAGATCTTCAAGTCTATGATATGTCTGATTAGTTCATTAACATACCTATATCCCTTGAGTCTACGACTATACGACTTTCGAGTTACAGGTTCATTTAAGTTAGTCAGTTTTGTTGGCTTCAACTCTTCGACATTCGACTTACAAGTCTACGAGTCCCATTTTCTTAACAGGGTTTTAAGGCTGCGATTCTACGAACCTTGAGTCTACGAGTTTGCGAGTCCCATTTTCTTAATAGGGTTTTAAGGCTGCGACTCTACGACCCTTGAGTCTATGAGTCTAGCGGTACATTAAATTCTGTTAAGTGACCTGAGCGCTCTAGGAATTCTATAGTTCTATAGATTTTGAGTCTTCGAATTATTTAAGTTCCGTTACTGTTCTTTTATTCTTCGACTCTACAAGTCTCTGAATTGAATCATCGCTTATAGTAATGCTCCCTTTTTTGTACTGCGACTCTACGACCTTCGACCCGGGATCTACGAGTCGCAATGTGTTCTGTCACAAATATGCTTCGAGTCTCCAGACCCTACAAGTCTACGAGCCTCTCGCCAATGTCCTGTGACAGTTTTACTTCTACGAATTACGACTCTCCGACCCTACAACCTTCGGATCTTCGAGTCTCCAGACTTAGACTATATTTTGGCAGCTTCATCAAATCCTATATTTCCAACAAAGGTTACCATGAAAACACTCTATGAAATGTGGAGAGGCAGGAAGCCATCAATATCTCATTTCAAAGCTTTTGGGTGTGCTTGCTACGTGTTAAACAATAGCAAAGAGGCCTGGAGTAAATTTGTTCCAAAATCCAATGATGGGATCTTTGTCGGATATTCTTTACACTGCAAGGCTTATCATATTTTTAACAGAAAATGTCTAACAGTTGAAGAATCTATCCATGTAAATTTTGATGAATCTAACCTTGACTGGTCGAGTGTAGGATCTTCAAATTCAATTTCGCATGATCATACGGACAACATGATTGATTATTCTTAGTTCTGACATGTTCCTACCACAACTCCTGATAAACCAACAAGTACCGGTGAAGCAACAAGAAATGCTACTGATGATGCTTCAGAAGATTCGGGCTTAGGATTTCCTATTAACTCTGGATAAATTGTTACGGATATTTATAACACCGGAGAACCTTCAAGTCCATCTGGACCAATTAATACTGAAAGTCATTGTGCCGAAGAACCTCTAAGTTCTTACAGAAATGTTCATCATACGGATACAACTGGCCCGGAAGAAGCTCAACCAGCCGATATACAAGATCCACCTGATCTGGCAGAGCTTCAAATCATTAACTACTCACCACCACTTACGCAGAACTATAGGTGGACTCATAACCACCCATCAGATCAAGTGATTGGTGATCCTACTGTTAGAGTAAGAACAAGGGCAGCCACTTCCAATCTGTGCCTCTACTCGTGTTTTCTATCACAGTTAGAGCCAAAGGTGGTGGATGAAGCCCTTCAGGATTCAAACTAGATAGACGCTATGCTAGAAGGGCTTAATCAGTTCAAGAGGAACAAAGTGTGGACTTTAGAACCAAGGCCAAGGTCACAACAAGTCATTGGAGTTGAATGGGTGTTCCGCAACAAATTAGATACTGATGGAATCGTAATCCGGAACAAAGCACGACTGATAGCCAAAGGATATCATCAAGAAGAAGGCATTGATTATGATGAAACATTTGCTCCAGTAGCAAGACTTGAGGCGATTCGAATATTCCTAGCATATGCTTCATATGAAAATTTCACAGTTTATCAAATGGACATCTAGAGCGCTTTTCTTAATGGAGATCTTCAAGAGGATGTTTATGTTGAACAACCTCCGGGCTTTGTTGAACACAAGGCTGAACATATGGTATATAAATTATGGAAAGCCTTGTACGGTTTGAAGCAAGCTTCAAGAGCCTGGTATGACACACTATCAGAATTCTTGCTCGAACACAATTTCAGAAAAGGGAAGATAGACACCACACTATTTTTATGGAAAGAGAAAGACCATTCTCTTATCGTACAAATCTAAGTGGATGACATCATTTTCGGATCATCAAATCCGAAGCTTTGTGAAGAGTTTGCGAAGTTGATAACTGGCAAATTTGAAATGAGTATGATGGGAGAATTAACGTACTTCCTTGGAATAGAGGTTAAACAATTGAAAGATGGAATCTTCATCAATCAAGCCAAGTACATACGGGACAAAGTTAGATCCTGATGCTGACGGAAAAGCAGTAAACGTGACTGAATACAGGGGTATGATTGGATCATTGTTGTATCTTACAGCAAGTCACCCAGACATAATGTTTGCAACTTGCATTTGTGCAAGATATCAGGCAGATCCCAAAGATTCACACATGCTTCATGTAAAACGAATATTGCGGTATCTCAAAGGGATAGTGAATTTGGGACTCTGGTATCCGAAGGAGTCCAACTTCTCTTTATCTGGATATTCAGATGCTGATTTTGCTGGGTGTCACATCGACAGAAAAAGCACTAGTGGTACGTGTCAGTTCCTAGGAAACAGATTGATTTCATGGTTTAGTAAGAAGCAGAATTCTGTATCAACCTCTACTGCTGAGGTGGAATATATAGCTGCTGGGAGTCGCTGCGCACAGCTACTCTAGATGCAAAGTCAGCTTACTGACTATGGCTTCAACATGACATCTGTTCCACTATACTACGATAACACGAGTGCAATTTCTATCAGCAACAACCTTGTCATGCACCCAAAAACAAAGCACATTGAAGTCAGGTATCATTTTATCCGAGATCATGTTCTTAAAAAGCACATATCACTTGAACATGTTGCTATGGATGATCAACTCGCAGATATACTCACCAAGCCCCTACCTGATGCAATATTTATTGAACTTCTCTTAAAATTAGGTATGCTTGACCTTACTGCATTGTTTTCTTATTTATTTATCCAATAGTACTTCTTTCAGAACATGCATCGGAGTTCATGATGAGTGTTAAACACTTACTGTACTTCTTACTGATCATGCTTACTACTGATATGCATCATATTTCTGATAATTTTATCATATTTTCATGTGGGAGGATGCTTGCGTTTTCCGACTGAAGTCGCTTAAGCTGACATAATTAACATTATATGAGTACAATCTTCTTTGGATTTCATGATTCATATTTTCATTTGTCACCTCATGTCCAATGCTGTTTCATATTGATTACACTATTAACATGTCTGGTTTATAGGTCCCAAAGTGAGTCTAGAGTGGGGGTGAATAAACTTTCTTCGTGTGCAGAAGCTAGACTGTTAGCTGGTTTTGGATTCCTCTACAGATGACTATGATGGAAGCCTTTATGGAGAAGACGACAGTAGTATTGTGAGGATAACGTGAGTGATGATGAACTATCAAACAAAACTGAGATAAGAGTAAATGCTCTACAGATCTCAGTTGTGAAAGAGATGGTTTATGATAGATCGAAGTGTGGAAAATAAACAACACAGAGATTAAGACTTAATGCAAGTGCTAGATCTTTGATGAACAAAAGGTTCGTGAATAATCAGATGGATTACTCTTGTTCTTGATTGAATGCGGTGCACAGCACTTTGGAATGATTCTCTCTGAGTCTCTCTCTCTCTATCGTTGGAACACTTACTCATAGTTGGTTCTCCAAAGGATTATTTATTTCAAGTGTGTCAGAAACATTTTCTTGTGTTCTGTGTGTTTCCTTCTTTTGAGAGAGAGGTTAAACTCTTGATTTTGTCGTTAAGTGTGTGAGAGATATATTTTTAAGATTAAATTGCTCGTGCGCCATGATGTCCATCCCGACAGATTGACTTCCCGCCACTGAAAATGCGGAATGACAGGGGATGGGTTGATCTGCTCTGATTTGCAGATCAGATGCCCATACTGCGTATTTGGCATGCAGTTGATCTTGGCCGTTCATCCATGGACGGTAGTTGGCAGCAATTAATATGTCATTAATGCGCTCAACTGCTTGGGACGGCGCAAACTTGCTGTACAAACCCTAGCTGACAATATCGCTAAGTGGCTGTGTTTAGGGTTGTAAGTTTACCTCGGAGGTAGATGCCTCGTAGGTTCGGTGACTCGAAGATTTCAGTTAAAACCTGTAGGAAGTTGTGAAGTTTTGCTTCAGGCTTTATGGTGTTTCTACAAGTCTACGACTCACATCTTCAAGTCTTCGAGGCTAGAGGTTAGGTTGAATTAGCCTTTTGTGTCACTCTGTTAACTAAAGTCTACGACTCTGCGAGTCTACGACTCTGTGAGTCTGTGACTCTTCGAATGACGCTTAGAGTGACTTCTTTGAGTCCATCTGATTTACCTGTTATTATAGCTACGAGTCTACGACCCTAGTTCTGCGGGTCTACGACCTTCGGGTCTCTCAGTTTACTATATTTGACTAAGTGGTCTGAAAATCTTCGACTCTACGAGTCTTAAACTTCGCTTTTCTTACTTAGTCTTTCACAGAGGCTCATAAACTGAGTTTTTGTATGGCTACGACCCTTCAGCTACAACTCTCAGCCATCGATCTCTGAGTCTGGAGGTGTGGCAATTTCTCTATAGTGACTGTGTCTCTTGAGTCTACGACTCTACGACCCTTGAGTTACAGTTTCATTTGTTTGCCAGTCTTTATAGCATCCACTCTTCGACCTTCAACCTATGAGTCTACGAGTCCGGTTTTTCTTAACACTGTTCGAAGGCTTCGACTCTGCGACTTTCGATCTACGAGTCTACGAGTCCTATTTTCTTAACAGTGTTTTAAGGCTTCGACTCTACGAGTCTTCGAGTCTAGTGGCAATTTAAGTTCTGTTAAGTGACTTAAGTATTTTTGGGGACTATAATTTTGTGGGCTTCGAGTCTACGAGTCATTTAGCTTTGGTTACTGTTCTTAAAAATTCTTCGGCTCTACGAGTCTCCGAACTTATTAACGCTTACAGTAACACTCTCTTTTCCGTACTATGACTCTACGACCTTCGACCCTGGATCTACGAGTCGCAATGTTCTGTCACTATTTTACCTTGAGTTTCCAGACCCTACGAGTCTACGAGTCTCTTGCCAATATGTCCTATGACAGTTGCACTTCTACGAACTCGACTCTTCGACCCTACGACCTTCGGTTCTTCGAGTCTCCAGACTTAGACTATATTTTGGCAGCTTCATCAAATCCTACATTTCCAACATGGTTGATGAAATGAAATGGGTTAGCTTGGATTGTTGGTGGATGAAATCATAGTAGTAGTCTGATCAGCTTCTAAAGTGGAGTTTCCTGAAGGATAGACAGCAAATTTCTCATGATCTAAATAATTTAGCTGGAAATGTCTAAGGGGGAGAAAACAATTTATCTATTACCCAAGTAATACCCCCCTTATATGTCTCGTGACCTCTTTCCTAGTTGTCTATCTGAGGGGGAGTTCATCACTGAGAGGATCACATGATCTACGAGGGACCAATAGCTATAACTATTATTTCAGGAATAACCCCCTAATATGTCTTGGATGTTCCTCCCTCTAACTTCTCACTTCTGGATCTGACTAGACATGCATTGTTGAATCAGACTTGTTGCATGTTTGGATGTTTTTATTTCTTCAACTGCGCATCTTAATCGGATAATCAATTGATTGCATCTAGAATGTGTTCTTTCTTCCATTCTCACTCATGAATCTTAATCAGAGTAACTCATATATAATTCATTTATCTTAGCTACAATGTTCAGCATGACGGTTTCACTATGTTGACCAATGTGAACTTATGTGTTTCTTATCTGTCATATGCATTGATTTTAGTAACATGATCGTTAACTCATATGTAAGTGTTTGAAATTCATTTTTAATGCATAAGTTCTGTTTTTCCTTAGTTCAGATTATGCAAATTTTCCATATCTGTTTACATCCGTACTAATCCCAACCTATCAAACTCTTTGTTCTTTCTAGTGTATCTTTGTGAAGCTATAGGTTTCATGTAATGACCCGTGTTTGCGGGTGGCCTTTTGAGTGGAAATTGTTGGGTTTTAAGGGGTTTTTCTTTCCACACACTTTGGCTAAATCATCTTGTATGTTGATGAGCAAGTAAGAGGCAAAGTTTGAGCCCAATAAGGAGTGCACGTGAGAATGCACGTCAGAATGGCTTTTCATGTGCAGTGATATTTTTGCATGGGAGCCTTCCTGATGTTGTTCTAAGGCTTGTGGAAAAATTCTAGGCCATTTGGAGCTGCACGCGAGAATGCACGTGAGATGGGCTTTTCGCGTGTAGGCATGTTTTTGCATGGTTATCTTCCTTTTGTTTTCCTGATGATTTCTTCCTAAAGGACCAAGTTCAAATAGTGAGTATTTTGGTGTGTATGGATGTGGGAAGGTCATAGCTTGTTTCATCAAAACTATGTCGTTTTGATGCAGGGATTCACTTAATCAAAACTATGTCGTTTTGATGTTGTGTTGTCTATATGAGGAGAAGCCCCTCTGTTTTAGGTTTAGGGTTTGTTGCTCCACTAGCCATTGCAGAGAGAGAGAGAGAGAGAGAGAGAGAGAGAGAGAGAGAGGGAAGGAGAGCTCCTGGTTGCTGCCGGGCGTCTTGCGTGGGTGGTCGGTGTCTCGTGGGTGGACGGCGTTCGGCGTGGGAACAGAATATTGCTGTGTTGTTGCATTTTACTTGAGGTAGGGGTTCTGTTCTTGCTAATCCCTCTCTAGCCTAGGGTTCTTAGGTAGAATTCGGTCTATGCCTGCTATTATATATATATATATCAATCCATATAGGTGTGATCTCCTATACGGATGTTGGCCTTGAATGACATTTTGGTGTGATTCTGTTGTTGGGTGGTCAGTGCATGTTACATATTCGATGAAATTCCTGAGTGAATATTGCTGTGTGTATATGCCTAGTACATGTTTGATAACATGCCTGTGTGGCTAGACTTGGGATTTGATGTATGTATGCATGTTGGGTGTTTGTTCTATTGCCTGAATGGCTGGGTTTGTGCACTTGTGAACGGGTGCACACCAAGTGTTTGGTTTTATGCTTGAGTGACCGTGGTGTATGTTGTGTGCATGATTGTGGTATCTGGCCTGAAGAGGCGGTTAAATTACTTTGCCTGAGAGGCGGTTAAACCAGTGGCCTGAAGAGGCGGTTAAATTACTTTGCCTGAAGAAGCGGTTAAATTACTTGCTTGAGATGTGGTTTGTTAGCCAGTGTGGCTGGGGCTGAGGTTACACCCATTTGTGTGGAACGCTTTATTCTCTTAATACTGCCACGTCACTACACCTGTGCACATGCATGTAGCCGTTAGGAGCATGGGAAGGGTTGGGGAGACTTGATCCCTACTGAGCTGTGGTTGCTCACCCCTCCTACTGTGTTTGCTTGTTTTCCAGGGACTTACAGGCGTTAGGTGGATACACCAAGGTGGAAGACCATCTTCATTTTATTGTTCACTTCAGTAATGTAATTTTATAATTTATGTAACCCCAGGGGGGGAAATGTACTAAGGGATTGAATTATAGTAAGGAACATGGTTGGTTTGTGAACCTTTGATGTTTGAAATTAAATAAAGATGTGGCTTGTTTGATTTATTGTAATTGTTAGTCTTGCTTGTGTGGCATCTAGTAATCCAACGTCGTTGCCCTCCGTGTGGGTGAATGGGGAGTCACGTACCGGTTTCCTCGAGTCGAAAATCCGGGGCGTGACAGTATGGTATTAGAGCACGGTCTAGTTGGCCTTGGGTAGTGGGCGGACCTGGTTATCCTACGTCCTTTGGAGGAGCATGGAGGGACATGCCTGATCAACATGGTCCTCTTTGAGCCTCCAAGGTGTACTTAGGGTAGTCCAATCTTGTGGTAGGATTTGCATGCATTTGCATTAGGGCACTAGTTGCATTTGCTGTGAATGTGTGCTAAACTGTGGAAATTGTGGATAACATGATTAAGTGTGAAATGTGCAACTCTGATTTGTTTGGCAATGCGTACCGAACTGTGAAATGTGATTGATACAATGAATGTGTGTAATGTCATGTGATAGAGGAATTGATCAATGGGGTAGAGGTAGTGACGCGATAGATTATAAATTCGTTTTGACGTTTGTGCTTTTTACTTCGTGTAGTAAGAATGCCGCCGAGGAGAGAGACACGTGCGTCCGGGGCAGTGGCTGATGAGTCATCTGCCCATGAGGGTCCGGGTGCGGGACAGTCCGTTGGAGGGCATGCGTTGTTGCTGATACAGCTACGAGAAGGCATCTGGCTGGAAGTACGAGAGCTACGGGAGGGAATCCGGCAGGAGGTTCGGGAGGAGGTGCGCTGTGAGATGGCAGCACCGCAGGTGGTGCCACCACCACTACCAGTAGGGGAGCTGCCTCGTGAGCGTGAGAGTTTGCTGGGTGGTGTACCGACTCGTGCAGAGGATGACGTGGTGACACGGTTCCGAAAGGAACAACCTCCACGATTCAAGGGGGAAGGTGACCCCGTGGTAGCTGAGCAGTGGTTGAGGCAGATTGAGCATGCGTTCTCCTTTCTCCTGCGCCGGGAGGAGGATAAGGTGCGACTGGCCATTCGGCAGTTGGAGGGGGATGCTTTGGAGTGGTGGACGAGTGTCGCGGGAAGCCGTGCGGTGCAACTCATGCTTTGGGAGGAGTTCTTGCAACTCTTCCATGATGAGTTCTTCCCGGAATCAGTGAGATGGCAGAAGAGGGAGAAATTCGGCAGCCTAAAGCAGGGATCCAGGACGGTACCTGAGTATGAGCGGGAGTTCCAGAGCTTGAGTAGGTTTGCTCCTGAGACGGTGGCAAGGGAGGACCTGAAGGCCCACAAGTTCACTTTGGGCCTTAGGCCAGCCCTTAGGTAGAGGGTGGCAATTCCACGCTTGAGGACCTGTGCTGAGGTTGTGGAGATGGCCCGTATAGCTGAGAGAGAGTTGGATGATGGGAGGCAGGCCCATCAGGGTCGCCAGTTGCAGAGTGGGCCTGATCGAGATGCAGGGCCCAAGAGGCTCAAGACGGAGGAGAGAGATAGCAGTTCTTTTTGCAGTCGGGGTCAGACATCTGTGAACCCCGGGAGGTTCGCCTTTGGCGGCAGAAGACAGGGTGGTCCATCTGGGGGTCTACCTAGCAGTTGTCACTGCTGTGGGGAGTAGGGTCACTTCAAGGGGGAGTGCCCCAAGAAGGACTGACGATGCAACAACTGTGGACGAGAGGGCCATTTGCGGCGGGTTTTCAGGAGTGGCAACAGGGGAGTGGGGGGCGTGGCATCCAGTGTGAGGAGTGATGCTAGCTTCCGTGCACCAGCTGAGAGACCAGCTCGTCAGTGGCAGGCCAGCTAGGCAGGATCCAGTCAGACCCGACCTCAGGGGAGGCCGGAGCGACAGCAGGCTGATGCTAGAGGCAGTCATGGCGGGAGCCGCCCAGTGAGTGAGCCGACCAGTGGCACAGGCCAAGGGAGGGTGTTTGCACTAAATGCGACACCCCAGGAGGAGGCTGAGCTACCACCTTCACCGGCAAAGGAGGGAGCAGGACCATCAGTGGTTAGAGGTACTCTTTTGATCTCCCGCATGCTTGCTTCTATTCTTTTCGATACGGGTGCATCGCGTTCTTTTATTGCTGAGCTTATAGTTGAGGGCTTGAGGTTAATGTGTGTTGAGGCGGAGAGGCCCTTAGTTGTAGAGTCTCCGGTGGGAGGTATGATTGAGGTGCGACACGTTTGCCGCGATTGTGTGTTAACCATGGGTGATGTGGAGCTGAGCTTCGATTTGCATGTGATGCCTTTGCGTACTTTTCACCTGATCTTGGGTATGGATTGGCTTATGGCTTTCCAGGCCAAGATTGACTGTTACCGGCGGCGTGTATCCTTCGTGTCACTAGCATGAATCTCTTGTACCCTACAAGGGGAGTGGGATCGTGAGGCGAGTCGAGTCGGGCCAGTGTTGGACCAGTGGGGTGCCATTACCCACAGGTTGGCAGCCCTGACCTTTGCTGAGGAAGGGAAGGTGGAAAAGAGGGTGTGGCCCGCTGTTGTGGACCAATTTTGGGATGTTTTTCCTGAAGGGTTGAGGAGTTTGCCACCTAAGAGGAGTGTGGAGTTCACCATTGAGTTGGTGCCGGGGACGGGTCCGATTTCCCAAGTAGCGTATCATATGGGGCTAGCCGAGTTGAGGGAGCTTCAGAGGCAAATCGAGGAGTTGGTGGGCCAGGGGTATATCAGACCAAGTACCTCACCTTGGGGTGCTCCGGTGCTCTTTGCTAAGAAGGCAAATGGCACGCTTCGTCTCTGCATCGACTACAGGAACTTGAATTCAGTGACTGTGAAGAACAAGTATCCGTTGCCTCGGATAGATGACCCGTTTGACCAATTGAGTGGGGCCCAGTGGTTTTCCAAGATAGATTTACGGTCGGGGTATCACCAGCTCAGGGTTAGGGAGGAGGACATCCCTAAGACGGCTTTTCGATGCAGGTATGGGCATTATGAGTGGGTAGTGATGCCTTTCGGGCTCACTAATGCGCCAGCGGTGTTCATGCATTTGATGAACCAGGTTTTTGCTCCATACTTGGATTCATTTGCGGTGGTGTTTATTAATGATATCTTGGTGTATTCCAAGACTGAGAGGGAGCATGTGGAGCATTTGGCAACAGTGTTGCAAACCTTGAGGGACCAGCATCTGTTTGCTAAGTTTAGCAAGTGTGAGTTTTGGCTGCAGGAGGTTCACTTTCTTGGCCATGTGGTGTCAGCTGAGGGAGTTAGGGTGGACCCAGCCAAGATTGAGGTTGTGGCATCGTGGGCGAGGCCAACCAACATTTTTGAGATCCGTAGTTTTCTTGGCTTGGCGGGGTACTATCGTCGTTTTGTAGAGGGGTTCTCCTGTTTGGCGGCTCCTATGACGGCGTTGACTAGGAAAGGAGTGAAGTTTGAGTGGACGGACAAGTGCCAGTAGGCGTTTGAGACTCTCAAAACCCGTTTGACCACTGCACCTGTGTTGAGGTTGCCTAGGGAGGATATTCCGTATGAGGTATTTTGTGATGCGTCCAGGGTTGGTTTGGGGTGTGTGCTGGGGTGTGTGCTTATGCAGGAGCACGGTGTGGTAGCCTATGGATCGAGGTAGTTGAAGCCTCACGAGTAGAATTATCCTACCCATGACCTTGAGTTGGCGGCTGTCATCTTTGCCCTGAAGAGTTGGCAGCACTACCTCTTGGGGGACAAGTTTGTAGTATTCTCGGATCACAAGAGCCTTCAGTACATCTTTACTCAAAGGGACCTGAATCTGAGACAGAGGAGATGGGTGGAGTATCTGCAGACCTTTGACTTTACCCTTGCCTATACCCCAGGCAAGGGCAATGTTGTGGCTGACGCGTTAAGCAGGAAAGGGAAGGTTGAGGTGGCCGTGAGGGAGTGGAAGCTGATGGAGCAGTTGGCCATGTTACAGTTGCAGCCTGTGGCTGATGATGGTAGGACAGTGCTGGGTCCTATGGTGGTTATACCTAAGTTGTATCAGCGAGTGTGGGAGGGACAGTTGGGTGATATTGAGTGTGAGGTTCTCCGTGCCCGTATTGAGGCTGGCGAACTATCGGAGGACTGGGTAGAGGGTCCGGAGCATGAGTTGTCTTTTCAAGGGCGTTTGGTAGTAGCTGTCATCACTGGTTTTCGTCCGGGCCCTTTTTAGGTGAGCTCAAACTAAACCAATGGTAAGAAATTTTTAGAGTCGCCACCAACTGTTTTTGGGGTACAGTTGGATACCCTCTACTTTGAGTAGTCTTAAGTGTGTGGTCTGCGTTATCAGAGATGGGTTCGGGAGTTGGTTACGTGTAGGAAAGGATTAGCACCCCTACAGCGCCCTTTCGGTATCTAATTTAGGAGGAGGAGGTTTTATTTTAGTTGTACTGCTATGATTGGGTTAAGTTTCCTAAAAAGTCTAGGATTTTTATTTAGCTAAGTTATTTATTTAAGTTATGGTTAAAGTGGATTTATCTTAAATTTCTAAAAAAGGAATCCTAAAAATTTTGGGTTTTTGTTTGAACTGGAGAATGAGATCCTATGAATTTGTTTTTGGGTTTTTCTTTTGGAAATTTAAACCCTAAAAAAAAACATTTTTTTTGTTTTGTTTTGTTTTGTTTTGTTTTGTTTTTTTTTTTTTTTTTTTTTTTTTTTTGGTTTGAAAACATGAAAACGTTTTTGTTTGTTTTTATTTTATTTTATTTTATTTTGGAAACCTTCCTCTCTCTTTTTGTTGTTTTTTTTTTTTTTTTTGTTTTTTTTTGGTTTTTTTGTTTTTTGTTTGTTTGTTTGTTTGTTTATTTGTTTTGTTTTCTCTTTTTTTTTGAAGACATTTTGAAAATTATTTATTGAAAACATTTTAAAAAAAACATGTTTTTTTGTGTTTCTTTTTTCTTTTTGAAATTGAAAATGCATACATCAAAAATAGATGTGGAGTGTGTGAGTGTGACATCCACAAAATAAAATCACTCTTTTTTTTTTCTTCATCCTTTCCTTTTGCTTTCTCTCCTTTTTTACTTTGTTGTTTTTTTTTTCTTTCACTGCACTTTACATATTACACATACATATAAGGAGAAATACAGGGAAAATACAATGGAAAGAGGTTGAAAAGCAATTACATCAAATATAGATAAACTAAAAAAACGAAAATTAGAAAAAAAAAATGCTAAAACAAATACACCAAATATAAATACAAATCAGCTAAAAAAAAGGAGTGAAAAGATAAGGGTTGAACCAACTTTGAATCTTCTGCTTGAGCTCCCACTGATGCTGATGATCACCACCTGTTTGGAGCTAACAAGATTTGACAACAAGGTTTGTGAGGAGGGTTTTCTTGGTATTTGGAGATAGGAGGGCTGAAGTGGGCGTGAGAGAGAGGGGACTGGAAAAGGATTGGTGTCTGTTGTATTTCTTGCTTGCTGAAACCGCAGAAAAAAGGGCTGAAATTGAGATTGTTTTTGTGTTTTTCTTTGTCTTGGAGGAGAGGGAGACGTAACGAGAAAGAGGGAATGAGGAGTTGGAGAGGATGGGTGATTTTGATTTTGGGATAGGGAGCGTGTTGGATGAAACGTTGGCAAGCTGGGTTTGATGATTTTCTTTCTCTCGCTGAATTCTCGATTCTTCCCTCTCGCTGAACCGTGTTTTTCTTTCTCTCTTTTCTGGGTTGGACTGATGGAGGGTTGACAGCCGGTTGGACTGATGGAGGACTGACGGATGGTTGGCAACTGTTTTTTTTTTATGCAGGTTTTTTTTCTCTTTTTTTTTTTTCAGAATTCTCTCTTTTTGATGCAGGGACAGGCAACCAATTTTTCCAAATTCTCTCCTCTTTTTTCTCTCTCTCCTTTACGAGTTTTTTTTCAATCAGCCTCCTCTTTTTCACAGAATCCACCTCTCCTCTCTTTTCCTTTTTTTTTTGCAGGGACTGATGAATGCCTTTTAAAGTGCTGCAGAAGTGTCCTTTTTTGTTTGCTGGACTGTCATCGTTGTTGCCATAAATGTTTCTGTCTGGTGCATATTATTTGCAGCTCCATTATTTTGCAGGTCAGCGTCTGGTCGGGTGGACAGCGTATGCGGGAAAACAGGGCAGCTCGTGATTTGCTTTTTTCGAATTTGTAGTTTAGTAGCACATGTGACTGACAGGTTGGTGAGAAATAATTTCTTGTCTGATGGTCAACGCAGAAGACAGAGTCCCGTGAAGCCAGCGAGAAGAATAAAAGGAAACCCGTGAAAAAAAAGTCGACGCGAGAAGCCAGCGAAAAATGAATCAGCGAAGGCAGAAAGGGTCGGAGGTTCGAAGTGTCGGCAGGTCGGAGTGTCGGCAGGTCGAAGCGTCGGCAATGAGGCATCGAAGGTCGAAGGATCGGAGGTGGAAGGCGTACAGGTGCTGCGGGGCTTCGAGGCTTCGAGGCTTCGAGGCTTCGGGCTTCGAGGCTTCGAGCTCGAGGCCGAGGCTTCGAGGCTTCGGGGCTTCGAGGCTTCGGGGCTTCGAGTTTCGGGCCGAGGATTCGGGTCTTCGGGCTTCGGGGCTTCGAGGCTTCGAAGGTCAACGGGTCGCAGTGTCGGCAGGTCAACGGTCAACGGTCAACTCCGAAGTTTAATTACCTTTTTACCCCCACCAAAAATGCCAAAATGGGTAACCTTCCAGGAATTGTTTGGGGAGATCCGTATTCGCCTACATAGGCATTTTGAAGAGTTTCGCATGATCACTTTTGCGGGCAGTTTGACCAGGGGCATTGACCGTCTTTTGGCAAGTTTGACTTTTTCCAACGAAAGTTGTTTTGGCCGTAACTTCTTCATTTTAAGTCCGATTCGAGCTCGGTCAAGTGCGTTGGTCTTCAATTTTCATCCTCCATCACCTGGTGTTGGTCTTGGGGCGCTTCAAGGACTTGTAGCAAAAGTCATTAATTTTGAACTCCCCCATCCGTGTTAGTTGTATACATCTCGTGCAGATTGGGGTAGACCATTCCTTGGAAGTATGGGATCATTGTGGACCTGTTCAACAAGGCATATGGCATGGGCAGAAAGGTATATCAAATGGGGTTAGTATGTCCAACCCGAACAAAATGGGGTCCAACAGTAGCTTCTTCTCTCAGGGATGAGGTGATGAGGGAGTTTCATCAATCTAGAGTTGTTGTGCATCCAGGGGGCACGAAGATGTACCATGCGCTTCGGGGGCATTTCTGGTGGCCTGGGATGAAACGTGACGTCACTACTTTCGTTTCGAGGTGCCTCACTTGTCAACAAGTAAAAGCTGAGCATCAGCGGCCGGCAGGCATGTTACAGCCGTTGCCAATAGCTGAGTGGAAGTGGGACCACATCGCGATGGACTTTGTGACTGGTCTTCCACCCAGCACTGGGAGGAAGGATATGATTTGGGTGATTGTGGATCGACTCACCAAGTCGGCCCATTTTCTAGCTGTCCACGAGCGAGATTCCATCGGGGTTTTGAGTCAGCTGTATGTGAACGAGATTGTGCGACTGCATGGGGTGCCATCGTCGACTGTGTCCAACATAGACTCGAGGTTCACTTCCCGTTTTTGGGAAGGCTTGCAGGAGGCTATGGGAACAAAACTTAACTTAAGTAAGGCCTTTCACCCAGAGACTGATGGCCAAACGGAAAGGACAAATCAGACCTTGGAGGACATGTTGCGGGCCTGTGTGTTAGATTTTGGGGGTTCGTGGGCAACTCACCTTCCTTTGGTGGAGTTTGCCTACAACAACAGTTTTCAGGCATCCATTGGGATGGCTCCTTTTGAGGCGTTGTATGGTAGACCGTGCCGATCACCGTTGTGTTGGACTGAGGTAGGAGAGGCAGCTCTCTTGGGACCACAGATGGTTCAAGAGGCTACCGAGAAGGTTAAGTTGATTCGTCAGCGTTTGTTTTCAGCTCAGAGTCGGGAAAAATCTTATGTGGATCAGCGGCGGCGACCTTTGGAGTTTTCTGTTGGTGATCATGTGTTTCTTCGTGTTTCTCCACGTCGTCGAGATCGACTGTTTGGGCGAGGTTCTAAGCTATCTCCGCTGTTTATTGGTTCTTTTGAGATTCTGGCTCATGTGGGGCCCGTGGCCTACCAGTTAGCATTACCACCGCGGCTGAGTCGAGTGCACAACGTGTTTCACATGTCCCAGTTGAGGAAGTATCATCCTGACCCCACCCATGTGATCGATTGGGGGACATTGGATGTTGAGGATGACATGTCCATTGTTCAGGCCCCTATCCATATACTCGACTGGCGGGAGAAACTTTTGCGTGGTCATGTTATTCCTTTGGTTCACGTGCTATGGCAGCACCATGGCATTGAGGAGGAGACTTGGGAGCGTGAGTCCTTGATGCGGGAGCAGCATCCAGAGTTGTTCGCGAACGAACAATCTTAAGGGTGGGAGGTGGCTGTTGGCCAATGATAGTAACGTGTTTTCTTGTTTATGATTTGGTGTGTATTATCCTTGTAGACATGTTTATATTTGTGAGTTTGAAATTGGTATTTGTGACATGTGTATGTGGCATTGTTATGTGCTATTGTGTGCTGTGTGCGGTGTATGACTCATTTGGGTGTTGTGGCTTGCCGTGCGGCAAATGGGTAGCTTGTGTTGTTTTCCTTGCATTTTGTTTCTTTTCGAGGACGAAAAGTCTTAAGGGGGAGAGGATGTAATGACCCGTGTTTACGGGTGGCCTTTTGAGTGGAAATTGTTGGGTTTTAAGGGGTTTTTCTTTCCACACACTTTGGCTAAATCATCTTGTATGTTGATGAGCAAGCAAAAGGCAAAGTTTGAGCCCAATAAAGAGTACACGTGAGAATGCACGTGAGAATGGCTTTTCACGTGCAGTGATATTTTTGCATGGGAGCCTTCCTGATGTTGTTTTAAGGATTGTGGAAAAATTCTAGGCCATTTGGAGCTGCACGCGAGAATGCACGTGAGATGGGCTTTTCGCGTGCAGGCTTGTTTTTGCATGGTTGTCTTCCTTTTGTTTTGCTGATGATTTCTTCCTAAAGGACCAAGTTCAAATAGTGAGTATTTTGGTGTGTATGGATGTGGGAAGGTCATAGCTTGTTTCATCAAAACTACGTCGTTTTGACGCTGGGATTCACTTAATCAAAACTATGTCGTTTTGATGTTGTGTTGTCTATATGAGGAGAAGCCCCTCTATTTTAGGTTTAGGGTTTGTTGCTCCACCAGCCATTGCAAGAGAGAGAGAGAGAGAGAGAGAGAGAGAGGGAAGGAGAGCTCCTGGTTGCTGTCGGGCGTCTTGCGTGGGTGGTCGGTGTCTCGTGGGTGGACGACATTCGGCATGGGAACAGAATATTGATGTGTTGTTGCGTTTTACTTGAGGTAGAGGTTCTGTTCTTGCTAATCCCTCTCTGTCCTAGGGTTCTTAGGTAGAATTCGGTCTATGCCTGCTATTATATATATATATATCATCCAATATAGGTGTGATCTCCTATATGGATGTTGGCCTTCAATGGCATTTTGGTGTGATTCTGTTGTTGGGTGGTCAGTGCATGTTACATGTTCGATGAAATGCCTGAGTGAATATTGCTGTGTGTATATGCCTAGTACATGTTTGATAACATGCCTGTGTGGCTGGACTTGTGATTTGATGTATGTATGCATGTTGGGTGTTTGTTCTATTGCCTGAATGGCTGGGTTTGTGCACTTGTGAACGGGTGCACACCAAGTGTTTGGTTTTATGCTTGAGTGACCGTGGTGTATGTTGTGTGCATGACTGTGGTATCTGGCCTGAAGAGGCGGTTAAATTACTTTGCCTGAGAGGCGGTTAAATCAGTGGCCTGAAGAGGCGATTAAATTACTTGCTTGAGATGTGGTTTGTTAGCCAGTGTGGCTGGGGCTGAGGTTACGCCCATTTGTGTGGAACGCTTTATTCTCTTAATACTGCCACGTCACTACACCTGTGCACATGCATGTAGCCGCTAGGAGCATGGGAAGGGTTGGGGAGACTTGATCTCTACTGAGCTGTGGTTGTTCACCCCTCCTACTGTGTTTGCTTGTTTTCTAGGGACTTACAGGCGTTAGGTGGATACACCAAGGTGGAAGACCATCTTCATTTTATTGTTCACTTCAGTAATGTAATTTTATAATTTATGTAACCCCATGGGGGGAAATGTACTAAGGGATTGAATTGTAGTAAGGAACATGGTTGGTTTGTGAACCTTTGATGTTTGAAATTAAATAAAGATGTGGCTTGTTCGATTTATTGTAATTGTTAGTCTTGCTTGTGTGGCATCCAGTAATCCAACCTCGTTGCCCTCCGTGTGGGTGAATGGGGAGTCATGTACCAGTTTCCCCGAGTCGGAAATCCATCACGCAAGTCTCAGATTTGAAGTGTTGTGGTACTTCGTCTTTCTTCGACTTCAAGACAGTAAAGGAATCATTTTCCCTCTTCCCACACTTTGTTTCTACGGACACACTCTATTGATCATTCGGATATTCTTCTACGGATTATTTTTCATCCGGATGATCGTCGATTCAATTCCTCCGGACTCTTGGAACTCTTAACTCGCGATAAATCACATCTTACTTTATATCGTGTGTTTTTGAGGAGGAATAATTATGGTCTATTCAAATGCAAGTGTCAAGATATGCAATGTTCCGGAAGAAGGCTTACAACTGTCATAAATACTTGACTCTGCGGCCTCCACGTCACTCTTAAATTCAGAGGCGCTCAATTATCAAGATTAATGACATCAGCCTGCCAGGCAGTTCATTATTCATCTCGCTTAATCCCTAGATCCGCTGGCAACCACAGACTCAGTCGTATATATACTGGCTTTTAACACGTAGTGCGAGTTTACATTTCCAAATCCCTAAATCCTCGTCGCTCTTCCAATCTCCAAAACCTACCTTCTTTTTCCCTCTCACTCTCAATCGAAATGGCACCCAAGACCTCTCTTTTTGGCGTTAATCCCGGCCATCTGGTCAATTGGCCTGCTGTCTCCGATCCTCCGGCATGGTTTCTGGACCTCCGCCCACTCTTGGAAGCCTCCCACATTCTGAACCTGGTCTCAAATGTTGTCGCTCTTCTTATCGACGACATCTCTGAGTTCTACCGGCGAGTCCGCTGCAACATCGATTCCATCCTTTCCAACGTCCGAGGTGAATCCATAGTCATCACCCCCGCCGTCCTCCGTGCCATTCTCAACCTACCTCCCGGTGAACCTTAGTGCTCGGACCCACAATCGATGGCCGCTTCCATGGGCTGCACCTACAAGGGAAAGGAATATAAGGTGAAATCCTTCCAAGGTTGCTACCAGTGTATGGTGACCATTCTGAGCCGGTGTTTATTGGCTCGCACAACTGCTCTGGAATCCATTCCGTACGACCTCCTCCTGGCCATGTACGGAGTCTTTGAGGGTCTCCCAATGGACTGGGGAATTTTCTTGTTCCGATTGTTGAAGAACGGTCCAAAGAACCAATCTTTCGGGCAGATTCTTAGCATTGTCTTCAGGTATCTGCGTCCGTCCCATTTCAACGGAAGTGGCACTATGCCGTTCCCCTAGACTTACTATCTCCGCCATCTTACGCCTGATGGGAACATCACGGCACGTCAGCCTTCTACAACTCTCCGCCTCCTTCCCGCTTCGGAACAACATGGCAGTTCGGTTGGTGACCCAGCCGACTGCCATGCCCCCGAAGTTAGCTCTGCACACCGGTCCTCTCGGATTCGGTCCGTAGCTGCACCTTCCATCTCTCGAGCCTCCCAGTACAACGTCCGTGCCGAACCGTCCGAGGTTGCGGGGCCTCTCAGCCATGTCCTCATCCAGCTGATTCTCCAGCGCCTTATCCTATTGACGTCCCCGCACCCGACTCACCCGTTGTTGCTGCCGCTGTTGATGCTGCAGTAGCTACGGCAATGGCAGATGTCCCTCCTTCCCCTCCGGAAGCTCCTTTACCTCCACTTCCTCAACCTCGCGACTACCTTGACCATCTCCGCGCCGACACCTTAACGAACCTATGGTTCCATTTTATCATGGACTGCACCGCCTCCATCCCTGACAATGACCTCATCGTGTATCATGCTCGTCATACCAAGATCCCTGAGGAAATGATCATCTAGAACCTAGATCGTGGCTTCCTTACGCCAGCCCACATTTCAGACGTTCCCTTTACTGTTACCTCCTGAGTGGCCCATGACTGTCACGCCCCGGATTTCCAACCCGAGGAAACCGGTACGTGACTCCCCTTGTACCCACACGGAGGGCAAAGGGGTTAGGGTGCAAACCCTGAACATAACATTTTAAACATCCATAACACATTCAAAATAGTAGGGTTCAATAAAGCAATCCACAATCCAAAATAGTCTTTATTACAACAATCCTCTTTTCAATCCATCCCCACTGGGGTTACATCAAATCTCATAACAATAACAAATGGTAAATAGTAAGGTAAATAAGGTCTTCCACCTTGGGGTCCCTCCTAACGCCTGTATGTTCCTGAAAGAAAACACAACATAGAGGGAGGGGTGAGCAACCACAGCTCAGTAGGGATCATGTCTCCCCAACCCATCCCATGCTCCTAGCATCTACATGGGTGTGTACAGGTGCAGTGTAGTGACAATAAAATGTAAATAGGTTGTATTCCACATTCACAAGGCACACACCTATCCACAGCCTCACAGGCTTAGCCACACAAGCTAACATAGCCACGACCACTCAGGCTTAGCCACACGGGCTAACATATCCATGACCTCTCAGGCTTAGCCACACAGGCTAACCTATCCACGGCCTCTCAGGCTTAGCCACACGGGCTAACATATCCATGACCTCTCAGGCTTAGCCACACAAGCACGAGACGTCCCGGGCTTCCACGGCCACCGGGTTCCACAAACACAAGATATAAGGTCACCCAGGCATATTATCAAACACATAGCATACACACTTTTACAGGCATAATACCAAACACTTGACATACATACATTCACAAACCCACAAACCCAGCCACACAGGCATATTATCAAACACTTGATATGCACTCACCATCCAACACCAAAATACATCAAAAACCGCCATTGAAGGCCAACATCCATATAAGAGATCACACCTATATGGATTACATATATATATAAACAGGTATAACTCTATAATCTGCCCTAGAACCCTAGGGCAGAGGAGGATTTAGGAAGAACAGAACCCCTACCTCAAGTAAAACGCAACAACACAAAGACTGTCCCGATCCCACGTCGAACGCCGTCCACCCACGAAGCACCGACCACCCATGCAAGACGCCCGGCAGCAACCAGGAGCTCTCCTCCCTCCCCTCTCTCTCTCTCTGCGACGGCTGGTGGAGCAACAAACCCTAACCCTAAAACAGAGGGGCTTCTCCTCCTTATATAGACAACACAACATCAAAACGACGTAGTTTTGATTAAGTGAATCCCAGGATCAAAACGACGTAGTTTTGATCACACAAGTTAGCACCTTTCCGCACCTATATAGGCCAAAATACTCAGAATTTCAACATGGTCCTTTGGAGAAAGATCATTAGAATGTCAAAACCAAGGGAACCATGCAAAAATATGGCTGCACGCCAATTTGCACGTGAATTCCCCAATTCACGTGCAACTCCAAATGCACTCCAAATGCTCTCAAACTTCACCCCTTGCCTCCTTGCATCATGTAGAAGACAACCACACTTGCACGTGAATTCATTGGAGTCCATTTACTAGGTCAAAATCTAGAAAAACTCTACTCAGAAGGCAAAACTGTGACTAACTCAAGGTACGGGTCCTTACATCCTCTCCCCCTTAAGACTTTTCGTCCTCGAAAAGAAATGACATACGAGGAAAACAACCACAAGCTACCCATTTGCCACCCGGCAAGCCACAACACCCAAATGAGTCATATATCGCACACAGCACATAACAGCACATAACAAAGTACCACCATAATCCATAACCACAATAATGCATATAACACATGTCCGCATGTCACGAATATACATCTCAAAACACATCACAAATAAGAACACATGTCTTTAAAAGACAATACAAATACACCAAATCGTACACAACTAATACAAAACACATCACTATCCCTTGGCCAATGACCACCTCCCACGCTTAAGATTGTTCGTCCTCGAACAAGTCCGGGTGCTGCTCACGCATCACGGACTCACGTTCCCATGTCTCCTCCTCAATGCCACGGTGCTGCCACAGCACGCGAACCAAAGGAATAGCATGACCACGCAAAAGCTTCTCGCGCCGATCTAGGATACGGATAGGGGCCTCAACAACGGACATGTCATCCTCAATGTCCAATGTCCCCCAATCGATGACATGAGTGGGGTCAGGGTGATACTTCTTCAACTGGGACACGTAAAACATGTTGTGCACTCGACTCGGCCGCGGTGGTAATGCTAACCGGTAGGCCACAGGCCCTACACGATCCGGAATCTCAAAAGGACCAATAAACCGCGGAGATAGCTTGGAACCTCGCCCAAACCGTCGATGGCCACGACGTGGGGAAACACGAAGAAACACATGATCACCAACAGAAAACTCTAAAGGTCGCCGCCGCTGATCCGCATAAGATTTCTGCCGACTCTGAGCTGATAACAACCGCTATATAATCAACTTAACCTTCTCGGTAGCCTCTTGAACCAACTGCGGTCCCAAGAGAGCTGTCTCCCCCACCTCGGTCCAACACAAAGGTGAGCGACACGGTCGCCCATACAACGCCTCAAAAGGAGCCATCCCAATGGATGCCTGATAACTGTTATTGTAGGCAAACTCCACCAAAGGAAGGTGAGTTGCCCACGAACCCCCAAAATCTAACACACAGGCCCGTAACATGTCCTCCAAAGTCCGATTCGTCCTCTCTGTCCGACCGTCGGTCTCGGGGTGAAAGGCTGTACTCAAGTGAAGCTTGGTCCCCATAGCTTCCTGCAAACCTGCCCAAAAACGGGAAGTGAACCTCGAATCCCGGTCGAGACAACCGATGATGGTACTCCATGCGGTCTCACAATCTCGTTCATGTACCAGTGACTCAAGGTCCCAATGGAGTCCCGCTCGCGAACAGCCAGGAAATGGGCCGACTTCGTGAGTCGATCCACAATCACCCAAATCATATCTTTCCTCCCTGTGGTGGGTGGAAGACCGAGCCACAAAATCCATCGCTATGTGGTCCCACTTCCACTCCGCTATGGGCAATGGTCGTAACATGCCCGCCGGCCGCCGATGCTCAGCCCTTCACCTGGCGACAGGTGAGGCACTGCGAAACAAAGGCAGCCACATCGCGTTTCATCCCAGGCCACCAAAAATGTCCCCGAAGCGCATGGTACATCTTCGTACCCCCTGGATGCACAAGCAACTCTAGACCGGTGAAACTCCCTCATCACCTCATCCCTGAGGGAAGAAGCCACTACCAACCTCCCCCTGAAATGACAATTCATGCTCAGGACCCTCGTCCAGTCCTCGGATAGCTCACCGGCCTCAATACGAGCACGGAGAACCTCACACTCGATGTCACCCATTGTTCCTCCCGGACGCGCCGGTACAACTCAGGCACAACCACCAAAGGACTCAAGACCGTCCCACCATCACGAACCATAGGATGCGGCCGCAACATCGCCAACTGCTCCATCGGTTTCCACTCTCTCACGGCCACCTCGGTTTTCCCTTTTTTGCTCAACGCGTCGGCCCACAATATTACCCTTGCCCGGGGTATAGGCAAGAGTAAAATCAAAGGTCCGCAAATACTCCACCCATCTCCTCTGCCTCAAATTCAAGTCCTTCTGGGTAAAGATGTACTCGAAGGCTCTTGTGATCCGAGAACACCACAAACTTCTCCCCCAAGAGGTAGTGTTGCCAACTCTTCAGGGCGAAGATGACGGCCGCTAACTCAAGGTCATGAGTAGGATAATTCTGCTCATGAGGCTTCACCTGCCTTGACCCATAAGCTACCACACCGTGCTCCCCGCATAAGCACACACCCCAAACCAACCCTGGACGCATCACGGTATACCTCATACGGAATATCCTCCCTAGGCAACCTCAACACAGGTGCGGTGGTCAAACGGGTTTTGAGAGTCTCAAACGCCCGCCGGCACTTGTCCGTCCACTCAAATTTCACTCCTTTCCTAGTCAACGCCGTCATAGGAGCCGCCAAACGGGAGAACCCCTCGACAAAACGACGATAGTACCCCGCTAAGCCAAGAAAACTACGGATCTCAAAAACGTTGGTTGGCCTCGCCCACGATACCACGGCCTCAATCTTGGCCGGGTCCACCCTAACTCCCTCAGTGACACCACATGGCCAAGAAAGTGAACCTCCTGCAGCCCAAAACTCACACTTGCTAAACTTAGCAAACAGCGCTGGTCCCTCAAGGTTTGCAACACCGTTGCCAAGTGCTCCACATGCTCCTTCTCGGTCTTGGAATACACCAAGATATTGTCGATAAACACCACCACGAACGAGTCTAAGTATGGGGCAAAGACTTGGTTCATCAAATGCATAAATACTGTCGGCGCATTAGTGAGCCCAAAAGGCATCACTATCCACTCGTAGTGCCCATACCGCACCGAAAGGCCGTTTTAGGGATGTCTCCCTCCCTAACCCTCAACCGATGATACCCCGACCGTAAATCTATTTTGGAAAACCACTGGGCCCCACTCAACTGGTCAAACAGGTCATCTATCCGAGGCAACGGGTACTTGTTCTTCACGATCCACCGAATTCGGCTTCCTGTAGTCGATGCAGAGACGAAGCGTGCCATCGGCCTTCTTAGCAAAGAGCACCGGAGCACCCCAAGGTGTGGTACTCGGTCCGATATACCCTTGGCCCACCAACTCCTCGATTTGCCTTTGCGGCTCCCTCGGCTCGGCTGGCCCCATACGATATGCTACTTGGGAAATCGGACCCGTTCCCGGCACCAACTCAATGGTAAACTCCACACTCCTCTGCGGAGGTAAACTCCTCAACCGGTCGGGGAAGACATCCTGAAATTGGTCCACGACACGGGCCACACCCTCTTCTCCACCTTACCCACCTCCAGAAAGGTCAAGGCCGCCAACTTGTGGGTAATGGTACCCCACCGGTCCAACACCGGCCCGGCCCGACTCGCCTCACGGTCCCACTCCCCCTGCAGGGTGCAAGAGATCCCTGCAGGTGTCACGAAGGATACACGCCGCCGGTAACGGTCTATCTTGGCTTGGAAAGCCATAAGCCAATCCATACCCAAGATCAGGTCAAAAGTATGCAAAGGCATCACATGCAAGTCAAAACTCAGCTCCACCTCGCCTATGGTTAACACACAGTTACGACACACACGCCGTACCTCAATCATGCCTCCCACCTGGAGACTCCACAACTAGGGGCCTCGCGGCCTCCACACAAGCTAACCCCAAGCCGTCTATTATAAGCTCAGCAACAAACGAACATGATGCACCCGTATCGAAAAGAACGAAGCTAATGTACGGGAGATCAAAAGGGTACCTCTAACCACCGACGATCCTGCTCCACCCTCGGTGGTGGGGGTGGTAGCTCAGCCTCCTCCTGGTACGTCGCCTCCAGCGCAAACACCCTTCCTTGTCCCGTGCCACTGGTCGGCTCACTCACTGGACGCTTCCCGCTAAGGTTGCCTCCAGCCTCAGTCTGCTGCCGCTCCGGCCTCCCCTGGGGTCGGGTCTGACTCGATCCTGCCCGACTAGCCCGCCACCGACGAGCTGGTCTCTCTCGCTGGTGTACGGAACCGGCGTCACTCCTCATGCCTGGATGCCATGCCTCCAACTCCCTTGTTGCTACTCCGGCAAACCCGGCTCAAATGGCCTTCTCGTCCACGCCTATTGCATCGCCAGTTCTTCATGGGACACTCCCTCTTGAAGTGGCCTTGCTCCCCACAAGCAATGAAACAACCGGCCGGGGAGTCCTCCCCGCTAGACCTCCCTGGGGGGCACCGATGGTTGTCCCCGGCCGCGAAAGGAACCGCTATCCCTTTCCTCGGTCTTGGGCCGCTTGGACCCGGAATCACGCTCCAACCCACCTTGCAACGGGCGACCCCGATGGGTCCGCCTCCCATCATCCGGCTCCCTCTCGGCTACACGGGCCGTCTCTACGGCCTCAGGATAGGTCCTCAAGCGTAGAATTGCCACCCTCTGCCTAAGGGCTGGCCTGAGACCCAAGGTGAACTTGTGGGCCTTCAGGTCCTCCCTTGCCATAGTCTCAGGAGCAAACCTACTCAAGCTCCGGAACTCCCGCTCATACTCGGGTACCGTCCTGGATCCCCCGCTTCAAGCTGCCGAATTCTTCCCTCTTCTTGCCATCTCACCGATTCCGGGAAGAACTCCTCATGGAAGAGTTGCAAGAACTCCTCCCAAAGCATGACTTGCACCGCACGGCTCCCCGCGACACTCGTCCACCACTCCAAAGCATCCCCCTACAACTGCCGAATTGCCGGCCGCACCTTATCCTCTTCCCGGGGTAGGAGAAAGGAGAACACATGCTCTATCTGCCTCAACCACTGTTGCCTACCACGGGTTCACCTTCCCCCCTTGAATCGCGGAGGTTGTTCCTTTTGGAACCGTGTCACCACGTCATCCTCTGCACGAGTTGGTACACCACCCAGCGAACTCTCATGCTCGCGAGGCAGCTCTCCTACTGGTGGTGGTGGTGGTGGCACCACCTGCTGTGCTGCCATCTCACGGCGCACCTCCTCCCGAACGTCCTGCCGGAGTCCCTCCCGTAGCTCTTGTACCTCCAGCCGGATGCCTTCTCGTAGCTGTGCCAGCAACAACGCATGCCCTCCAACGGACGGTCCCGCACCCGGACCCTCATGGGCAGATGACTCATCGCCCATCGCCCCGGACGCATGTGTCACTCTCCTCGGCGGCATTCTTACTACACGAAGTAAGATGCACAACGTCAAAACAATTTTATAACCTATCGCGTCACTACCTCTACCCCACTGATCAATTCCACTATCACATGACATTGCACACATACATCGTATCAATCACATTGCACAGTTCAGTACACATTGCCAAACAAATCAGAGTTGCACATTTCACTTAATCATATGATCTTATCCACAGTTCAGCACACATTCACAGCAAATGCAACTAGTGCCCTAATGCCAATGCATGCAAATCCTACCACAAGACTGGACTACCCTAAGTACACCTTGGAGGCTCAAAGAGGACCATGTTGATCAGGCATGTCCCTCCAGGCTCCTCCAAAGGACTTAGGATAACCAGGTCCGCCCACTACCCTAGGCCAACTAGACCATGCTCTGATACCATATTGTCACGCCCCGGATTTCCAACCCGAGGAAACCGGTACGTGACTCCCCTTGTACCCACACGGAGGGCAAAGGGGTTAGGGTGCAAACCCTGAACATAACATTTTAAACATCCACAACACATTCAAAACAGTAGGGTTCAATAAAGCAATCCACAATCCAAAATAGTCTTTATTACAACAATCCTCTTTTCAATCCATCCCCACTGGGGTTACATCAATTCTCATAACAATAACAAATAGTAAACAGTAAGGTAAATAAGGTCTTCCACCTTGGGGTCCCTCCTAATGCCTGTATGTTCCTGAAAGAAAACACAACATAGAGGGAGGGGTGAGCAACCACAGCTCAGTAGGGATCATGTCTCCCCAACCCATCCCATGCTCCTAGCATCTACATGGGTGTGTACAGGTGCAGTGTAGTGACAATAAAATGTAAACAGGTTGTATTCCACATTCACAAGGCACACACCTATCCACAGCCTCACAGGCTTAGCCACACAGGCTAACATAGCCACAGCCACTCAGGCTTAGCCACACGGGCTAACATATCCACAGCCTCTCAGGCTTAGCCACACAGGCTGACCTATCCACGGCCTCTCAGGCTTAGCCACACGGGCTAACATATCCACAGCCTCTCAGGCTTAGCCACACAGGCTAACCTATCCACGGCCTCTCAGGCTTAGCCACACGGGCTAACATATCCACAGCGTCTCAGGCTTAGCCACACAAAGCTAACAGACGTCCCGGGCTTCCACAGCCACCGGGTTCCACAAACACAGCATACAAGGTCACCCAGGCATATTATCAAACACATAGCATACACACTTTTACAGGCATAATACCAAACACTTGACATACATACATTCACAAACCCACAAACCCAGCCACACAGGCATATTATCAAACACTTGATATGCACTCACCATCCAACACCAAAATACATCAAAAACCGCCATTGAAGGCCAACATCCATATAGGAGATCACACCTATATGGATTACATATATATATAAACAGGTATAACTCTATAATCTGCCCTAGAACCCTAGGGCAGAGGAGGATTTAGGAAGAACAGAACCCCTACCTCAAGTAAAACGCAACAACACAGCACTGTCCCGATCCCACGTCGAACGCCGTCCACCCACGAAGCACCGACCACCCACGCAAGACGCCCGGCAGCAACCAGGAGCTCTCCTTCCCTCTCTCTCTCTCTCTGCGACGGCTGGTGGAGCAACAAACCCTAACCCTAAAACAGAGGGGCTTCTCCTCCTTATATAGACAACACAACATCGAAACGACGTAGTTTTGATTAAGTGAATCCCAGGATCAAAACGACGTAGTTTTGATCACACAAGTTAGCACCTTTCCACACCCATATAGGCCAAAATACTCAGAATTTCAACATGGTCCTTTGGAGAAAGATCATTAGAATGTCAAAACCAAGGGAACCATGCAAAAATATGGCTGCACGCCAATTTGCACGTGAATTCCCCAATTCACGTGCAACTCCAAATGCTCTCAAACTTCACCCCTAGCCTCCTTGCATCATGTAGAAGACAACCACACTTGCACGTGAATTCATTGGAGTCCATTTACTAGGTCAAAATCTAGAAAAACTCTACTCAGAAGGCAAAACTGTGACTAACTCAAGGTACGGGTCCTTACAATGACGCATGGGTTCCGTCTCCTGCTGAGGCCCGGCCTGCTTCTCCTGCTACTGACATCCCTATTGTTGACCTTTCCAGTCAAAGCAGTTCTCCTGCTCCAGATGCCTCCGCTGCTCCGGATGCCCCTTCTGCTGCTGCTGCTGATGCTCCCTCCACTCCTGCTGACTCTTCTGCCCAACGCACACTTGCACCTATTCCTGCAGGGGAGTCCTCCAAAGCCCCAGAGTTGGCGCTTGGACGTGCCTTGTTTGGCCATGTTCACTCCGATGCTGTGCTCTCCACTCAGCTGGACCGCCACACCCAAGCCCAGAGCGCCCAAATCTCTGCCATCGCCGCCAAGGTGGATGCTCTAGGCACCCAACTCCTCTCCGCCCTGACCGACTCCTCTACTTCCACCGAGTAGAAGATGGATCTCGTGATCTCGTCCGTCCATTCATTGTCTACATCTTTTGCGGACTTGGCACACACGATGGCTCGTCCCTCTATTGCTCCTCGGCGATTTGTCAAAACGGGGGAGAACGTGTCATCTGATCCTCCTACTCCTTCCTCAGCTCGTGCTGAGAAGCGACCTGCATCTTCACTACATCTGCTTTCAGGAGTTACCATTCCCAAACGCAGTCGTTTCTCTCAGCCCAGCTGCTCCAGTGCAGCTCCTCCTTCCATGTCCCCATCTGTGCCTGACACCTTCCTCCCATGATATGTCGATCCTGATCTGTAGGTCCCAAAGTGAGAGTCTAGAGGGGGGGGGGTGAATAGACTTTCTTCGTGCGTGAAAGCTAGACTATTAGCTAGTATGTGGTACTCCTAAGGATAACTACACTGGAAGTATTTATGGAGAAGATGACAGTAGTAATTTGAGTGATAATGTGAGTTATGGACTATCAAACAAATCTAAGATGTAGTAAATGCTCCTTGTTAAACAGATCTCAGATGTCATAGGAATGCACTGTGATAGTTTGGATTGTGGGAAACAACACAGAGAGTAGACTAGATAATCATGCTGAATCTTGGGTGAACAAGAGTATATGATGGATCATAAAGTTTGATCTTGATCTTGGTTCAACGTGGCGCACAACACTTGAAAGTTCCTTTTCTCTCACTTTGTCTCTCTCTCTAGCGTTCAAACTCTCTTCTTGATTCTCCAAGAGATAGATCTTGATGTTTGTGAGAATCCTTCTTCTTGTGTTCTGTGTATTCCACACTCTTTTAGAAAGAGGCTAACTCCAGACTTTGTCATTTTGTGTGAGAGAGATATATATTTTAAGTTTAGATTGCTGTGCACCAAGTTGTCCATCTAATAGACTGACTTCCCGCCACTGGATATGCGGGATGTCAGGGGATGGGTTGATCTGCTCTGATTTGCAGATCTGTTGCCCATACTTGCAGCCCATTGATCTTGACTGTTCATCTATGGAAAGTGGTTGATCGCAATTAATGCGACATTAATTGCACTCCAGCTGTTTGAGACGGCGCAAGCTTACTGTACAAACCTTAGCTGAAGATATCGCTAAGTGCGTATGCTCAGAGTTTTAAGTATGTCTTGAAGGCGGGTGCCTCGTAGGTTTGATGACTCGAAGGTTTCAGTTAGAGTCCGTTGAGGTTGCAGAAGTTTACTTCGAGCTTTACAGTGTTGGTATCTGTGAGTCTACGACTCACATATCTTCGAGTCTTTGAGGCTAGAGTTCGAGTTAGATTAAGTCTGTTGTGTCACGCTATTAATTAAAAGTCTGCGACTCTGCGAGTCTACGACTCTACAAGTCTGTAACGATCCTAATGGCTCTTAGAGTGACTTCTTCGAAGTGCGCCTAATCTACCCGTTGTTACAGCTCCAAGTCTTCGACCCTAGCTCTGCGGATCTACAACCCTCGGGTTTCTCAGTTTATTTTACTTGACTAAGAGGTTCTTCGACTCTGCGAGTCTTCGACCTTGAAACTCTTCGACTCTACGAGTCTTAGACTTTCCATTTCTTTCTTAGCCTTTCGCAGTTGCGTATGCACTGAGTTTCCATTTCTATGAGTTTTTGACTTTAAGGCTACGACCCTTCAGCTGTAACTCTCTGCCTTTATAATCTTCGAGTCTGTGATATGTCTAACAAGTTCTTTAACATACATGTATCCCTTGAGTCTACGACTCTACGAGCCTTGAGTCTACGACTCTATGACTCTCGAGTTACAGATTCATTTAGGTTGGTCTGTCTTTTTGGCTTTGACTCTTCGACCTTTGACCTACGAGCCTGCGAGTTCTGTTTTCTTAACAGTGTTTTAAAGCTGCGACTCTACGACCCTTGAGTCTACGAGTCTATCGGTACTTTAAGTTCTGTTAAGTGACATGAGCACTCTAGACACTCTACAGTTCTATAGGCTTTGAGTCTTCGAGTTATTTAAGTTTGGTTACTGTTCTTTTAGAATTCTTCGACTCTACTAGTCTCTGAATTGAATCATCACTTACAGTAACGCTCTCTTTTCGTACTGCGACTGTACAACCTTTGACCTGGGATCTACGAGCCGCAATGTGTTCTATCACAAATATGCTTCGAGTCTCTAGACCCTACGAGTCTACGAGCGTTTCGCCAATATGTCCCCTTTTATGACCAGGGAGTTTCGCCAGATGTAGTGAGGCGGCTTGACTGCTCACACGATCAAATTCAGGCATGAGGGCAGGGAAGCCCTTGGTGGTCAGGATGCGAATATAGTGGCAGACATGGAAACCACAACTATGAGCATCATCCTGAGCAGGAATGCCTTGCTTGACTCGAGTAATTTCCATCGGTTTTGAAAGATGAAAACCACCACACCCATGCGAATATCCCTGCATGACACGGGTAAGGTTGCGATTGAATTCATGGAGTTGTTCCCGCTGATGGATTAGTAGAGTAGTAGGCTTGGAGTCAAAGATGACGATCCTCTGGTTCTTGAAGTCAATATCGAGAAGAAACCAATGCGGGAATGTTGACAAATAGGGGATGAGAACATGGTCAACCTTATTCCATGGACGGAAGGAGTTCTCATATCTGCGACCCTGCATAAACTCGATCATTGAAGCATCATCAATGAGCTGAGCCTGCATGACCGGAAAATAGAGTTCCACACGTGTATCTCGACGGATATGGAGAGGAAGCTTCTCCAGACATAACTTTTGTGCAAAGATGAACTGTGTCATCTCAAGATTATCCATCTCTTCACCATCGTGTAGTAATCGACACAGGTCAAGTCCGGTGAAGAATGCTTCATAGCCACAAGTTCGCGCGATGGTATCCCCAGCAACATAGCTATTGAAAGCCGCAAGTTCAGCTGAGCTGGCTCCTGTAGTTACAGTGCGCGGTGGTACCATCGGTGTGCCGGTGGTAGTAGCGGTTGGTTTAGTAGGGGAAGTGGGCATGGTATACTCAGCCGTACTTGGATGGGTCGTTGAGGGATCAGGCTGAGTAGACGATGATGTTTGGCCTAGAGCAGCCGGATGCTTCTTCATGCGTGTTCCAATGGGCACATCATCATTATCAGAATTAGTAATGACAGTGGCTCTGTGTGCACGCTTTCGCCCACGAGCATAGGTAGCTTCCAGTCGTGGTTGTGGAGGATGAGAGGGTTAAGGTGAAGTAGTATGAGGTGTTGGAGGACTGGGAGCAGGATTGGTTGAGGTTGTAGGGTCATCAATGGGAACCAGCTCAGGTCTGTCCTTAGAGGTCTTTTGAGGTGGTTTCATGGTGAGCGTGATCTCTCCACGATCTAGTCGGCTACAAGCTTCAAAGATGGGACCCATAGTTTTAAGAAATCTCTCATGCTGATTCTTGTACGCCTCCTTTATGTCTTCAGTATGGTTCTCAAGGCGTTTAAACCCTTCAGTGCTTACTCTGATGAGGTATTCCAGTTCAGTATTGACCCTTTCTAACTCAAAGTCAGAAAGTTCAACTTCTTTTTTGAGCTTCTCCATTCCCTCCTCCACTGCAGAGGTGGTTAGTTTTCTCAAAACCTTGTCAGCAATACGGTCCACTTCCTCAGCAGTCAAGGCGCGTGAGTGAGAGGTAGAAGCAAATGGAATGGATGATGGGATGTGGAAGGTTAGGTCCTCATTCCTCTGAGTGACCACTTGATGAGTCGCTGGTCCGAGTGGAGTGGTTATCTCAGGTGCTTCTACATGCTCAGAAGCATGTGGCACGTCCTCTGCATCAGAGTCACTTGCTGCTTCAACTGTAGGTGCCTCCTCCTCTTCCTCGGGAATCATATCCATCTCGGCATCCTGGGGATTTAATGTGTCAGGTGTGTCACCTATGTTAGGAGATGTAGGAGATGGGGCAACCATCGAAACTGCTTCTATAGGGTCTGTTCTTACAAGACCCTAATCCACAAGCCAGCTAATCAGATGTTCTCTGTCCACTATCTACTTCCCAAAGGCTATCTATGCCTTTCTTAATTCAGCCGGGGTCATATGAGCCTTAGCATACTCAATATAAAAGTCTTCTTATTCAGACTCCCCAAGAGAGCTTAACAAAACAGGTGTTGTACCCCTACCTTCTGGGGTATCCGGTACCGGTGACTGCCCTCCAGCTGGAGGCTCTCTTACCTCTACAGTATCACTAGGCCTATCAACAAGCTGAGCTTCCTCTGGTGTAGGTTCCGTGGGGAGACAAGTTCGGACAATGTTCTCCACCACTTCAACTATATGGACCGTTGCAGCAGATGCAGAGGATACTCGAGAAGTCTGAGGACCAAGAGCTGCTCTACTTGGTCTAGGAGTTGGGGCTCTTATAGAACTTGCAGTGTCCTCAGCGAGGCTTCTCGTACTCGACCCGGGCTGTTTCGTAGGCTTGATATCCAGCCTGCCATCCTCCTATATGTTCTTGAAAATAAACTTGGTAGGCAATTTCACCGTGGGTCGGTGATTGAATACCTCATGGTGAAAGAACCTTAGGATTTTGGTAAGAACCAGTCCAAAGTGCCCCTTCTTGCTCTTGATCATGTTGTGTAGTTGAGTTCCCCAGTCTATCTTTCTTCCTTGTAGTATACTACACATCATCTTCATCTGCTCATGGCTTGCAGAGTCATGAGTAGTCTTCTTACACATCAGGCATTGTCCGGTGACTATGAGAGTCGCAAGTGCCTCACCGGAGAACCCAATTTTCAGTGCTCCCCGACCTTGCTTTCCAGGGTTAGAATACCCCAGAAAAGACTTACACTCTTCTCTAGAGAGACTGGGAAGAGGTTCAAAGATACCTTTAGGAAGTGGAAGTTCATTTCGGAGCATTTCGGCCGAGACTCAAATCTCCACTCCTTGCACTGTTCCCACAAGGTAGTCTCCAGAGATCGACAAAGTCTCGTGAAACTCCGAGACGTCTTCCACCAGTATTTCATCCATCCTTGTACATATGGATCCAATTCCAGATTCATTGAGACGATTTCTGAACTCGCCCAACCAGCTGACCTTCGTGTCGCCTATGGTTTCCCAGTCGACTACGAAGCCCGGGACGATGTCTCCTAATCCTTCTACCATCGATGAGCTAGGTCCTTCCATAGAGGTTATAGAGAGAGAAAGAGACACTCGTAGAGAGATATGGTAAGGTTCGAAGGTAGTCAGAGGAGAGAGAAAGAGAGAGAGAATGAGAATCGAAGAGAAAGAGAGAGGGAGCGCTTAGGGTTAGGGTTCGAGTGTGAAAACGAAGAACGTACCTCTGGGCTCCGTCTCTATCAGTGACTTATATATGAGGTGAGAAGCATACCGTAGAAGTCACACAATTTGTCGGTTCGTCTTCAGGTCCGCGTCCTTTTCTCTGACCCGTCTCTTTATCTTCCGGATCCACCTGTTTGACAAGCGATATGTATTTTGAATGTTGATGTGCACAGTGACATGCTGATGTGTCTTCAACACTTGAGCAGCAAGGAAATTGAATCTGTTTCGCTTCGACCCTTTTGAACTGCAACTCTACGAAGCTGCATTTAGGTTGAGTCTATGACCCTCCGAGCTTCGAGGCTTCGAAGCAGCAGTCTTCGAGGCAGCAGTTCTTCGATGCTGTAGGCTTTATGGTCGACGTCAGATTCAGCGACAAAGGTGGATTTCTCTGGACTCTTTCAACACTTATCAACATGAAAGTGACACATGATATTTCACATAAAACCATGCATGATGAACAGTGCAGTAAGCGGAGTTAAGATTACAAGCTCAGAACTTGAATTCTTTCAACCATAATACCGGGTTTACATGTATAACTACTATAGCACAATCATTTACATGCCCATAAAGCTTAGAAACGAGTAAGTGCATCATCACATACTTCTTTATGCAAAACATTGATCACAATGTTAACCTTGCATCCAGTAAACCATGGTTAGTCTAATGCAACAACCCAGTCATGAATTCAGTAATCTTCTCACAAATTTAGCGAAACTCACTCAGCGGAGGCCTCACCCTCTCACTCTCGGATCAGCTTGTGAGATTGATTCAGGAACTAGGAATGCACTGTTTGGTATGCTCATGGTCAACCGAATCTTACCACAACCCTGATCCACCAATGATTTCCAGTTCAGCATAGATGATGAGAGACAGGATTGTCCTATTGAGAATCAGAACACACACTCTATCAATGTCTAACTTTCAACATAGTACATGTATAGAGTTTGGAGGTTGATCGTTCATATTATCTGTGTGAGCTGCCCCCTTTTCTTTGTAGAGCATGCATTTTCAGTGCTAATTCATGAACCTTTTCATTTGGTCAGAGCTCAACACAGTTTCTTTTGGATATCAGATGATCGTATAGTTTGAACTCCAATTATTACTCTGAAAGAGATACACCTGAGGGTAGTAGTGAGGACTCCCCCTAAGATAGGCAATTGATTTTAATAGTTTCTTTTTGCCTTTTTCACCTTGCCTTTTTCCATTGAAAGGTATCATCTCTTTTTTGAGTAATAGGCTTTTTATGATTCTCAAGTTCTACAGTCTCAATCATCCTTAGAGTATTAAATCATTGAGGATCCTTTCCGTGCAAGCCAACAGTACCATGAGATACTACAGTTCCTGCTAGTTAATGAATGCAATACTACACAAGTTGTCACGCCCCAATTTCCTTACACCTAGAAACGATTAGTGACTGCCCATGCTCGCACCCGAAGGGTCAAGGGGTTGGTGCAAGCACCTAGACTGGACTTATGCAACGGGTGGTGTCCCAATACTACACATCCGGGCTAACATGCCAAAGGACATGCCCCTGATTCCAACCATACACACAATCATCATTCAGTCAAAATACCATACCACAGTTTACTTCATTTCAAAGAGGACTCAAGTCCATTACAACTCAAATGGGGAAAAGCTCCCAATAAACCCACAATACCAAATTCAGTTTACAAAATAGCCCAAACCAAAACAGAAAGCCACAGATACATTAACAATCAAATAAGGAGGGTCCCATAGCCTCTATGGCCAATCACCTCAGCTCTGTCACGTATCGCCGGCTAGACCCTGCAAAGAGAATAGTTCAAAGGAGGGGTGAGCAAACCACAGCTCAGTAGGGATGAAGTCTCCTCGGGCCCATCCCACTCTACTGGAATGCATGTTTAGTGGATGCTTGTGCTAGTGTAGTGAACTAGTTGAAACCACACACAAAAACCATCAAACACATCCCATATTCAAAGAGGGGGGGGGGGTTCTAGTGATATAACTATCCCATACGCAAGGCTCCAGTCTAGTGATTGTCCCATACCCAAGGCTCCAGTCCAATGACTGTCCCGTAATCAAAAGGGTTCCAGCTTAGCAACTGTCCCGTGGATCAAAAGCTCCAGCTCAACAGCTGTCCTGTAGCATACAACATTAAGCACTCAAAGAAAACTCAGTGAAATGCAGCCACATAACTTAGCACAAGGTGCCCAGCAGGCATAATTTAACTCAATACAAGATGCTCAACAGGCATAATACAACTCAGCACATATCAGTATGATTTGCAATGCACTCAGTTTATGTAGTGCAGCCACAATCTCAGTAACATTCACAGTATACAGTTTCTTTTCCCATATCAGTGTTCCTTAACTGTTCTGGTATGTTTTTAGGTAAATTAACTCCGGGACTTCATCCCAATCACATTATTTTCCACTCAAGAACCTGCTGGCTAAATGGGGAAGCTAGAGGAGGCAAAATAAGGGGGTGAACGTCATATGGGCCATATGACGTGTAGGGGGATGTTTGGCTCCCTGCCCTCTACACATCTCAAGGAACATTGGGGTAAAATTTCAAACCAATTGGGCTTGCACGTGAAATGGGCTTTTCACGTGCAATATGGCGTGCAGCCATATTTTGCACAGAGACCTTTGTTTTGTTGTTTTAATCAGTTTTCTATAAAAGACCTCTCTCAAATTCTTTTTAGATTGTGAGTTATCAGACTCTAAAGTTAGGGTACATAGCCTGGTTTCAACTCCAGCTATGTCCCTCGTATCAACCTACCCATCCAGACCATCCCAGATTATTTTATTCACTTTTAACTATCCAGATATACTAGAAACCTCACAATCAATCATCATATGCATGTGGGGGCAAAAACTCAACATCAACATGAACAGGATCATAACAGATCCGTACCCAGCAAACTCATTAATCGCAACGAAGGGTATAAACCCAGAATTCTCAATATTCATATCAGAGGGTATAGACCCAGAATTTTCAGAGGAAGGCATGAATATGAACACGAATTTCCTACCTCAAAATTGGAGAATACAACTGGTCATTGTATTATAGCAATCACATCTCCGGGCTCTCGTCCACCGCAGGAACCTTGGATCGCCGGCCTTGGATCATCCTCGCCGTCTCAGGCCGTGTCTCCCTCTTTCCGGCAGTCTCCCTCTCTGGCCATGTTTCTCTCTCTCTCTCTCTCTTAAGGGGTGACAGCTACTAGGGTTTTGGAATGAGAATCCCCTAATTTTGAAGCCGTTTTCCTTTATATATTTTCCCACATAATCAAAACAATGTAGTTTTGATTAATTTAAAGCCCAGCATCTATAAGCCCAAAGCCAAGGTTTTCTAATCCACTTCATTAAGCTCTACAGCCCAACTCATATTTTAAATAAAACTCTCAAATATATATTAATTGGGATATTTTAATTCATGTGAAATTCCCAAAATACCCCTCAGGGCCTCGAACTCTGAATCGAGCCCAAGATAGTCAAAAATCTCCAATTGACGAGCACATCACTGTGCTGATGTTTATTCTCTAAAACAAGGCCTCTTACTCAAGGCTAACTCCAAGAACCCCTCAAATACGGGTCCTTACATCCTCTCCCCCTTAAAGACTTTTCGTCCTCGAAAAGAAAGCTGGGGTTGAAAGGAAACCACAACCACAATCAATGCACCCAATACATAACAAAATAATTGATCAGTACCCATGTAACAGCAAAATAAAATCAGTACCAATAGTACCTGATGTTTTTTGCCTTCCTCCCCTCCTCCAGGGTTGTTCGTCCTCGAACAGATTAGGGTAGTGAGCACGCATCTCAGTCTCACATTCCCAAGTCTCTTCCTCCATACCTCGGTGTTGCCACAACACCCGAACTAGTGGAATAGTCTTTCCTCGGAGCTACTTCTCGCGCCTATCCAAAATACGGATTGGGGCCCCAATAACTGTCATATCTTCCTGAATATCCAGATTACTCCAATCCAGTACATGTGTGGGATCTGGATGATATGCCCGTAACTGGGATACATGGAAAACATTGTGAACTCTGCTCAAACTAGGTGGTAAGGCCAACCTATAAGTAACAGGTCCAACTCTGCTCAAAATCTCAAATGGTCCAATGTATCTTGGAGATAACTTGGATCCCTTTCTAAATCTTTTATGTCCTTTCCGTGGAGAAACACGAAGGAACACATGATCTCCAATCAAAAACTCTAATGGTCGGCGTCTCTAGTCCGCATAGGACTTCTGTCGACTCTGAGCTGTAAGAAGGCGCTGCCTAATCAGCTGTACCTTGGCCGTAGCCTCTTGGACCAATTGGGGTCCCAACATGGCTGCTTCTCCAGCCTCTGCCCAACATAATGGAGACCGACATGGTCTACCATACAGTGCCTCAAACGGGGCCATCCCAATAGAAGCTTGATAGCTATTATTATAGGCAAACTTTACCAGAGGAAGGTGAGAAGCCCACGATCCTCCAAAATTGAGCACACAAGGTCTCAACAGATCTTCTAGTGTCTGAATGGTCCTTTCTGACTGACCATCAGTCTCGGGGTGATAAGTTGTGCTCAGATTGAGTCGTCTCCCCAAGGCTTCTCGCAAGCCACTCCAAAATCGTGAGGTGAACCGTGCATCTCTGTCTGAAACGATAGACACGGGTACCCCATGCAATCTGACAATTTCGTTGATATACAACTGGCTTAAGGTGCCAATGGAGTCTCACTCCCGAATAGCTAAGAAATGGGCTGATTTTGTCAAACGATCTACAATGACCCATATCATGTCCTTCTGGCCAGAGGTGGTGGGAAGTCCTGTCACGAAGTCCATGGTAATGTGTTCCCACTTCCACTCAGCCACAGGTAAGGGCTGCAATTGACCCGCAGGTCGTTGGTGCTCTGCCTTCACTTGCTGACAAGTGAGGCACCTGGAAATAAATCCCGCTACGCTCCTCTTCAATCCTAGCCACCAGAACTGTGCTCTCACAGCATGATACATCTTTCTCCCCCAGGGTGTATAGCCAAACAGGAATGATGAAATTCCCTCATCAAATCCTCTCGAAGGAAGGGCGGCACTATCAAATACCCCTGAAACCTCAACTCTTTTTTAATTCCTTCTGTCCACTCTTCGGACAGCTCACCTGTAAGGACCCGTACCTTGAGTTAGTCACAGTTTTGCCTTCTGGGTAGGGTTTTTTCTACATTTTGACCTAGTGAATGGGCTCAAATGAATTCATGTGCAAAAGGAAAAATGCTTAGAATGATGTCCTCTATCTACCACAGAAGTTTCAGGCCAAATGGACGTGTATGTGAGGTGCACGTAAAATGGGTCTATTTCACGTACAAATGTGGTTGTCGTCTACATGATGCAAGGAGGCTAGGGGTGAAGTTTGAGCGCATTTGGAGTGCATTTGGAGTTGCACGTGAATTGGGGAATTCACGTTCAAATTGGCGTGCAGCCATATTTTTGCATGGTTCCCTTGGTTTTGACATTCTAGTGATCTTCCTCCAAAGGACCATGTTGAAATTCTGAGTATTTTGGCCTATATGGGTGCGGAAAGGTGCTAACTTGTGTGATCAAAACTACATCGTTTTGATCCTGGGATTTACTTAATCAAAACTACGTCGTTTTGATGTGGGTAGTGTCTATATAATGAGGGCTTGAGTTTGAGTTTAGGGTTCTTGTGTTCTACTTTGCTTGCAAGCTCTTTGAGAGAGGAGAGAGAGAGAGAGAGAGGATCTCCGGGCGTTGCCGTAGTGGTTCACATCGTTGGAAGGTGTCTAGTGTAGAGGTTAGGACAAAAGTCCGAGGTAGGGATTCATGTTCTTCCTAACTCTCCTCTGTTCTAGGATATTCGCCTATATATATATATGTAAATCCATATAGGTGTGATCTCCTATATGGATGTTGGCCTTCAGTGGCATGTTCTGTTGATTCTGATGTTGAATTTGGCCTGAGGATTTTTTGGGTTTGTTTATGCCCACCGTGTGTTTGATGAAATGTCTGTGAGGCCTGCATACTATGTATTTCAATATAATGCCTGTGAGACCTTGTGTATGGGCGTCTGATGATATACCTGTGTGACTGGTGTGTACTGTGTTTGATTTGTATTTGATAAAAAGCCTGTGAGGCTGATGTGTGTGGCTTGTATCTGACCATGTTGGTCCCTCGAAATAAAGTGTAAATCGTGTCTTGAGTTTACATGTTGATATGTAATGCTATGCTTATTCTTCGCTGGTCTGTTTGAGACCGAAGTGAGATATGGGCCAGGCATAATAGCTGGACCCCTTGAGATTTGGCCAGGACGTGGTCCTGAGTCTCGGTGTAGCACTCACGACGGTGGGCTAAGTCTACACCCATTCCTGAGGGTAGGTATGGCGCTCGAGGAGGTGGTTGACCATATCTGACTCGGGTGGAAAATGTTGCATTGGTGTCCATGCAACATTCGCCTGGATGTGGTATGTCATGTCGCCGTGGTGGCGGGGTGTCCTCTGCCCTTCAGTGCGGGCTCAGGTAAAGAGTGTTTACTGGGTGATATTTACTGCTTTAGCCTTAGGCACGACACAAGCACAAGCATACACATATCATGCATGTTGTAGAGCGGGACGGGTCCTGGGGAGACCGGATCCCCTACCGAGCTATGGTTTGCTCACCCCTCCTATAAACCGTCCTTTTGCCAGGGTTTAGCAGGCGGTAGGTGAAGGCTGAGGAGCTAGGTCCCTGAGGCTGGGAGTTTTATGTTATTTCCTTTGTCGTGCTCGTGGTTTTATGTTCTGGAAATTGGTTTGGTTTTATTTGTAACAGTACACCTGGTTTCATAGGGGTTTTTTCCCGACTGGGTTGTAATAAACATTTAGTCTTTAAAATGAAATAAAATGAGATGTTGTTATTCAATTTGTGTTTGTGTGCGTGGTTTGGGAGCAGGAGCATGCCCCTTGGCATGTTAGCCTGGTTGTGCAGGTTTGGGACAGCACCCGTGCCAGACGTCCTTTTAAGGTGCTTGCACCAACCCCTTGTCCCTTCGGGTGCGGGCATGGGCAGTCACTACTCATTTCCAAGTAGAAGGAAATTGGGGCGTGACAATATGGTATCGAGCGATAGTTCATGGTCTGGTGGACCTAGGATAGTGGGGGAGGCCTGGCTGCTTCGAGACTCTTAGGAGGCGGTATAGGACACGCCTGATCAACGTGGTCCTATCTGGTCTTCTGGGGTGTACTCAGGGGTAGTTAGACCAAGGAGTAGGGCATTTGCATTTGGGTTGAGGGTGCATACATGCATTAGCATTAGGGCACTAGTTTAATTTCAGTATGAGTATCGTGATTGGACATGCTATGTTGCTGAAACTTGTTGCTAAAAACAAAATTTTGTTCTTTGTGAAATTCGGTGATTTTCTGTGAGGCTTGTTGCTATGAATTGCTCCCGTGTGTACTTCGTGATTTACCTATGTGTTTAAATGTAAAATGTTGCTTGAGTACCTCATGGCCCATGGGGATGAGGGTGTGTAGAGCTTGAGAGAAGGCTGATCCTAGTTTGGTTTAAATTATGTAGACTATGCCTCCTAGGAGAGTAACCCGAGCTACTCCAGTGTAGAAGATGAATCTTCGCACGTCGCTGGAGAGGAAAGAGGACAGCATGTAGAGGGCGATGATCCCCCTGGAGCGGATCATGGCCCAAGTCCGGGCCCTAAGTGAGAACGTGCAAGGCATGCGTGAGGACCTCAGGGGAGAGATCCTAAACGAGGTGCGTCAGGAGATGATGGCACGACAGGCAGTGCCACCCTCTCCACCCCGTGAGGCGGAACCTCCGTGTAGGCAGGAAATGCCGGTGAGGCGGGAAGAGGGAGACGTGTTGACGCAGTTCCGAAAGGAACATCCACCAAGGTTCAAGGGAGGAGCCGAACCTCTAGGAGAGGAGCACCGGCTGCGGTAGATCGAGCATGTGTTCTCCTTTCTTCGACCCCGGGAGGAAGACAAAGTGAGACTAGCATCCAGCGGTTGGAGGAGGAAGCCTTGGAATGGTGGCTTAGCATCTCAGGAAGCCGGGACATGGAGACCATGGCCTGGGATGAGTTCCTCCAGCTGTTCCATGAGGAGTTCTTTCCAGAGTCATTGCGGTGGCGGAAGCGGGAGGAGTTCGGCAGCACTGAAGCGGGGATCGCGCTCAGTAGCGAGTATGAGCGAGATTTCCGGGGCTGAGTCGGTTTGCTCCGAAGCAATATCAAGGGAGGACCTGAAGGCCCATAAGTTTACCATGGGTCTCAAACCTGCCCTGAAGCAAAGGGTGGAGATGCTTGCGACCGAAGACCTATCTTGAAGTCGTGGACACCGCCAAGATTGTTGAGAGAGGATTAGAGGAGGGAAGACAGGCTCACCAGGAGCGGATGGGGCAGAGCGCGCGCGACAAGCACGGTGAAACCAAGAGGCGAAGGTTGAGCCCGGGAGTGGGACTTTTCCCAAGGATAGGGGCCAAGCTTCAATGGCTCCGCCCCAGATCCCGTTACTTTGGAGGACAGGGGAGTCTTGCTGGGAACTTCCCAAGCGGGAGTACCTGTTGTGGCCTGTCGGGGCACGTCAAACATGAGTGCCCCAAGCAGCACTTGACGTGTCATAGCCGTGGGAAGGTGGGACACATCAGCAAGGTGTGTTTCAAGCAAGGGGAACAGCGGGGGAGCTGGAAGCTTAGCACAAGGGAGCAGGGGTGGGACCCAATTTCAGGCCCCGGCCCCTAAGCCAGGCACATTCGTGGCAGGCCCGGTCAGGCTGGTTCCGGCCACACTAGGCCACAGGGGGAGAGGCAACCACAAGGAGGATCGGAGGGGCGTCCTAGTGGACTGAGCAGGAGCAAAAGGGAAGGCAAGTGAGGCTAGTGGTGGGGCAGGCCAAGGCAGAGTGTTCGCGCTTACCTCGGCACCCGGTGAAATGGAGGAATTACTATCACCCTCCGAGGAAGGTGGGGCTGGACCTTCGGTGGTTGGAGGTACTATTCTAATATCTCGCACTGTTGCTGCATTGTTTGATACCGGAGCTTCGTGTTCCCTGATTGCTAAGTCCTTGGTGGAGAGCCTTGGACTTGATTGTGTGGAGGCCGATCGACCTCGAGGGTCGAGTCCCCAATGGGAGGTGTGGAGTTGATCCACCAAATGTGTCGAGAGTGTGCGCTTACGATAGGAGAGGTTGACCTCTCATTTGATTTGTACGTAATGCCCATGAGGACTTTTAGTTTGATTCTGGGGATGGACTGGTTGATGGCCTTTCAGGCTAAGATTGACTGCTATAGGCGACGAGTATCATTTACTACACCCACAGGATCTTCTTGTACCTTAGTGGGTGAATGGGATAGGAATGCTGGGAGAGTTGGACCGACGAGGGAGCTATGGGGCAATATTACCCATAGGCTTACCACCCTAACCTTTGAGGAGGAAGGTAACTTAGAGAAAAGGGTGTGGCCAGATGTTGTCGAAAATTTCTAGGATGTCTTTCCTGGGGAGTTGTTGGAGTTGCCTCCACACAGAAGTATCGAGTTCACGGTTGAACTGTTGCCAGGGGTGAGACCCATCTCACAAGTAGCACACCGGATGGGACCTGCTGAGTTGCGGGAGCTTCAGAAGCAAATAAAGGAACAGGGAGATAAAGGTTTTATCCATCCTAGTACCTCACCTTGGGGTGCACCAGTCTTGTTTGCTAAGAAGGCAGATGGTTCGTTGCGACTTTGCATTGATTATCGGAAGCTGAATCAAGTAACAATAAAGAACAAATACCCTTTGCCGCAGATCGATGACTTATTCGACCAGCTGAGTGGAGCACGGTGGTTCTCAAAAATCGATCTGCGTTCGGGATATCATCAATTGAGGGTCAGGAGCGAAGACATCCCTAAGACGGCGTTCAGGTGCAGATATGGACACTATGAGTGATTAGTGATGCCTTTTGGGCTCACGAACGCACCTGCCGTGTTCATGCATCTAATGAATCAGGTATTTGGCCCAGACCTGGATTCCTTCGTGGTGGTATTTATTGACGACATCCTTGTGTACTCCAAAACCCAAGCTGAGCATGAGGAGCACTTGGCCGTGGTGCTGCAGGCGCTACGAGATCATCACTTGTATGCTAAATTTAGCAAGTGTGACTTCTGGATGCGAGAGGTGCATTTTCTTGGGCATGTGGTATTTGCCGAAGGAGTTAGAGTGGACCCAACCAAGATTGAGTCCGTAGCATCTTGGAAGAGGCCCACAAATGTTCTTGAGATCCGGAGTTTCTTGGGTCGCGGGGGTATTACCGGCGTTTTGTGGAAGGATTTTCTCGGTTGGCGGCGCCCATGACAGCTCTTACACGGAAGGGAGCTAAATTCGAGTGGACGGACAAGTGCCAGCAGGCATTCGAGGAGTTGAAGACTCGCCTGACTACTGCACCGGTGTTGAGTCTACCGCAAGAGGGAGTGCCATTCGAGGTGTATTGTGATGCGTCTCGCGTTGGACTGGGTGTGTTCTGATGCAAGAACGCCAAGTCATAGCATATGGCTCACGACAGCTGAAGTCCCATGAGCAAAACTACCCAACACACGACCTAGAGTTAGCAGTAGTTATTTTTGCCCTGAAGTCTTGGCGACATTACCTGTTGGGAGAGAAATTTGTGGTATATATTGACCACAAAAGCCTACAGTATATCTTCACCCAGAGAGACCTAAATTTGCGACAATGGAGGTGGGTAGAGTACCTGCAAATGTTTGACTTCACGCTCTCCTACACGCCTAGGAAGGGAAATTTAGTAGCCGACGCGCTAAGTAGAAAAGGGAAAGCTGAGGTTTCCATGAGAGAATGGAAAATGATGGAGCAGTTGGCAGTGCTTCAGGTGCAACCTGCTTTCAGCAGTGAGGGAGCTATCCTGTGTCCTCTCACTGTGATACCAAAGTTGTATCAGCGTGTCCGTGAGGGACGATTAGGCGACGTGGTTCGTGAGGTGATCCGGGCCCAGGATAGAGGCCGGAGAGCCGTCGAGAGCCGGACGAAGGAGTTGAGCATGAGCTGAAATTTCGGGGGCGTTTGATAGTACCACCTCCCTTGCGTGAGGATGTGCTGAGGGAATTTCATCATTCCCGTTTGGCTGTACATCCAGGAGGAACTAAGATGTATCATGCCTTTCGCGCACAGTTCTGGTGGCCGGGGCTGAAACGGAGGGTAGCGGAGTTTGTTTCCAGGTGCCTTACTTGTCAGCAAGTGAAGGCAGAGCACCAACGACCCGCTGGTCAATTGCAGCCCTTACCTGTAGCTGAGTGGAAGTGGGAGCATATTACCATGGACTTCGTGACGGGACTTCCTACCACTTCTCAGTAACATTACAATCTCAGTATGATTTACAATATGATTTACAATGCACTCAGTTCATGTAGTGCAACCACAATCTCAGTAACATTCACAGTATACAGTTTCTTTTCCCATATCAGTGTTCCTTAACCGTTCTGGTAAGTTTTTAGGTAAATTAACTCCGGGACTTCATCCCAATCACATTACTTTCCACTCAAGAACCTTCTGGCTAAATAGGGAAGCCAGAGGAGGCAAAATAAGGGGGTGCACGTCATATGGGCCATATGACATGCAAGGGGATGTTTGGCTCCCTGCCCTCTACACATCTCATGGAACGTTGGGGTAAAATTTCAAACCAATTGGGCTTGCACGTGAAATGGGCTTTTCACGTGCAATATGGCGCAGCCATATTTTGCGCAGAGACCTTTGTTTTGATGTTTTAATCGCTTTTCTCTAAAGGACCTCTCTCAAATTCTTTTTAGATTGTGAGTTATTAGACTCTAAAGTTAGGGTACATAGCCTGGTTTCAACTCCAACTATGTCCCTCATATCAACCTACCCATCCAGACCATCCCAGATTATTTTATTCACTTTTAACTATCCAGATATACTAGAAACCTCACAATCAATCATCATATGCATGTGGGGGCATAAATTCAACATCAACATGAACAGGATCATAACAGATCCGTACCCAGCAAACTCAGTAATCGCAACAAAGGGTATAAACCCAGAATTCTCAATATTCATATCAGAGGGTATAGACCCAGAATTTTCAGAGGAAGGCATGAATATGAAAACGAATTCCCTACCTCAAAATCGAAGAATACAACTGTTGGACCCCATTTTGACCGGGCCAGATCACAGCTGAGAAATCGAAAAATGAAAGTCATTTCTAAGGGATCTCAAAATGTCCCAAGGTCACCACCAAAGGATAGAGGACAAAATTTGGAAACCAACGCACTTAACCGTGCCCAAATCCGACTTGAAACGAAGAAGTTATGACGAAAATAGTTTTGGGCATGAAAGGTCAAACGTGCGGAAAGATGGTCAATGCCCTCGGTTAAACCGACTGAAAATGTGATTGCGAAAATCCCTAGAAACAGTTCAGGCGAATTTATGGCCACTGCCTCGAAGACTCGTAGTCCAAGCCTGCACTTGCAGCACTCACTCGAAGACTCATAGTCAAAGACTCGTAGTCCAAGCCTGCACTCGCAGCACTTACATTCGAAGCCTCGCAGGCAGCCTCGAAGACTTGCAGTAGTCAGCCTCGAAGCCTTGCAGTCAGCCTCGAAGCCTCGTAGCCAAGCCTGCACCCGCAACACTCACACTCGAAGATTCGTAGCTGCTGCCTCGAAGACTCGTAGTCCAAGCCTGCGCTCATAGCTTCGTAGCCTCGTAGCTCACTTGCCCTCACACTCGAAGACTCGTGGTCAAAGACTCGCAGCGTAGCCTCGTAGCCACAACTGCGCAGTGCCGCCTCGTAGCCTTGTAGTCTCAACCTTCGACCCTACGACCTTCAAGGCAACCTTCAGCTCCGACCCTACGACCTTCGAGGCAACCTCCGACCCTTCGAAGCAGGCTACGAGCTTCAACCCTTCGAGGCAACCTTCAGCTCCAACCTTCGACCCTCCAAGGCAACCTATGACCTTCAACTCTTCAAGGCAACCTTCAGCTCCGACCCCACAACCTTTGAGGCAACCTCCAACCCTTCGAAGCAGGCTACGACCTTCAACACTTCGAGGCAACCTTCAGCTCCGACCCTACGACCTTTGAGGCAACCTTCAGCTCTGACCCTACGACCTTCGAGGCAACCTTCAGCTCCGACCCCACGACCTTCGAGGCAACCTTCGACCCCTGACCTGCAGCTGCAACCTTCGACCCTTCGAGGCAGCTGCGACCTTCGATCCTTCAAGGAAGCCTTCAGCTACGACCTTCGAGGCAGCCTCCAACCTTCGATCCCTGTCCTTCAGCTGTAACCTTCGACCCTTCGAGGCAGCTGCAACCTTCGATCCTTCGAGGCAGCCTTCAGCTATGACCTTCGAGGCAGCCTCTAACCTCTGACCTATGACCTTCGAGGCAGCCTCCAGCCTCTAGCCTTCAACCTTGCGATCTGCAAACCCCAGAACGACACCATTTTTGCTTCCCTTTTAAGTGCACAGTAAAGCGGGCGCTGTGCCTCTCGGAATTAATTCTAAACGGCTCAGAACGCGTGTTTAATGCCTGGGACCCATTTTCATCTCATAAATGCATATGTCGTTCTTGAAACTTGCTGTCAATGCATAGGAACTCCAAAGGTCACATCATTTAATTCTCCAAGTTCCCAAGAAGCCGTCTATCCCCTCCAAAACTTCTATAAATAGTCATTTGCTTCACCAAACAAGGGGAGGAGATCGTTTTATCTTTTGAGACTGATGGCTAGCCACATAGAGAGTCCAACAAGGAGTTCAAGGATTCAACAAGCGTGGTGCTGTTCTTAGAATAAATTCTTGCGGGCTGAAGCTGAAAAGGACATCAAGCATTCCCCTTACTGGGTTTTCGTCCTTGCACTCGTCAAGCATTCAAAAAAGGAATAAGGCACTAGCAGGAACATCGGCTTCGATTTCCAGGTTCTTATTCCCTTCTCTCTCAAATTTTTATCATAAACTATATCAGAAATCTCCCCCCTTTTTATTCAAAAATACACAAAAACATTTTCAAAGGCCCGGTGGCCGTGGGATTGAGCTTTCATGCTCATATGCTCGCCACTTGGCCAACATTGGGTCCAATAGTGAATCTGAGCTTCATAGTATGCTCTTTACGACATCAGACCCTACTTCTTCGTTTTCAAGATAAAACCCCAAATTCTTTTTAAACAAACCCAGGCTTTTGTGGCTGTGAGATTAAGTCCTATTGCTTATATCTTCACCACCTGGCCAACATCAACTGTGGTAATGAATCCAAGCTCCACGCTGTGCTCTTCAGGCTACGGGCTTTCTTTCCGTTTTCCTCGATAAAACAAAAGAATAACATTCTTTTTTTCTAAGTAAACCAACCACAGTTTTTACAATGAGATAAAAGGAAAGAAAAGGAAATTAAAATAAGCAAGCACCCATAGACAAAGACTAGGTACCAATTTTGGGCGCTGTGGGGGTGCAAGAGCCTATTCTTCCTTCCCCACACGTAATCGACTCCCGAACCTTTTCTCTGGAACCGTAGACCCTCCTAGGTGGCCAAACACACCTTCATCTTTGTTTGGTGGCGACTCTGTTTCTTCTATCTCTCTTTTTGGTTTTGTGTGAGTTATGGCAATGATGGCTCAATGACCAAATCTCCATCCAAAGGAGTAATCTCAAGCCGGTCACGAGCCCGGACGACACCGGGTGATGACAGTTGGCGACTCTGCTGGGGACTTTGAGAGAGTCTAGCCATGGCCTTTTGTTTTTGGAGTGCTTGCTTGTTTATTTCTCTTTCTGTCTTCTTCATTTTTGTATAAACTGCATTGTTTGCGCATACATGCATTTCTCTCTCCCTCTAACCCTATACCCGGGTTTTCTATTGCTTCCCTAGCTTTAGCGAGGCTTAATAAGGATGCCCCGTGGATTCTATCTCATGCAAGGTACCTAAACTCCTCACCCAAGCAGGGTCCTTTTTGAGGGCCCCCTCCGTTAATGCCTCTAGAGGTACGGAGCTTCTGCCATGAGATAGTTTGGGAACCAACGAATAAGATAGGCGTATGTGTAGATGCCCATCAGGGGTTTTGACCTTCATGTGTATGCTTTAACATTGGTGTGACATTACTCGCACCTTGTTTGCCGACTCCTGCGTTTTTACCACATTTCGCCTTGATTCACTCTAACCCGCACTCATTTTGCTTGACGCATATCACGATATCCCATGCATACATATAGGGAATATGGCAAGTTTTGGGAACCTTTTGAGGGGCACCAGAGACCCTGAAGACGTGGAAGAAGTGGAGCATGCCTCCATTCAAATCCAGCGACAATTAGGAGACTTCTCACCCAAGACGTACCCTATGGCCGATCAAATCATCATGGACACTTGGGTCGAACTCCCCAAAGACCTCCGAGCCACATGGAGTGAATGGCCTAGCGTGAGACACATAGCTTACACCCAACAGTTTGGTGATCTCCTGCTCCTGTCACAACTTCCAGTTGATGAGAATATCATCAAAGCAGCGATCCACTTCTGGGACCCGAGACGGAGGTGCTTCACCTTTAATGACATCGACCTGGTGCCAACTTTGGAGGAATATCGAAGAATCCTCCACATCCCCTTTGAAGAAGACGACATTGTTTTCCAACCCAACCCACAGAAGTCTTGCAGACGGGGGTAAGCACATTTCATGGGTTTCAAATGCTTGGGCAAGGACAAAAAGATCATCGACCCTGTGATCAAAGTAGATGGCAAAGAAATCATTCCATGGGAGTTTGTCAGAGGCCAACTGAAAGGTGCAAACGAGGATAAGGCCCATTCGCTCATCACCCTTGCTATTTACGGGTTGGTGGTCTTTCCACGGGTGACTTGTTACATTGACGGGACCGTTTTCGAGCTAGTGGCACAAGTGACCGGTGGCGCTGACCCTATTCCGGCCATACTCGCCAAAACCATCAGATCGCTATCATTTATCCGGACTACAGGAGGTGTTCGCTTCATGGGGTGCCTCCCTCTCTTGTACACATGGCTCAAAAGCCATCTCCACTATGTTACCCCGCAATTCAGGGCTGTTTACTCATGGCCCCCTACCGTCATACTAGACATTCTAAGAAGCTCGTGGCTCTTACCCAGTAATCTCAACGGATGGAGAAGGTTGCTGAATTGCCTGAGTGAGGCAAATGTTGTCTGGATGGCACCCTGGATGCCAAGAAAACATATGACCTATAGGCCGGGAAGGTACAACTGGGTCCCACTCCTTGGACCATGGGGCGGGACTGCCTACGCCCCTCTTCAAGTGGCAAGGCAGCTGGGAAATAACCAAATTGTCCCAGTTCTCTACGGAATGCAAAGATGTGATATTAACCATGGCACAGGAAGGGGCTGAATCAGTCGCCGATCGGATGTTCAACGCCGCGTTACAGCCTAGGAAGATCGGCTTCCTCCTCTATTACCCCGATGTTGTCCTGTCCTATGTTTTTTGGCGGGAGAAACTAGAAGCGGAACAACTCCTACAGCAGAAAGAACTTGTCGGTACTCTTCCGACCAAGAAGATAATGACAATGCGTGAATCCGGGAAAGGAAAGCCTAGTAATGCATCAAGCTCATCAAGGAAAGGAAGGCATTAAGTGGGATCGCCTCTCTAAAGGAACCCAAAACTTGTCTTGCATCATGTAGCTGCATCTACATTTGAATAGCTTGTACCCATAAGCGGCTTTGTCCTATTTACATCAATAAAATCTGTTCTTGTTTGTTTCCCATCTGATATGCATAAGCCTTAACATTCATTATAGGAAGCATGGCAAGCTTTGATCATCTCCTAGCTAATTGTGAAGACAAGGAAGACATGACAGAGGTCACACATGCAACTTCAGCAATTCAACAACACTTTGGAGACTTTTCAGGAGAAAGTGCCAAGCAAACCATGCTAGCCCCTGAAGTCCAGATGCGTGTCCAAATGGCCCACCGAGAGGAACTTGACGATATATGGGCATGATGGCCTTTCCACATACAGGCTGCCTACATTAAAAAATACGGGGACTTGTTACATCTAACGCGAGTACCTGTCGATGAGCCTATGTTGAAGGCGGCAGCATATTTCTGGGATCCAAGGCGGAGGTGCTTCGCTTTCAACGAACAGGATTTGACTCCTACTGTGGAGGAGTATCAAGCCCTCTTGGGACGACCAATCAACGGAGGCTCGGAAGTTTTTCTACCAACCATACAAGTTTCCTGCCTGCAGACCCTATCACAGTTCTTGGGAATGACAGAAGACAAGGTAGCCCAGATCGTGCACCGCAGGGGTGGACTCGAGGTCATCCCATGGCCCGTGATCTGAGACAAAATATCTCGAGCACCAGGCATAGAACTCTACTCTTTATTCACACTAGCCATGTATAGAGTAATTGTATTTCCCAAGTTCTTGGGTTACATTAACGGATTTGTATGCGAACTTGTGATGCGAACATTAGGAGGGGCCGATCCGGTTCCTGCAATCCTTGTTGAGACAATCAGATCATTATCACGCGTACGAATTTTGGGGCAGGGTCGTTTCAAACGATGCCTTCCACTCCTCTGCGCATGGTTGAAAAGTCAATTCCCAAGCAAAGACGCACAACTCGCAGAAGTGGCAGCATTTCCACATAGTGCATTACCCGAATTCATTCTACAGGAATGGGAGTTACCTGAAACAAAGGAGGATTGGATCAATGAGCTGCAAACCTTAACTGATAATCAAATTGTATGGAATGCTCCATGGATGCCCAAAGTCGACATAATTTATAGCTGTGGGCCATGTAATTGGGTCCCATTACTTGGTCCGTGGGGAGCTACCGCATATGCCCCTCTTCAGGCAGGAAGACAACTTAGGGGTCATCAGATTATTCCTGTGTTGCATGAGATAGAAGCTTTTGACTTCACATACATTGACCTCGAGACTCGATGCAAAGCTTTTCGAGGGTATCTAGCATGGCAAGCACCTCAGAAAGTCAGTAGTAATTCTTATTACCCCGAAGTTCATCCATTATTCCCCCCTGGCGGCAGCAGTACATAGCTTATGCGGAGGTCCACCAAGATCCAAGACTGCTGCTCCTTCAAAAGGAAAATGAACTCGAGAACTTGCGGCAGAAGGTTCAAGAACAAGAGGAGATCATCGAAAAGCTGGGTAAAAGAATTCACCAATTGGAGGAGTAATCCGAAATCGGAAATTAGTTTGAAATGATCAAGGCTTGTTCCAATTCATCTAGTCGCATAAGCATAAGACTATCCTCGTTATACTTCAATCTTCTTTCCACCAATAATGTATTTGGTTTCATCAATTAATAAACTGTTTTTTGCCATTTCCATCATTAACCATTCGTTGCATGCATTCACTACATGCATTCATACATTCATGGTAAAAAGCAAAATTCGAAAAAGAGAACAATAGAAAGCTTAACCAATAAGCATTTCCAGATCAAACAAGATTGGGCATTCCTATAACTTGAGATCAACCCGTAATCAAGCTATGTCAGACCAGGGTATGGGAGACAATACAGAGGACCGAATTTTAGGGCTCGAGCAAGCTCAACAAGAGTTGGGGGGCAGTCTCCACGAGGTTCAGCTTCAGTTAAAAACCATGATGGACTTACTGACCAAAGTTGCAACCGTAAGGGAAGCTGCCCCAGCAGAAGGAGTAGCGAATCAGGGACAAACGCAGAACCCACTGTAGGGGTTTGTGCAAACTCAAACAGAATCCCAAGCCTATGCACAACCTAATGTGGTCCTGGGTAGTTCTCGCCAAGTTCCGACTACACCACCAAATGCGGGAACACCAATCTCAGAACATCCCGTGGGAGTAAAGGACTTACCTGTTCCCAAGGAAACCAACGAAAAACCAAGCTGGAAACAAATAGAAGCAAGGTTGAAGGCCGTTGAAGGGGCAAAAAGTTATGGGACAACTAATGCCTATGATTTATGCTTGGTGCCGGGGGTCGTGCTACCTCCAAAGTTCAAAATGCCGGATTTTGAGAAATTCAATGGTACCCTATGTCCAAGGATCCATTTGATAATGTATTATCGCAAGTTGGCCGCACATACCAACAATGACCAACTGTTAATGCACTGCTTCGAAGAAAGCTTAACCGGCGGGCCATTACGATGGTACATTCAGTTAGAAGGAAGTCGTATCCGCACCTGGAATGACTTGGCCATAGCCTTCTTAATGCAATACAAACATGTCACGTAACTGGCAATAGACAGACTAGCGTTGCAGTCATTTGAGAAAGCTGATAAAGAAAGTTTCAAGACTTACGCTCGAAGGTGGAGAGAAGCAGCTATGGACGTTCAGCCCCCACTAACTGAACGAGAGCTCACCACCCTTTTCGTTAGTACCTTAAGGGGTGTTTATTATGAAAAGCTAGTTGGGAATGTATCAAATAGCTTCGCCGATTTAGTTGCCTCAGGAGAAAGAATTGAAGGTGGCTTCAGAGAAGGTAGGCTTGGCAGGAATAAAACCGAGACTTTTAGAAAGCCTACGCCACCCAATCGCAAAAAAGAAGAAGAAGCACAAGCAGTCTGGCAACCCAAACTTGACTTCACTTCCTCCGGGGCACAATCAGGGCAGTATATCACGCAAGGTTATTACGGCGGGCAAACCATGGCATCTTATGCGGCATCAGCCCCACCACCACAATTCCCGCAGTATCATCCACAAGGAGGAAGCTTGTACACGCCTCAGCCAAGCCAACCTCAGCTAGCCCAGCCTCAACCCGAGCAGTCGAAGCAGCCCCGGCAGAATTTGACTTTTGGAAAGACTGGGCAACAAAAGCTTGATCCAATTCCTGTCACATACACAGAAGCCTATACACGATTGTTAGCAGCAGGGCTCGCTAGTCCAATACCCCTAAAGGAACGGACTCCTCCATATCCTGACTGGTACAAAGCTGAGGCCCATTGTGCATACCATGGAGGCACAAGTGGACATGACAACGAGAATTGTTTTGCTATGAAAAAGAAGGTCCAACACCTAAGAGATGTTGGATGGCTAGACTTCTCCAAGATGACCAATTGTCACGCCCCGGTTTTCCAACCCAAGGAGACCGGAACGTGACCCTCCCTTTACCCGGGTTTGGATAAAGGGGTGGAACACAACATACACTTCAGAAACCAAAATCACACAATTATTTAATTGAAACCACATGCCTTTATTGTGTTTCAAACTTCATTACAATATCTCCCCGCTGGGGTTACAATGCCTCAATAAAATTACATAACGCAAATAACATAAAACAAAGCCACAAAATAGAACTCTTCCACCTTGGTGTTCCCACCTAACGCCTGTAGGTTCCTGCAAGAAAACACACCATAGTAGGAGGGGTGAGCATCCACGACTCGGTAGGGATCATGTCTCCCCAACCCATCCCATGCTCCTAGCATCTACATGCCATGTGTACAAGTGCAGTGTCGTGTTACAATAATTCCAACAGACATTAACAAACCACATCAGTAGTCACAATTATCCACCACACAAACCACAAGTGATTTAACCGCCTCTTCAGGCCAATGATTTAACCGCCTCTCAGGCATAGTTTCCACAGTCAGTCTCATCGACATTAACTCAGCCTCTCAGGCTCCACAGTCAGTCTCACTGACATTAACTCAGCCTCTCAGGCTCCACAGGTACACAAGCATTGCCTCAGCCTCTCAGATTTCTTAGGCTCCACAGACAACAACAAACATTTAACATATATCTCAGTTATTCAGGCATAACAACAAACACTTAACATGCATGTCCACCCTGGTATAACATTGTCACGCCCCCAAATTTCAGGGAACCCGGAACTAGGAACATGACTTCCCCTTGCCCGCACCCGATAGGTCAAGGGGTTGGTGACTAGCACCAATAGAGACTACACCGTGGGTGCTGTCTCAAATATGCAACCCTGTACCATCATACATCAAGGGTAATCCTGTACTTTCCCATACATCATCATGCATACAATAAGTCAAACAGTCATACAGACATCACATCACAAACAGTATGCAAATATAACTGTCCACGGACTCATATCCGGGATACAAACATAATACAATACACAATACAGAATACGATCGTATCATACACATGAGTAGTGGGCACGTCCTCCTGGAAGAAAGTCCTCCACTAGTCTCGGGTCACACCTGAAAAAGGTAAACAACAAGTAGGGGTGAGCGACAAGCTCAGTAGGTGACCCCAACACTCCACATCATGCAGACATACAAGTCTATACTACATGCTCTCTGTACTCGTGCACTGTGTAGTGTGCACAATCATCAGGACTCAGCCTGCAAACAAACATTAGGACCTAGCCTGCCCACACAGGACAGCTTGTCCACGATCCTCAACAGGATCCCAGCTCAGGGCACTCAGCCCTACCACAACGCTATATGCCCGGACACACTCGCCACACCGGCCTGCCATCGGTGCATATGCCTGCCATGTCAACCACATAGCACCATCGGTGCATCACGGTGAGAACCCAGACAAGTCACAGAGTCCATGCCCCAATAACTCACACCAACATAGTAACATTCGTATGTGTAGATGGGTATAGGTTACGATGTAAATAGGTTACGATGCCCCAATACCTCACACAGGATATGCGTGACTTATCAGGCAAATATCGCATATGCATACAATCATACCACTAGAGATGCGTCCATCCCCATATATGCTCCTAGGATGATCTAACTGACACCAACATAACCTAGAATACCTGTAAAGACTGCATTGATCAGGCGCCCTCCCTATAGTTTTCCAAGTCACACGAAATCAATTAACCACCCCTCACTAACCTAGGTCCACTAGACCATGCTCTGATACCAACTTGTCACGCCCCCAAATTCCAGGGAACCCGGAACTAGGAACATGACTTCCCCTTGCCCGCACCCGATAGGTCAAGGGGTTGGTGACTAGCACCAATAGAAAAACACGCATCAAATTCCAGATTTCCAGAATTTCAGATCTAAACCCAAATTTCCATGGTGACTTATCAACCCTCATGAAAAACACAGTTAATCACAGAAACATATATCCACAATGATATAAAACCGTTCTTAACCACAAATCTTATATTAAACCATTAGATTTAACCCAAAATTGGTTTTCCCCAAATTCTAGGGTTCATGCTCAATTTCATAAATCATGATAAATTCGTGCATGCCAAGCATAGAATCAAGATAAGAAGTTCAAGGACACCTACCTGGAATGATTCTTGATGTTCGAACGAGCTCAAAACGCCCCAAATCGAAGGCTCCAAGCTTCCTTCTATTTCTCTCTCTAAGCTCTCCAACGTAGATGCAGAGACGCTAAAACGTAACGTGGAAGCTCTCTTTCCCCCTATTTGTATTTTTGCCAGTCAACTGACCTTGACCCAGTCAATAATTGACCTCCAAGGTCCCGAACTCCAAATTGAGTCAAACTACAGTCAAAACGCTCGAAATGACGAGCACAATACTAGACAGATATTATTACACTCAAATGACCGCTCAAACGCAAAGTCAACCAATAAACCCCGAAAAGTCAACAATCGGGTCAAACGGGACCCCGACTCGGAATCGGGCCCAAGTACAGTCAAAATGCTCACATTGATGGCTACACTACCGTCCAGATAGTTACATTCCCATAGAATGACTATCTCTCAAGACTACCCAAATACGAGTCTTTACATACATCAAACACCTAGCATGCATATCCTCACAGACATTACATCAAACACCATTCAGGCATAACCACACTGGCATAACATCAATCGCATAACATGCATGGCCTCACAGGCATAATATCAAACACCTAGTGTGCAGCGCCACACAGGCCTAATCTCAACCCATACTTGCCACTGAAGGCCAACATTCATATAGGAGGTCACACCTATATGAATTTACATATATACGTATAACAATAACGGTAGAAGCTCTATAAATCCTCTACACACGGGCCTAACCCCGAACGGATCAGGTGAGATAGAGCCCCTACCTTGGAAATGTCTTCCTGCTCTTGCTCCCGTGCTAGACGCCGTCCTCCCCACGCAAGATGCTCCTGGCAAGCAAGCCAGCAGCTCTCCTCCCCCCCCCCCCCTCTCTCTCTCTCTCTCTCTCTCTCTCTCTCTCTCTCTCTCTCTCTGCGACGGCTGGTGGAGCAACAAACCCTAAACCTAAAACAGAGGGCTCTTCATCCTTATATAGACAACACAACATCAAAACAACGTAGTTTTGATTAAGTGAACCCCAGCATCAAAACGACGTAGTTTTGATTACACAAGTTATAACCTTTCCGCATCCATACTCGATAAAATATCCATAATTCTAACATGGTCCTTTGGGAAAAGATGATTAGAATAACAAAACTAAGGTAACCATGCAAAAATATGCCTGCACACCAATTTGAACGCCAATTCCCCAATTGGCGTGCAGCTCCAAATGCACTCAAACTTCACCCCAAGCCTCCTTGCATCTTGTAGAGGTCTGAGAAGCAAAAATATGCTTGCACGTGAAATGGGTGAATTCACGTGCAGCTCCAAATGCTCTGATATTTCTGTGGTAGATAGAGGACCTCATTCTAAGCAACTTTTGTTCTTGCACGCCAATTGTTTGAGGCCATCTACTATATCAAAAGTGAGCTCCAAAATCTGCCAAAACAGCTTAAAACCGCATGTATATGCATAGCATCTTCCTAGGGCATAAATGTACGTTATCACTTGTCACATGCACCTCCCAAAAGTCCCCTCTTGGGCTCATCTCTTACCTCAAACTTGTGCACCAACATCCAAGGTGTTTGTGGTTAACTTCTTACACACGGGTCATTACATCCTCTCCCCCTTAAGACTTTTCGTCCTTGAAAAGAAATGACATACGAGGAAAACAAACACAAGCTACCCATTTGCCACACGGCGAGCCACAACACCCAAATGGGTCATACACCGCGCACAACACATAACAGCACATAACAAGGTACCACCATAATCCATAACCACATGCATCACAATAATGCATATAACACATATCCGCATGTCACATATACACATCTCAACACACATCACAAATATGAACACATGTCTAAAAGACAATACAAATACACCAAATCATACACAACTAATACACGAAAACACATCACTATCCCTTGGCCAATAGCCACCAACAGCCACCTCCCACTCTTAAGATTGTTTGTCCTCGAACAATTCTGGGTGCTGCTCACGCATCACGGACTCACGTTCCCATGTCTCCTCCTCAATGCCACGGTGCTGCCACAGCACGCGAACCAAAGGAATAGCACGACCACGCAAAAGCTTCTCTCACCGATCTAGGATACGGATAGGGGCCTCAACAATGGACATGTCATCCTTAATGTCTAATGTCCCCCAATCGATCACATGGGTGGGGTCAGGGTGATACTTCCGCAACTAGGACACGTGGAATACATTGTGCACCCTACTCAGCTATAGTGGCAAAGCTAACCGGTAAGCCACCGGCCCCACATGAGTCAGAACCTCAAAAGGACCAATAAACTGGGGAGATAGCTTGGAACCTCGCCCAAACCGTCAATGTCCACGACGTGGAGAGACACGAAGGAACACATGATCGCCCACCGAAAACTCCAAAGGTCGCCGCCGCTGGTCCGCATAAGATTTCTGCCGACTCTGAGCTGATAACAACCACTGACGAATCAACTTAACCTTCTCGGTAGCCTCTTGAACCAACTGTGGTCCCAAGAGAGCTGTCTCCCCCACCTCGGTCCAATACAAAGGTGATCGACACGACCGCCCATAAAACGCCTCAAAAGGAGCCATCCCAATGGATGCCTGATAACTGTTGTTGTAGGCAAACTCCACCAAAGCAAGGTGAGTTGCCCACGAACCCCCAAAATCTAACACATAGGCCCGTAACATGTCCTCCAAAGTCTGATTCGTCCTCTCTGTCTGGCCGTCAGTCTCAGGGTGAAAGGCTGTACTCAAGTGAAGTTTGGTCCCCATAGCCTCTTGTAAACTTGCCCAAAAACGGGAAGTGAACCTCGAATCCCGGTCAGAGACAACCGATGATGGTACGCCATGCAGTCTCACAATCTCGTTCATGTATAGCTGACTCGAGGTCCCAATAGAGTCCCGCTCGCGAACAGCCAGGAAATGGGCAAACTTTGTGAGTCGATCCACAATCACCCAAATCATATCCTTCCTCCCAGTGGTGGGTGGAATACCAGTCACAAAGTCCATCGTGATGTGGTCCCATTTCCACTCCGCTATTGGCAACGGCTGTAACATACCTGCCGGCCGCTGATATTCAGCTTTCACCTGCTGACACGTGAGGCACCGCGAAACAAAGGCAGCCACATCGTGTTTCATCCTACGCCACCAAAAATGTCCCCGAAGCGCATGGTACATCTTCGTACCCCCTAGATGCACAGCAACTCTAGACTGGTGAAACTCCCTCATCACCTCATCCCTGAGAGAAGAAGCCACTATTAACCGCCCCTGAAAAGACAACTCATGCTCAGGACCCTCTGTCCAGTCCTCAGATAGCTCACCAGCCTCAATACGGGCACGGAGAACCTCACACTCAATGTCACCCAACTGTCCCTCCCGGACGCGCTGGTACAACTCAAGCACAACCACCAAAGGACTCAGGACTGTCCCACCATCACGAACAACAGGATGCAGTTGCAACATCGCCAACTGCTCCATTAGCTTCCACTCTCGCACGGCCACCTCAGCTTTCCCTTTTCTGCTCAACGCATCAGCCACAACATTACCCTTGCCCGGGGTATAAGCAAGAGTAAAGTCAAAGGTCTGCAAATACTCCACCCATCTCCTCTGCCTCAAATTCAAGTCCTTCTGGGTAAAGATGTACTGAAGGCTCTTGTGATCCGAGAACACTACAAACTTCTCCTCCAAGAGGTAATGCTGCCAACTCTTCAGGGCGAAGATGACAGCCGCCAACTCAAGGTCATGAGTAGGATAATTCTGCTCATGAGGCTTCGGCTGCCTTGACCCATAAGCTACCACACTGTGCTCCTACATAAGCACACACCCCAAACCAACCCTGGACGCATCACAGTACACCTCATATGGGATATCCTCCCGAGGTAACCTCAACACCGGTGCAGTGGTCAAACGGGTTTTGAGACCCTCAAACGCCTGCTGACACTTATCAGTCCACTCAAACTTCACTCCCTTCCGAGTCAACGCCGTCATAGGAGCTGCCAAACGGGAGAATCCCTCTACAAAACGACGGTAATAGCCTGCCAAGCCAAGAAAACTACGAATCTCGAAAACATTGGTTGGCCTCTCCCATGATGATACCGCCTCAATCTTGGCTGGGTCCACTCTAACCCCTTCAGCAGATACTACGTGGCCAAGGAAATGGACCTCCTGCATCCAAAACTCGCATTTGCTAAACTTAGCAAACAACCGCTGGTCCCTCAAGGTTTGCAACACTGTTGCCAAATGCTCCACATGCTCCCTCTCGGTCTTGGAATATACCAAGATATCATCTATAAACACCACCACGAACGAGTCTAAGTGTGGGGCAAAGACTTGGTTCATCAAATGCATAAACACTGCCGGTGCATTAGTGAGCCCAAAAGGCATCACTATCCACTCATAGTGCCCATACCTGCACCGAAAGGCCGTCTTAGGGATGTCTTCCTCCCTAACCCTCAACTGATGATACCCCAACCGTAGATCTATCTTGGAAAACCACCGGGCTCCACTCAACTGGTCAAACGGGTCATTGATTCGAGGCAACGGATACTTGTTCTTCACAGTCACCAAATTCAGCTTCCTGTAATCTATGCAGAGGCGTAGTGTGCCATCTGCCTTCTTTGCAAAGAGCACCGGAGCACCCCAGGGTGAGGTACTCGGTCTGATATACCCCTGGTCCACCAACTCTTCTATTTGCCTCTGTAGCTCCCTCAACTCAGCTGGTCCCATCCGATAAGCTACTTGGGATATCGGTCCAGTCCCCGGTACCAACTCAATGGTGAACTCTACACTCCTCAACTGGTCAGGAAAGACATCCTGAAATTAGTCAACAACTGCTGGCCACACTCTCTTTTCCACTTTCCCCTCCTCAGCAAAGGTCAGGGCTGCCAACCTGTGGGTAATGGCACCCCACCTGGTCTAGCACTGGCCCAGCCCGACTAGCCTCACGATCTCACTCCCCCTGCAAGGTGCAAGAAACCCTTATAGGTGACACAAAGGATACCCGCCGCCAATAACAGTCTATCTTGGCCTGGAAAGCCATAAGCCAATCCATACCCAAGATCAGGTCAAAAGCACGCAAGGGCAATACATGCAGGTCGAAGCTCAGCTCCACACTTCCTATGGTTAACACAGAGTCACGGCAAACACACCGCATTTCAATCATACCCCCCACTGAAGACTCAACAACTAGGGGCTTTGCTGCCTCCACACAAGCTAACCCCAAGCTATCTATCACAAGCTCAGCAACAAAAGAACACGATGCACCCGTATCGAAAAGAACAGAAGCTAATGTACGGGAGATCAAAAGGGTACCTCTAACCACCGATGGTCCTGCTCCACCCTCAGCCGGTGGGGGTGGTAGCTCAGCCTCCTCCTGGTACGTCGCCTCCAGCGCAAACACCCTCCCTTGGCCTGTGCCACTGGTCGGCTCACTCAGTGGGCGCTTCCCGCCATGGCTGCCTCCAACTTCAGTCTGCTGACGCTCTTGCCTCCCCTGAGGTCGGGTCTGGCTAGATCCCGCCTGGCTAGCCTGCCACTGTCGAGCTGGCCTCTCCGATGGAGCGCGGAAACTAGCATCACTCCTCATGCTGGATGCCACGCCTCCTGCTCCTCTGTTGCCACTCCTGCACACCCGGCTCAAGTGGCCTTCTCGCCCACAGTTGTTACACCGCCAGTCCTTCTTGGGACATTCCCTCTTGAAGTGACCTTGCCTCCCACAACAAAGACAACCAAGGGGAGACCTCCTGTTGAACCTCCCTGCCCACTACCGCCAAGGGTGAACCTCCCTGGGTTCACAGATGATAGACCCCGGCTGCGGAAAGAACTATTATCTCTCTCCTCAGTCTTGGGCCTCTTGGACCCAGAATTGCGTTCCGACCCACCTTGCAACTGGCGACCCTGGTGAACCTGCCTCCCATCATCCAGTTCCCTCTCAGCTATGCGCGCTGTCTCAACAACCTCAGCATAAGTCCCCAAACGCAGAATCGCCACCCCTCGCCTAAGAGCCGGCTCCGAGACCCAAGGTGAACTTGTGGGCTTTCAGGTCCTCCTTTGCCACAGTCTCAGGGGCAAACCTACTCAGGCTCCGGAACTCCTGCTCATACTCGGGCACCGTCTTTGATCCTTGCTTCAGGCTGCCAAATTCTTCTCTCTTCTGCCATCTCAAGAACTCAGGGAAAAACTCATCGTGGAAGAGTTACAAGAACTCCTCCCACAGCATAAACTGCACCGCACGGCTCCCCGCGACACTCTGCCACCACTCTAGAGCATTCCCCTCTAGCTGCCGAACGGCCAGCCTCACCTTATCCTCCTCCCGGGGTAGGAGAAAGGAAAACACATGTTCGATCTGCCTCAGCCAGTGCTCAGCTAACACTGGGTCCTCCTCTCCTTTGAATCGCGGAGGTTGTTCCTTTCGGAACCGTGTCACTACGTCATCCTCTGCACGAATCGGTATACCACTCAGCGAACCCTCACGCTCCCGGGGTAGCTCGCCCACTAGTGGTGGTGGTGGTGGCACCACCTGCTGGGCTGCCATCTCGCGGTGCACCTCCTCCCGTACCTCTTGCCGGATACCCTCCCTCAGCTCTAGGACTTCGAGCCGGATGCCTTCTCGCAGCTACGCCAGCAACAGTGCATGTCTTCCAACGGACTGCCCCGCACCCGGGCCCTCATGGGCAGATGACTCATTAGCCACTGCCCCGGACGCACGTGTCACTCTCCTCGGTGGCATTCTTACTACAGGAAGTAAGAAGCATAAACGTCAAAACGCGTTCGACAATTATCGGGTTTCATTACCTCTACCCCACTATCAAGTCAAGTAGTACATGGCATCACACACATTTTACACATTGCACCAATCAACATTGCACACAGTTCAAATAAACAAGGACCTTTCCTTGTAACCATGCTCAAGGTACTTCAAATAACATCAGAGTTGCACAGTTCACACCTTATCACATTATTCACATTTTGCTCAAGGTATCCACACCTTCACATACAACAACCAATGCAACTAGTGCCCTAATGCCAATGTATGCAAATCCTACCTCAGGTCTGGACTACCCCAAGTACACCTTAGAGGCTCCAAGAGGACCGTGTTGATCAGGCACGTCCCTCCTGGTTCCTCCAAAGGACTCAAGATAACCAGATCCGCCCACTACCCTAGGCCATCTAGACCATGCTCTGATACCATATTGTCACGCCTCGGTTTTCCAACCCAAGGAGACCGGAACGTGACCCTCCCTTTACCCGGGTTTGGATAAAGGGGTGGAACACAACATACACTTCAGAAACCAAAATCACACAATTATTTAATTGAAACCACATGCCTTTATTGTGTTTCAAACTTCATTACAATATCTCCCCGCTGGGGTTGCAATGCCTCAATAAAATTACATAACGCAAATAACATAAAACAAAGCCACAAAATAGAACTCTTCCACCTTGGTGTTCCCACCTAACGCCTGTAGGTTCCTGCAAGAAAACACACCATAGTAGGAGGGGTGAGCATCCACAGCTCAGTAGGGATCATGTCTCCCCAACCCATCCCATGCTCCTAGCATGTACATGCCATGTGTACAAGTGCAGTGTCGTGTTACAATAATTCCAACAGACATTAACAAACCACATCAGTAGTCACAATTATCCACCACACAAACCACAAGTGATTTAACCGCCTCTTCAGACCAATGATTTAACCGCCTCTCAGGCATAGTTTCCACAGTCAGTCTCACTGACATTAACTCAGCCTCTCAGGCTCCACAGTCAGTCTCACTGACATCAACTCAGCCACTCAGGCTCCACAGGTACACAAGCATTGCCTCAGCCTCTCAGGCTTCTTAGGCTCCACAGACAACAACAAACATTTAACATATATCTCAGTTATTCAGGCATAACAACAAACACTTAACATACATGTCCACCCTGGTATAACATCAAACACCTAGCATGCATATCCTCACAGACATTACATCAAACACTATTCAGACATAACCACACTGGCATAACATCAATTGCATAACATGCATGGCCTCACAGGCATAATATCAAACACCTAGTGTGCAGCGCCACACAAGCCTAATCTCAACCCATACTTGCCACTGAAGGCCAACATTCATATAGGAGGTCACACCTATATGAATTTACATATATATAGTATAACAATAACAGTAGAAGCTCTATAAATCCTCTACACAGGGCCTAACCCCAGAACAGATCAGGTGAGATAGAGCCCCTACCTTGGAAACGTCTTCCTGCTCTTGCTCCCGCGCTAGACGCCGTCCACCCCACGCAAGATGCTCCGACAGCAAGCCAGCAGCTCTCCTTCCCTCTCTCTCTCTCTCTGCGACGGCTGGTGGAGCAACAAACCCAAAACCTAAAACACAGGGCTCTTCATCCTTATATAGACAACACAACATCAAAACGACGTAGTTTTGATTACACAAGTTACAACCTTTCCGCATCCATACTCTACAAAATATCCGTAATTCCAACATGGTCCTTGGGAAAAGATGATTAGAATAATGTCCACCCTGGTATAACATCAAACACCTAGCATGCATATCCTCACAGACATTACATCAAACACCATTCAGGCATAACCACACTGGCATAACATCAATTGCATAACATGCATGGCCTCACAGGCATAATATCAAACACCTAGTGTGCAGCGCCACACAGGCCTAATCTCAACCCATACTTGCCACTGAAGGCCAACATTCATATAGGAGGTCACACCTATATGAATTTACATATATACAGTATAACAATAACAGTAGAAGCTCTATAAATCCTCTACACAGGGCCTAACCCCAGAACAGATCAGGTGAGATAGAGCCCCTACCTTGGAAATGTCTTCCTGCTCTTGCTCCCGCGCTAGACGCCGTCCTCCCCACGCAAGATGCTCCGGCAGCAAGCCAGCAGCTCTCCTTCCCTCTCTCTCTCTCTCTGCGACGGCTGGTGGAGCAACAAACCCTAAACCTAAAACACAGGGCTCTTCATCCTTATATAGACAACACAACATCAAAATGACGTAGTTTTGATTACACAAGTTACAACCTTTCCGCATCCATACTCTACAAAATATCCGTAATTCCAACATGGTCCTTGGGAAAAGATGATTAGAATAACAAAACTAAGGTAACCATGCAAAAATATGCCTGCACGCCAATTTGAACGCCAATTCCCTAATTGGCGTGCAGCTCCAAATGCACTCAAACTTCACCCCAAGCCTCCTTGCATCTTGTAGAGGTCTGAGAAGCAAAAATATGCTTGCACGTGAAATGGGTGAATTCACGTGCAGCTCCAAATGCTCTGAAATTTCTGTGGTAGATAGAGGACCTCATTCTAAGCAACTTTTGTTCTTGCACGCCAATTGTTTGAGGCCATCTACTATATCAAAAGTGAGCTCCAAAATCTGCCAAAACAGCTTAAAACCGCATGTATATGCATAACATCTTCCTAGGGCATAAATGTACGTTATCCCTTGTCACATGCACCTCCCAAAAGTCCCCTCTTGGGCTCATCTCTTACCTCAAACTTGTGCACCAACATCCAAGGTGTTTATGGTTAACTTCTTACACACGGGTCATTACACCAATACTCCTAATGTGGGCACCAACCCTCTACCTAAACACTCGGGCAATGTCACCAATATAACAACTAGGCATGGAAATCCTCCTGGAAAGGTTTCTAAGATCAAGATAGGCAAGGATCTACTATTCCGTATGCTACATAAGAACGGGTTCTTAGTAACCAATGAGGTGACTGAAACCACGAGAGGCACAGACTGGGAAAAATGTTGTGTCTACCATAAATCAGCTTATGGACATGATATTGAAGAATGCAGTGAATTCCAGGAAGCTGTGCAAGCTCTCATTAACTCCTGAAGGCTGGAAATCACACGCAAGTTAGAAGAACATGAGGCCTGTATGGCTTTGATAGAGCATACAAAGGCATTAGAGACGCCCAGGCCTTTAATTATCGAATATGAGGAAAAACCAAAAATCACCACCTTGGCACAAGGAATCCGATCTCTTGTCATCCAAACTCCCGCTCCATTCCCTTACAAAGATGATAAATCAGTGCCCTGGAAGTACCACTGCGAATCAGTCATTAGAGGAGACCCTACAGCCGAGAAGAAAACAAGAAGCGGTCATGTCTATGGATCGGAAGAAGGCATTGAGGTCAACAAAAGCAAAGGAGGAGAGTATGATCTACCTCCCGTACCTGCACCAGGTAGTAAGAATGCTCCTGTCATTGACGGGGATCCCACAGAATTCCTTAAACTAATCAAGCAGAGCGAGTACAACATTGTGGACCAACTCAGTCGGCAGCCGACTCGTATCTCTTTGTTGTCCTTGCTCATGGATTCGACTCCACATAGAGAAGCCCTCATGAAGGTTTTGAGCAAGGCCTACATTCCTTTGACTATATCCTTGGAAAATCTGAGTAGTCTTGTTAACAATATCGTGGTGGATAACTTCCTTAGTTTTGGCGAAGATGAGTTACCATCAGAGGGTATTAGTTACGTCAAAGCCTTACACATATCTGTCAAATGTAAGGATCGCATTATCTCCCGTGTGCTGATCGACAATGGGTCGTCCCTAAACATCATGCCAACTCAAATCCTCAAGCAACTGCCAATAGACTCCTCTCACGTACGTCCCACTAATATGGTTGTAAGAGCCTTTGACGGTGAAAAGCGAGAAGTAGTGGGTACACTAGATATCCCTTTGCAAATTGGTCCAAGTGAGTTTATGGTTGAGTTCCAGGTGATGGACATCGCTCCATACTACAGCTGTCTGCTGGGAAGACCATGGATTCACTCAGCATGGGCAGTGCCATCGACACTACATCAAAAGGTTAAATTTATGGTAAATGGCCAACTCATCTGTGTATACGGAGAAGCGGAGCTTCTGGTTACCAAGCCTATGTCTGTTCCTTACATTGAAAACAATGAAGACATACCAGAATGCTCTTACCGATCGTTCGAAGTGGTTAATGCGGCCTATGCCCCAAACACCGGAAAGTCACTGGATATGGCAATCTTGTTCCCAAAGACCGCAAGGATGGTTGCTACGATCATGCTTAAACCGGGGCATAAGGAAGGTCAAAGCCTGGGTGCACGAGCACAAGGAATTAAGAAACCCTTAGTCATACAAAACACTAGAGAAAGGTACGGATTGGGCTACAAGCCTACCAAAGCTGACAAATCAAGGGAAGCCGCGAGAAAAAGGGAGTCCCGCTTAGCTAGACTAGAGAAGAGGCCTCTCCAAGAGCAAAGGATGACGTTCCCACCCCCTTGGGGCTATATTCCAGAGCGCCGGTTTTATCCATGTTGTTCCAAGTGCTTTGTGGTGAAATTATAGAGCATTCTGGGGTCGCGTGAGAGATGCTCGTACCTCTTTGTTGTCCTATGTCATGGATTAGACTCCACAAAAGAGAAGCCCTCATGAAGGTTTTGAGCAAGGCCTACATTCCTTCGACTATATCCATGGAAAAATCTGAGAGTCTTGTTAACAATATCGTGGTGGATAACTTCCTTAGTTTTGGCGAAGATGAGTTACCATCGGAGGGTATTAGTTACGTCAAAGCCTTACACATATCCTGTCAAATGTAAGGATCGCATTATCTCCCCGTGTCTTTGATCGACAATGGGTCATCCCTAAACATCATGCCAACTCAAATCCTCAAGCAACTGCCAATAGACTCCTCTCACGTACGTCCCACTAATATGGTTGTAAGAGCCTTTGACGGTGAAAAGCGAGAAGTAGTGGGTACACTAGATATCCCTTTGCAAATTGGTCCAAGTGAGTTTATGGTTGAGTTCCAGGTGATGGACATCGCTCCATACTACAGCTGTCTGGGAAGACCATGGATTCACTCGGCATGGTCCTCTCAGGATGCCATTACATCAAAAAGGTTAAATTTATGGTAAATGGCCAACTCATCTGTGTATACGGAGAAGCGGAGCTTCCGGTTACCAAGCCTATGTCTGTTCCTTACATTGAAAACAATGAAGACATACCAGGAATGCTCTTACCGATCGTTCGAAGTGGTTAATGCGGCCTATGCCCCAAACACCGGAAAGTCACTGGATATGGCAATCTTGTTCCCAAAGACTGCAAGGATGGTTGCTACAGTCATGCTTAAACTGGGGCATAAGGAAGGTCAAAGCCTGGGTGCACGAGCACAAGGAATTAAGAAACCCTTAGTCATACAAAACACTAGAGAAAGGTACGGATTGGGCTACAAGCCTACCAAAGCTGACAAATCAAGGGAAGCCGCGAGAAAAAGGGAGTCCCGCTTAGCTAGACTAGAGAAGAGGCCTCTCCAAGAGCAAAGGATGACGTTCCCACCCCTTGGGGCTATATTCCAGAGCGCCGGTTTTATCCATCAGAGGAAAGAATGCGCCATAGCCATGCTGAGGGCCAGCCATGGAGAGCAAGAATAGATGGGGCGGGTATGCCAAGGACCCCCAGGGCACCAGCTGAACAATTGAAGTATTGTGGACCTCCCGGCCAAGTAATGATCAAAGAAGTTTGCTGGGGAATGTTCTGTTTTTATTATGTTTTCAAATTCCCAACAACGGTTGTAACCTTTTCAGAATATTTATGAAATAAGACTTTTGCCAAAAACGCATCTTCTTACATTGCATGACATGTGCATCATCATACTTTGTTAAACTATTCAAACTTTTACCAACAAGTGCGATAAAGTTAAAAAGGATATGTTAAGTAAAGAAGAAACGAGTTGCTTAGGGTTTGATCATAATCCAGATTGGGAGCAACCAGTATTTGGAGCAGAGGAAGCTGACGTCGAAGAAGACTTTGAGCCTCCGGAGGACATCATACGCATGTTGAAAAAGGAGGATAAACCCATTGTTCCTAGCGAAGTTCCGATCGAGACTGTCAACTTTGGTACAACTACTGAGCCAAAAGAACTGCGATTAGGATCTTTAATCAATGAGGATGTCAAGGGCTGATTGGTCGATCTCCTAAAAGCCTATATCGATGTTTTTGCGTGGTCTTACAAGGATATGCCGGGACTAAATACCGACATAGTGCAGCAACAGCTGCCACTGAATCCAGAATGCGTGCCCGTACAACAGAAGTTACGACGAATGAGACCAGCAATGATATTGAAGGTCAGAGAAGAGGTTCGGAAACAATGGGACGCTGGATTCCTTAGTGTAGCTCGATACCCAAAATGGGTCGCTAACATCGTGCCCGTCCCAAAGAAGGGTGGGAAGGTCCGTATGTGCATAGACTACCGCGACCTTAACAAGGCTAGCCCAAAAGACAACTTTTCACTACCTCACATCGACACCTTGGTAGATAACACCGCCAAACATGCTATGTTTTCTTTCATGGACGGATTCTCCGGCTACAACCAAATTCGGATGGACCCCGATTACAAAGAAAAGACCACCTTCACAACTATCTGGGGTACCTTCTGCCACAATGTCATGTCTTTTGGACTCAAAAATGCCGGGGCAACATATCAGAGAGCCATGGTGACACTCTTCTATGATATGATGTATAAAGAAGTGGAGGTTTACGTCGTTGATATGATTGCCAAGTCAGGAAAGGAGGAAGACCACGTGGAGGTATTGCATAAAGTATTCAACAGATTACGCAAATACCAGCTAAAGCTAAATCCTACCCATCGAGGTGGAAATCTCGTCACTCAGAATTCTTAGGGATACTCAGCCGGATGAAGCCGAATGGGTCAGAGACCGTTTTGAGCAACTGAATCTAATTGAAGGGAAACGTCTCGCCGCAGTCGGTCGAGGCCAATTGTATCAACAAAGGATGATGGCCAGCTTCAACAAAAAAGTGAAACCCCGAACCTTCAAAGAAGGGGACTTGGTCTTGAAGAAGATACTGCCGATACAACATGATCACCGTGGCAAGTGGACTCCGAACTATGAAGGTCCCTATGTGGTAAAAAGAGCATTCTCAGGAGGGACCTTAATCTTCACAGAAATGGACGGAGTTGAGCTGCGAAATCCTATAAACAGTGACACTGTAATGAACTTTTATGCTTAACTTCCCATTTCAAAATCCTTTACCCCCAGCTGAGTCAAAACCTCATGTTTTGGTCCTTCACATGAATGGGCCAAATCTTGCCCTCACCATGGGCATATGGCAATCAAGTTTGAGTATGACCCAACAAACGAATCTCGTAGCCCAAGAGCGGACTTGGTGAAAACCTGAAAGGGCACCAAGGGTAGAACACAAAGCTCAATAAAAAGAAAGAAAAGGCGGACTTGGTGAAAACCCGAAAGGGCGCCAAGGGTAAATTACAAAGCCAACAAAAAGTACAACAACATCAGGATCTCCGATCTTCTAAGAGAACCAAGGTGGAGTACAAGTCTTGAACTCCCAAGCAGATAGTCGCGGGAATATCGCCACACTACTTCAAACCAGGGACTGGGCTGTGAACCAAAGGACTGGTCAAATCTTAAGCATACTCTGATCAACTTTACAAGACATGTCTTTTGAAGCTATTGTCCTTGTTCTACAAAAGGAGTTTAGTTTAACTTTGCATGATGATAAACACCATGTGCCATATGTAATGATGTAATTGTAAATGCAAAATGTTTTGTCAAATAAATATGGTTTTGGCTTTTTTAAATCATTTTAAAATTGAGCATTTACCCGCTGGAGTTTCTTAAACCTTGCTTGTTCGTGAGGTTTGCATGAGGCGACAACAAAAGCCCTAGACCTTTGCCTAAACGAAGCTATGACTCAAGATACTTAACAGTTTGCTCGCCAGTAGGAGAAGAGAACACCAAGTCATTTGGGAGCGTACTTTTCCGAAGAAATGACACCAGAATCTCCTTAAGATCATCTCTGCCCCGTATTTTATACACCTAATGCACATTCTCAAAAGGTTTTGCGCACCTCATGCATCAACCACATTTCACGCATCATTCCTACGTATGGCATGCTTGCTCCTGTCCAATTGCAGGACTGTTGTCACGGCACGGCGTCCCAAACTCCCAGTGGATAAGCCTTAGAACTCAAGAAATGAAGGAAGTTTCATCCCCAACAGAGAAACCCGCATGCCAATTATCCAAAGCCATGCTCACCCGCATGCCAATTATCCAAAGTCATGCTCACCCGCATGCCAATTATTCCAAAGCCATGCTCACCCGCATGCCAATTATCCAAGCCATGCTCACCTGCATGCCAATTATCCAAAGCCATGCTCACCCGTATGCCAATTATCCGAAGCCATGCTCGCCCGCATGCCAATTATCCGAAGCCATGCTCACCCGCATGCCAATTATCCAAAGCCATGCTCGCCCGCATGCCAAATATCCAAAGCCATGCTCGCCCGCATGCTCAATATCCAAAGTCATGCTCACCCGCATGCCAAACCACACCAAAACCGCAAAATATCAACCCCTGAGAGGAGAATCAACTGGTCAAAATGGGTATGGTCTTATCTTTGCACATCATTCGTACACAAACAACACGCAAAGAGGGGCAGCTGTTGGACCCCATTTTGACCGGGCCAGATCACAGCCGAGAAATCCAAAAAATGAAAGTCATTTCTAAGGGATCTCAAAATGTCGCAAGGTCAACACCAAAGGACAGAGGATGAAATTTGGAAACCAACGCACTTGACCGTGCCCAAATCCGACTTGAAATGAAGAAGTTATGACGAAAATAATTTTGGGCATGAAAGGTCAAACCTGCGGAAAGATGGTCAATGCCCTCGGTCAAACCGACTTAAAATGTGATTGCAAAAATCCCCAGAAACAGTTCCGGTGAATTTATGGCCACTGCCTCGAAGACTCGTAGTCCAAGCTTGTACTTGCAGCACTCACTCGAAGACTCGTAGTCCAATCCTGCACTCGCAGCACTTACATTCGAAGCCTCGCAGGCAGCCTCGAAGACTCGCAGCAGTCAGCCTCGAAGCCTTGTAGCCAAGCCTGCACCCGCAGCACTCACACTCGAAGATTCGTAGCTGCTGCCGCGAAGACTCGTAGTCCAAGCCTGCGCTCGAAGCTTCGTAGCCTCGTAGCTCACTTGCCCTCACACTCGAAGACTCATGGTCAAAGACTCACAGTGCAGCCTCGTAGCCACAACTGTGCAGCACCGCCTCGTAGCCTCGTAGTCTCAACCTTCGACCCTACGACCTTCGAGGCAACCTCCGACCCTTCGAAGCAGGCTACGACCTTCAACCCTTTGAGGTAACCTTCAGCTCCAACCTTCGACGCTCCGAGGCAACCTACGACCTTCAACTCTTCAAGGCAACCTTCAGCTCCGACCCCACGACCTTTGAGGCAACCTCCGACCCTTCGAAGCAGGCTACGACCTTCAACCCTTTGAGGCAACCTTCAGCTCCGACCCTACGACCTTCGAGGCAACCTTCAGCTCCAACCCTACGACCTTCGAGGCAACCTTTAGCTCCGACCCCACGACCTTCGAGGCAACCTTCGACCCCTGACCTGCAGCTGCAACCTTTGACTGTTCGAGGCAGTTGCGACCTTCGATCCTTCAAGGAAGCCTTCAGCTACGACCTTCGAGGCAGCCTCCAACCTTCGATCCCTGACCTTCAGCTGTAACCTTTGACCCTTCGAGGCAGCTGCAACCTTCGATCCTTCGAGGCAGCCTTCAGCTACGACCTTCGAGGCAGCCTCCAACCTCCGACCTATGACCTTCGAGGCAGCCTCCAGCCGTCAACCTTGCGATCTGCAAACCCCAGAATGACACCGTTTTTGCTTCCCTTTTAAGTGCACAGTAAAGCGGGCGTTGTGCCTCTCGGAATTAATTCTAAATGGCTCAGAACGTGTGTTTAATGCCTGGGGACCCGTTTTCACCTCCTAAATGCATATGTCATTCTTGAAACTTGCTGTCAATGCATTGGAACTCCAAAGGTCACATCATTTAATTCTCCAAGTTCCCAAGAAGCCGTCTATCCCCTCCAAAACTTCTATAAATAGTCATTTGCTCCACCAAACAAGGGGAGGAGATCTTTTTATCTTTTGAGACTGACGGCTGCCATATAGAGAGTCCAACAAGGAGTTCAAGGATTCAACAAGCGTGGTGCTGTTCTTAGAATAAATTCTTGCGGGTTGAAGCTGAAAAGGACATCAAGTATTCCCCTTACTGGGTTTTGGTCCTTGCACTCGTCAAGCATTCAAAAAAGGAATAAGGCACTGGCAGGAACATCGACTTCGATTTCCTGGTTCTTATTCCCTTCTCTCTCACATTTTTATCATAAAATATATCAGAAATCTCCCCCCTTTTTTATTCAAAAATACACAAAAATGTTTTCAAAGGCCCGGTGGCCGTGGGATTGAGCTTTCATGCTCATATCCTTGCCACTTGGCCAACATTGGGTCCGATAGTGAATCTGAGCTTCATAGTATGCTCTTCACGACATCAGACCCTACTTCTTCGTTTTTACGATAAAACTCCAAATTCTTTTTAAACAAACTCAGGCTTTTGTGGATGTGAGATTAAGTCCTATTGCTTATATCTTCACCACCTGGCCAACATCAACTGTGGTAATGAATCCGAGCTCCACGCTGTGCTCTTCATGCTACGGGCTTTCTTTCCGTTTTCCTCGATAAAACAAAAGAATAGCATTCTTTTTTTCTAAATAAACCAACCATAGTTTTTACAATGAGATAAAAGGAAAGAAAGGGAAATTAAAATAAGCAAGCACCCATAGACAAAGACTAGGTACCACCAATTTTGGGCGTTGTGGGCGTGCAAGAGCCTATTTTTCCTTCCCCACACATAACCGACTCCCGAACCTTTTCTCTGGAATCGTAGACCCTCCTAGGTGGCCAAACACACCTTCATCTTTGTTTGGTGGCGACTCTGTTTCTTCTATCTCTCTTTTTGGTTTTGTCTGAGCTATGGCAATGATGGCTCAATGACCAAATCTCCATCCAAAGGAGTAATCTCAAGCTAGTCACGAGCCCGGACAACACCGGGTGATGACAACAACTGGTCATTGTATTCTAGCAATCATGTCTCCGGGCTCTCGTCCACCGCTGGAACCTTGGATCGCCGGCCTTGGATCATCCTCGCCGTCTTAGGCTGTGTCTCCCTCTTTCCGGCAGTCTCCCTCTCTGGCCGTGTCTCTCTCTCTCTCTCTCTCTCTCTCTCTCTCTCTCTCAAGGGCTGACAGCTACTAGGGTTTTGGAATGAGAATCCCCTAATTTTGAAGCCTTTTTCCTTTATATATTTTCCCACATAATCAAAACGACATAGTTTTCATTAATTTAAAGCCCAGCATCTATAAGCCCAAAGGCCAAGGTTTTCTAATCCACTTCGTTAAGCTCTACAACCCAACAATTATGCCTAAATCATATTTTAAATAAAACTCTCAAATATATATTAATTGGGATATTTTAATTCGTGTGAAACTCCCAAAATACCCCTCAGGGCCTTGAACTCCGAATCGAGCCCAAGCATAGTCAAGATTCTCCATTTGACGAGCACATCACTGTGCTGATGTTCAGTCTCTAAAACAAGGCCTCTTACTCAAGGCTAACTCCAAGAACCCCTCAAATACGGGTCCTTACACAAGTGATATTCACTCAGAATGGAACCAACAGATAATGGGAACATCAAATAGTTGAAGTATGATGGGACTTGCACTCTCTTCACTTTAGACTTGAAGATTCATGATAGGTTGTGCAAGAAAACTTATACCAGGTTCAGAGGTAGCAGGTTTCATCCATATGATTTCTCAGTGTCCCACAGTAGAAATGTATGAATCACACTTAGGCATTGCTAATATTCATGGAGAGATAGATAATATTAACAATGTCATACTTATGTTCATGCACAGGCATTGAGGTTGAAATGAAACATAATACATGTAATAAGCATTATGAAGTTAGGTCTAGCACGCCAAGTTTTATCAGAAGTTCATTGAACCTGGTTTCGTGTAGTGGTTTGGGGAATATGTTGGCAAGCTGGTCATCAGTGGCTATATATTCAAGGGAAATGTCCTTCTTCAGCACATGGTCACGTATAAAATGATGTCTGACCTCGATGTGCTTGGTTTCGGGATGCATGATAGGATTGTTGGAAATTGCAATGGCACTTGTGTTGTCACAGTATAGTGGCATAGCCTTCAGGTTAAATCCATAGTTTGAAAGTTGACTGGCCATCCAAAGCAATTGAGCACAGCAACTTCCTGCAGCAATATATTCAGCTTCAGCTGTTGAAGTTGAAACTAAATTCTATTTCTTGCTGAACCAGGACACAAGTCTGTTGCCAAGCAGTTGGCAGGTTCCACTTGTGCTCTTTCTATCAATCCTGCAACCAGCAAAGTCTGCATCTGAAAAGCCTCTCCATTTGAATTCAGATTCTTTTGGGTACCAAAGTCCCAAATTTTCAGTTCCCTTGAGATACAGCATAATCCTTTTGACATGAGACATGTGAGACTCCTTGGGATTTGCTTGGTATCTTGCACAGATGCATGTTGCAAATATTATATCAGGTCTGCTTGCTGTGAGATACAATAAGGATCCAGTTGTTGTCGGATTATCTGTGTCTTGGTCTTCCACTATGATGGTATCCTGCACTTCATTTACATTTTGGTCTCCTTTCTGCATACCATGGTTAGTCTTATCAAATGATACATGAATAGACTCTTCAACAATTTTAGTCCTTCTATTAAACACATGATAAGCCTTACTAGTCATGGAATATCCAACAAGATACCCATCATCCGACTTGGCATCAAACTTATTCAAGTAGTCCTTGCCATTGTTCAGAATATAGCAAGTACACCCGAAGATCCTTAGGTGACCAATGTTTGGTCTCCTTCCCTTCCATAACTCATAGGGTATTTTCACGGCTCATTTGTTAATTAGAGTTCTATTTTGTACATAACAAGCAGTGGCAACAGCTTCAGCCCATAAGGATTTTGGGAACTGAGCACCTATCAACATGGTTCTAGCTGCTTCAACTAAGGTCCTATTTTTTCTTTCAGCGACTCCATTTTATTGTGGAGTTCTAGGTGTTGATAAATTATGCTGAATACCATATTCAGTACAAAACTCTAGCATGTCAGAAAATTCAAATTCCTTGCCATGATGATGCATTTAATAGAGAGACTTTTAACATTAGTTCTCCAATTAAAGAGTTAACCACGATTTTCAAATGTTTCAGTTTTGTTCCTGAGAAACATAACCCATGTATATCTGATATAGTCATCTACAACTGTAAGGAATTATCATGCACCAGAGAATGAAGACACATTTATTGGTCCACATAGGTCCGTGTGCAGAAGTTCAAGTGGTTGTGTGATCGAGGTTTTATCCACACTCTTAAAGGAATGCTTCACTTGCTTACCCAACTAACAAACTCTACAACGGTGTTCTTTCTCATAAACATGCTTAGGTAAGCTCTTAACCAAATCAAGAGATGCCAATTTAGACATAGTCTTAAAGTTTAAATGACAAAATCTCTTGTGCCATAACCAACTAATGTCAGGAGAAGCTTTGGACAGAAAGCAAATTGGTTCATTAGATTGAGCATTTCCAAAGACCAATTTATAGACATTGCCTTGTCTATGTCCATTCAGCTTTACCTCATTGGAGACAGGATCTATAATAGTGCAGGTGTGTTTAGTGAACAACACTTCATAACTCTTGTCAGACAATTGACTTATGCTCAATAGGTTATATTTGAGACCTTGAACAACAGATACATTCTGGATTGAAACAAAACCATTAGAGAGAGTACCCTTACCAACAATCTTACCCTTTTTGTTGTCCCTGAATGTGATAGATGAAGCTGTAACCTCCCTTACTTCACTCAACAAAGAGGCATCATCTGTTATGTGTATAGAACAGACACTGTCAAGGTACCACTGGCTGGAATTGATCTTTTGTTTCCAGTGGCTACTTTCAGCCTCATGTACCTATTCCTGCACAACTGGCAACTAAGTCTTGGGGGCCCAAACATGCTTGGGCTTTGGGTAAGTGAAAGCTACAGTTAACAATTTTGGTTTCCAATAAGTGGGAGATGATTTGACTTTCCATGCTAAGTTATGTGATTCCTCATTAAATTTGTTAGCAATTTTGTTCTTTGGGCTCTTTTCAGATTCTCCTTCCTTATGGTTACTCTTAGCAGCTTTACTGGGCACATAGTTGTCATATTTCTTCACAGGTCTAGTAGTTGGCTCCTTTGGTGAGGTAAACTGTGTGTGCCTGGTTGCTTTCTTCTTCCTATCTGAGTTATGAGGTTGCAGATTTTCAGTGATGTGTAATTGCTTAAGGCTTATCCTGATTTCTGTGGCAATCTCATTCTTAAGATACTCAAGGTAGAATCTGCACTGATAGGAAAGGTGTCCAACTTTACAACAAATGGGGCAGTTAATAGGATTAGGTTAGACATTTTGCCTCAAGGGTGTGATTGGAGTGTTAAGAGGCTTCTAGGTTTTCTTACATATCCTAGACCGTTCTTAACTCTCCCACCAGGAAAAAATAGGCTTGGAGGAAACAGTCTTGCTGGATGAGCTAGTCTCAAACGTAGCAGTAAGTCTGCTTGAGTTTGTCTCCATCAAAACTACACCCTTACTCTTGCATTGGGATATAGAGGACAGGTTGACTAAAGGTTCAGCTTTTAGTTCTGTCTAATGAACTGCTACATCACTGTCCTGAGATGCAACAGTACCCATGTCTCTATGTTCGGGTGTTATAGGTTTGGGTGGACAAGTAACAACCATTTGTACCTCCTTTCCACAATCAAGAAGCACACTGCCAGCAGGAACAAAGCCAGCAAGACACTTGGTCTGCACAGGGTAAGTCTGGGCCTTGGCTATCTGGTCTTCAGAGAAACCTAGACCTAAGGCTAGACCTTTAACATCTGGAGTGGTCCTAAAGTGGGCTGCAATTTCAGCAAAATCTTGACACTTTTTACTGATTTGTCTTTCTTTCTCCATTTCTGCTTTGGCTTCAGCTAGTTCCTTTTCAAGCCTATCGATGTCTTTATTAGCCATTTTCAATTGTCCAGCTTTGTCCAAAAGATCATAGTGTGCATTTCTCATCTCACTCACTTCAGCTCTTAATCTTCTCTCTGTTCTCTCATAGTCATCTATGGAGTCTCTATATTCACATGAAAGCCTTTCTAGTTTAGAGTAATATCTTTCTTTGTCAGCTTTCATAGGAAGAAATTGTTCCTCTATTTCTTTAAGAGCTCTATAGGTATCTCCATATTCAATGTAGAGTTGTTCATAAGTTCTTACCTTGAGAGGAGGTGAATGGTCAGCCATGAAGCAGATGAGACCTTTTTCCTTCTTCTCCTCATCAGATGATTCTTCTCCCTCCTCAGTTTCACTATTAAACTTGTTGGTGACAAGAGCCTTCTTCCTCTTGTCATCCTTTCTGCTTGAGGAGGCTTTGGTCTTCTTCTTCTGCTCAGCTGCCTCCTTTTCCTCCCTCTTCAGCTTGTAACAGTCGGTAGCGAAGTGGCCGGGCCGATTGCAGTGGTAACATTGCAACTTCTCCTTATCTTTCCCCTTCTCTTCAGTAGTTTGTTGATCAGAAATGCCACTTCTTCATCTGAGGCACTATCTGAAACAAGTTCTTTAGCTTAATCTTCTTCCTCTTTTGAAGATGGTTCCCTTGGTTCAGCAGCGGCCTTAAAGGCAACAGAGTTCTCCTTTTTCTTAGAAGGATTCTCAAATGCGTCAATTTCTTCCTTTTGCATTTCAAACGTCTTGAGGTCCCCGTATAATGCTTCCAAGGCACAGGTTTTCCATTCCTTCAGCTAACGGATGGCTGATGTGTTTATCAGCAGTCTCAAGGGTAGAGATCTCAGAAACTTGTCATTCTTGTCCTTCTGAGAGATCTCAACATTGTAAGTCTTCATCTGTTGAATCAGACCTGTGAACCTTTTATAGATACTGTCCAGTGACTCCTTTGGTTCACATTCGAAGGCTTCATACTCTTGCTTGAGCATGGAGATCTTGTTGTCCTGTATTTGTTTATCTCCTTCGTAGATGAGACATAGCTTGTCCCATACCTCCTTTGCGGTCTCTAAGTCCTACACATCCGTGAACATGTTGTCATCGAGCGCAGAGAAAAGTATGGCTTTTGCCTTGAAGCCAAGTTTTACTTTCCTCTGCTCCACTTTAGACCAGCTGTCTGGGTCTTTCGTCATCAACCGGCCTCTTTGCATACTCTTTGGGGTGAAAGGTCCGTTCTTTATTGTTTCCCAGAGATAGGTGTCGAGCATGTCTAGGTGTACTCTCATTCTCACTTTCCATTTGCAAAAGCGTGCGGTTGTGCACATAGGTACTTGGGAGGATGAGCCAGGCAGGACATCATAAAAGTCTTCTTGTTCTTTCTTGTTATTGATGGTACTCGGTTCTTCCTGCTCCTGATCTCCAGTTGCTCCTTCTTCTGGAACACGACTGGCTTCAACTTCTTTAATAGGCGCTGGAGCGTTCTCGGGAGCTGGAGCTGCACTGCTGCAATCCATGTCGTCCATTTAGGGATCTCTATGGAGTTGTAGAACTGCTCTGATACCAATTGTAGGTCCCAAAGTGAGTCTAGAGGGGGGGGCGGGTGAATAGACTTTCTTCGTGCGCGGAAGCTAGACTGTTAGGTGGTATGTGGTACTCCTAAGGATAACTATGCTGGAAGTATTTATGTAGAAGATAACAGTAGTAATTTGAGTGATAATGTGAGTTATGGACTATGAAACAAATCTAAGATATAGTAAATGCTCCTTGTTAAACAGATCTCAGATGTCACAGGAATACACTGTGATAGTTTGGATTGTGGGAAACAACACAGAGAGTAGACTAGATAATCATGCTGAATCTTGGGCGAACAAGAGTATATGATGGATTGTAAAGTTTGATCTTGATCTTGGTTCAACGCGGCGCACAACACTTGGAAGTTCCTTTTCTCTCGCTTAGTCTCTCTCTCTAGCGTTCGAGCTCTCTTCTTGATTCTCCAAGATATAGATCTTGATGTCTGTGAGAATCCTTCTTCTTGTGTTTTGTGCATTCCATGCTCTTTTAGAAAGAGGCTAACTCCACACTTTGTCATTTTGTGTTAGAGAGATATATATTTTAAGTTTAGATTGTTGTGCACCTAGTTGTCTATGCGACAAACTGACTTCCCGCCACTGGATATGCTGGATGTTAGGGGATGGGTTAATCTGCTCTGATTTGCATATCTGTTGCCCATGCTGTGCAGTTGCATGGCCATACTTGCGCAGTTGATCTTGACCGTTCATCTATGGAAAGTGGTTGATCGCAATTAATGTGGCATTAATTGCACTCCAGCTATTCGAGATGGCGCAAGCTTACTGTACAAGCCCTAGCTGAAGATATCACTAAGTGTGTATGCTCAGGGTTTTAAACATGCCTTGAAGGCGGGTGCCTCGTAAGTTTAACAACTCGAAGGTTTCAGTTAGAGCCTGTTGAGGTTGCGGAAGTTTACTTTAGGCTTTATAGTGTTGGTATCTGCGAGTCTACGACTCACATATCTTCGAGTCTTCGAGGCTAGACTTTGAGTTAGATTCAGTCTGTTGTGTCACGCTATTAATTAAAAGTCTGCAACTCTGCGAGTCTACGACTCTACGAGTCTGTAACTATCCTAATGGCTCTTAGAGTGACTTCTTCGAAGTGCGTCTAATTTACCCGTTGTTACAGCTGCGAGTCTTCGACCCTAGCTCTGTGGATCTACAACCCTCAGGTTTCTCAGTTTATTTTACTTGACTAAGAAGTTCTTCGACTCCGCGAGTCTTCGACCTTGAAACTCTTCAACTCTACGAGTCTTAGACTTTACATTTCTTCCTTAGCCTTTCGCAGTTGCGTATGCACTAAGTTTCCATTTCTACGAGTTTTCGACTTTAAGGGTATGACCCTTCAGTTGTAACTCTCTGCCTTTATGATCTTCGAGTCTGTGATATGTCTGACAAGTTCTTTAACATACCCGTATCCCTTGAGTCTACGACTCTACAACTCTCGAGTTACAGATTCATTTAGGTTGGTCAGTCTTTTTGGCTTTGACTCTTCGACCTTCGACCTACGAGTCTGCGAGTCTTGTTTTCTTAACAGTGTTTCAAGGCTGCAACTCTATGACCCTTGAGTCTACGAGTCTAGGGGTACTTTAAGTTCTGTTAAGTGACATGAGCACTCTAGGGATTTTACAGTTCTACAGGCTTCGAGTCTTCGAGTTATTTAAGTTTGGTTACTGTTCTTTTAGAATTCATCGACTCTACGAGTCTCTGAATTGAATTATCGCTTAGAGTAACGCTCTCTTTTTCGTACTGCGACTCTACGACCTTCGACCTGGGATCTATGAGTCGCAATGTGTTATGTCACAAATATGCTTCGAGTCTCCAGACCCTACGAGTCTACGAGCCTCTCGCCAATATGTCCTGTGACAGTTTTACTTCTACGAACTACGACTCTTCGACCCTACGACCTTCGGATCTTCGAGTCTCAAGACTTAGACTATATGTTGGCAGCTTCATCAAATCCTATATTTTCAACATGATCCACTTGATGTGGACGGAAGTGTTTTTCTCGAAATATCTAAGTATGCCGCATCCAATGCTGAGAGAAGATGCCTTTCTGACTTATACCCCTTATCCCTTAAAGAGATTTAGACTATGTGTTCTGAGAAGGGCCTTTTTAGCACAGAAGACATTGAAAACTTCTCTCGAGCAGTTAAGATGGAGATGAGGCTGTTTCCGTCCTTATACAAGGATGGACACTTGTTTGATATTGTGCCTTGTTGGTCTAAGGGTTACCTTTGAAAAGTATCCTTCATTCGCACCGTCATCGACGGAACTGCTGAGGACAGCAAACCCTGGAAGAATCTTTCAACTGTCCTCATTCTGTATCGGATTTTGACACCACACTTCATACTGGTTGTTTTCATGATCCAGCTCTAAGCAGTTGATCCTGATTGATTCTCATCAGGTTGTGGATAACAACATTCAAAAGAATCAATGGGAACCTCTGCGTCTATGTCTGACCGAAGTAGTGAAGTAATCCGGACTGTATGAAGAAATGGGCCTGACTCCCTTGGCCCCAAATAAAAAGCTGAAGGCGTCGGTCTGCAATAAGAAACAAGTGCCACAACAGCTGGATGGAGATAGCTACGGAGCCTTTGTCTGCTTCTTCATCAAATCGCTCGTTCAAATGAATAAGAGTTAGAACAACATCCGCAATTATACACTGGAGCTAGCAATGGAGCTGAGGGAGAAAGCTGCAATGATAATCTTCAAGTATAGTATGCCTTATGTACCTTAGTGAAAATTTTGTATAAACGCTAAATTGTACTATGTTGCTGCTTAATGGATATGGACGTTATTTCTATTCTGTATACTATCTTTGTGCTTCGCTTACCAGATCAGATTACAAAAGGTTTTGACATATCCATAATTGGGGGAGATTGTTGGATTAAGCCTAGAATTTGGATAATGTAGATAAAACCCTATGTAATTTGATCTGAGACTTTGGTTGTTTTATCTTAAGTTGTTGCAGAAGATATGATCTTAATCTGGACCTACACTTATGAGGGTAAAGCTAAGGACAGGATACATAATCCTGATCCGAACAAGAGTGAGTGTCTTCAAGCACTTGGTAAATAAACAAGTCTCTCCTTCATATGGAATAAGGATCATTCGTGTGGACTAATCACTTAAACCTACGGACTAAGGAAACTGCGCCTAACACCTTAAACGGACTAAGTCAAATAGATACGGAATAAGAATCCTAGTCTACAAGTCGCACGGAGTAAGAGATAGTCATCACAGAATAAAAAGCTAAGTCTTCCACTCAAGCGGACTAAGGAAAAGAAGACACAGAGTAAGGAATCCGAGTCTTCCATACATGCGAAGTAAGGAACGACTTGTGCGGAATAAGGACTCGAGTCTTTATTTGCATGGAGTAAGGAAACTAGATGCGGAGTAAGGAATCCAAACCTGTTACTCATGCGGAGTAAGGATGTGCTGATACGGAGTAAGCCATCCGATCCTTTAACTCATGCGGAGTAAGGAACTCTTGCGGAGTAAGAAAGCACTGATACGGAGTAAGCACTCTGACCTTCTCATTTATACAGAGTAATGAAGCGGTGACACGAAATAAGGATTCATATACTAAATTGATACGGAGTAAGCAATCACTGACATAGAGTAAGGATCCCAGCTTCAATAACACGAAGTAAGGAACCTTGCACCAGATTAAGAAGACGCTACTTCTACTTATCTCCTCACATTCAAAGTCACCAGCTCGCTGTTTCCCGATGTAAGACAAACTCGTTGAGAACCTAAAGGATTTTACACGTGGATCACCCGGATATGTGGACACAACTTTAACTGAACTTAGGAACTCACAAAGGCACTTATGCTTTGCAAAACCAAGACCTTGAGCTCCACATCCACAGCATTCAAGGCAGAGAGAATTCCGAGAAACAGTCAATGTTTCACAAAGTCCGGAAGAATAAGTTCCTAGATTGTCTCTCAAGGATGTTTCTATATATATTGTAACACTTGTACATTATGTGTGTGTTGAATGTGTTGATCGTTCGTGAGTTGAAAATAAGTGTGTATATACAAGAGCTCATTGAGATCATAAAGGCCAGTGTGTGAGTCATTTGTAAACAGAGTGTATGAAAGTCGTAAAAGTAGATCGAAAAGTTTTACAAGCTTTAATTTGCTTTATTTTGTTGTATTTATCAGTTGATAATTGTAGGCCCCAAAGTGAGTCTAGAGGGGGGGGGGGTGAATAGACTTTCTTCGTGTGCGGAAGCTAGACTATTAGCTCGTTCTGGATTGCTCTACAGATGACTATGATGGAAGTATTTATGGAGAAGACGACAGCAGTATTATGAAGATAACGTGAGTGATGATGAACTATCAGAAAAAACTGAGATAAGAGTAAATGCTCTTTTCTCAACAGATCTCAGTTGTGAAAGAGATGGTTTATGATAGATCGAAGTGTGGAAAACAAACAACACAGAGATTAAGACCTAATGCAAGTGCTAGATCTTTGATGAACAAAAGGTTCGTGAATAATCAGATGGATTACTCTTGTTCTTGATTAAACGCGGTGCACAGCACTTAGAAGGATTCTCACTCAGTGTCTCTCTCGGTAGCATTGGAACACACTCTTAGTTGGTTCTGCAAAGGATTATTTATTTCAAGTGTGTCAGAACCATTTTCTTGTGTTATGTGTGTTTCCTTCTTTTGAGAGAGAGGTTAAACTCTTGATTTTGTCGTTAAGTACGTGAGAGATATATTTTTAAGATTAAAGTGCTCGTGCGCCATGATGTCCATCCCGACAGACTGACTTCCCGCCACTGAAAATGCGGAATGTCTGGGGATGGGTTGATCTACTTTGATTTGCAGATCAGATGCCCATACTGCGTATTTGGCATGCAGTCGATCTTGGCCATTCATCTGTGGATGGTAGTTGCTAGCAATTAATGTGTCATTAATGCGCTCAACTACTCGGGATGACGCAGACTTGCTGTACAAACCCTAGCTGACAATATCGCTAAGTGGATGTGTTTAGGGTTGTCAATCTGCCTCGGAGGTAGATGCCTCGTAGGTTCGGTGACTCGAAGATTTAAGTTAGAACCTGTAGGAAGTTGTGAAATTTTGCTACAGGCTTTATGGTGTTTCTGCGAGTCTACGACTCATATCTTCGAGTCTTTGAGGCTATAGTTCAGGTTGGATAAGCTTTTTGTGTCACTTCGTTAACTAAAGTCTATGACTCTGCAGTCTGCGACTCTTCGAATAACGCTTAGAGTGACTTCTTTGTAGTCCGTATAATTTACTTGGTATTATAGCTACGAGTCTACGACCCTAGTTCTACGAGTCTACGACCTTCAGGTCTTTCAGTTTACTATATTTGACTAAGTGGTTCTAAAAATCTTTGACTCTACGAGTCTTAAACTTCGCTTTTCTTACTTAGTCTTTCACAGAGGCTCATAAACTGAGTTTCTGTATGGCTACGACCCTTCAGCTATAACTCTCAGCCATCGATCTCCGAGTCTGAAAGTGTGGCAATTTTTTTATAGTGACTATATCCCTTGAGTCTACGAGTCTACGACTCTACGACCCTTGAGTTACAGTTTCATTTGTTTGCCAGTCTTTATAGCATTGACTCTTCGACCTTCAACCTATGAGTCTACGGGTCCAGTTTTCTTAAGAGTGTTCGAAGGCTTCGACTCTACGACTTTCAATCTACGAGTCTACGAGTCCGGTTTTCTTAACACTGTTCGAAGGCTTCGACTCTGCGACTTTCGATCTACGAGTCTACGAGTCCTGTTTTCTTAATAATGTTCGAAGGCTTCGACTTTACGACTCGACGAGTCTTCGAGTATAGTGGTAGTTTAAGTTCTGTTAATTGACTTAAGTATTTTTTGGGGACTCTACAGTTCTACGGGCTACGAGTCTACGAGTCTATGAGTCTACGAGTCATTTAGCTTTGGTTACTGTTCTTAAGAATTCTTCGACTCTACGAGTCTCTGAACTTATTGACGCGTACAGTAATGCTCTCTTTTCCATACTGACTCTACGACCTTCAACCCTGGATCTACGAGTCGCAATGTTGTGTCACTGTTTCGCCTTGAGTCTCCAGACCCTACGAGTCTACGAGTCTCTTGCCAATACGTCCTATGACAGTTGCACTTCTACGAACTCGACTCTTCGACCCTACGACCTTCGGTTCTTCGAGTCTCCAGACTTATATTTTGGAAGCTTCATCAAATCCTATATTTCCAACAGTCTCCCCCTATTTAATGTAAGCTGACAACTGGTGAATTTATGAAGTCTGAGACTATGAAATTGATGGGAAATTTTAGATTAATCAGAAGATATCTTTGCATGTAAAGAATTTGGAGGAGTTCAAAATTTTCAAAATACACACTCCTCTCCCCCATAGGCATGAAGGCTGCGTTAGCTGGCTCCTGTCAAAGAGAACTCCCCCTACGAACTTGCTCCCCCTGAGAAACACTCCCCCTTTCTGGGGTGAGGAACAAGCACCAGAACACAAACCTCATGGGAGCAATGGAATAAATTACAAAACAGCAGGCAGCGGAGCAAAGACATACATAAAAGGTAACTGACAGAAAGTAAGTACATAGAGAAGTGAAAAGCAAGAAATGTAGTGTACAAAGAATTAGAGTACAAAATAGTTATGGGTTAAATTCAAAGTAGAGTACACTCTGTGTAAACAGAAAAATAGTAGCTTGCTCGCGCAGGAGTTGAGCAGGAGTCAAGTGTAACGAGGCCGCTCGACTGCTCACACAATCAAATTCAGGCACGAGAGCTGGGAACCCGTTGGTGGTCAGGATGCGAATGTAATGGCAAACATAGAAGCCGCAGCTATGAGCATCATCCTGAGCAGGAACGCTTTGCTTGACCCGAGTAATTTCCATTGGTTTGGAGAGATGATAGCCACCACAACCATGCGAATATCTTTGCATGACACGGGTGAGAGTGCGATTGAATTCACGCAGTTGTTCACGCCGATGGATCAGTAAAGTACTAGGTTTGGAGTCGAAGATGACGATCTGTTGGTTCTTGAAGTCAAGATCGAGAAGAAACCAGTGCGGGGATGTGGACAAGTAGGGGATGAGCACATGGTCTACCTCATTCCAGGGACGGAAGGAGTTCTCATATCTGCGACCTTGTATAATCTCGATCATTGTTGCATCATCGAGGAGCTGAGCCTGCATGATCGGCAAACAGAGTTCTACCCTAGTATCTCTGCGGATATGGAGAGGTAACTTCTCGAGGAATGACTTCTATGCGAAGATGAACTGAGTCATCTCAATATTATCCATTTCTTCACCGTCATGTAGTAGGCGACACAGGTCATGTCCGGTGAATAAGGTTTCATAGCCACAAGTCCTCGCAGTGGTATCCCCAGCAACATAAGTGTTGAATGCAGCCAGTTCAGCTGAGGTCCCTCCAGTTGTTACAATGCGAGGTGGGGTAAATGGTTGGTTAGTGGTAGTAGCATCTGGTTTAGTAGGGGAAGCAGGCATGGTGTACTCAGCCGCACTTGGATGGGTAGTGGAAGGACCAGGCTGAGTGGAAGAAGAGGGTTGGTAGGAAGCAGCTGACTGCTTCTTCATGCGGGTTGCAATGGGAACATCATCATCATCATCAGAATCGGTGATGACAGTGGTTCTATGTGCACACTTTTGCCCATGCATGTAAGTGGTAGTAGATAGAGGTGGTGAGTGGCTCGGGGAAGGCACAGCTGGCTGTGGAGTATCTACTGGTTCAGGTGCAGGTCGGTCAGATGACTGTGGGAGTGTGTTTTTGACAGTAAGAGATATTTCGCCACTGGCAAGACGATGACATTCCGACAGAATAGCTCCCAGAGTTTTACTGAGTCCTTTGTATTGTCTCTGGTAAGCTCCTTTGATGTCTTCACAGTGTTCCTCCAGATGTCTAAACCCATCTGTGGTCACACTTGTGAGTGATGTCATTTCTTGTTGCACCTTGTCGAGGGTACGGTCTAATAATTCAACTTGAGTTCGTACCTCTTCCATACTTGACTCCATGGTAGCAAGTCGTTCTTCAAAGGCCTGAGATACTGATGTCTTGAGGATGCCAGAGGAAATCAGTTTCTCAATGACCTTGCTTGCCAGAAGATCTACTTCTTCAGCCGTCAGAGAACGTGAGTGAGACGCAGTTGGTACTGGGATAGCCATTGGGATATTGGCTACGAACTCCTCACTCACTTGAGTGGCCACTTGATGAATGACAGGTGCAGATGGTGTGGCTGTCTCAGTCCTTTCCACAGTCTCAGGGACTTGTGGGACAGCTCCTGCATCGGAGTCACTGGCTGCGGCACCAAGAGTTTCTTCTTCTTCTGCTTCTTCTTCTACAACAATTCCTACCACTTCAACATCATGTGGAGTAGATGTGGCAGGTGAGTCCACCATGATGGGAGATGGGGTAACCACTGATATGGCTTCCACTAGGTCTCTTCTTACAAGACCCTGTTCAACTAACCAATTAATCAGATGGTCTCTATCTACCATCTGTTTACCAAAGGCGATCTATGCCTTTCGTAAATCTGCGGGGGTCATATGAGCCTTGGCATATTCCATATAAAGTCTTCTAGCTCAGACTCCCCAAGAGTGCTCAATAGTACAGGTGTAGTACCCCCTATCCTCTGTGGTTTCCTATGCTGGTGTCTGCCCTTCATCTGCAGGTTCTCTTACTTCTGTAGTATCCTTGGGCAGCTCGGAAGTAGGGGCCTCCTCTGGTGTAGAATCATTGGGGAGATGAGTTCAGGCAATGTTCCCCACCACTTCAGCTATATGTATTGTTGCGGCGGATGCAGAGGAGCCCCTAGAAGTCTGTGAGACACGGACCGGTTGTCGTGGTATGCGAGCTGGGGCTCGTACAGAGTTGGCTGTGTCTCCTGCATGACTTCTAGCACTCGACTTAGGCCACTTCATTGACTTGATCTCCAGCCGACCATCCTCATAAATGCTTTTAAATATGTATTTGGTCGGCAGTGGCACTGAAGGTTTGTTGTAGAATACGTCAAGGTGCAAGAACCTTAGGACTTTGGTGAGAAGTAGTCCAAAGTGTCCCTTCTTGCTTTTGATCATGGAGTGTATCTGAGTTCCCCAGTCTACTTGTCTTCCCTGTAGAACACTACACATGATCTTCATCTGCTCATGACTTGCAGAGTCATGAGCAGTCTTCTTACACAGTAGGCACTGTCTGGTGACTATGAGAGTCGCCAGTGCCTGACCAGAAAACCCAATCTTCAGGGCTCCCCGACCTTGCTTTCCGGGATTGGAATACCCAAGAAAAGACTTACACTCTTCTCTGGAGAGACTAGGAAGAGGATCAAAGTTACCTTTCGGGAGTGGAAGTGCATTTCTGAGCATTTCGGCAGAGATTCGAATCTCCACTCCATGTACAGTTCCCATAAGGTCGTCTCCAGCGAATGCCATGGTCTCATAAAATTCCGCGACATCTTCTATTAGCAAGTCTTGCATTCCTGAGCAGACAGACGCAATACCGGTTTCATTGAGGCGACTTCTGAATTCGTCCAGCCAGCGGACTTTGGCGTCGCCTATGGCTTCCCAGTCGATGATGAATCCCGGGACGATGTTGCGTAGGTCGTCGGCCATCGATGAGCTTGGTCCTGCCATTGAGCTTGTAGAGAGAGAAAGAGACACTCATAGAGAGAGATTGTAAGGTTCGAAGGTGGTCAAGGGAGAGAGAAAGAGAGAAAGAGACAAAATCGAAGAGAGAGAGAAAGAGAGAGAGTTCTAGGGTTAAGGTTCGAGTGTGAAAACGACGAACATACCTTTGAGCTCCATCTCTATCAGTGACTTATATATGAGTTGAGAAGTGTACCGTAGAAGTCACTCACTCTGTCCGTTCGTCTTCATGGTCCGCGTTCTTTTCTCTGACCCGCCTCTTTTTCATCCAGATCCCCCCATTGGAATATTCAAGCAATGAGTCCACGTCACCCCTTATGTCGGTGTAACTTCCATTTTAAGTGCACAGTGACGTGCTGACGTGTCTGCGATGCTTGAATAGTAAGTGACAGACACCGTCTCGCTTCGATCCTTTGGACTACGACTCTACGAAGCTGCATTAGGATGCTTCGAGGCTACGACCCTCGAAGCTTCGAAGCAGCAGTCTTCGATCCCGCAGTTCTTCGATGCAGTTTGCTTCAAGGTCAACTACGAATTCAGCGAACGGTGGATTTCTCTGGACCTTTTCCAACACTTAACAACACACATGAGATGCATATGAGAATTCACATAATATTATTCATGATGAACAGTGTTGTGAGTGGAATTGAAATTACATGCCCAGAACTTGATTTCTTTCAACCGTAATACCTGGTTTACATGTATGGCTACTGCATCACTACGATTCAACTTTCCATTTACCTTAGAAATGATTAAGTATTTCATCACACTACATCATGTGCCAGAAAGTGATCACTATGTTAACATAGCATCCAGTAAACCATGGTTTATCAAGCAACCCAATCATGAATTTTGAGTCTCCTCACATATTTAGCAAAACTCACTCAGTGGAGGCCTGACCCTCTCACTCTCGGATCAGCATGTGAGCTTGATTCAAGAACTAGAATTACACTGTTTGGTAAGCTCATGGTCAACCGAATCTTACCACAACCCTGATCCAACAATGATTTTTAGTTCAGCATAGATAACTTGAGAAACAAGATGGCCCTATTGATAATTAGAACTCATACTCTATCATTGCCTAATTTATAACATAGTACAGGTAGAGTTTGGAGTTTGATCATTCAGCTTGTCTATGTGAGTTGTCACTTTTCTTTTGTGGAGCACAATTTTTCAGTGCTTATTCATGAGCCTTTTTACAAGGACAGAGCTCAACATAGTATCTTTTTGAATCACAAGATCATACAATTTGACCTCCAACTATTACTCTAACAGAGACACAATCTGGGGGAATAGTGAGGACTCCTCCTAAGATAGGCAGTCAATCTATTGTCTATTATCATTTTACCTTTTTCACCTTGCCTTTTCCAGTGAAAGGTAGTGGCTCTTCTTAAGTAATAAGCTTTTTATGATTCTCAAATACTACAATCTCAGTCATCCTTTGAGCATTAAATCATTGAGGATCCTTTCCGTGCAAGCCAACAGTACCATGAGATACAATAGTTCCTGCTAGTTAATGAATGCAATACCACACAGGTGATATTCGCTCAGAATAAAATGACAAGTAGTGGGAATATCATTTAATTTAAACATAAAGGGAATTGCACTCATTTCACTCAAGACTTGAGGATTCATGACAGATTGCATAAAAGTCTTGAACCAGGTTCTGAAGTGGCAAGTTTCATCCATGTGATTTCTCACTTTCCCGAGTAGACATGCATGAATCACACTTAGCCAGTACTAATTTTCATGGAGACATAAACAGTTATTAACAGTGTCATACTTATGTTCATGCACAGGTAATTAGGTTGAAATGAAACACAAGACATGCTGTGAGACTTATGAATTTAAATCTAACATGCCAAGTTTTGTCAGAAGTTCATTGAACCTGGCTTCTTGCAGTGGTTTGGTAAATATGTCGGCAAGTTGATCATTAGTGGATATATACTCCAGGGAAATGTCTTTCTTCAGCACATGGTCACTTATGAAGTGATGTCTGACCTCAATGTGCTTGGTTTTGGGATGCATAACAGGATTGTTGGAGATTGCAATGGCACTTGTATTGTCACAATACAGAGGCACGGGCTTCAGGTTAAACCCATAGTCTAAAAGTTGACTGGCCATCCAAAGAAATTGAGCACAATAGCTTCCTACAACAATATATTCAGCTTCAGCTGTGGAGGTTGAAACTAAATTCTGTTTCTTGCTATACCAGGATATAAGTCTATTGCCTAGAAGTTGGCATGTTCCACTTGTGCTCTTTCTATCAATCCTGCATCCTGCAAAGTCTGCATTTGAATATCCTCTTAGTTTGAAATCAGACTCTCTTGGATACTATAGTCCCAAATTCTCAGTTCCCTTCAAATACCGCACAATCCTTTTGACATGTGACAAGTGGGATTCCTTGGGATTAGCTTGGTATCTGGCACAGATACATGTTGCAAACATTATGTCAGGTCTGCTTGCTGTCAGGTACAGCAAGGATCCAATCATGCTTCTGTATTCTGAGATATCCACCTCCTTGCCTGCTTCATCCATATCCAGTTTGGCGTTTGTAGGAACGGGAGTTTTCATGTGTGTCTGATAATGTGCATTTTATGCCGTTATTCTAGTGTTTATTTAGGATGTTTAAGAGCATGATTAGAGCCTTATTGCTTCATATATCATATTGATAACGTGCATTTTATGCCGTTATTCTAGTGTTTATTTAGGATGTTTAAGAGCATGATTAGAGCCTTATTGCTTCATATATCATATATATTTGCTCTAACCCCTAGGAAGATGCTATTTGCAAATACATGCGTTTTTAAGTTGTTTTGGCAGATTTTGGACCTCACTTTTGACATAGTAGATGGCCTCAAACAATTGGCGTGCAAGAACAAAAGTTTCTTAGAATGATGGCCTCTACCTACCAGAAATTTCAGAGCATTTGGAGCATTTGGAGTTGCACGTGAATTCACCCATTTCACGTGCAAGCATATTTTTGCCTCTCAGGCCTCTACATGATGCAAGGAAGCTTGGGGAGAAGTTTAAGCTGATTTGGAGCTACACGTGAATTCACCATATCACGTGCAAATTGGCGTGCAGAGATATTTTTGGACCGATCCAATCGTTTTTCCATGCCGATCATTTGTTTCTGAAGGCCCATGTCCAAATTGTGGATGGAAGATAGAGATTTTAAAGTTTCGAGTGTTACTTATCAAAACTACGTCGTTTTGATAAATGGGCTAGGTTACACACCTCAAGGCCCATCCAACCTCTATAAATACAGCCTCCATGCCCCCTGCTATGTATCCTAGACCCCCTACACATTTTTAGAGAAAGAGAGAGGCTTCACGACTTGGAGGTTGCTCCTTGACCTAGGAGAGCAGCCGTCGCAGCCGTCGCAGCAGCCGTTGCGGATTTTGGAGCCTGGATTTCAAGCTTTGTTGCACACGTGGATTAGAAGAAGATGTTTAGCTTTTCTGCTATGGTTTTGCTTGTAATCATGCGTGAATAGTTCTTATAATCTGGGGGAGCAATGTAGCCCCCTTGTTGCTTTGCTGTGTTTATGAATATTGGGTTTGGATGATTGAGTTTTGCATGTTTTATGAATCTGTTCTTAAGTTCTATCTTTGGATGTACACCTTGGTATTCTTAGCCCTAGTCTGGGGCGGATTGAGATTCATAATTTATTTGTAATTGGTGTGATCATTATCCTTTTGCAAGTATAATTTATTGGCTTTGCATGTCACGCCCCGGATTTCTAACCCTAGGAAACCGGTACGTGACTCCCCTTTTACCCACACGGAGGGCAAAGGGGTTAGGATACAAACCAAGAATATTACATTTTAAACATCCACCACACATTCAAGAAACTAATGTTCATAAAAGCAATCCAAACCAGTTTATTACAACAAAATCCTTTCCAAATCCCATCCCCACTGGGGTTACATCAATTCCCATAAAAAAAAAAACAAAACATAAATGGAAGAGAGTAAAATAATTATGGTCTTCCACCTTGGTGTATCCACCTAACGCCTGTAAGTCCCTGGAAAACAAGCAAACACAGTAGGAGGGGTGAGCAACCACAGCTCAGTAGGGATCAAGTCTCCCTAACCCTTCCCATGCTCCTAGCGGCTACATGCATGTGCACAGGTGTAGTGACGTGACAATATTAGGAAAAAGAAAATAAAACATCACACAAGTGGGCGTAACCCCAGCCCCAGCCACACTGGCTAACAAAACACATCTCAAGCAAGTAGTTTAACCGCCTCTTCAGGCCACTGATTTAACCGCCTCTCAGGCAAAGTAGTTTAACCGCCTCTTCAGGCCACTGGTTTAACCGCCTCTCAGGCAAAGTAGTCTAACCGCCTCTTCAGGCCAGATAGCACAGTCATGCACACAACACACACCACGGTCACTCAAGCATAAAACCAAACACTTGGTGTGCACCCATTCACAAGTGCACAAACCCAGCCATTCAGGTCATAGAACAAACACCCAGCATACATACATACACTAAATCACAAGTCCAGCCACACAGACATATTACCAAACACGTAATGGCCATAAACACACAGCTATATTCACACAGGCATTTCATCGAACATATAGCATGTAACAACAAAATCACACCAAAATGCCACTGAAGGCCAACATCCATATAGGATATCACAACTATATGGATTACATATGTATATATAAATAGATATAACTCCACAATCTGCCCTAGAACCCTAGGACAGAGGAGGATTTAGGAGAACAGAACCCCTACCTTGTATGTTCTCCTACTCCCGCTTCCACGCAAGACTCCGACCACCCACGCAAGACGCTCCGGCAGCCACCAGAAGCTCTCCTTCTCTCTCTCTCTCTCTCTCTCTCTCTCTCTCTCTCTCTGCGATGGCTGGTGGAGCAACAAATCCTAAACCTAAAACAGAGGGGCTTCTCCTCCTTATATAGACAACACAACATCAAAACAACGTAGTTTTGATTAAGTGAATCGCAGCATCAAAACGACGTAGTTTTGATGGAACAAGCTATGACCTTCCCACATCCATACACACCAAAATACTCACAATTCCAACATGGTCCTTTGGGAAAAGATGATTAGAATGACAAAACCAAGATAACTATGCAAAAACATGCTTGCACGCCAATTTGAACGCCAATTCCCCAATTGACGTGCAGCTCCAAATGCACTCAAACTTCACCCCAAGCCTCCTTGCATCTTGTAGAGGTCTAGGAAGCAAAAATATGCTTGCACGTGAAATGAGTGAATTCACGTGCAGCTCCAAATGCTCTGAAATTTCTGTGGTAGATAGAGGACCTCATTCTAAGAAACTTTTGTTCTTGCACGCCAATTGTTTGAGGCCATCTACTAGGTCAAAAGTGAGCTCTATGATCAGCCAAAACAGCTTAAAACCGCCTGTATACGCATAGCATCTTCCTAGGGCATAAAGGTACGTTATCACTTGTCACATGCACCTCCCAATCATCTCTTACCTCAAACTTGTGCACCAACATCCAAGGTGTTTGTGGTTAACTTCATACACACGGGTTACACACAGGTCATTACATTGCATGTCTGTGTGTTTAGATGACCATTCTGGCATACAACTCTTAAAAGGACCTCAATGACCATTTGTTGTCCTTGGCTTATGTTTAGCATGTTTTCAATCAGACAACCCTAATACCCTGAACCAGTAGAGATAACATAGAGAGGTGAAATTGTGATCCTAGATGCTTTAATCCTTGAATCTTAATCCTAAAATCAATTTGCTTTCTTTGTTTATTCAGAAAATCAAATAAAAATTAGATCTTTAGTTAAAAAAAAGAATTCGTTTTTGCCAAGACATTGTTTTAAGCAAGATTAATTTGGTGATTTGAGTTAAAGCTAGATAACTTGGTAATCTATATGGGATCGACCCCTTTCTTGTCGCTATTCTAATTAGCATTAGTTAAGGGAATTAATATTTTGAGAAGGGATTTAAATGACAATAGCTTAATCCTCACTTGGGTTTCGCTCACGAAATACCCGTTCGTCAAATTGGCGCCGTTGCCGGGGATTCAATGGTTAACTAGCTTTAGAAATCAACATTGAGTGAAATTGTTTGAATTCTGATGTTGGTGTTTATTTTGTCTTTTATTTTCTGTTGTTTTGTGTTCTTTATTTGTTTATTTTGCATTGCTCGGAGCTGCTGGGTGTGTTCTTGTTGTTTTACAGGAACATACACCAAGTGTTGGAGGAATTCCTAGTTGTGCATGCCAAGACAAGAGTTTATACCATTTAATCAGGAACCTGAAAGATTGTTCAGAGCTCGGCATAGAGCAGCTAGGGAAGCAGCACGTGAGGCTGAAGAAGCATTGCAAGGCTTAGAGCTTTCAGTTGGTGAATTGATGGCAGATTTAAGGCCTGATGGTGGTGCACCGCAAGGAGGGGCCAATTACAATGGCCAATATCCAGAAGAAGAGGGTAATAGGTTTATACCCAGAACCTTCTTAGACTATGCGAGGCCAATGATGTCAGACCATTATTCTAGGATTCGGCAAACAAGAGTCCAAGCAAATAGCTTCGAGCTGAAGCCGGCGTTGATCAACATGGTGAGCAACAACGCGTTTGGAGGAACAGCCGTTGATGATCCACACCAGCATTTGATGAGGTTCTACCAGATGTGCGACACCATAAAGATCAACAATGTATCGGAGGAGGCAATAAAGCTAAGGCTTTTCCCTTTCTCTTTAAGGGATAGAGCTCTTGGCTGGTTCAACAGTCTGCCAGCAGGTTCAATCAATACTTGGGAGGAGATGCAGACCAAGTTCATGTCAAAGTACTTCCTTCCTTCCAAGGTGATCCAGCTCAGAGGGGAGATTAGCAGATTCAGGCAAGATGAGATGGAGACTCTTCATGAAGCTTGGGAGGGTTTCAAAGACTTAGTGAGAAGATGCCCTGATCATGGAAGACCCCAGTGGATTCAAATTGAATCTTTCTACACAGGTCTTCAGTCCCACTCACAAGACAAGGTGAATGCAGCTGCTGGAGGATGGTTGATGAATCTAGAGCCTGACACAGCAGCAGAGCTCTTGGAGAGGCTGTCATTAGCTGATTGGCAGTGGTCTAATGTGCGCACTTCAAGGCCAAGGGAGAAGATATCTTCAGTTGATACTCCCTCCAATGATATGCAAGGGCAGATCCAAGCTTTAGCAAAAAGCATGGAAGTGTTGGCTCTTAAAGTTGGAGTATCACAACACGCCTCACCAGTAGCTAAGCAAGGATGGAGTGGAGCTGAAGATGCAAATTATGTTGGAGGGAAAGGCTTGTACCAGAAGCAGCAATTTTATGCTCACCAATAAGGACAAGGGTACAATTAGAACCAACAACAATCTCAGGGATATCAGAAGAATTAGAACCGAGGGGGAGATACATCAGCTCAGTATAAATATGTGCCTCCAGGGATGAAGCAAAATCCGTATGCTACTAATAATTTCTTACATCCACCTCTTGGATTCGAGCAATAGCAGCCTCAGCCTTAGCAGCAAAGAAGAACATATCAGCATGAGGATGAGACAGCTAGAAGAGAGGTGGGTGATTTGAAGGAAAGGGTAGGTAGTATGGAGTCTTCAATTAAAAATATGGAGAAGTTACTTGTGAGTATGGCACAGAATGCTAATCAAAGGGTGTCAACCAACACTTTTCCAAGTGACACTGAGGTGAACCCCAAGGAGAGCTGCAAGGCTATCACTCTAAGGAGTGGGAAAGCATTGAAGGAAGCTGAAGAGCCTAAGAAAAGGGCTATTCCAGAAGAACAAAGCAGACCTTTGGAAGCTGATGACCAAGGAAAATCAGATAAAGAAGAAGAAAGGTTGCAAGACAAGAAGGAACATCAGCTGACTAAAGGCAAAATAATTGAAGAACCAAGGCAAGAGCTCAAGCCTACCATGCCATTTCCTCAGCGGATGAGGAACCAAAGGGTTAAGGAAGAGTATGAGCGCTTCCTTAGTTTGTTCAAGAAGCTTGAAATTAACATTCCATTTGTGGAAATTTTGGAGCAGATGCCTAGATACAGAAAGTACATTAAAGATTTTGTGAAGAAGAAGAGGAAATATGGGGATCATGAGACGGTGGCAGTCACTAACGAGGTGAGCAGTGTTGTTTAACAGAGTTTGGCCATCAAGCATAAAGATCCGGGCAGTTTTAATCTCCCTTGTGTGATTGGCAATGCACCGCAGCAGCAGGCCCTATGTGATTTAGGGGCCAGCATCAATTTGATCTCCTTTGCTTTGTACAAGCAGCTTGGGCTTAAGGGCATGAAGCCCACTTCCATATCATTGCGGTTCTCGACCGGTCTCCTGGAAGGCCTGAAGGGATAATTGAAGACGTGTTAGTCAAAGTGGGATCCTTCATATTTCCAACGGACTTTGTAGTTTTGGAGATGGAAGAAGATAGAGGAGTTCAGCTACTCCTTGGAAGACCGTTTCTCAGAACGGGTTGTGCATTGATTGATGTTGCTCAAGGGCAGCTAACTCTGAGAATTAATGAGGAGACCTTAGTCTTCCACATGGGGAAGGCTTTGCAAGGTCAAGAGGAGGAGGACTGCCTTTGGGTTGAAGACCTTGAGGAATTGGTGGAAGATTATTTGGCAGAAGAAATTACCACCACTAATAATGGAGCCCTTCAGCTTATAGAAGCTCAACAAGATGAAGAGATGTACTTGACAGCTGAGGAAAATGAGCAAACTACAAACTCTCTGGAGCAAGCTGAGGAGGAGAAAGAAGATGACATGCCTCCAGCTCTGGAACCGAAGGAGCTGCCTAGACACCTAAGGTACGAATTTCTAGACTCTACAAATCAATTCCCTGTCATTGTTGCTTCTAATTTGAATGATGTGGAGTGTACTCAATTGCTAGAAGTCCTTAGGAAACACAAAAAGGCCCTAGGATGGAACATTGAAGACATTAGGGGTATTAGTCCAGGGATTTGCATGCATAAAATTTTGATGAATGATGATTTTAAACCCACTGCTAAAAGACAAAGAAGATTAAACCCTGCCATGAAAGAAGTTGTTAGAAAAGAAATTTTAAAATGGAAAAATGCGGGTATAATTTATGCTATTTCAGATAGTGAGTGGGTGAGTCCATTGCATGTTGTGCCCAAGAAAGGGGGCATGACCGTGATTAAAAATGAGAAAAATAAATTGATCCCATCTCGCACTGTGACGGGGTGGAGAGTGTGTGTTGACTATAGAAAGCTGAACAAGGCTACTAGGAAGGATCATTTTCCTCTTCCTTTCATTGATCAATTGTTGGATAGGTTAGCTGGCTATAGTCACTACTGCTTTTTAGATGGCTATTCCGGGTATAATCAGATCATGGTTAAGCCTGAGGACCAAGAAAAGACCACCTTTACGTGCCCTTTTGGCACTTTTGCATTTTGGAGAATGCCATTTGGGCTTTGTAATGCCCCTGCCACCTTTCAAAGGTGTTTGATGGCCATTTTTCAGGGTTTGGTTGAGGAGATCATGGAGGTCTTCATGGATGACTTCTCGGTGTTTGGTTCCTCTTACCAATAGTGCTTGAAAAATCTAGATGTGGTCTTAGAGAGATGTGAGGAGAAGGAAGTAGTTCTAAATTGGGAGAAATGCCATTTCATGGTAACTGAGGGGATAGTTCTAGGGCACAAGGTGTCTACACATGGTTTGGAGGTAGACAAGGCAAAAATCTCCACTATTGAGACTCTGCCACCTCCAACCAATGAAAAAGGAGTGAGAAGTTTCCTTGGCCATGCTGGCTTTTATAGGAGATTCATTAAGGACTTCTCAAAAATTGCAAAACCCATGAGTAGGTTGTTAGAAAAAGACACAAGCTTTGAGTTTAATGCAGATTGCTTAGAAGCTTTCAACACCCTCAAGGGTAAGTTAGTCATCGCACCTGTTATAGTCACACCTGACTGGGCTCACCTTTTGAGCTAATGTGTGATGCGAGTGATTATCTTGTGGGGGTAGTCTTAGGGCAAAGGCGAGAAAAGGTGTTTAGGGTCATTTACTATGCTAGTAAGACCTTAGATGATGCTCACAGAACTATACCACCACCGAGAAAGAATTGCTAGCCGTGGTTTATGGTCGCAACAAGTTTAGACCCTACCTTTTTGGGTCTAAAGTCATTGTTTATACTGATCATGCTGCATTGAAATATTTGTTTGCTAAAAAATAAGCTAAGCCACGCTTGATTAGGTGGGTTCTCCTCTTATAGGAATTTGACCTTGAAATTAGAGACACAAAGGGAGCCCTAAATTCTGTGGCTGATCACCTCTCCCGTGTGGAGAATACACCTAAGTCTCTACCCATTGTAGATGACTTTCCTGATGAGAAGTTGTTTAAGGTGCATCATCTTCCTTGGTTTGCTGACATAGCAAATTATTTAGCCACAGGGTTCATACCCATGCAGTTAGACTACCACCAGAGAAAGAAATTGTTAGTGGATGCTAAGAAATTCATTTGGGAAGACCCAATTCTTTATAGGAGGTGTCCAGACCAAATCATTAGAAAGTGTGTCCTTGAGGAGGAGATAGATGACATAATACATCATTGTCATGCATCACATTATGGGGGCCACTTTGGGGTGCAAAGAACTATGGCTAAAATCATGCAGTGTGGCTTCTATTGGCCTCACATGGTGAAAGACACCTATATCTACATTAAAAAGTGTGATAGATGTCAAAGGGTAGGTGGTCTGTCTAGGAAAAATGAGATGCCCTTAACTGGAATCCTTCCAGTTGAAATTTTTGACATTTGGGGCATTGACTTCATGGGGCCATTCCCCAATTCTGATGGGTATTCATACATTTTGCTTGCTGTGGATTATGTGTCTAAGTGGGTAGAAGCTATTCCTACTGGAGTGAATAATGCTAGGGTTGTGACTCACTTCCTTACTAGGAACATCTTTAGCCGTTTTGGGACACCAAGGGCTATAATCAGTGATGAGGGTAGTCATTTCTGCAACAAATTGTTTGACAAATTATTGAACAAGTTTGGTGTCACTCATAGGAAGTCTTTAGCTTACCACCCACAAGCTAATGGACAAGCAGAAGTGTCCAACAGAGAGATTAAGGCCATTTTAGAGAAAACTGTTGGAGGCAATAGGAAAGATTGGTCTCAAAGGCTTGATGAAGCCTTATGGGCATATAGGACAGCTTACAAAACTCCTATTAGGATGTCACCTTACCGTATTCTATATGGTAAGGCATGTCACTTGCCTGTGGAACTAGAACACAAGGCTCTGACCCGGATAAATTATGTCTGAAGGTTTTGCAGCAAGTGCACTGGTCAAGTAATAAAATGGAGTATTAAGACTCCGGTTGTCGAACCCACAGGGAGGTAGCTAATGCTGTTAAGCAGCAAGCACTAAGCTAACAAGTTGATTTTATGTCTGGACAATTGATGTTTGTTGTGCAAATATTTTGAACAAAAAGATATTAAATCAGAATGTTGGCAAGCGGTTGGTATAGACATCTAGGGTCACAATGATTACCACCCAATCGATTGTACTAATCTGGTTATGGCTCTTGTTCTTGAGTTATGTTCTAGTTCAAGTTCATGTTGATTATCTCCTACCTATCTTACATTTGGTCCATGCTAAGATAGATTTAAGGCTTTTATCCCATTTGATCCATGCGAATAAAAGTGATCAAGGTAGACAAACAATCTAATAGTTGCCGACTTGGTCTATCATGCAATATTAAATCTAATTCACTAGTGTTCCACCCTAGACAAGGGCTAAGATTACCTAATCATGCATAAATCAGGCATTTGCTTTCATACAAGTGAATTAAACAAGAACTGAATTCTATTTTATTGAACAACCATAACCAAACCGACTACAATTTCTTGGGGGCTACATTGCTCCCCTAGACTAACAAGACTACTCCATAATCATGATAAAAACAATAACAATCATAGGAAAGAACATGATTATAGTACCAGGACAATAAAGGAAGACCCCAAGATGAACCAGGACTCCGGCCTCCAAAGACTCCAAGGCTGCTGCCCAAACTCACTCCTTGCCAAGGACAATCCGATCTTTTAGCAATGGCTATAGCTCTTTTCAGAACTCAGATCAGATTCTCCCACTCAAGATGATTTACAATGCCTCCAAAGACCCCTATTTATAGGTTTTAGTGGGCCAACTTAGGGTTACAAAAGGTGTGCCCTAATTATAAATGTGGTCGTGACCAAAACGACGTCGTTTTGGTTAGTGACACTAATCGACGTTCTAGGCGAAATAAAACTCAAACTACACCAAATTTGACCCCAGTTCTTTAGAGGAAAATGATTAAAACAACAAAATACATCATTGGGAGCACAAAAATGCTTGCACGTGAGAATGCACGTGAGAAGACCCTTTTCACGTGCAGCTCCAATTTGACTCAAATTTGCTCCAAAGCTTCCTCTTGAGTTGTAGAAGGCATCTATGCAATAAAATCCTTGCCCGTGAGAATGCACGTGAGAAGGCATTTCACGTGCACCTTGATTTTGCCTTCATTTTGCTTCCATCTTCTTCCTATAGCTTCCTTGTGAGTTGATGGAGTGATCTAGCCAAAGTGTGTGGGACAAGGTTGCTCCAAAACCTGCCAAAAACACTCAAAAAGTACCACTATACACCAAACAGGGTCTTCCTAGGGGTTAGAGCAAATATGTCAAAAATAACATGCAAATAGGTACAAAACATACGCTAAAACACCCTATATAAGGCATAGGATAACGGCATAAATGCACGTTGTCAAATTCCCCCATACTTGAACCTTTGCTTGTCCTCAAGCAAAAAGAAATAAACACATCAAACGGAAAAGAACGAATAAACTAACAAACAAGAGAGGCATGGTTTCCCAAGGCATACAATCCTATCATGATGAAGTAGACATTCCAATAGCTAAAAATGAATCATAAGTTAATCAACACATGCCCTTACTATTAAGTCCAACAACCATGTAATATCGTTACTAACAGTCCAGATAGAAGCAAACATGCCAGGATAAAATGAACTTAGCTCCCCCTGAAAGTCCGCACCAAGGTTAGAGCAGCCTCACTTAAATGTCACTTTCTTTTCTCTCCTTTCAGGCCCTACTATCAATGCCTAGCAGCTAAGGATTTACTCTTTCACCCACTACTAACTATTGATTAAGTTTTGCCATGTAAACATAAGAGATCCCCACTGTGCTCGTCAAGGGAGACACACCCTCTAGTCTACTTTAGGACCAACACTTGGAGCTAAAGATGGAAGCTCACACTTGTGAAACAAATTGCAAGACAAACAGCTTAGCCATTATGGCTGCAGCACGAAAACAAAAATACATAGAAACAGTAAGCCATTGTGACTTTTATTCTGGCAAACACCCTTTTTTTTTCCTGTGTTTTTTTTTTTTCACACTTATTTTTAGTAATAACCTTACAAGGTTGCATTTTATGCTCTCCCTTGATGGATTATTCACTCTGCTATTGTCCTCACACAAGCCCCCCCTTTTTTTTTTTTTTTTTTTTTTGAACAAGAACTAGAACTGAGCGAGAATACCTGGAATCGCGAACACCATACACCAAACACGGAGCACAACAGTACTTCTTATGCCTAAGTAACTCCAACTATCAAATAGCTAGTAATGAATATTAAGAGCGAATTGATAACCCAATAACCCATAAAATACACTCAAAGGTAAGATAATGGTGCTCTCAAAAAGTATATGCCTATTCTACACTCAACTTCAGGGTTTACAAAGCTCATCCTAACATAACATGCTCAGCTTTACTATTCAAACGTCAGCTCCAAAATCATGGTGATATCATTCAACAAGTAAAGACATGCTCAACTAACTTATAACACACCTTAACAAGTGAAACATCCTTATCACAACAAGATACTAAGGTGGTCAGTATAGGCAACCAGAATTGTCATACCTTGGTAGCCATTGCACCTCACAGGCAAAACAAACATTCACAGCAAAAACATAAAATAAAAGTAACGCATGCAGGCAACCAAACAAGCAACCGGTTCAAGGGAAATCCCCCCCCCATACTTAAACGAAGCGATGTCCTCAGAGCATGGAAAAAGTAAAAGGAAAAAGAGCGTTACCGGTTGGTGGGAAGGCTATAGTAGAAGATAACATGGGCCACCATGCGTCGAAGACGTGCGACAAAGTCAGCCGAGGTTTCTCCTGTGAGTGCCCAAGTATCCTTATGCTGTAATAGAGCTATCAAATAATAGCAGACAAAAATCCCACAACTGAATTGATCAGGTTGTTGGGGAAGCTCCATTTCATTGAAGTGCACCAGAGGTAACTTGGATGTCAACAGCCCTTCTTTTCGGAGTGCGGTTTTGATTTTTTTCAAGAAACCATGGACCAGCTTCTTCTTTCGTGTGGAAAACCCATGGGCTTGGCTCGGGTCATAAAGGACGGCATGGCCCACAGTCAGGTCCAACTGCAAGAGTACAAAGTGTCGTTCAAGGAGGACCGGTATAAGAACCTCGTGGACCTGGTGCCAAGAGCGATGTCCTTCTGCAGCTCCATTCATCCGCCGGCGGAAGATATGTTCCTCTAAGGGCTGCTCATAAATCTCACACAGCATGATAGAAGTGTACTGAGCCATAGGGTAGTCGTTGGGCTCGGCTTCCACCACATGTCGCATCGTACGGCAGAATAAGTCAACGTCATCGGAAGATAAGTACTCATCAGCTAGGATACGCTGTAAATAAGATGACGTGAAGACTTCTGAATCACGTGTAAAACGGGCTTGCAAGGTGTCTCCATAAGTAAACTCTTGAAAAGCATCGTGGCATCAGCAGTGGAGAGGGCCGGATGAAGATGAATATAAACGGGCTCCCCTAGGTCATCTTCCTGGGGAGCTTCGGAAGATGCGCCAGACCACCATTGCAACGGCTGAATTAAGGGAACTAGGGCCTGTGAAGAGTGGGCCCGGCTGGTGGTGGGAAATAAACCGGAACTGCTGGAGGGAAGGGTGACGCGGTGTAGGGCTCCGCCTCTTGCGGATACTGTGGATACTCCGGTGTCTCTTCGCTATGCGCAGCGTGCTGCTGTACCGGAGGTGACGGTGCGTCAAATGGATCCTCCACAGGAGGTGTAGGAGTTGTCTTCTTCTTTTTCCCCAGGGCTCTCCAGATCTTACCGAGCAGCCCTTTGACTTCCTTCTGCTCCTTGAGGATTAGAGTTTGATTTTTCTTCAACAGCCCAATCTCCTGAACGGTTTCCGCTTGTGCCTCTTGTAGTTAAGCGGTTGCTTCGTAAGTCTTCATAAGAAGCAGCAGGAGTTGGCTCGGGGCTTCCCATGGTCGGGTAGATGGACGAGACGTTGCTTGTTGATCTTGAGTGATGTACTCGAGCAGCTCATCCAGCTGAAGTCTCGTGATGTGGCCATTAGTGAAAGCCCAGTTAAGAACGTCAACTTCACTGATAACTTGGCCACTGATGCCTTGGAAGAAATTGTAGATTTCCTCCTTGTGAACATTGAACTGCATGTACATGGCGATCAATCTGGAAAATGTGCTTTGTCGGCGGGCATTCATGGGAGTGGAGGTGTCCCGAAACTGCTCCGTGGGTCGCTCCATATGCACGCTATGACGTGAAGGCTGTGGTGCAACGTGGATACTATCTCCCCATTTGCCCTTGTAGCTAACTCCTAAAGCACCCCTGGATGGAGAACTTGTAACCGCAAGTTATCCGGGAAAACAAGGGGGACTACTTGAGCACTAAGATGACCATATTGATATTGCAGAAGCATGCTAAGTAGTCGACCATATAAGCATTTATGAATATCCCGTTTCCACAATTTAAAAATTTCCGCAGCCCAATCAATGTGTAACTGGCGATCGATGCAAAACATAAACTCCAAATGGGATTTAGGGACTGAGTCTACGCCACTAGTTTGTAACAGTAAGCACCTCCCTACCAAATTGGCAAGGCAACTAGTGTGTTAGCTCGAAGTTGTTTGCTTGGACCGGCACCCTTCTGATGCCTGAATACTCATCCGATAATACAGGTCTAGCATAATCCATGAAGGTCCTTGGCTGATAACCTCCTTGGCCGTTGTGTCCCTGATCTTCCCTTGCTCTGTTTTCAGCCATGATTTCTTCACACATGGTATGTAAGCCTTCCAACTGCTGTTCAGCTGCAGCCAATACCCTCTGAGCTCTTCGCTGCTCTCGCAATGTTCGTTCGATTTCGGGATCGTATGGTAATAGCTCACCCCTGGTGTGACGCATACACAGAGGAATTTTCTCAAACACCTAAGGTGCACTCCTGACACGTAGCAAAAACAAAAAGATACCAGGTAACACCGTACTAGCAAAAGTACAAGAAAATAAAATTCCAGATCACAAATAAACTTGAGCACCTAATGTCACTTAGTCCTAACAACGTTTGGCGTGCCTCCCGGCAACGGCGCCAAAAACTTGACCCGGATAAATTATGTCTGAAGGTTTTGCGGCAAGTGCACTGGTCAAGTAATAAAATGGAGTATTAAGACTCCGGTTGTCGAACCCACAGGGAGGTAGCTAATGCTGTTAAGCAGCAAGCACTAAGCTAACAAGTTGATTTTATGTCTGGACAATTGATGTTTGTTGTGCAAATATTTTGAACAAAAAGATATTAAATCAGAATGTTGGCAAGCGGTTGGTATAGACATCTAGGGTCACAATGATTACCACCCAATCGATTGTACTAATCTGGTTATGGCTCTTGTTCTTGATTTATGTTCTAGTTCAAGTTCATGTTGATTATCTCCTACCTATCTTACATTTGGTCCATGCTAAGATAGATTTAAGGCTTTTATCCCATTTGGTCCATGCGAATAAAAGTGATCAAGGTAGACAAACAATCTAATAGTTGCCGACTTGGTCTATCATGCAATATTAAATCTAATTCACTAGTGTTCCACCCTAGACAAGGGCTAAGATTACCTAATCATGCATAAATCAGGCATTTGCTTTCATACAAGTGAATTAAACAAGAACTGAATTCTATTTTATTGAACAACCATAACCAAACTGACTACAATTTCTTGGGGGCTACATTGCTCCCCTAGACTAACAAGACTACTCCATAATCATGATAAAAACAATAACAATCATAGGAAAGAACATGATTACAGTACCAGGACAATAAAGGAAGACCCCAAGATGAACCAGGACTCCAGCCTCCAAAGACTCCAGCGTCTGCTGCCCAAACTCACTCCTTGCCAAGGACAATCCGATCTTTTAGCAATGGCTATAGCTCTTTTCAGAACTCAGATCAGATTCTCCCACTCAAGATGATTTACAATGCCTCCAAAGACCCCTATTTATAGGTTTTAGTGGGCCAACTTAGGGTTACAAAAGGTGTGCCCTAATTATAAATGTGGTCGCGACCAAAACGACGTCGTTTTGGTTAGTGACACTAATCGACGTTCTAGGCGAAATAAAACTCAAAACTACACCAAATTTGACCCCAGTTCTTTAGAGGAAAATGATTAAAACAACAAATACATCATTGGGAGCACAAAAATGCTTGCACGTGAGAATGCACGTGAGAAGACCCTTTTCACGTGCAGCTCCAATTTGACTCAAATTTGCTCCAAAGCTTCCTCTTGAGTTGTAGAAGGCATCCATGCAATAAAATCCTTGCCCGTGAGAATGCACGTGAGAAGGCATTTCACGTGCACCTTGATTTTGCCTTCATTTTGCTTCCATCTTCTTCCTATAAATTCCTTGTGAGTTGATGGAGTGATCTAGCCAAAGTGTGTGGGACAAGGTTGCTCCAAAACCTGCCAAAAACACTCAAAAAGTACCACTATACACCAAACAGGGTCTTCCTAGGGGTTAGAGCAAATATGTCGAAAATAACATGCAAATAGGTACAAAACATACGCTAAAACACCCTATATAAGGCATAGGATAACGGCATAAATGCACTTTGTCAGGCTCATTGGGCCTTGAAGAAGTTAAATTTTAACCCACAAGAGATCAAGGAGCTTAGGATGACTCAATTAATTGAGTTAGATGAACTTAGGCTGGATGGCTATGATAGTGCTAAATTTTACAAAGAAAGAACTAAGAAATGGCACGATAGGCAACTCAACAATGAACCTTTAACCTTAGGGCAGAAAGTTCCTCTATTTAACACAAGGTTGAGGTTATTTCCTGGAAAATTAAGGTCCAAGTGGATGGGACCTTTTGTGATAGTTGATAAGAAGCCATATGGGAGCTTTGAGCTCCAAGCTATAGATGGCAAGAAATTTTGGGTGAATGGCAACAGACTGAAACCATACTTTGATTCAACTTAGAGGGAGATAGTCGATTCCCTCTCTTTCACCATTGCATGATCATAACTGAAAGTCTAGCTACAGACTTTAAATAAAGCGCTGGTTGGGAGGCAACCCAATGTTTATTGCTATGTTTTATTTTATGTTATTTTCTTTTATTTATTATATTCAATAAATTTGTTTGCAAGCTAACCATTGTCCAGGAGACTTTGCTTCTTTCTTAACTAACCATTTGCAAGATGAGCAAATTATTGGGTCCTGAACTTGTGGAATTATTTTTAAAGTCAAAGTCAAGGAGCAAGGAGCAAGTGAAGCCCAAAAGTGCTTGAAGATGGGCTCAAACAATTCACGTGCAAGACTTAAAGATGGTCCATAATGCACAAGCAACAAAGTGGAGAAATTTGGGCCAATTTGGGCCTGAACGTGAATTTGCACGTGAATTGCCCAATTCACGTGCACCTCCTTTTGAGCTGTAACTTTCTGGAATGGTAGATGAAGACCATGTGAATCACGTTTACTCTTACACGCGAATTGCTAGCTGTCATATGGAGGCTCAAAAATACAAAATACCGATTTTAGCCATCCTAGAAGCTTCAAACAATTCACGTGCAGAAGGGACTATTGCTTGCCAGCTCAAGGGGGACCCACCACCAAAGTTTGGGACGATTCTGACTCGCACGCCAATTCAACTAATTCACGTGCAAGGGATATTTTGGTCAGAACACTCTGAAAATTTAGGGGCACGTGTATCACGCCAATTGGAGCATCTTTCCTTCTGCACGCTATATAAAGAGAGGCCATCTTCAAAGGCTTCCACACCAAAATCACTCCACATCCGAGTATTAGAGAAACTCTGCTCTTTTGCTCTCTTGCTCTTCGGTTTTCCGCTCTTTGCTCTTTATTCTCATTCTAAAGATGGTGCGCACAAGGAGGACTGGCCAGGAGGAGGTGCACTCACCTAGTGCTGATAGCCAACCTGAAGAGGAGATACTCTTGAGGCATGCTCTTGATATGCAGGCTTTGGAGGCTTTGGAGGCTTCAAAGCCGGGCGGGCTAGAGAGGTGGCTCTTAAAATTCAAAATTTGGGATTACAAAGGTTAGTATCCTTGACCCGGCTATTTCCTACTCGCCCTACAAGAATTTTATGCATCTGTCTCTGTGAGTGAGGATGAACTGATAGGGGTTGTGCAAGGGGTTTATGTCAGAATTACCCCTGAAATTATTAGACATTGCTTTAACCTCCCTGCACCCAGTGATAGCCTTCCTCAGCTAAGTCTAGGAGAATTTGGTACTGCATGCAACTATGCTAGAAAATTTCAAAGTAGAAGGCAGTATACCAAGAATGGTTTTGTTGGAAAATTTAGATGCCTAGCATACCTAGTAGGAAAATGCTTATTGATTCAGACCAGTGGGATAGATAGTGTGCCTAAGCCACACCTGGAGTTGATGTATAGCATTGAGCATATGCTAAATGTGGATTGGGCCACTACCATTTTTAAATGGTGGAAGAAAAACTCATCAAAATAGATAAATGGCAGATTTTTGTGTTTGATATTTCAAAGCATGCCTGCTTTGCATTTTTCCTCCATGGATAGCATCACTTTTCCTTCTCACTGGGTGTTACGAGTATTGCATGCTGAAGGAGGTTTGGGGATCAGTACCAGAGGACATTGGGCAACCAATGTTCCTCCTCCATCACAGCCCGCTAGGCACAGTGTTTATGTGGAGTGATCCACTGACTTTGCAAGGGAGACCTCTCCTCATGTGGATCCAAGGAAGCAGACTCTATACAGACTCACTGCCATGTACATGCAGTTCAACGTACACAAAGAAGATATTTTCAATTTCTTTCAAGGCATTAGTGGGCAGGTGGTGAGGGAAGTGGAGGTCATCAATTGGGCAGTCACTAATGGGCACATCACTAGTGCCCAATTTGAAGAATTAATGGCCCTCATCTCTGGAGACCAACAAGCTACTTCATAACCTAGAACCAGAGCATGGGAGGCCCCAGATGTAGCTGCTCATGCATCTCCTAGAGCATGGGAAGCCCCAGAAGCTCCTCCTACTGCATCTAACGAAGCTTGGAGGCAAGAAACACAGCAGCTCAAGGAGGCAAATGCTAGAACCCAGCGCGAGGTGGAAGCCCTGAGGAAGGACAACAAAGAAGTCAAAGGCCTCCTAGGCAAAATCTGGAAGGCCTTGAGCAAGAGGAAAGCATCAAAATGTTCTCCTATAGTGGAGATATTTGATAAAGAACCCTCTCCATCTCCTGAAGTTTCTTATCCAGCCCAGGCGGATCCACCTCAACCAGAATCTTCAGCTAGGCCATCCTACTATCAGCCTCAAGAGGAGAAAGAGCCAACAGAAGGGTATTCACCCTTCCAGCCTTTTACTGATCCTGCATATTCTCAGGCTATTGTGCCTGTTATACATCCTGTCTCTTGGGGTACATACATGCCTGCTGAACCTGAAGACCTTCTTGGCCCTCCTATCTATTTAATCATTAACCCAGCCTTATCATCTACTGAAAGTCAAGCAGCATTTGAAGACTTCATTAATTCTCAGGTGTTAAGGGCTCGATTTGCAAGGGACATGGACCTCTTCACCTCGTTTGTCCTTCAAAGGATTTTAGGCGATGAATATCTATATTCAGATGAGGTGGACTTGTTTTATAGGACTATGCATTTTGTTGTGGAGGCTGAGCATCATAATTACCCACTGTCCCAGTATACCTCTATTATGTTGTGCGAGCTTTATGAGCAACCTTTGACTGAAAGTGTGTGGCGCCAGCGTATAAATGGGCAGAATGAAGGGCACCGTCCTTGGCATGGTATACTCGAGGTGTTGATCCCTATGCACATTGATCGTCACTATGTCTTGGTGCGTGTGGATTTGAGTGCAGGGCATGCGGTGCTTTATGATCCAAGCCAAGGCGAAGGGTTCACCAGAAGAAAGAGACGGCTTGTTCATGGGCTCATAAAAAGAATCAAGGATGCGATGAAACAAGAAAGATTGTTGCAGGATAAGCTCCCTCTTATTCACCTCAACAAAATGGAAATTCCTCAGCAGCCTGACCAATTCAGCTGTGGGATCTTTGCTTGCTACTACATGATGGCTATTCTGCAAGGGAAGGAAACTTGGGAAGTGCGCGGCGAGACGTCGGTTGACTTTGTGGCTCAGGTGCGACGAATGGTGGCTAATGTCATCTACTATTACAGCTTGCTAACTGAGGGGTAAGTATTTTCCTACTCCCTATTTTATGCCATGAGGACATAGCATATTTTAAGTGTGGTGTATGGACAGTAACTTGAACTACTTGCTTGTCTTTTATGTTGTGATTGCATGTTTTATTTATAATTTTAAAAAAAAAAAAAAAAACAAAAAAAAATATTTTTAGTTGCATGATTGTTTGAGTTGTTTGCTTGAATGATTTGCTTGTGGAGACATGGATATTAAGTATGCAATTTTGGCCTACAAATTTTACTTTTTGGGCCACATTAGTATCATGTTGTGATAAGGGTGTTCAAGTAGTTAAAAGGTGCTCTGAATTGGTTTAATCATGTCTTTATCTTTTGAATGATATCACCATGTTTTTGGAGCTGAGTTTTGAATATTAGCTGAGCATGAAATGCTATGATAGACCTAAGTAACCCTTAAAGTTGAGTGAAAAAGAAATGAAAAATGAGAACAGCTTCTTTTAGCCTTTGAGTGCCATTTTAGGGTATGGGTAATAATTGCTACTCTTCTTGCATTCAACATTGGTTATTTAATGGTTGGAGTCAAGTAAGCATGTGATTATTTATTAGTGCTCAATGTTTGGTGTCTGGAGTTAGGATGCAAGACCTTTACGTCACTTTGACTTCCTATGTATCCTAATTTTTTGTTTGTTGTATTGTAAACATAAAAGGCTGTGATATAGAATGTGAAAAAGCCATCACTTAATTGGGAAATGGGATGTGAGACATCAATGAATTTCTGTCTCCCCTTATGTAGCAAAATGGCGAGGGGTATACATTAGAAAAATCAGTCTTATTTATGTGTTATGTGAAAAAGAGAGAGTGAATAATCCATCATGGGAGAGCATAAAATGCAACCTTGTAAGGTTATTACTTAAAAAAAAGAAAAAAAGAAAAAAAAGAAAGAAAGATTCAGAATAAAAGCCACATTGGCTTGATGTTTATGTGTGATTGTTTAGATTTGTAGCTACATTGGCTGAATTGTGTTTTGTTTTAAGAGTGTTGAGCTCAATTCTTTAGCTCATGGTTTTGTTTTATCAGTTATTAGAATAGAGTGTGAGTTTATTGAGTTTAGACTAGCGTGTGAGTTCAAATAAAGTAGAATAGAGGGTGTGTTTTCTTTGATGAGCACAATAGGGAACTCTCATGATTGCTTGGCAAATACTTAATCAATAGCTGATGGTGAGTGTAGAGATAAAGTTTTCTATCCATTGTTCATTGATAGGTATTGGGCTTCAGAATTATTATATTTGAGTGAGGCTGCTTATCCTTGGTAAGCACTTAAAGGGAAACTAGGTGCTATTTTATCATGGATTGCTTGCTCATATCTGAAATTTAAGTGGTGATATTGCATGGTTGTTGGACTAGGGATATGGACATGAATGAACTAAGCTATGACTCATTTTTGATGCTTAAACATTTTATCATGATAGAGTTGCATGCTTAGGAAACCATGATTCTCCTTGATTGTTATTTTATTTTTCTTCCGTTTGACTGCGTGTTTATTTTATTTTTGCATGCTTGTATGTTTTTGCTTGAGGACAAGCAGTGGTTCAAGTGTGGTGTATTTGATAACGTGCATTTTATGCCGTTATTCTAGTGTTTATTTAGGATGTTTAAGAGCATGATTAGAGCCTTATTGCTTCATATATCATATATATTTGCTCTAACCCCTATGAAGATGCTATTTGCAAATACATGTGTTTTTAAGTTATTTTGGCAGATTTTGGAGCTCACTTTTGACATAGTAGATGGCCTCAAACAATTGGCGTGCAAGAACAAAAGTTACTTAGAATGATGTCCTCTACCTACCACAGAAATTTCAGAGCATTTGGAGCTGCACGTGAATTCACCCATTTCACGTGCAAGCATATTTTTGCTTCTCAGGCCTCTACAGGATGCAAGGAAGCTTGGGGAGAAGTTTGAGCTGATTTGGAGCTGCACGTGAATTCACCATATCCAGTGAAAGGTAGTGGCTCTTCTTAAGTAATAAGCTTTTTATGATTCTCAAATACTACAGTCTCAGTCATCCTTTGAGCATTAAATCATTGAGGATCCTTTCCGTGCAAGCCAACAGTACCATGACATACAATAGTTCCTGCTAGTTAATGAATGCAATACCACACAGGTGATATTCGCTCAGAATAAAATGACAAGTAGTGGGAATATCATTTAATTTAAACATAAAGGGAATTGCACTCATTTCACTCAAGACTTGAGGATTCATGACAGATTGCACAAAAGTCTTGAACCAGGTTCAGAAGTGGCAAGTTTCATCCATGTGATTTCTCACTTTCCCGCAGTAGACATGCATGAATCACACTTAGCCAGTACTAATTTTCATGGAGACATAAACAGTTATTAACAGTGTCATACTTATGTTCATGCACAGGTAATTAGGTTGAAATGAAACACAAGACATCTTTGTGAGACTTATGAATTTAAATCTAACATGCCAAGTTTTGTCAGAAGTTCATTGAACCTGGCTTCTTGCAGTGGTTTGGTAAATATGTCGGCAAGTTGATCATTAGTGGATATATACTCCAGGGAAATGTCTTTCTTCAGCACATGGTCACTTATGAAGTGATGTCTGACCTCAATGTGCTTGGTTTTGGGATGCATAACAGGATTGTTGGAGATTGCAATGGCACTTGTATTGTCACAATACAGAGGCACGGGCTTCAGGTTAAACCCATAGTCTAAAAGTTGACTGGCCATCCAAAGAAATTGAGCACAATAGCTTCCTACAACAATATATTCAGCTTCAGCTGTGGAGGTTGAAACTAAATTCTGTTTCTTGCTATACCAGGATATAAGTCTATTGCCTAGAAGTTGGCATGTTCCACTTGTGCTCTTTCTATCAATCCTGCATCCTGCAAAGTCTGCATTTGAATATCCTCTTAGTTTGAAATCAGACTCTCTTGGATACTATAGTCCCAAATTCTCAGTTCCCTTCAAATACCGCACAATCCTTTTGACATGTGACAAGTGGGATTCCTTGGGATTAGCTTGGTATCTGGCACAGATACATGTTGCAAACATTATGTCAGGTCTGCTTGCTGTCAGGTACAGCAAGGATCCAATCATGCTTCTGTATTCTGAGATATCCACCTCCTTGCCTGCTTCATCCATATCCAGTTTGGCGTTTGTAGGAACGGGAGTTTTCATGTGTGTCTGATAATGTGCATTTTATGCCGTTATTCTAGTGTTTATTTAGGATGTTTAAGAGCATGATTAGAGCCTTATTGCTTCATATATCATATATATTTGCTCTAACCCCTAGGAAGATGCTATTTGCAAATACATGTGTTTTTAAGTTGTTTTGGCAGATTTTGGAGCTCACTTTTGACATAGTAGATGGCCTCAAACAATTAGCGTGCAAGAACAAAAGTTTCTTAGAATGATGTCCTCTACCTACCACAGAAATTTCAGAGCATTTGGAGCTGCACGTGAATTCGCCCATTTCACGTGCAAGCATATTTTTGCTTCTCAGGCCTCTACAGAATGCAAGGAAGCTTGGGGAGAAGTTTAAGCTGATTTGGAGCTACACGTGAATTCACCATATCACGTGCAAATTCACGTGCAGAGATATTTTTGGACCGATCCTATCGTTTTTCCATGTCCAAATTGTGGATGGAAGATAGAGATTTTAAAGTTTCGAGTGTTACTTATCAAAACTACGTCGTTTTGATAAATGGGCTAGGTTACACACCTCAAGGCCCATCCAACCTCTATAAATACAGCCTCCACGCCCCCTGCTATGTATCCTAGACCCCCCTACACGTTTTTAGAGAAAGAGAGAGACTTCACGACTTGGAGGTTGCTCCTTGACCTAGGAGAGCAGCCGTCGCAGCCGTTGCAGCAGCCGTCGCGGATTTTGGAGCCTGGATTTGAAGCTTTGTTGCACACGTGGATTAGAAGAAGATGTTTAGCTTTTCTGCTATGGTTTTGCTTGTAATCATGCGTGAGTAGTTCTTATAATCTAGGGGAGCAATGTAACCCCCTTGTTGCTTTGCTGTGTTTATGAATATTGGGTTTGGATGATTGAGTTTTGCATGCTTTATGAATCTGTTCTTAAGTTCTATCTTTGGATGTACACCTTGGTATTCTTAGCCCTAGTCTGGGGCGGATTGAGATTCATAATTTATTTGTAATTGGTGTGATCATTATCCTTTTGCAAGTATGATTTATTGGCTTTGCATGTCTGTGTGTTTAGATGACCATTCTGGCATACAACTCTTAAAAGGACCTCAATGACCATTTGTTGTCCTTGGCTTATGTTTAGCATGTTTTCAATCAGACAACCCTAATACCCTGAACCAGTAGAGATAACATAGGGAGGTGAGATTGTGATTCTAGATGCTTTAATCCTTGAATCTTAATCCTTGAATCTTAATCCTAAAATCAATTTGCTTTCTTTGTTTATTCAGAAAACCAAATAAAAATTAGATCTTTAGTTAAAAAAAAGAATTCGTTTTTGCCAAGACATTGTTTTAAGCAAGATTAATTTGGTGATTTGAGTTAAAGCTAGATAACTTGGTAATCTCTATGGGATCGACCCCTTTCTTGTCACTATTCTAATTAGCATTAGTTAAGGGAATTAATATTTTGAGAAGGGATTTAAACGACAGTAGCTTAACCCTCACTTGGGTTTCGCTCACGAAATACCCGTTCGTCAATGTCACATCAGTCATCTTAGACTTCTTCAGTATCTCCTTTATGTATTTGGTTTGACTGGTAAAAATCCCATCCTCCAACTACTTGATCTCCAATCCAAGGAAGAATGAGAGTTCTCCCATCATACTCATTTCATATTCACTTTTCATTAGATGGGAGAAGTCTTCACATTGCTTTTTGTCCCTTGATCTGAAAATGATGTCATCCACATAAATTTGGACTATCAAGGGTGATCCTTTTCCTTCCTTGAGAAACAGTGTGGGGTCAATTTTGCCTTTTCTGAACTTATTCTTGATCAAAAACTCTGACAATGTTTCATACCACGCTCTGGGAGCTTGTTTTAGTCCACAAAGAGCCTTTTTCAGTTTGTATACCTTGTGCTCTTGGTTTGGCTCTAGAAATCCGGGTGGTTGTTCAATATAGACTTCTTCTTGGAGGTCTCCATTCAAGAAAGCACTCTTGACATCCATCTGATAAACTTTGAAGTCCTTGAATGCTGTATATGCTAAGAACATGCGAATGGCCTCTAGTCTAGCAACTGGTGCGAAGGTTTCATCATAGTCGATTCCTTCTTCTTGTTTGTATCCTTTTTTAACTAGTCTGGCCTTGTTTCTGATTACAACACCATCAGCATCAAGTTTGTTTTTGAAGATCCATTTTATGCCAATGACTTGCTGTGATCTGGGCCTATTGACCAACTCCCATACTTTCTGTCTTTTGAACTGATTTAATTCTTCTTGCATCGCATCAATCCAATGGTGATCCTGAACTGCATCATCAACTGATTTTGGCTCCACTTATGATAGGAAACACATATACAGATTTTCATGAAGTGTGGCAGCCCATGTTTTAACTCGTGCAGCAGGATCTCTAATTATTAGTTCAGAAGGGTGGTCCTTTAACCTTCTTCTTGCCTTTGGAAGGTCTTCTCTTTCTTCATGATGAATGCCCAATTGCTCGATGTCAGGCTCTTGGGCTGGTAGAAGTGGTAGATTCTAAACAAGTTGAATGTTAGAGTCATGATTTTCTACTGGTTTTTGACTTGGTTCCTCAGCAACTGGTTCAGCTCTATGTACATCAGGTTCAGGTACGTCTTCCATTGTTTCTGTAGTAGTGGGATTATCTATGTCTTGGTGTTCTACAACGACAATGTCCTGCACTTCATTTACATTTGGGTCTCCTCTTTGCATTCCATGGTTAGTCTCATCAAAAGAAACATGAATAGACTCTTCAACAACTTTGGTTCTTGTATTAAATACACGATAAGCCTTGCTAGTCATGGAATATCCAACAAGATATCCATCATCTGATTTGGCATCAAACTTGTTCAAGTAATCCTTGCCATTGTTCAGAATGTAGCAAGTACACCCGAAGATCCTTAGATGACCAATGTTTGGTCTCCTTCCCTTCCATAACTCATAGGGTGTTTTCATGGCTCGTTTGTTAATTAGAGTTCTGTTTTATACATAACAAGCAATGGCAACAGCTTCAGCCCATAAGGATTTTGGGAACTGAGCTCCTGTCAACATGGTTGTAGCTGCTTCAACTAATGTTCGATTCTTTCTTTCAGCCACTCCATTTTGTTGTGGAGTTCTTGCTGCTGAGAAATTATGCTAGATATCATGTTCAGTACAAACTCTAACATATCATAAAATTCAAATTCCTTGCCATGATCGTAGCGAATGTAGTTAATAGAAAGACTCTTAACATTTGTGACCCAATTGAAGAGTTCAACAAGATTCTCAAATGTTTTAGTTTTGTTTTTGAGAAACATGACCCATGTGTATCTGGTATAGTCATCTACTACTGCAAGAAAGTATCGTGCACCAGATAAGGAAGACACATTTATTGGTCCACATAGGTCCATGTGCAGAAGTTCGAGTGGTTGTATGATTGAGGTTTTATCTACATTCTTAAAAGAATGTTTAACCTGCTTACCCAGCTGACAATCCCTACAAGGGTGTTTTTTCTCATAAACATGCTTGGGTAAGCCCTCAACTAAATCAAGAGATGCCAGTTTAGACATAGTCTTAAAGTTTAAATGGCCAAATCTCTTGTGCCACAACCAACTAATGTCAGGTGAAGCTTTGGACAGAAAACAAATTGGTTCAGCAGATTGAGCATTACCAAAGACCAACTTGTAGACATTGCCTTGTCTATGCCCATTTAGTTTCACCTCTTTGGAGACAGGGTCCATAACTATGTAGGTGTGTTTAGTGAACAAAACTTCATAACCCTTGTCACACAATTAACTTATGCTCAACAGGTTATGTTTAAGACCTTGAACAACAAATACATTCTGAATTGAAACAGAACCATTAGAGAGAGTACCCTTACCAACAATCTTACCCTTTTTATTGTCCCAGAAAGTGACAGATGAAGCTGCAACCTCCCTTACCGCACTCAATAGAGAGGCATCATCTGTCATGTGCATAGAACAGGCACTGTCAAGATACCACTGCCTGGAATTGATCTTTTGTTTCTGGTGGCTGCTTTCAGCTTCAGGTACCTGTTCCTGCACAATGAGCAACTAAGTCTTGGGGGCCCAATTAAGATTGGGCTTTGGGTAAGTGAAAGCTGCAGTTGAGAATTTAGGTTTCCAACAAGGGGCAGATTTAACTTTCCATGCTAATCTTGGTGATCCTCCATTAGATTTGTTAGCGGGATTACTTTTCAGATTTTCAGCACGTTTTCCTTCCTTATTGTTATCTTTGGCAGCTTTAGTAGGCACAGGTTTGACAGTTTTCTTCACAGGCTTGGTCTTCAAGTCTTTTGAATGGGTAGCCGGTGTGTGCCTGGTTTGTTTCTTCCTATCAGAGTTGTTGTTGCACTGCAGATTTTTAGAGAAATTCAGCTGTTTAAGGTTTACCCAGATTTCTATGGCAACCTCCTTCCTAAGATACTCAGGGTAGAATCTGCCCTGATAGGAGAGATGTCCAACTTCACAACAAATGGGGCATTTGATAGGTTTGGGTTGAACACTCTGTCTCAAGGGTTTTACTGGAGTGTTAAGAGGTTTCCTAGGTTTTCTCACATATCCTAGACCGTTCTTAACTCTACCATCAGAGGCAAACTTAGGCTGGAAGGCAGCAGCCTTGCTGGAGGAACCAGTCTCAAATGTAGTAGTGTATCTACTTGGTTTTGTCTCTGGAATAATTACACCATTACCCTTGCATTGGGATGTAGAGGACAGGTTGACTGAAGGTTTAGCTTTCAGTTCTATCTTAGCAACTACTGCATCACTGTCCTGAGATGCAACAGTACCCAGGTCTTTGAGTTCGGGTGTTACTGGTTTGGGTGGACTAGCAACAGCCATCGATACCTCCTTTCCACCATCAAGGCGCACACTGCCAGCAAGAACAAAGCCAGCAAGACACTTGGTCTGTACAGGGTAAGTCTGGGCCTTGGCTATTTGGTCTTCAGAGAAACCTAGACCTAAGGCTAGACCTTTAACATTTGGAGTGGTTCTAAAGTGGGCTGCAATTTCAGCAGAATCTTGCCACTTTTGATTGATTAGTCTTTCCTTTTCCTGTTCAGCTTTAGTTTCAGCTAGTTCCTTTTCAAGCCTATCAATGTCTTTATTAGCCAATTTTAGTTGTCCAACTTTGTTCAAAAGATCATCGTGTGTGCTTCTCATCTCACTCACTTTAGCTCTTAATCTTCTCTCTGTTCTTTCATAATCATCTATAGAGTCTCTATATTCACATGAAAGCTGTTCGAGTTTAGAATAGTATCTTTCTTTGTCAGCTTTCATAGGGAGAAATTGTTTCTCTATGTCTTTTAGAGCTCTATAGGTATCTTCATATTCAATGTAGAGCTGTTCGTAGGTTCTTACCTTGAGGGGAGGTGAATTATCAGCCATGAAGCAGATAAGACCCTTTTCTTTCTTCTCTTCATCAGAAGATTCTTCTTCCTCCTCAGTTTCACTGTTGGACTTGTTAATGACAAGAACCTTCTTCCTCTTGTCATCCTTTCTGCTTAAGGAGCCTTTGGTCTTCTTCTTCTGCTCAATTGCCTCCTTTTTCTCCCTCTTCAGCTTATAACAGTCGGCAGCGAAGTGGGCGGGCTTGTTGCAGTGGTATCATTGCAACTTCTCCTTATCCTTTCCCTTAGAAAAGGATGAGGACGACTGTCCTGCTTTTCTCCTGTAGTTCCCCCTTCTCTTCAGCAGTTTCTTGATCAGAAATGTCACTTCTTCATCTGAGGCACTATCTGAAACAAGTTCATCAGCTTCATCTTCTTCCTCTTCTGAAGATGGTTCCCGGGGTTCAGATGCAGCCCTAAAGGCAACAAACTTCTCCTTTTTCTTGGAAGGGTTCTCAAATGCCTTATGCTCTTCTTTTTGCATTTCAAACATCTTGAGGTCCCCATATAATGCTTCCAAGCCACAAGTCTTCCATTCCTTCAGCTGACGGATGGCTGATGTCTTTATCAGCAGTCTCAAGGGTAGAGATCTCAGAAATTTGTCATTCTTGTCCTTCTGAGAGATCTCAACGTTGTATGGCTTCATCCGTTGAATCAGACCTGTGAACCGTTTATAGATACTGTCCAATGACTCCTTCGGTTCACATCTGAAGGCTTCATACTCTTGCTTGAGCATGGAGATCTTGTTATCTTGTATTTGCTCATCTCCCTCGTAGATGAGACAGAGCTTGTCCCATACCTCTTTAGCAATCTCAAGATCCTACACATCCGTCAACATGTCATCATCGAGTGTAGAGAAAAGTATGGCTTTTGCCTTGAAGCCGAGCTTTACTTTCCTCTGCTCCACCTTAAACCAACTATTTGGGTCTTTTGTCATTAACCAACCTCTCTGTATAATCTTTGGAGTGAAAGGTCCGTTCTTTATTGTTTCCCAGAGATAGGTGTCAAGTATATCTAGGTGTGCTCTCATTCTCGCTTTTCATTTGGAAAAACGTGTGGGTGTGCACATAGGTACTTGGGAGGATGAGCCAGGCAGAACATCATAGAAGTCTTCTTGTTCTTTCTTGTTGCTGCTGGTACTCAGTTCTTCCTGCTCCTGGTCTCCAGTTGCTCCTTCCTCCGGAGCATGACTGGCTTCAAGTTCCTCAATAGGAACTGGAGCTTGCTCGGGAGCTGGAGCTGCACTGCTGGAATCCATGTCGGCCATTAGGGATCTCTACGGAGTTGTAGAACTGCTCTGATACCAATTGTAGGTCCCAAAGTGAGTCTAGAGGGGGGGGAGGTGAATAGACTTTCTTCGTGTGCAGAAGCTAGACTGTTAGCTGGTTCTGGATTGCTCTATAGATGACTATGATGGAAGTATTTATGGAGAAGACGATAGCAGTATTGTGAGGATAATGTGAGTGATGATGAACTATCAGACAAAACTGAGATAAAAGTAAATGCTCTTTTCTCAACAGATCTCAGTTGTGAAAGAGATGGTTTATGATAAATCGAAGTGTGGAAAACAAACAACACAGAGATTAAGACTTAATGCAAGTGCTAGATCTTTGATGAACAAAAGGTTTGTGAATGATCACATGGATTACTCTTGTTCTTGATTCAACGCGACGCATAACACTTAGAAGAATTCTCAGTCAGTGTCTCTCTCTGTAGCGTTGGAACACACTCTTAGTTGGTTCTGCAAAGGATTATTTATTTCAAGTGTCTCAGAACCATTTTCTTGTGTTCTGTGTGTTTCCTTCTTTTGAGAGAGAGGATAAACTCTTGATTTTATCGTTAAGTGCATGAGAGATATATTTTTAAGATTAAAGTGCTTGTTCGCCATGATGTCCATCCCGACAGACTGACTTCCCGCCACTGAAAATGTGGAATGTCAGGGGATGGGTTGATCTACTTTGATTTGCAGATTAGATGCCCATACTGCGTATTTAGCATGCAGTCGATCTTGGCCGTTCATCTATGGATGGTAGTTGGCAGCAATTAATGTGTCATTAATGCGCTCAACTGCTCGGGACGGTGCAGCCTAGCTGACAATATCGCTAAGTGGCTGTGTTTAGGGTTGTAAGTTTGCCTCAGAGGTAGATGCCTCATAGGTTCGGTGACTCGAAGATTTCAGTTAGAACCTGTAGGAAGTTGCGAAGTTTTGCTTCAGGCTTTATGGTGTTTCTGCGAGTCTACGACTCATATCTTCAAGTCTTCGAGGCTAGAGTTCATGTTGGATTAGCCTTTTGTGTCACTCCGTTAACTAAACTCTACGACTCTGCGAGTTTACGACTCTACGAGTCTGCGACTCTTCGAATAACGCTTAGAGTGACTTCTTCGTAGTCCGTCTAATCTACTTGTTATTATAGCTACGAGTCTACGACCCTAGTTCTACGGGTTTACGACCTTCGGGTCTTTCAGTTTACTATATTTGACTAAGTGGTTCTGAAAGTCTTTGACTCTACGAGTCTTAAACTTCGCTTTTCTTACTTAGTCTTTCACAGAGGCTCATAAACTGAGTTTCTGTATGGCTACGACCCTTCAGCTACAACTCTCAGCCATCGATCTCCGAGTCTGAAAGTGTGGCAATTTCTTTATAGTGATTGTATCCCTTGAGTCTACGAGTCTACAACTCTATGACCCTTGAGTTACAGTTTCATTTGTTTGTCAGTCTTTATAGCATCGACTCTTCGACCTTCAACCTACGAGTCTACGGGTCCAGTTTTCTTAACAGTGTTCGAAGGCTTCGACTCTACGACTTTCAATCTATGAGTCTACGAGTCTGGTTTTCTTAACACTGTTCAAAGGCTTTGACTCTGCGACTTTCGATCTACGAGTCTACGAGTCCTGTTTTATTAATAGTGTTCGAAGGCTTCGACTCTACGACTCTACGAGTCTTCAAGTATAGTGGTAGTTTAAGTTCTGTTAATTGACTTAAGTATTTTTTGGGGACTCTACAGTTCTACGGGTTGCGAGTCTACGAGTCATTTAGCTTTGGTTACTGTTCTTAAGAATTCTTCGACTCTACGAGTCTACGAACTTATTGACGCTTACAGTAATGCTCTCTTTTCCATACTATAACTCTACGACCTTCGACCCTAGATCTACGAGTCACAATGTTCTATCACTGTTTCGCCTTGAGTCTCTAGACCCTATGAGTCTACGAGTCTCTTGCCAATACGTCCTATGACAGTTGCACTTCTACGAACTCGACTCTTCGACCCTATGACCTTTGGTTCTTCGAGTCTCCAGACTTGACTATATTTTGGCAGCTTCATCAAATCCTATATTTCCAACAATAATAAAATAAGATACTTTCACTACTGGTTATCTTTTGCATTGATTATTTCTCTGAACTAGTTAGGTGTTGCGCCAAAGAGTAGGAGAAGAGTTTTTAAAAGAGCCTATTCACTCCCCTCTAGGCTCACAAGGACCAACATTGAATCTGGTATGGGTGGGATGAGAACTAAGCTGGAGCTGATTGATCTTCATATTGAAAAGATTAAATGTGGAATGGATACTCTCACGGACATCAGTACCACTAGATTTACCAGATGGAGCGACACTAGGACGAAATCAAGCTCGAAGTTAGTCCTTCACAGAAATTCTCATCTAACAGGCCAGAACCTGAAATTCTCAAAGAATCCCAGCTTGCACCTTGTGTTCCCCGACCACCAGCTCCTTGGGCTGACACTACCTACCGCCACAGGAGGAAGCGTGCTTACAGAGTCCCCATTCCCTTTAATTCCACCTTGGAGGATGATGATCCTATTGCTGAACATGTCAAGAGGCATCATGCCTCAAACCTTTCCTCTTCCTCAGCTCAGCCTACTGCTACCACCACCACCTCTCACCCACCTCAAGCCACTGATGGTGCCAGTCCCCAAATCCTTGAAGAATACAACCTCTTCGTGGCTGGAAGCTCCTCCCTTCGGACATGGAATTTTCAACTCCCCTTTACGAGCACTGAGCTATCCCGTCTACTCACAGACAGCGAAGAAATGGACTCTGTTGATGTAAATAACTTTGTCCTCAACCACAAGATAGTTCTTGCTCAGCTCCAACCAACTGTCCGATAAGATTTTTGGATGGAGTTATGTCTACCCATCTTACAGGATCAACATCTTTCTGAGGAGACTTTGTACACCTTTATCCAGGGCACAACCTACTCTCCGTTCCAGTTGTTGCGCAAAGTGGATGTAATGACCCGTGTTTGGGGATTTGATGAGTTAGTCATTTGTGTGTTTGAGCAAGGACTCTTGTCCAGACGGTTAGTGGGAGTATGAGGGCGCATTGCCTCGACAGGGGTATCGCTGAGATGGATTTTTGTGTGAAGACCTGGTCGATATGAAAACTTGGTTGATACAGCCTTGGTTAATGTGGAGTGGTCGACCTGGCGTGGTGAGTGGTCGATGTCGACCATAGGAGATTCTAGAGAGTTTGGTTGATTGAAGATGAATTTTAATGAGTGGTCGATGTATGGTCGACGTGGTCGAGGTTGGCTAGAGCAGTTTCCCAAGAGCTTTCCCATGTGTGTTGTTGGTCAATGTGGAAAATGGTCGACCTGTGGTCGACATGAGGTCGACGTGGTCGACCCAGCTGTAGATCAACCTTGTTTGAGGTGAAAATTGGTCGACGTTGGTGTCTAGTCGACGCGAGAAAGGGTGGTGGATGCGGTCGATCCCACGGTGTTTGTGGTCAACGTCAACCTTAAGTCAATGCAATTTTGATAATACATCATATTTTTATGCAATTTTAGGTTTTCTAGGTTTTATTTTTGGTAGGAGAGAGAGAGAGAGAGAGAGAGAGAGAGAGAGAGAGAGAGAGAGAGAGATCATCGTTGGTTCGATCATTGCCGTTGTGTTTTTGGAAGAGGGAGGCGTTTATTAGAGTAGGGGAAGGAGCAAGAAAGATCCTTCAAGTCAAAACCCTGACACAACCGAGTTTGAGGTAAGGATTCCATACCTTTCTTGAACCTATTCTAGGGTTAGATCCTGAGGTGAATAATATGTGTATGTATTATGTAAATTCATATAGGTGTGATCTCCTATATGAATGTTGACCTTCATAGATGTGTTATAATTGTGAGTATTGATGAGTTTGTGGTTAGTGGGGATTAAGGGTCCGTCTAGTGGTCATTGATTATGGACGTCATCATGGTGTTCGTTTGTTATTTGTCTCATGGTTGCGTTTGTTCGTGTTAGTTTCGCAGTAGAGCTTTGTAGGAAACCGTGGGAATTATAGGAGGGTTGAGGTTGAGAACGTACTATGTGGATATAATCTAATTATAGCTCGTGTGTGTTGGACCCCATTTTGACCGAGCCAGAACACAACCAAACTCAGCAGAGAAGCCCAAGAGTGAGAGCCATTTCCTAGAGACCTCAAAATGCCCCAAGATCAGCACCAAAGGATGGAGGATGGAATTTGGAGACTAATGCACTCCACTGTGCCCAAATCCGACTTGAAACGAGGAAGTTATGGCCAAAATGGCTTTGGGTATGAAAAGTCAAGCTTGCAAAAAGACGGTCAATGCCCTTGGTCAAACTGCCCGAAAATGTGACTATGCGAAATTCTCCTAAAGTCAATTTAGCCAAATTTGAATACTCATAGAAATGCTGCAGAATGTTGCCTCGAAGACTCTCTGAAACACTACCTCGAAGACTCAAAGACTCGCAGGCTTGAAGCCTCGAAGACTCTGAAACACAGCCTCGAAGACTCTGAAACACAGCCGCGAAGACTCGCAGACTCGAAGCCTCGAAAACTCTTTGAAACACAACCGCGAAGACTCGTAGACTCGAAGCCTCGAAGATATCTAGAACATTGCCTCGAAGATCTCTGGAACACTGCCTCGAAGGCTCGCTGACTCAAAGCCTCGAAGATCTCTGGAACATTGCCTCGAAGACTCGTAGACTCGAAGCTTCAAAAGTTGTGACCTTCGACCCTGCGAAGCAACTTACGGCCTTCGACCCTGCGAGGCAACTCACGACCTTCGATCGTGCGAGACAACATACGACCTTCGACCCTATGAAGCAACTTACGACCTTCGACCCTGCAAGGCAACTCACGACCTTCGACCCTGCGAGGCAACCTACGACCATCGACCCTGCGAGGCAACTTACGACCTTCGACCCTGCGAGGCAACTTACGATTTTAGACCCTACGAGGTAAGCTACGACCTTCGACCCTGCAAGACAACTCATAACCTTTGACCCTGCGAGGCAACCTACGACCTTCGACCCTACGAGACAACTCATGACCTTTGACCCTATGAGGCAACCTATGACCTTCGACCCTGTGAGGCAACTCACGACCTTCGACCCTGCGAAGCAACCATGTGACCTTTAACCCTGCAGGCTTCAGTTGGAAACTCCAAAACGATGCCGTTTTGCTCCTCTTCTAAGTGCACAGTAAAGTAAGTGCTATTTTTCTCGAAATTGAATTTAATAGCTCAAAACACGTGTTTTAAAGGCTGGACTCTCGGAAATGCATCATTCAATGCCTGGGGACTCGTTTTCACCTCGTAAATGCATGTGTTATTCTTGGGACATGCTATTGACGCCTAGGAACTCCAAAAATCCTGTCATTTAATTCTCCAAGTTCCCAAGTAGCTGTCTGTCCCCTCCAAAAACCTCTATAAATTGGTCATCTGCTCAACAGAAAAAAAAAAGGAGAAAGGGGGAAAAAGAAAAAGGAAGTAGGGAGAGGCTAACTTCTAGCCATAGAGAGAGTTCGACAAGGAGTTCACGAATTCCGTTGGTGAGACCCATAAAGCAGCTTGAAAATTCTAGGTTCCTGTTTCTGAAAAGTGGGAAGTGTGGTGCTCCTCTTGGAACAAATTCTTGTTGGCTGGAGCTCAAAAAGACATCTCTCACCACCCTTGCTGGATTTTGTCCTTGCATTCTTCCAGCATTTAAAAGAGGGAGTAAGGCACTAGCAGGAACATCAACCTCGATTTCCAGGTTTTTATTCTCTTCTATCCCACATTCTTCATCATAAACTACATCAAGAATCTCTTCTTTTTAGTCAAAAACTCAAAAAATCATTTTAGAGGCCTGGTGGCCATGGGATTGAGCTTTTATGCTCATATCCTCGCCACTTGGCCAACATTACGTCAACAGTGAATCTGAACTTCACGGTATGCTCTTCATGTTACCAGACCCTATTTTTTTGTTTTTCAGATAAAACCCCAAGTTCATTTTAGACAAACCCAGGCTCCAGTGGCTGTGGGATTAAGCCATATGCTTATATCTTCGTTGTCTGGCCGACATCAACTGTGGTAATGAATCCAAGCTCTGTGCTGTGCTCTTCATACTATTGGCTTTGTTTCTGTTTTCCTAGATAAAACAAAAGAATAACATTCTATTTTTCTAAATAAAATCACCCATTTTTTATGAAATAAAAAGGTAAGAAAAGGAAAAATTAAAATAAGCAAGCACCCATAAACAAAGACTAGGTAGCAATTCTGGGCGTTGGGGGGGTGCAAGAATTCTTCTTCCTTCCCACATGTATCTGACTCCCGAACCTATTCTCTAGACTGTAGACCCCTCTAGGTGACCAAGCACACCTTCATTTTTGTTTGGTGGGGACTCTGGTTTTTCTGTCTCTTTTTAGTTCTGTAGGAGCTATGGCAACGATGACTGAATGACCAAATCTCCATCCAAAGGAGTAATCTCAAGCCAATCACGAGCCTGGACGACATCGGGTGATGACAATGTGATGAATGTTGAATACATATGTTTATTTGATGTATTGTGGATATGTATTATTGTGTTATGCTTGCAATTGTGCTATGTGGAATTGTGGTTGTGGTTGTGGTTGCCCATGTGGTTGTGGCTGTGGTAGCCTGTGACATTCAATGACTCAAATTCAAAACCCTCAAATCTGTGTTTGAAGAATGCAAAGAATCTGCCCAAACCATACTAGTTAACAAACACGTTAATGCTCAGTTCGGTTTAATAAAAAATTCATATCACTACCACAAATCTGACACATTCAGCCATTTGCAAAATCAATACATTTCAAGGCACCAGATATCGAGTTTTAATGAGATGCCATCTTACATAAAATATGGGGAGATTGTTGGGAAAACATGATTCGTTGAAGCTGTCACGAATATCTCTAAGTCTGGAGACCCGAAGACCCGAAAGTTCATAGGGTTGGAGAGTTGAAGCCTTGAAACAGAGAATGGATACTGTGCATCCTCATGTTGACTGACTCGAAGACTCGAAGAGTTGAAGGGTCGAAGATAATTGAGTAGTGAAAGCCATTGGTTCATGAAAACTGAGAGTCGAAAGACTCGAAGGTCAAAGAGTGGAAGCTTCAAAGCGAAACATAGAAATCAGTTATTCAAAGTCAAAGAGTCGAAGACTTGGTTCACAACACATTCTGATGTTTAACTAGCTTAGTGAAAAACTCATCAAATGTTCGTAGACCCAAAGATTTGAAGGGTCAAAGAGTGAAAGTCTTAGCCACATCCTTAGCGAACTGAGTACAACTCAAGACTCGAAGGCTCAAAGGGCAGTGTCAAAGAGTCATAGTACCAAAGACTCAGTACAGGTTAAACAAGCGCCTCACGAAGACTCAAAGAACTGAAGAGTCGAAGAGCTAAAGACTCAAGGGTCAAAGAGTGTATCGTATGATTTAACCTAGTTAAGTACGTGCCACGACCTAGACCCAAAGACACAAAGAATCGAAGAGTCGAAGACTCATAGGGTCAAATATTGTCGAAGCTAAAAGTGTCTCAGTACCAACCTGTAGGCTTCGACCCAAATCTTTGAGTCCCCAACCTTCTAGGCAACTATCCTTAAAAGGTAGAAAGGATAATTTGTTGCTCTCTTCGAGTTAGACCACAACTATGAGGCAGACATACAAACCCATAGAATAAATACTTAACAAAATTATCAACTAGGGTTTGTGTGTCTTAACCGCGCCATTCTCAACAGTCAAGCGCATTTATTGCTGCATTTAATGTCACATTAATGACAAGTAACCACCATCAACAGTTAAACGGTGAAGATCAAAAGAACCAGTATGGACATGCAATATGCAGTATAGGTAGTAGATCTACAAGATATTGGTAGATATACTCATCCCCTATACTTGTCACAATTTAATGGGAGGAAGTCAGATTGTCAGGATAGGAAGGCACGCACACATGCACTTAAAATTAAACTAATCAGGCTCGCGAAAAGCGAGGACAGGGAACTCAAAGTAATACAAATAATTAATTTTCATGAACTTAAAAAGGAGAACTTTTGAGAATTAATTTGGGAGTTCCAACATCATAAGCTTAAAGTGAGAAAATACTTTCAATAGTTCTGTGCACATGAGACTATGAATCAAGATCATACTTTGAAGAATCGTTCCTCAATCCTTGTTCAAAAGATCTAGCACAATCATCTTGTTGAGCTCTACATTGATTATCCATAATCAACAGCAAGCACAAAGAATATTCCACAAACTGTTTCGTCTCTCAAACAATGGTTCCACAATAGTTACTCCTTAGCATTAACTTTTGTTCGAATATTCTTCTAATGACCTGTGTTTGAGGATCTGGGAGGTAACCATATGATGGAACACATATCAAGGAATGAAAATATTTAGATGGAAATGTACTCGTCAAACGAAGCGTTTTGACAGTAATTGGGCTCAATTTGGAGTCAGGGCCATATGAGGGTAAATTTGATATTTTAAGGAATTAAATGAGAAAGTATAAATAGAGAAAATAGGGGAGAAACCCTTAATTTGCTTTTATGTGTGCGTGAGACATGAAGAGAGTGAAAAAGAGAGAGCATTAACAATCCGGACTCAAGTCGACCAAATTCGAGGTATGGATTCATTCTTCTCACTCATATGTTATTGATTTTGCTTGCTAGAATAGCTAAAACATAGAATTTAACCCCAAATTCATAGAATTTGATGCATGAACCCTAAGTGTGTAAATAGGGGGAATTCATATTTTTGGTGTTTCAATGCTTCTAAAGTGTAGAAATTGAGGTTAAGAAATGGTATGAACTGTTTGGGTATGAGTTTTTGTGATTTGGGGGCTTATACATGTCGATTTTGGCTAGAAATGGTGAATTCCCGAATTGTGTAGCGGCATGGTTGATTGAAATGGGTTTGGTCGACTGAACTAGGAATTTTAATCGATCAGGGCATTTTGATCAACCATTGTACGTGTGGTCGACTAAAAATTTTAATCGATCATTTTAATCGACCATGTGTATTTTGATCGACCATTGTTTATGTGGTCGACTGAAAATTTTAAGCGACTAGTTTGATCTACCATTTAATTGACCAAAGTGTTTTACTAAACCAAAGTGGTTAGGTGAACTATAGTTGTTATCACTTGTTTTCGTCCGGGCCCGTTTGGGGTGGGCTCAACTGAAACCAATGGTGAGAAAATTAGAGTCGCCACTAACTGTTTTTGGGGTACAGTTGGATACCCTCTACCTTGAGTAGTTAAGATGTGGTATGTGTTTGCGAGAGAAAAGTTCGGGAGTTGGTTACGTATATGGAAGGATTACCACCCTTACAACACCCTTTCGTTATCTATCTTAGGAGGAGGAGGTTTTTATTTGTTTTTACTTCTTTGACTAGGTTAAGACACTATAGTTTTCCTAAAATTTTGGCTTTTTATTTAGCTAAGTTATTTGTCAAAGTTAGGATTAAAGTTGATTTAGCTTAAGTTGCTAAAGGAGATCTTAAAGGTTATGGTTTTTTCCTTTTTGACTTTTAAGTTTGAAGTGAGAAATGAAATTTAATTACTTAAGATGTTTTGGGAAAGCCTTTTTTTTTTTTTTTTTTGGTTTTGGTTTTTGGTTTTTTTTCTCTTCTTTTTGTTTTTTTTTTGTTTTTTTGTTTGAGAGGATTAGAACTAAGAACTAACACATATTAAAAATAAAAATAAATCTTTATGTTTTTTTGTTTGCTTTTGTTTTTTTGTGTTAAAAAAAGAGATTTTTTGGTTTTTTGGTTTTTTGGTTTGCTTCATGTTAAAAATAAAAATAAAACTAAAAACTAACAAAAATAAATCTCTGTGTGTGATTGTGACATCCACAAATAAAATAATAAACTTACTCTCCTCTTTTTTTCTTTTTTATTTTTGACATACTTTATCTATTTTTTTTTGCTTTCTTTCTCTCTCTTTTATTCTGTAACCCCCTTTCCTCTTTTTCTCTCTCCTTTTCTTTTCTTTCTCAGCTATTACATCATACAGCTTGGATCAAATGGAAAGCTAATAACAAAAAAAAAATAAACGAAACCAAAAAAAACATAGTACAAACAAAAAAACCATAGCGCAAATAATTATAACAATTGAAATGAGACTACAATAAGACAACAAGGAAATGATGAAACCGACTTTTGCTTGGGTTAGAGCAATGCTCTGGTGCTCGCTGACTTTGTTGGTGGCAACATTGGCTAGAACTCTAGATAACCTATTTTTTATTCTCTCTCTCTCTCTCTCTCTATACATATATATATATATATATATATATATATATATATATATATATATATATATGGACTGTGGATGCAATGGAGACAATGGAATAACTCTTTTTTTTTTGTATTTTCAATTTTGACATTGTTGCTGGAAATATGATGAAAAGAAAGGAAAATAAAACTGAGTATATATGGGTGAAGAGAGAAGTGATGAGAAAGGAAACTACGTAAATGGCGCTACAAAATATCTGGGCTTGAGATGGGAGAGATATGAGAGAGTGTATATATGGTTGTTTGGAAAAAGTGAAGAGAGAAGTAGTGAGGAAAGAAAAGAAATCGGATTGTGTGTGGATCTTTTTCTTGTATCTTTTTGAATACAGGAGTTGGGAAAAATTGTGGATAGAATTGTAAAAGACCTTCTGGGGGGGGGGGTGTCGTCTGGGCAAAAAATGGGCGTAATCTGGGTGTTCTCTCTTTTTGTGAGGGGGAAGGACTCACTTTTTGATGCCATTGGACGTAGCCCATTATTGCTGCATTTATTGTTGTATTATTAATGCCAACATTTTTTATTTCTAGATGTCATCTTCTGTTGGGTGCATTGACGACTTATGATTGGCCATCTAATAAAAACATCTCTGATAATGCCATCTTTTGACAGGTGTTGAAAAACATCTCTGAGAATTGGCCATCTAATAAAAACACGCCTTGTGACTGCATAGGAAAGTGCTCCCGCATATAAGGCCACACAGCGAGGGACAAAGGTCAAACGGTCAAAGTGTTAACGGTCAACAGGTCGAGGTCAATGGTTAAAGGGTTAGAGGTCAAGGGTCAAAGTGTCGGCAGGGTCGAAAATCAATGGTCAACGGGTCAGAGATCAAGTGTTGAAGATGTTGGTCTTAGGAAGCCTAGAAGGGGGTGAATAGGCTTTTGAAAAACTATTCTCACTCTTTTTGTCGGAACACTTAATCTTGTTAAAGATAAAATTAATATGGAAGACAACCAGAGAGTGGAAGAAATTTGTATTATTATCACAACATAATTACAACAAATTGTAACAGATTAAAGTTGAGTACAAGCTTTTGGATCTATTGAAAGTGTATCTCTTTTCTATTTACAGTAGCACTCTGTTTTACAGTAACACACACACTAGCCAAAAATGAAATCCTCTAAGCTCTTTCACATGTACGCACACTCATGAAAATATACAAGACTTAGTATATATAGACATCCCTAGGAAACATTCATGGAATAGGATTTTCCGAGCAGTGTGTAGCATTGAAGACTTATCGGAAAATACATCCGCTATAACTGTTGTGGATCTGGAGCTCAAGATGTTGGAAGTATGAGCGTATTGAATTGCTTCGCATGATTCCAATTGCATTAAAGGCTTTGTCCACGCATCTGAGTGATCCACGTGTAAGATAATAAATGTTCAACGGATCTTTCTTACATCGGGACACAGTGAGCTGATGACTTTGAATGCGGAGATGATTAATTTGAGCAGTGTTGTCTTAGTCTGTTGAAAGGTTCTTTACTCCGTGTTAATGAAGCTCGAATTCTTACTCCGTGTCTGTGGTTGCTTACTCCGTGTAAGTTTGATACTTATCCTTATTCTGTGTCAGTGCTTCCTTACTCTATATGAACGAAAGATTCGAAAGGCTTACTCCGTGTCAGTGCTTCTTTACTCCGCTTGAGTAAAGGTTCGGATTCCTTACTCCGCTTCTGTTTTCCTTACTCTGTGCGAACAAAAGACACGGGTCCTTATTCTGCACAAGTCCTTCCTTACTCCGTGCGAATGACAGACTCAGATTCTTATTCCGCACAAGTCCTTCCTTACTCCGCGTGAATGATAGACTCGAATTTCTAACTCTGTGTCTTTTTGTCCTTAGTCCATGTGAGTGAAAGACTTAGCTCCTTATTCCATAATTTCTCTCTTACTCCGCGCGAGTTATAGAATAGGATTCTAAGTCTGTTTAAGTGATAGACTCAGATTCCTTAGTCCATATTTCTAAGTGATTAGTCTGCGCTAATAATCCTTATTCCGTATCTTGCAATGACTTGGTTATTTACCAAGTTGATTGACGACACTCACGTTGGTCCGGATTAGGATTATGTATCATTTCCTTAACTTTGTTCTCATGAGTGAAGATCCAGATTAACAGTTGTCTTTTGCAACATATTAGAAATTACATTGAAAGATCTCAAACCAAATTATAGAGGGTTTTATTAACATCATCCAACTTTTGGGTTCGATCCAACAATCTCCCCCAATATGGAGATTCCAAAACACTTTGTAATCTGATCTAGTTAGAAAAGCAGAAAATAAATATACAGAAATAAAGATAATTGCTCCATCCATTGATTTACAGTAGCAAGAACATAATTTCAGCCTTAGTACATAGAATAAACAATTATGGAACATAATCCATGTTACTTCACTTTATCAGCTTCGCATTTAAAGTCATCAGCTCGCCGTGTCCCGATGTAAGAAAGACTCGTTGAATATCTAAGTCGTCTTGCACGTGAATCACACAGAGATGTGGACAAAGCCTTAAATGAAATTAGGAACATGCAAATATATTTAATACATTCACAGACCCAAGATCTTGAGCTCTACATCTGCATCAATTAAAGTAGAGACATTTATGAGAAGAATTCAATGCTACATGGTGCTCGGAAGATCATGTTCCAAGAATGTTTTCCAACGGATGGCTATATATATTAAGACTTGTATATTTTCATAAATGTGCGTACATGTACAAGAGCTCTTAGAGATTAAATTGGCTAGTGTGTGAATAATTGTAAACAGAGTACAAGAGAGTTATAGTTGATCAAAAAGCTTTATCAGCTTTAATTTGCTATATTTTATTGTAATTATATTTTGATAATAAAACAGAATACTTCCACTATCTAGTTATTTTCCGCATTGATTCTATCTTTTAACCAAACAAGTGTTGTGCATGACATGAAGAAGAGTTTTCGATAAGAGCCTATTCACCCCCCCCCCCCTCTAGGCTACCCGGGACCAACAGAGTCTATAAGAACCAATCATTTATGACAACTGTATGCCTACTTTCAGAAATTTGAAATGATGAATTGCCCGGCTCGAGACGTGCATTTAATGAATCATCATTATTCCCTCCTCCAAAATACGCGATGTAAGATAATACATGGATTACCACAATTTGAGAATTCCAAGAGTCAAGAGGAAGGAAATCGATTGTCATCCGGAGTAAAGATAATCCGTAGGATGAATGAACCGGATGAGTGACAGACTTGTTCCATAGTAACAGGTGCTGACGAAGAGAGAAGAAGATTCCTTTGCTGTCTTGAAGTCGATAAGATAGAAGGTACCACAACACCTCAGATCCGAGACATCAGACAAGATATACCGTTGAAGTGCAAAGAGAATTTGAACATATAGCTTTATAAAGGTAAACTAAAGAAAGCAGAAGACTCAACAGGTTGGGATTAGTACGGATATGGGATAGAATTTATGAGAAAATGTAGGATAAGCCGAACTAAAGAAAAAGAGAGCTTATGCATAAGAAGTGATAGTAATAGACACATACATATGAGTTAATAATCAATTTACTGAAATCAATGCATATGACAGATAGTAAACACATAAGTTCAATAGGTTAACCTAGCGAATCTTTCATACTAAGATAGATAGCAAAGATGAACTAACTCTATATAAATTTATCTAAACTTAAGATTCATTATTGAGGGTGAATAAGAAGGCACATGATGTATGATTAGTCAATTGATAGTCATGGCTAAGATACAAGGTTGAAGAAGAAACCATTCCAGACATTCCACAATGCCGATTCAACAATACAAGTCCAATCAGACCCAAGAGTGAGAGTTGGTAGGGTGGAGTGGCCAAGACATATCAGGGGGGTATTACTTAAGTAAGAATTTTCTCCGATCGTGCAATCCTTTCGATAGAACTCCCCCTCAGATAGACAGCTAATAAAGAGGTCACGAGACATATCGAGGGGGGGGGGGGGTATTACTTAGTTAATAAATGAATCATTTTCTCCCCCTTAGATCATGTGATCCTCTCGATAGACTTTTCAGGTAAAAGGATTTTAGATCGTGAGAAAGTGCTATCTGTCCGAGATAAAACTCCACTCTAGGTGCTGAGTAGACTGCAACTGTGATTCTATCCACTAGGCATTCCGAGCCAACCCATTTCACATCTTCAGGAATATATGATAGACATTTCATTCAATCATAAGAATCATAGGACATGTGGTGAGAAATGGAAATGAAATCATGACATCAAAAGAAGAGTCGATCCATATATCATTAATTATGTTGGTTGTACCTATTTCAGTCCGGATTAGCAAGCATCCTCCCAATATGAATTATAAGTAAATCATCAGAAATAGGATACATGACTTCAGTAATGAATATGATAAGCATGAAGTACAGTAAGTGTCTTTCACTATTCACAAAGCACGATGCATGTTCTGAGATAAATACAACTGGATTATTAAAGTTAGAAACTATGTATAAGGGTCAAGCATACCTAACTTCAGGAGCAGTTAAGAGAATCTTGCGTCGGTTAGGGGCTTTGTGAGTATGTCTGCAAGTTGATCTTCCATAGCAACATGTTCGAGAGATATATGCTTTTTGAGAACATGGTTTCGGATGAAGTGATACCTAACCTTGATGTACTTTGTCTTCGGGTGCATGACTGGATTGTGGTTGATTGGAATAGCACTGGTATTTTCGCTGATTGCAATAGTATTGGTATTGTTGCAATAAAGTGGAACAGACATCATGTTGAAACCATAGTTAGTAAATTAACTTTGCATCCATAAGAGTTGCATGCTGCAACTCCCGGCAGCTATATATCCGCCTCAACAGTAGAGGTTGATACGGAATTCTACTTCATACTAAACCAGGAGAAAAGTCTATTTCCAAGAAACTGGCACATACTATTGGTGCTCTTCCTGTCTATGCGACACCCGGCAAAATCAGCATCTGAATATCTGAATAAAGAGAAATTTGACTCCTTTAGATACTAGAGTCCTAAATTCACTATCCCTTTGAGGTACCGCAATATCCGTTTAACATGAAGCATGTGTGACTCTTTAGGATCCACCTGTTATCTTGCACATATGCAGGTTATGAACATGATATCTGGGCGACTCGATGTAAGGTACAACAATGATCCTATCATATCTTTGTATTCAGTCTCATTTACTGATTGTCCGCTTGAATCAGGATCTAACTTAGCACTAACCGACATAGGAGTTTTCATGGGAGACGAATTTTTTATACCAAACTTCATGAGTAAGTCCCTTGTGTACTTAGCTTGGTTGATGAAGATTCCTTCCTTTATTTGTTTGACTTCTATTCCAAGGAAGTAGGATAGTTCTCCCATCATGCTCATTTCAAATTTGCCAGTCATCAACTTTGTAAACTTTTCACTTAGCTTCGGATTTGATGATCCAAAAACGATATCATCCACATAGATTTGCACAATTAGGGAGTGTCCCTTCTTTTTTCGTAGGAATAATGTGGTGTGAATATTTCCTTTTCTGAAGTTGTGTTCGAGCACGAATTCTGATAGTGTGTTGTACCATGCCGTTGGAGCTTGCTTCAATCCGTATAAGGCTTTCTGTAATTTGTACACCATATGTTTAGCCTTGTGTTCAATGAATTTGGGAGGTTGTTCAACATAAACCTCCTCTTGAAGATCTCCATTAAGAAAAGCGCTCTTAATGTCCATTTGATAAACTTTGAAGTTCTCATATGATGCATATGTCAGGAACATTCTAATCACCTCAAGTCTAGGCACTAGAGCAAAGGTCTGGTCGTAGTCAATGCCTTCTTCTTGATGATATCCTTTAGCTACCAGCCGCGCTTTGTTCCAGATTACTATTCTATCCGTATTAAGTTTGTTCTGAAACACCCATTTGATGCCAATGACTTGTTGTGACTTTGGCCTTGGTACAAGTGTCCACATGTTGTTCCTCTTGAACTAATTTAGCTCTTCTTGCATAGCATCTATCCAGTTTGAATCTTGAAGGGCTTCGTCCACCACCTTTGGCTATACTTGTGATAAAAAGCATGACTACGAGCAAATATTTGAGGTGGTTGCCCCTATTCTCACTCTAGTAGTTGGATCACCAATCACTTGATTAAAAGGATGGCTTCGAGTCCACCTGAAGTTCTGAGCTTGTGGTGGTGAATAAGCAATAATTTGAAGCTCTGCCAGATTTGGTGGTTCAGGTATGTCCGCTGGTTGAGCTTCTTCGGAGCCAGACATTTTCGGATTTTGAGGTCTGAAAGTACCTTGAGGTTCTTCGGCACTAAGACTTTCAGTATAGCTGGTTTGGAAGGACTAGAAGGTTCTCCAGCTTTTGGGATGTCCGTGTTAACTGTTTCGAAGTGAAATGGAAGTTCTGAGTCCGTATCATCAGAAGCATCATTAGTAGCATTTCTTCTTGCTCCACCAGTGCTAGGAGATTGGTCAGTCGGAATGACAGGAGCACTCATGAATTGTGAATAGTCTGTTGTGTCTGACTAATCCTGCACATTAGAACTCGAAGATCCTATGCTTAACCAATCCAAATTAGCTTCATCAAATGTAACATGGATAAATTTTTCAACCCTGAAAAATTTTCTATTGAAAATACGATAAGCCTTGCTCGTTAATGAGTATCCAACAAAGACCCCATCATCGGATTTTGGCTTAAATTTGCTCTGAGGTTCTTTACCATTGTTAAGCACGTAGCAAGCACACCCAAAAGCTTTGAGATGAGAGATTGATGGTTTTTTTCTCTCCACATCTCGTATGGTGTTTTCATGGTAAATTTGTTGATTAGAGTTCTGTTCTGAACGTAGCATGCAATGGACTGAAAGGAAGCTTTGCCCCTGCTAACATTGATCTACCAGCCTCGACTAACGTACAATTCTTACGCTCAGCAACCGCATTTTGTTGAGGAGTTCTGGGCACAGAGAAGTTGTGCTGAATGCCCTATTTAGAACAATATGACCTCATATCTGAAAAGTCAAATTCATACCATGATCACTCCTAATGCATTTGATGCTCAGTCCTTGTGAATTGCTTATCCAGTTGAAGAGATCTACTTGATGTTCAAAGGTTTGATCCTTTGATTTTAGGAACATCACCCATGTATATCTGGTGAAGTCATCAATAACCACAAGGGTGTATCTCGCACCAGCAAGTAAAACAATAGAAATATAACTACAGAGATCCATATGAAAAAGCTGTAAGGGAGCATATATAGAATTAATAGATTTGCTCTTAAAGATATGTTTGATTTCCTTGCCAAGTTGACATTCTCGACAGAGAGTCTCTGGAGTACTTGTGTTTAGGCAAGCCAATGACCAAATCAAGCGATGCTAATTTAGACCGTAAAGAATCGTATTTGGGTAGGATTGAGAGATAGTCATTCGATGGGAATGCAACTATATGGATAGTAGTATAGCCGTCGATGTGAGCATTTTGATAATACTTGGGCCCGATTCCGAGTCGGGGCCCTGAGTGGCCCGATTGTTGACTTTCTCGGGGTTTATGAGTTGACTTTGCGTTTGCGCGGTCATTTGAGGGTGATAATATTTGTATAGTGTTGTGCTCGTCATTTCGAGCGTTTTGTCAGTAATTTGACTCAATTTGGAGTTTGTGACCTTGGAAGTCAATTATTGCTTTGGGAGGACAATTACTGGTCAATAATTGGCAGAAATATAAATAAAATGACAAGAAAGAGCTTTCACTTATGCTATCACGTTGGTGCGTTTAAGAGAGAGAGAGAGAGAGAGAGAGAGAGAGAGCTTGGAAGCTTGAAGCCTTGGCGATTTGGAATCGTGTGTCACGCCCCGAATTTCCAACCCGGAGTAACCAGTTCGTGACTCCCCTTTACCCACCGAATGGGCAAGGGGTTGGGACAAGTAACTCCACACAGAACAACACAAGCATCCACTACAGATATTTAGAAAAACAAAATCATGTATTTAATAATTTCAAACCACAATTAAATGTTTACAAAACAAACATGTCTTTATTACAGTCAAAAACCTTTTTATAATCTTTCCCCACTGGGGTTATATCATTTTCCACTGGGATTCCAAAGTCCCACAAAACATCATAACACAAAATAACATTTAAACAAAACAACATGGCAGAACTGTCTTCCACCTTGGTATTCCCACCTAACGCTTGTAGGTCCCTGAAAAGAAAAGAAACACAGTAGGAGGGTGAGCAACCACAGCTCAGTAGGGATCATGTCTCCCCAACCCATCCTATGTTCTTAGCACCAACATGTCAACGTGTACTAGTGCAGTGTCGTGATACAAGTATGTACAGGTTTGATTCAACTTAAATAAATAAGACAGCATACAAACCACAAGGGCAAACATAACTATTTCCACAGCCACATAGGCTCCACGGCCACACAGGCCTACGTCCACAGCCACACAGGCTCAAAATCATAGCCACCCAGGCTCCACGGCCACACAGGCTCACAACCAGCCACACAGGCTCACAATCAGCCACACAAGCTCACAATCAGCCACACATGGTCCACAATTAGCCACATAGGCACACAATCAAACACATAACATGCATCTCAACCACACATGCATAAAAAATCAAACACATAGCATCCATCTCAGTCACACAGGCATAAAATCAAACATATAGCATGCATCTCAGCCACACAGGCATATAATCAAACACATAGCATGTATCTCAGCCACACAGGCATATAATCAAATATATTCCCACCCCAGAAACCTCAAGGTTTCCGCACGTGAACCTACAGTGGAACGAAGCCTAACAAATAACACAGACATTCCCAACGGCCTCTAAGACCCACTGCCACACAACGAACCCTAAGAGTTCACACCAAACATAATATGCCATTGAAGGCCAACATCCATATAGGAAATCACACCTATATCGATTTACATACATATATTATAACAACGACAATACTCTACAAATGATTCACCACAGGGCCTAACCCTGGAATGGGTACTAGAAGAGATAGCACCCCTACCTCTGGAAGATCCTCCTTGCTCCCACACTAGACGCCATCCACCCACGCTAGTCACCCCTGCAGCAACGACCAGGAGATCCTCTCTCTCTCTCTCTCTCTCTCTCTCTCTCTCTGCAATGGCTGACAACAAAAACCCTAAACCTAAAGCAAAGAGGGCTCCTCCTCCTTATATAGACACCTTAACATCAAAACGACGTAGTTTTGATTAAGTGAACCCCATCATCAAAATGACGTAGTTTTGATTAAGTGAACCCCATCATCAAAACGACGTAGTTTTGATAAAACATGCTACAACTTTCCCACATCTACATAGGACAAAATACACACAATTCAAACACGCGCCTTTGAAAAAAGATTGTTAGAATAACAAAACCAAAATGATGGTGCAAAAACATGGCTGCACGTGACAAAGGCCATTGTCATGTGCAAGCTCCAAATGCCCTAAGATTTTGTGACAAGACTTAGAATAGCTTCTAGAATGCTCCCATGTAAAAACACCATTGCCCGTGACAAGCCATTGTCACGTGCATTGTCACATGCACCCCCTAAAGGTTCCCTCTTGGGCTCATCTCTTACCTCAAGCTTGCCCATCGTCATACAAAGTGTTCAAGCCAATGTGTGTAGGAATAAGACTCCCTAAAACCCAGCAATTACCACCCCAAAAGGCAAAACTGTGACTAACTCCACATCCCAAAAGACAGGTCATTACATCCTCTCCCCCTTAAGACTTTTCGTCCTCAAAAAGAAACAACATGTAAGGAATAACCAACACATGCTACCCATTTGCAGAACGGTAAGCCACAACACCCCAAATGGGTCATACACCGCACACAGTATATAACAGGACATACGTCCGCAAACTCAACAAAGCACCACCACAATTCATAACCACATGCATCACAATGTATATAACACATATTCGCACGTACCAAATACACATCTTAAAACACATCCCAAATATAAATACATGTCTAAAGGACAATACAAATACACCAGATTATGACTAACTAATACAGGAAAGAACATCACTATCCCTTGGCCAACAGCCACCTCCCACCCTTAAGATTGTTCATCCTCGAACAACTCTGGGTGTTGTTTACGCATCATGGACTCACGTTCCCATGTCTCCTCCTCAATGCCACAGTGCTGCCACAGCACGCGAACCAAAGGAATAGCACGACCACGCAAAAGCTTCTCCTACCGATCTAGTATACAGATAGGGGCCTCAACAACGGACATGGCATCCTCAATATCCAATGTTCCCCAATCGATCATATGAGTGGGGTCAGGATGATACTTCCTCAACTGAGACACATGGAACACATTGTGCACCGGATTTAATCGCGGTGGCAATGCTAACCGGTAGGCCACTAGCCCCACACAATCCATAACCTCAAAAGGACCAATAAATTGCGGAGATAGCTTGGAACCGCTCCCAAATTATCGATGTCCACGACGTGGAGAAACACGGAGAAACACATGATCTCCCACAGAAAACTCCAAAGGTCACTGCCGCTGATCTATATAAGATTTCTGTCGACTCTGCGCGGACAACAAGCGCTGACGAATCAACTTGACCTTCTCAGTAGCCTCTTGAACCAACTGTGGTCCCAAGAGAGCTGCCTCTCCGACCTCAGTCTAACACAAAGGTGATCGGCACATTCTACCATACAACGCCTCAAAGGGAGCCATCCCAATGGATGCCTGATAATTATTGTTGTAGGCAAACTCCACCAAAGGAAGGTGATTGCCCACGAACCCCCAAAATCTAACACACAGGCCCTCAACATGTCTTCTAATGTCTGATTCGTCCTCTCGGTCTGACCATCAGTCTCAGGGTGAAAGGTTGTGCTCAAGTTAAGCTTTGTCCCCATAGCCTCCTGCAAGCCTGTCCAGAAACGAGAAGTGAACCTCGAATCTCTCTCAGACACAATCGACGACGGCACTCCATGGAATCTCACAATCTCGTTCACATACAACTGGCTCAACGTCTCGATGGAATCCCGCTCTCGAACGGCAAGAAAATGGGCCAACTTGGTTAGCCGATCCACAATCACCCATATCATGTCTTTCCTCCTAGTGGTGGGTGGAAGACCAGTTACAAAGTCCATCGCTATGTGGTCCCACTTCCACTCCGCTATCAGCAATGGTTGCAACATGCCCGCCGGCCGTTGATGCTTAGCCTTCACTTGTTGACAAGTGAGGTACTTCCAAACAAAAGCAGCCACATCACGTTTCATCCTAGGCCACCAAAAATGCCCCCGAAGTGCATGGTACATCTTCATACCCCCAGGATGCACAAAAATTCTAGACTGATGAAACTCCTTCATCACCTCATCTCTGAGAGAAGAAGCCACTACTAGCCGCCCCTGAAAAGACAACTCATGCTTAGGACCCTCTGTCCAGTCCTCAGATAGCTCACTAGCCTCAGTACAGGCACGGAGAACCTCACACTCAATATTACCCAACTGTCCCTCTCGGACTCACTGGTACAACTCAGGCACATCAACAATAGGACTCAGCACTATCCTACCATCACGAGCAATAGGCTGCAACTGCAACATCACCAACTGCTCCATCAGCTTCCACTCTTTCACTGCCACCTCATCCTTTCCTTTCCTGCTCAACGCGTCATCCACAACATTGCCCTTGCCTGGGGTATAGGCAAGAGTAAAGTCAAAGGTCTGCAAATACTCCACCCATCTCCTTTGCCTCAGATTCAAGTCCTTCTGAGTAAAAATATATTGAAGGCTCTTGTGATCTGAGAACACCATAAACTTTTCCCCCAATAGGTAATGCTGCCAACTCAAGATCTTGGGTTAGGTAATTCTGTTCATGTGGTTTCAACTGCCTCGACCCATAAGCTACCACATTGTGCTCTTGTATAAGCACACACCCCAAACCAATCCTGGACGCGTCACAATACACTTTATATGGGACATCCTCCCTAGGTAACCTCAACACAAATGTAGTGGTCAAATGGGTCTTGAGGGTCTCAAATGCCTGCTGACACTTGTCAGTCCACTCAAACTTCATCCCCTTCCTGGTCAACGCCGTCATAGGAGCTGTCAAACGGGAGAATCCCTCTACAAAACAACAATAATACCCCACCAAGCCAAGAAAACTACAAACCTCAAAGACATTGGTTGGCCTCTCCCACGATGATACAGCCTTAATCTTAGCTGGGTCCACTCTAACCCCCTCAGCCTTCATGCACTCGCTGTGTTCATGAACCTCCTGCATCCAAACCTCATATTTGCTAAACTTAGTAAACAACTGCTGGTCCGTCAAGGTTTGCAACACTGTTGCTAAATGCTCTACATACTCCCTCTCCATCTTGGAATACACCAAAATGTCATCTATAGACACCACCACAAAAGAATCCAAGTATAGAGCAAAGATCCGGTTCATCAAATGCATGAACACAGCGAGTGCATTAGTGAGCCCAAAAGGCATCACTACCCACTCATAGTGCCCATACCTACACTAAAAAGTAGTTTTAGCGATGTCTTCCTCTCTAACCCTCAACTGGTGGTACCCCGACCGCAGATCTATCTTAGAAAACCACTGGGCCACACTTAACTAGTCAAACAAGTCATCTATCCGAGGCAATGGATACTTGTTCTTCACAGTCACCAAATTCAGCTTTCTGTAGTCAATGCAAAGACAAAGCGTGCCATCTGCCTTCTTTGCAAAGAGCACTGGAGCACCCCAGGGTGAGGTACTCGGCCTGATATATCCCTGGTTCACCAACTCCTCTATCTGCCTCTGAAGCTCCCTCAACTCAGCTGGTCCCATATGATAAGCCACTTGGGAGATCGGACCCGTCCCCGGTACCAACTCAATAGTGAACTCCATGCTCCTTTTAGGTGGTAAACTCCTCAAGTCTGTAGGAAAGACATCCTGAAATTGGTCAACAACCACTGGCCACACCCTTTTTCCCATCTTTCTCTCCTCAGCAAAAGATAGGGCTGCCAACCTATGGGTAATGGCACCTCACTGGTCTAACACTGGTTTGGCTCGACTCGCCTCACGATCCCACTCCCCCTGCAGGGAGCAAGAAACCCCCGCAGGTGACACGAATGTTATACATCGCTGATAACAATCTATCTTGGCCTGGAAAGCCATCAACCAATCCACACCCAAGATCAAATCAAACATCCTCAATGGCATCACATACAAATTAAAACTAACCTCCACATCTCCTACGGTTAACACGCAGTCACGGCAAACACGTCGCACCTCAATCATACCTCCCACCGGAGACTCCAGAACTAGGGGTCTCTCTGCCTCAACAGATATTAATCCCAATCCCTCAATCAGGAGTTCAGCAACGAACGAACAGGATGTACCCGTATCAAAAAGAATAGAAGCAAACATACGAGAGATCAAAAGGGTACCTCTAACCACCGAAGGTCTTGCCCCACCCTCCGCCGGTGGAGGTCGTTGCTCAGCCTCCTCTTGGGGTGTCGCATTCAGCGTAAACACCCTCCCTTGGCCTGTACCACTGGTCGGCTCACCCACTAGGCGGTTTCTGCCATGACTACCTCCAGCATCAGTCTGCTGTCGCTCCGGTCTCCCCTGAGGTCAGGACTGACTGGATCCTTCCTGACTAGCCTTCCACTGACGAGCTGGTCTCTCTGCTGGTTCCCAAAAACTGGCATCACTCCTCATGCTGGATGCCATGCCTCCTACTCCCTTGTTGTTGCTCCTGCAAACTCGACTCAAATGGCCCTCTCGTCCATAACTCTTGCAGTGCCAATCCTTATTGGGACACTCCCTCTTGACATGGACTTGCTCTCCACAGCAATAACAATCACTGGGGAGACCTCCTACTAAACCTCCCTGACTGCTGCCACCAAAGGTGAACCTCCCTGGGTTCACTGATGATTGACCCCTACTGCGAAAAGAACTGCTACCTCCCTCCTCTGTCTTAGGGCTCTTGGGCCTTGAATCACGATCAGACCCACCCTGTAACTGTCGACCCTGATGGGCCTACCTCCCATCATCAAGCTCCCGCTCAGCTATATGGGCTGTTTCAACAACCTCAGCATACGTCCTTAAACACAGTATCGCTACCCTCTGCTTAAGGGCTGGCTTGAGACCCAAGGTCAACTTGTGCGCCTTCAGGTCCTCCCTTGCCACAGTCTCGGGAACAAATCTACTCAAGCTCCGAAACTCCCGCTCATACTCGGGCACTATCGACCCCTGCCTCAAGCTACCGAATTCCTCCCTCTTTTGCCACCTCAATGACTCAGGGAAGAACTCATCGTGGAAGAGTTGCAGGAAATGGTCCCACAACATAAACTGTACTTCACGGCTTCCCGCGACACTCTGCCACCACTCTAGGGCATTCCCCTCTAGCTGCCGAATGGCCAGCCTCACCTTATCCTCCTCCCGGGGTAGGAGAAAGGAAAATTCATGCTCGATCTGCCTCAACCAATGCCCAACTATCACTAGATCCTCCTCTCCCTTGAACCTTGGAGGTTATTCCTTCCGGAACCTCGTCACAACATCATCCTCTACACGGTGCATCGGTACGCCACCCAGCGAACTCTCACGCTCACGAGGTAACTCCCTTATTGGCGGCGGTGGTGGTGGTGGAGCCACCTACTATGCTGCCATCTCACAGCGCACTTCCTCCCGAACCTTTTGTCGGATACCCTCCCTCAGCTCTTGGAATTCCTGCCAGATGCCCTCTCGCAGCTGTTCCAACAACAGTGCATGTCCTCCAGCGGGTTGCCCCATACCTGGTCCCTCATGGGCAGATGAATCATCAGCCACTGCCCCAAACGCACGCGTTACTCTCATCGGTGGCATTCTTACTACATGAAGTAAGAAAGACAATTGTCAAAAGACATTTGAAATCCTTGTAGTCATGCTCAAGGTATTCCAAAAAAAATGAGAGTTTCACAATTCACACCTTATCACATTATTCACATTTTTCCTTTTAATTACAGTTACAATTTTAACAGTTATCCACACTTTCACACACAACAACAAATGCAACTAGTGCCCTAATGTCAATGCATGCAAATCCTACCATAGGACTGGACTACCCAAAGTACACCTTAGAGGCTCAAAGAGGATCATGTTGATCAGGCAAATCCCTCCAGGCTCCTCCAAAGGACTCAAGATAACCAAATCTGCCCATTACCCTAGGCCAACTAGACCATGCTTTGATACTATATTGTCACGCCCCGAATTTCCAACCGGGGGAAACCGGTTCGTGACTCCCCTTTACCCACCTGATGGGCAAGGAGTTGGGACAAGTAACTCCACACAGAATAACACAAGTATCCACTACAGATATTTAGAAAAACAAAATCATGTATTTAATAATTTCAAACCACAATTAAATGTTTACAAACCAAACATGCCTTTATTACAGTCAAAACCCTTTTACAATCTTTCCCCACTGGGGTTTCATCATTTTCCACTGGGATTGCAAAGTCCCACAAAACATCATAACACAAAATAACATTTAAACAAAACAACATGGCAGAACTGTCTTCCACCTTGGTATTCCCACCTAACGCTTGTAGGTCCCTGAAAAGAAAAGAAACACCGTAGGAGGGGTGAGCTACCACAGCTCAGTAGGGATTATGTCTCCCCAACCCATCCGATGCTCCTAGCACCTACATGTCAACATGTACTGGTGCAGTGTCGTGATACAAGTATGTATAGGTTTTATTCAACTTAAATAAATAAGACAGTATACAAACCACAAGGGCAAACACAACTATTTCCACAGCCACACAGGCTCCATGGCCACACAGGCCCATAATCAGCCACATAGGCTCACAATTAGCCATACAAGCTCACAACCAGCCACACAGGCTCCACAATCCACCACACAGGCTCACAATCAGCCACACAAGCTCCACAATTAGCCACACAGGCTCACAACCAGCCACATAGGCTCACAATCAAACACATAACATGCATCTCAACTACACAGACATAAAATCAAACACATAGCATGCATCTCAACCACACAAGCATAAAATCAAACACATAGCATGTATCTCAGCCACACAGGCATATAATCAAACACATAGCATGCATCTCAGCCACACAGGCATATAATCAAATATATTCCCACCCTGGAAACCTCAAGGTTTCCCCACGTGAACCTATGGCGGAACGAAGCTTAACGAACAACACAGACATTCCCAACGGCCTCTAAGACCCATTGCCATGCAACGAGCCCTAAGAGTTCACACCAAACAAAATATGCCATTGAAGGCGAACATCCATATAGGAGATCACACCTATATGGATTTACATACATATATTATAACAACGACAATACTCTACAAATGATTCACCACAGGGCCTAACCCTGGAATGGGTACTAGAAGAGACAGCACCCCTACCTCTGGAAGATCCTCCTTGCTCCCACGCTAGATGCCGTGCACCCACGCTAGTCACCCCTGCAGCAACAACCAGGAGATCCTCTCTCTCTCTCTCTCTGTGACGGCTGACAACAAAAACCCTAAACCTAAAACAAAGAGGGCTCCTCCTCCTTGTATAGACACCTTAACATCAAAATGACGTAGTTTTGATTAAGTGAACCCCATCATCAAAATGACGTAGTTTTGATAAAACATGCTACAACCTTCCCGCATCCACACAGGACAAAATACACACAATTCAAACATACCCCTTTGAAAAAAGATTATTAGAATAATAAAACCAAAGTGATGGTGCAAAAACATGGCTGCACGTGACAAAGGCCATTGTCACGTGCAAGCTCCAAATGCCCTAAGATTTTTCTGTAAGACTTAGAATAACTTCTGGAAGGCTCCCATGTAAAAACACCACTGCCCGTGACAAGCCATTGTCACGTGCATTGTCACGTGCACCCCCCAAAAGGTTCCCTCTTGGGCTCATCACTTACCTCAAGCTTGGCCATCGTCATACAAAGTGTTCAAGCCAATGTGTATGGGAATATAACTCCCTAAAACCCAATATTTTCCACCCCAAAAGGCAAAACTGTGACTAACTCCACATCCCAAAATATGGGTCATTACATCATGGAGCTTAAAGAATCACTCCAAGTAGGTGTCCTTGAACTTCTTACCTCTTTCCTATCTTAGATATGCATGAATTTGTCATGATTTATGAAATTGAGCATAAACCCTAGGTTTTGGGGGAAATCCAATTTTGGGTTATATCTAATGGTTTAACATAAGATTTGTGGGTAAGAACTGATTTATATCAGTTTGGATATGTGTTTCTGTGATATGCAGTTGTTTAACTGTGTATTTCATGAGGGTTGAGAAGTCAACCATGGAAACCTGATTTAGATCTAAATGGATATAATCTAAAATTATGTGTATTTTCGTTGTTACCATGCGATTTAGAGGCGTTCAGGATGCGTTTTGAAGTAGATATTGTAGTCTGTTGCATAAAATGTGTGTTTGTGAGCATCTGCGGGTCGCTGGGCTGATTCCAGACGAAGAACAGTACCCTGGGCGAACTTCTGGGTCGAAAGGTCGAAGACCCAAAGATTTTGGTTGAAGGGTCGAAGATTTGGGCCGAATGGTCGAAGATCCAAGGTTGAAGGGTCGAAGATCCGTAGTCGAAGGTTGAAGAGTCGAAGGTCGAAGGTCGAAGGTCGAAATTGAGCATGAACCCTAGGTTTTGGGGGAAATCCAATTTTAGGTTAGATCTAATGGTTTAACATAAGATCTGTGGGTAAGAATTGATTTATATCAGTTTGGATATGTGTTTCTGTGATCTGTGGTTGTTTAACTGTGTATTTCATCAGGGTTGACAATTCAACTATGGAAACCTGGATTTAAATCTAGATGGATATAGTCTGAAATTATGTGTGTATTTTCGTTGTTACCGTGTAATTTAGAGGCATTTAAGACGCGTTTTGATGTAGATATTATATTCTGTTATGTAAAACGTGTGTTTGTGAGCGTCTGGGGGTTGCTGGGCTGATTGCAGACAAAGAACAAGCAAAAACGACGATAAACAGTACCCTGGGCGAACTTCTTGGTCGAAAAGTCGAAGACCCGAAGATTTGGGTCGAATGGTCGAAATTTTAGGTCAAAGGGTCAAACATCCAGGGTTGAAGGGTCGAAGATCTGTAGTCGAAAGGTTGAAGATCCATAGTCGAAGGTTGAAGAGTCGAAGGTTGAAGGTCGAAGGTCGACCCTTCGAGTCTTCGAGTCCACAGCTCCGCAACTTCGAGCTAGTGTTCCGTAGCTTCGAGCTAGTGCAACTGCTCTGGACTAGACCATTTACATTGTATCCTTTAAGTGTCTCCACATTTAATACTGAAGTTACAATGTGAATAGCGAAATACCCCCCTTTCGGATTCAAAGAAAAATACTAGAAAATTAAATTCCCACTCCTTCAAAATGTGAAAATTGGGATTTAGTGCAAAATCTCTGAAAAATCCAGTTTTTCGTAGAGGTGGCTTTTTGGAAAGTGGGGTTAGACATCCCAGAAAAATCCCCAAAACTCATATTATCTTAGTTATGATATGGGGACCCAATGCCGGGACTTTTGATTTCAAGAAAACAACTGCTACGAGTATCTTCTTCCTTGATCAAAGCGTGAGGATTGATTTGTGAAGACTGGCCTTAGTTATAAAGGGAGTGTTGTGAATCTTAATGCCATACTGGTGTTGGTATGTTTCTTTGAGGATTTAGGGCTTGGAATCCATGAGGTGTTTGTGTTCTCACTGTGAGGCACAAGTGGTGCTATGTGGTTCTTGACAGGTTAAGGCTTGGGTTAAGCCATTGAGGTCGTGGAGCTAGGGCTGAGTGCCTTGAGCTAAGATCCTATTGAGGATCGTGTTGAGCCGTTGAGCATGTGAGCTATTGAGCTCGTGGAACTAGGGCTGTGTGCCCTATGCTGGGATCCCATGAAAGATCATGGACAAGCTGTCTTGTGTGGGCATGCTGGGTCCTGATGTTTGTTTGTAGCCTGAGTCCTGATGATTGTACACATTATACGGTGCACGAGAGTACACTAAGCATATAGTATAGACTTGTATGTTTGCATGATGTGGAGTATTAGGGTCATCTACTGAGCTCATAGCTCACCCCTACTTGTTGTTTACCCTTTTCAGGTGTGCCCTGAGACTAGTGGAGGACTTTCTTCCAGGAGGTTGTGCCCACTACTCTGATGTATGATATAGTACTATATTCTATATTATTTTGTGTGATATCCCGGACAAGGGTCCGTGGATAGTTATATTACATAATGTTTGTCATATGATGTTTGTATGACTGTTAGACATATTTTATGCATGTTAATGTATGGGAAAGTATAGGATTACCCTTGGTCTATGACTGTACAGGGTTGCATATTTGAGACAGCACCCACGGTGTATTCTCTATTGGTGCTAGCCACCTACGCCTTGACCTTTCGGGTACAACCAAGGGGATATCATGTTCCTAGTTCCGGGTACCCTAGAATTTGGGGGCGTAACAAGTTGGTATTGAAGCATGGTCTAGCGGACCTAGGTTAGTGAGGGGTGGTTAATTGATTCCCTATGACTTGGAAAACTATAGAGAGGGTGCCTGATCAATGCAGTCCTTACATGTATTCGAGGTTATGTTGGTGTTAGTTAGATCATCCTAGGAGCATATGTGAGAATGGATGCATCTCTAGTGGTATGATTGTATGCATATAGGGCATTAGATTGTCTTTGTGTGTGTTGTGATTGCATTTGGTGCCTAAATTACACGTGGCCGTGAGAGCCAGGACTTGATTTTGTGTGCCCAGAGGGGTGACACGATGCTATATGCATGGTTGTGGACCTACGGGTCGTGTGGTGAGAACCTACGGGTTAGTTTGTACCTTTGATGGTTGGTTATGCTAGCAGTGCTAGTGTTGATCATTTGTTGTTCGTTGTTGTGGCCAGTGTGATGGCACCACTGAGGAGAGTTGTCCAAGGCCAGGGCCCAGCAGAGAAGCCCACGATAGAGACGGGGCACCAGGGGCAGTAGAGCTCGTAGTAGAGTTCACCGGCTCCCGTTGTGGGACCTGACTTGGCTCAGGTGTTGTTTCAATTACAGGAGGCCATACAAGGTATGCAAGGCTTGATGAGGGAGATGACTAGGTAGGTGGACGAGCTGAAGAGGCAGCAGCAGTCTCAACAGGCACCGCAGCCTAAGTAGCAAGAGGCGAGGGTGGTGCAGGATGTGCACCAACAGGAGGTCGTGACAGAGCCAGCGCAACGAGGAGTGGACTGGGCTGCATAGTTTTTAAAACACGCACCCAGGACTTTTGAGGATGGTTCACGGCCAGAGGCAGCCTAGGACTGGATTAGGTGGACGGAGGACATCTTTGAGATGATTGGGGTGCCAGATGAGGAGCGGGTGCGAGTGGCAACGCATTATCTATTGGGTATCCCAAGTAGGTGGTGGGAGTCCACTAGAGCTCTCCATGGCAATCAGATAAGCTGGAGAGAGTTTGTGGAGCGCTTCTTTGGGGAGTATTTTTCTAGCTCGTTGCAGTTTACCTGACGAAGAGAGTATTATGAGCTTATGCAGGGTAGCAAGACTGTGGGTGAGTAGTGCAAGCCTTCATAGATTCAGGGCGGTTTGCTTTTGTGGCTTGAGAAAAGGAAGCCCATAAGACGCAAGACTTTATTCAGGGCTTGAGGCCATCTTTCAAAAATAAGTTGGAGGTGATGCAGTTGACCAACTACAGGGAGGTAGTCGACAAGGCACTAATTATTAAGCGAGGTCAAGATCACGCAAAAGTCCAGAGACCAGGAGGTTGAGCAGGATTGTTGGATCAAACCCAGAATTTGGATGATGCAGATAAAACCCTATGTAATTTGATTTCAGAATGTTCATGTTTATTTTAAGTTATTATAGAAGATTTATTCTATGTGGAATCGATACTCGTGAAAACAAAGCTGAGGACAGGATACATAATTCTGATTCGGACAAACGTGAGTGTCGTCAAACACTTGGTAAATAACCAAGTTTACATTTGATACGGATCACTCGTGCTGACTAAAGACTTAAAGTCATGGACTGAGGAATCCGCGTCTAACACTTTAATGGACTAAGTTAAATAGATGCGGAATAAGAATCCTAGTCTACATCTCGCACGGAGTAAGAGAGAACAGTCACGGAATAAAAAGCTAAGTCTTCCACTCAAGCGGACTGAGGACAAGAAGACACGGAGTAAGGAATCCAAGTCTTTCATTCATGCGGAGTAAGGAATGACTTGTGCGGAATAAGGACCCAAGTCCTTTATTCGCACGGAGTAAGGAAAAGAAATGCGGAGTAAGGAATCCGAACCTTTTACTCATGCAGAGTAAGGATGCGCTAATACTGAGTAAGTCATCTGAACCTTTTAACTCATGCGGAGTAAGGAAGTGTTGATACGGAGTAAGTTCTTTGGACTTCTCATTCATACGGGGTAATGAAGCATTGACACGGAATAAGGATTCTAGTATCAAACTAACACAGAGTAAACAACCACTGACATGGAGTAAGGATCCGAGCTTCACTAACACAGAGTAAGGAACTTTATGACGGATTAAGGAGACGCTACTTCAACTTATCATCTTCGCATTCAAAGTTGTCAGCTCGCTGTGTCCCGATGTAAGACAAATTCGTTGAAAACATAAATCATCTTGCACTTGGATCACACGGATATGTGGACATAACTTTAATTGCACTTAGAATCATGCAAAGTAGTTCAAAGTTTAAAGACCCAAGATCTTGAGCTCCACATCCGCAGCAAACAAGATAGAGAGATTTTTGAGGAACAATCAATGCTGCACGTTGCTCGGAAGAACAAGTTCCAAAGATGTTTCTAATGGATGGCTATATATATTAACACTTGTATATTTTCATAGAAGCATGTACAGGTACAAGAGCTTTTAGAGATCATATTGACTAGTGTGTGAGTTATTATAAACAGTGTAAGAGAGATTTTCAGTAGATCGAAAAGCTTCATAAGCTTTAATCTGCTTTATTTAGTTGTATTTATCAGTTCGTAATAAAACAAAATACTTCCACTATCTGGTTATCTTCCGCATTGATATTATCGTTTAACCAGATAAGTGTTGTGCCAGAGACGAAGAAAAAGTTTTCAATTAAAGCCTATTCACCCCCCTCTAAGCTCTCAGGGACCAACAAGTGGTATCAGAGCAATCAACCTGCTCGAAGTAGAGATCCCACTCTTTCTCTCTCAACAATGGCCGAAGAAAGAAGTATGTTGTTCAACATTCGCCTTAACTCTGAGGTGCACAAGAGCCCCTCCCCAACCGAAGCATGTCATGCCCCAGATTTCCAACCCGAGGAGACCGGAACGTGACCCTCCCTTTACCAAAGTTTAGATAAAGGGGGTAGAATACAACATACACCTTACATTTCAAACTCAGAGACAAAACCATATATATATTAAGTTCAAACCTTACAAATGTGTCCAAACATGCTTTTATTACATTAAACTCCTCATTACAATATCTCCCCACTGGTTTACAAAGCTCACAAAAACAACAAAACTCAAATAACAATAAGCAAGCCACAAGCAGGTCTCCCAACTTGGTGTTCCCACCTAACGCCTGTAGGTTCCTGTAACAAAACAACACGGTAGGAGGGGTGAGCAACCACAGCTCAGTAGGAATCATGTCTCCCCAACCCATCCCATGCTCCTAGCATCTACATGCCGTGTGTACAAGTGCAGTGTCATGATACAATTATATCAACAAATATAATACTAAGCCATCAGCAAAAACAAATATTTCAAACAGCCACGCAGGCTAGTACATGAGCAGTCCCGGGCTTCCACAGCCACCGAGTTTCCAAGAGCAGCCCCGGGCTTCCACAGCCACTGGGTTTCCAAGAGCAGTCCCGGGCTTCCACAGCCACCGGGTTCCAAGAACAGTCCCGGGCTTCCACAGCCACCGGGTTTCACAAACACAGTACACATAGCCACTCAGGCATAAAATGAAACACTTAGTAGGCACACATTCACAAATGTACAAACCCAGCCACTCAGGCATAAAAACAAACACTTGGCATGCACCCTTTTTCCAACTCACAATTCTAGCCTTACGGGCATATTATCAAACACATACTGGGCATATCCACACAGACATATTCACACAAGCATTTTATCGAACATTTAACATGTACTGCCCACCCAACATCAGAATCACACCAAAATGCCATTGAAGGCCAACATTCATATAGTAGATCACACCTATATGAATTTACATATAAGTATTATTGCAATAACAATAGAAACTTTACAAATTAACCACAGGGCCTAACCCCGGAACAGACAAGGAAAGATAGAACCCCTACGTTAAAGCAGATCCTCCTTGCTCCCGCGCTAGACGCCGTCCTCCCCATGCAAGACGCTCCGGCAGCAACCAGCAGCTCCCCTTCCTTCCCTCTCTCTAGCTCTCTCTCTCTCTCTCTCTCTCTACGACGGCTGCAGTAGCTGAAGAGAACCCTAAACCTAAAACAAGGAGTCTTCACCTCTTTATATAGACAACTCAAACCCCAAAACGACGTAGTTTTGATTAAATGAATCCCAGCATTAAAACGACGTAGTTTTTATGACAGACTATAACCTTTTTGCAACCACATAGAGCAAAGCACAAATAACTTCACCAAGGTCCTTTAGAAAAAGAGGATCAGAACAACAAAACAAAGGTAATGGAGGCTGCACGTGAGAAAGCATTCTCACGGGCACCTCCAAATGCTCTAGAATTTCACCACAAGCCTTGGAACAACATCAGGAAGGCTCCCATGCAAAAATCTCCTTGCACGTGAAAAGCATTCTCACGTGCACTCTCAATTGGGCTCAAACTTTGCCTCTTGCTTGCTTATCAACATACAAAATGATTAAGCCAAAGTGTGTGCAAAGAAAACTCCCTAAAACCCAACAATTTCCACCCAAAACGGCAAAACTGTGACACACTCCTCACATCCCAAAAATGCGGGTCATTACATCCTCTCCCCTTTAAAAACTTTTCGTCCTCGAAAAGAAACAACATGCGTGGAAAACAACACAGCAAGCCACAACACCCTAATGGGTCATACACCGCCCATTGTACATAATAGCGCATAACACAGTGCCACCACAATCTATAACCACATGTATTACAATCGATGGAAACATCCACGTTACAAATACCAATCTCAAGAACATTTTATTAACACATTCAATACAAATAAAAGTCAAAAGTCGGAAGGAAACATAAATACATCAACCAACAGCCACCCCTCCACCCTTAAGAGTGTTTGTCCTCGAACAATTCTGGGTGTTGCTCACGCATCAAAGACTCCCGTTCCCAAGTCTCCTCCTCAATGCCATGGTGCTGCCACAGTACGCGAACCAAAGGAATAGCACGACCACGCAAAAGCTTCTCCCACCAATCTAGGATACGGATAGGGGCCTCAACAACGGACATGTCATCCTCAAGATCTAATGTCCCCCAATCGATCACATGTGTAAGGACTTATACCTTGAGTTAGTCAGTTTTACCTTCTGAGTGGAGTTTTTCTAGATTTTGACCCAGTAAATGGATTCCAATGAGTTCACGTGCAAAAGGAAAGATGCTTAGAATGATGTCCTCTATCTACCACAGAAGTTTCAGGCCAAATGGATGTGTATGTGAGGTGCACGTGAATTGGGTCCATTTCACGTGCAAGTGTGGTTGTCTTCTACATGATGCAAGGAGGCTAGGGGTGAAGTTTGAGCGCTTTTGGAGTACATTTGAGTTGCACGTGAATTGGGGAATTCACGTGCAAATTGGCGTGCAGGCATATTTTTGCATGGTTCCCTTGGTTTTGACATTCTAATGAACTTTCTCCAAAGGACCATGTTGAAATTCTGAGTATTTTGGCCTATATGGGTGCGGAAAGGTGCTACCTTGTGTGATCAAAACTACGTCGTTTTGATGCTGGGATTCACTTAATCAAAACTACGTCGTTTTGATGTTGTGTTGTCTAAATAAGGAGGAGAAGCCCCTCTGTTTTAGGTTTTAGGGTTTGTTGCTCCACCAGTTATCAGGCATCCATTGGGATGGCTCCTTTTGAGGCATTGTATGGGCGACCGTGTCGATCACCTTTGTGTTGGACCGAGGTGGGGGAGACAGCTCTCTTGGGACCGCAGTTGGTTCAAGAGGCTACCGAGAAGGTTAAGTTGATTCGACAGCGGTTGTTATCCGCTCAGAGTCGGCAGAAATCTTATGCGGATCAGCGGCGGCGACCTTTGGAGTTTTCTGTTGGTGATCATGTGTTTCTTCGTGTTTCCCCATGTCGTGGACATCGCCGGTTTGGGCGAGGTTCCAAGCTATCTCCGCGGTTTATTGGTCCTTTTGAGATTCTGGATCGTGTAGGGCCTGTGGCCTACCGGTTAGCGTTACCACCGCGGCTGAGTCGAGTGCACAACGTGTTTCACGTGTCCCAGTTGAGGAAGTATCACCCTGACCCCACTCATGTCATCGATTGGGGGACATTGGACATTGAGGATGACATGTCCGTTGTTGAGGCCCCTATCCGTATCCTAGATCGGCGCGAGAAGCTTTTACGTGGTCGTGCTATTCCTTTGGTTCGCGTGTTGTGGCAGCACCGTGGCATTGAGGAGGAGACATGGGAACGTGAGTCCGTGATGCGTGAGCAGCACCCAGACTTGTTCGAGGACGAACAATCTTAAGCGTGGGAGGTGGCTGTTGGCCAAGGGATAGTGATGTGTTTTCTGGTGATGTGTTTTCTTGTATTAGTTGGTGTATTTGTATTGTCTTTTAAAGACATGTGTTCTTATTTGTGATGTGCTTTGAGATGTGTATTCGTGCCATGCAGACATGTGTTATATGCATTATTGTGGTTATGGATTATGGTGGTATCTTGTTATGTCTTGTTGTGTTGTGTGTGGTGTATGACCCATTTGGGTGTTGTGGCTCGCCGTGTGGCAAATGGGTAGCTGGTGTTTGTTTTCCTCGTATGTCATTTCTTTTCGAGGACGAAAAGTCTTAAGGGAGAGAGGATGTAAGGACTCGTACCTTGAGTTAGTTAGTTTTACCTTCTGAGTGGAGTTTTTCTAGATTTTGACCCAGTAAATGGACTCCAATGAATTCACGTGCAAAAGGAAAGATGCTTAGAATGATGTCCTCTATCTACCACAGAAGTTTCAGGCCAAATGGACGTGTATGTGAGGTGCACGTGAATTGGGTCCATTTCACGTGCAAGTGTGGTTGTCTTCTACATGATGCAAGGAGGCTAGGGGTGAAGTTTGAGCGCTTTTGGAGTGCATTTAGAGTTGCACGTGAATTGGGGAATTCACGTGCAAATTGGCGTGCAGGCATATTTTTGCATGGTTCCCTTGGTTTTGACATTCTAATGAACTTTCTCCAAAGGACCATGTTGAAATTCTGAGTATTTTGGCCTATATAGGTGCGGAAAGGTGCTACCTTGTGTGATCAAAACTACGTCGTTTTTATGCTGGGATTCACTTAATCAAAACTACGTCATTTTGATGTTGTGTTGTCTATATAAGGAGGAGAAGCCCCTCTGTTTTAGGTTTTAGGGTTTGTTGCTCCACCCACCGTCGAGAGAGAGAGAGAGAGAGGGAAGGAGAGCTCCTGGTTCTTGCCTGGCGCCTTGCGTGGGTGGTCAGAGCCTCGTGGGTGGACGGCGTTCGGCTTGGGATCAGACTGTTGCCGCGTTGTTGCGTCTTACCTGAGGTAGGGGTTCTGTTCTTCCTAAACCCCCCCTCTGTCCTAGGGTTCTAGGGCAGATTATGGGTTATATCTGTTATATATATATATGTAATCCATATAGGTGTGATCTCCTATATGGATGTTGGCCTTCAATGGTGATTTTGGTGTTTCTGGTGTTTGTGTGATGCATGAAAAGTGTTCGATAAAATGCCTGTATGACATGCCTGCTACATGTTTGAGAAAATGCCTGTGTGACTGGGTTTATGAGCCTGTGAATTTATGTACACCAACTTGTTTGGTTTTATACCTGTGAGGCTTTGCATGCTAAGTGTTTGGTGTTATGTCCGTGTGACTAAGTGTGGCTATGTGTCTTGTGTTCTTGGAACCCGGTGGCTGTGGAAGCCCGGGACTGTTCTTGGAACCCGGTGGCCGTGGAAGCCCGGGATTGTTCTTGGAACCCGGTGGTCGTGGAAGCCCGGGACCGTTCTTGAAACCCGGTGGTTGTGGAAGCCCGGGACTGTCCTTGGAAACCCGGTGGCTATGGAAGCCCGGGAGTGTTGATGTACCAGCCCGTGTATGATTGTGTTTGTTGTTATAGCATGTATTTATATCTGGTGGAATAATTGTATCACGACACAAGCACTTGTACACAAGGCATGTAGATATTAGGTGCATGGGATGGGTTGGGGAGACATGATCCCTCCGACGTTGTGGTTGCTCACCCCTCCTACCATGTTGTTTTCTTTACAGGAACCTACAGGCGTTAGGTGGGAACACCAAGGTGGAAGACCTTATTTACTTTACTGTCTACCATTTATGTTATTTTTATTGGAATTGATGTAACCCCAGTGGGGATGGGATTAGAAAGGATTTCATTGTAATAAACTGGTTTGGATTATTTTTATGAACATTATTTTCTTGAATGTGTTGTGGATGTTTAAAATGTAATATTCTTGGTTTGAATCCTAACCCCTTTGCCCTCCGCGTGGGAAAAAGGGGAGTCATGTGCCGGTTTCCTCGGGTTGGAAATCCGGGGCGTGACAACATGAGTGGGGTCAGGATGGTACTTCCTCAACTGGACACGTGGAACACATTGTGCACGCGACTCAATCGCGGTGGCAATGCTAACCGGTAAGCTACATGCCCCACACGAGTTATAACTTCAAAAGGACCAACGGGAACCTCCAAGCGCCGTTGTCCACGTCGTGGAGAGACACGGACAAACACATGATCGCCCACAGAAAACTCCAAAGGTCGCCGCCGCTGGTCTGTATAGGATTTCTGCCGACTCTGAGCTGATAATAACCGCTGGCGAAACAACTTAACCTTCTCAGTAGCCTCTTGAACAAATTGTAGTCCCAATAGAGCTGTCTCCCCCACATCAGTCCAACACAAAGGTGAGCGACACGGCCGCCCATACAATGCCTCAAAAGGAGCCATCCCAATGAATGCCTGATAACTGTTGTTGTAGGCAAACTCCACCAAAGGAAGGTGAGTTGCCCATGAACCCCCAAAATCTAACACACAGGCCCATAACATGTCCTCCAAAGTCTGATTCGTCCTCTCTGTCTGGCCGTCAGTCTCAGGGTGAAAGGCTATACTCAAGTTAAGCGTTGTCCCCATAGACTCCTGCAAGCCTGCCCAAAAACGAGAAGTAAACCGCGAATCCCTGTCGGACACAATTGATGATGGTACCCCATGCAGTCGCACCACCTCGTTCACATACAACTGACTTAAGGCCCCGATGGAATCCCGCTCGTGGATAGCAAGAAAATGGGCAGACTTAGTCGACCGATCCACAATCACCCAAATCATGTCCTTCCGCCCAGCAGTGGGTGGAAGTCCAGTTATAAAGTCCATCGCTATGTGGTCCCACTTCCACTTGGCTACTGGCAACGGCTGTAACATGCCTGCTGGCCTCTGGTGCTCAGCCTTCACTTGTTGATAAGTGAGGCACCTCGAAACAAAAGCAGCTACATCTCGTTTCATCCTAGGCCACCAAAAGTGTCCCCGAAGCGCATGATACATCTTTGTACCCCCTGGATGCACAGCAAGCTTATACTGATAAAACTCCCTCATCACCTTGTCCCGAAGAGAAGAAGCCACTACTAGCCGCCCCTGAAAAGAAAACTCAAGCTCAGGACCCTCTGTCCAGTCCGCAGATAGCTCACCACAAAACAACACGGTAGGAGGGGTGAGCAACCACATCTCAGTAGGGATCATGTCTCCCCAACCCATCCCATGATCCTAGCATCTACATGCCGTGTGTACAAGTGCAGTGTCATGATACAATTATATCAACAAATATAATAGTAAGCCATCAGCAAAAACAAATATTTCAAACAGCCACACAGGCTAGCACATGAGCAGTCCCGGGCTTCCACAGCCACCGGGTTTCCAAGAGCAGTCCCGGGCTTCCCCAGCCACCGGGTTCCAAGAACAGTCTCGGGCTTCCACAGCCACCGGGTTTCACAAAACAGTCTCGGGCTTCCACAGCCACCGGGTTTCACAAACACAATACACATAGCCACTCAGGCATAAAACCAAACACTTAGCAGGCACACATTTACAAATGTACAAACCCAGCCACTCAGGCATAAAAACAAACACTTGGCATGCACCCTTTTTCCAACTCACAATTCTAGCCTTACTGGCATATTATCAAACACATACTGGGCATATGCACACAGACATATTCACACAAGCATTTTATCGAACATTTAACATGCACTACCCACCCAACATCAGAATCATACCAAAACGCCATTGAAGGCCAACATTCATATAGGAGATCACACCTATATGAATTTACATATAAGTATTATAGCAATAACAATAGAAACTTTACAAATTAACCACAGGGCCTAACCCCGGAATAGACCAGGAAAGACAGAACCCCTACCTTAAAGCAGATCCTCCTTACTCCCACGCTAGACGCCATCCTCCCCACGCAAGATGCTCCGACAGCAACCAGTAGCTCCCCTTCCTTCCCTCTCTCTAGCTCTCTCTCTCTCTCTCTCTCTCTCTCTCTCTCTCTACGACGGCAGCAGTAGTTGAAGAGAACCCTAAACCTAAAACAAGGAGTCTTCACCTCTTTATATAGACAACTCAAACCCTAAAACGACGTAGTTTTGATTAAATGAATCCCAGCATCAAAACGACGTAGTTTTGATGACAAACTACAACCTTTTTGCAACCACATAGAACAAAGCACTCATAATTTCATCAAGGTCCTTTAGCAAAAGAGGATAAGGACAACAAAACAAAGGTAATGGAGGCTGCACGTGGGAAAGCATTCTCACGTGCATTCTTACGGGCAACTCCAAATGCTCTAGAATTTCACCACAAGCCTTGGAACAACATCAGGAAGGCTCCCATGCAAAAATCTCCTTGCACGTGAAAAGCATTCTCACGTGCATTCTCACGTGCCCTCCCAATTGGGCTCAAACTTTGCCTCTTGCTTGCTTATCAACATACAAGATGATTAAGCCAAAGTGTGTGGAAAGAAAACTCCCTAAAACCCAACAATTTCCACCCAAAACGGTAAAACTGTGACACACTCCTCACATCCAAAAAATGCGGGTCATTACAAAGCAAAAGCGAAAATCTTGATCCGAGCACAAGTGCTCAACCTGTTGCTCTCGCTGGTCCTCAACAATGGAGTTCTGGTTTCACTTTGACCAAATCGTCAAAGTTCACACCTGAGCTTTTCTCCCAGTGGAAAGCTCGCATGAGAATGTTCATGATATGTCACAATCATCTCATGTAGCCGTGTCTTCATCAGGAGCTACCTATTCTGATGACTATCAGAGAAAATAGAGTTAAAAGGCTAAAGACTGATGCTGAGCTCACCAACAAGGAAAGAGCCTAGCAGTATGCTAGCAAAAAGGCTCTGGCATGTGTAACATTATCTTTGTAGTTCGAAGCTTTCACGGATGTCTAGGGCAGCACAATAGTGAAAGCTGTCTAGGACAAACTGACAATCCTCTATGAGGGAAGTCTGTCCCAAATGCAGAACGTCATATGTGCCCTCAGACAAAACTTTTAGAGCTTCATTAATAAGCCTGGCGAATCCCTCGAGAACTTCTATTAGAGATTCGGCAAGCTCATACTAGACCTAAAAACTATCAATGAGCATTGCATGCAATTCCAAATCAATGACAAGTTCTTTCGCTCCTTGCCGGATCGCTACTACTCCAAACAGCTCCAGATGCAAGCCAATAGCAACTGTCAGTATGCTCCCCTCCAAGAACTATATGGAGAGTGTCATCACCGGATTTCGTCCGGGAGGGAAACTGCTTTTGGGGTGCGGTTCCCTCCAACCTTCATCCAGATGGTAATGAAAATACAATACTGCGACTAACCATTTTTGGGCGCGATTGGTTACCTAAAAGTAAATTAATCTATGCCACTGGGCATGGGCTTGGGAGTTAATTACGCGTGGGGAAGGACTAGCACCCCCACGATGCCCTTCCGATACCTATCTTAAGATTTAGAGGTTTCTAACTTGTTTTAATTATTTGATCTAGAGTTAATTAGCCTAAAGGTGATGTTGACTTTGCATGTGGCCTAAGAGTCTATTCCTTTTATTTTCCTAAGTTGTTTGTTGAAGGTGAAATAAAATTCAATTTATCCTAGGCATCTAAGGGAAGTCCTAGCAATTTTAAAGATCAAGATTACTTCTAAGTTATCCTAACGTCTAAAGGAAACCCAAAGTCAAATTCATTCTTAGTTAGTTCTGTGTTGACACTCTAAATGCTTCAATAATGCTAAAGGTAAAAAGAAAATGCCAAGTGCTTTTAAAAAATTCCAAATGTTTAAAAAACCCAAGTGTTTAAAAATCTCAAGTATTTAAAAGAATTGTTATTATGAAAAGTTTTTGTTTTTGTTTTGGAAAACGTTTAAGTAAAAAGTGTTCTTTTTGTTTTTGTTTTTTGTTTTTGTTGTTTTTTTTTTTGGTTTTTGGAAAACGTTTAAATAGAAAGTGTTTTTTTTTTTTGAATTTTTTTTAATAAAATATTAAAAAAATGCACAAATAATTAAAAACTAACACAAGTGATGTATGTGATTGTGGTATCCTATTGTTTTCTATCTGATGACCGACTTTGTAATCATGTTCATATGAATAAAGATCAGTCCATCAAAAAGGGTTCTTCTAGAAAATGCAACTCTAAATCTCAAAGGAGTAACTCTCCCAAGAAAACCCAAATAAAAGAAGCAACTGACGCTAACAAAGTAAAGTCAACATGGAAAGCTAAAGTTCCTAACAAAACAAAATCCGGAACTGTTGACACTGTCGTTGTTTCTCCTAACCGCCCAAAACAAATTTAGGCACCAAAAGTGTAATCTATTGTCTTGCAGGAGCATCTCTAGAATTCATTGCCGGACCATTTAAAGTTAAAGATCAATCAAAGCAAGTGGATACTCGATAGTGGATGCTCCAGACATATGACGGGTGATTAGTCTCTACTCGTAGAAGTTACTAACAAACGAGGACCATCCATATCATATGGAGACAACAGTAAAGGTAAGACTGTGGGGTATGGCACTTTAACCAATGGCTATGTATCAATTACTAAGGTTGCACTAGTTGAAGGTTTGAAATAAGGACCCAAGTCCTTTATTCGCGCGGAGTAAGGAAAAGAAATATGGAGTAAGGAATCCAAACCTTTTACTCATGCAGAGTAAGGATGTGTTAATATGGAGTAAGCCATTTGGACATTTTAACTCATGTGGGGTAAGGAACTCATGCGGAGTAAGGAAGCGCTGATATGGAGTAAGTTCTCCGGACTTCGCATTCATATGGAGTAAGGAAGCGCTGACACGGAATAAGGATTCCAGTATCAAACTAACACAAAGTAAGCAACCACTGACACGGAGTAAGGATCCGAGCTTCATTAACACGGAGTAAGGAACTTTACGATGGATTAAGAAAACGTTACTTCAACTTATCATCTTCGCATTCAAAGTCACCAGCTCGATGTGTCCCGATGTATGACAAACTCATTGAAAACCTAAATCATTTTACACGTGGATCACATGGATATGTGGACATAACTTTAATTGCACTTGGAATCATGCAAAGTATTTGAAAGTTTAAAGACCCAAGATCTTGAGCTCCATATCTGCAGCAATCAAGGCAGAGAGATTTCCGAGGAACAATCAATGCTACACGTTGCTCGGAAGAACAAGTTCCAAGGATGTTTCTAACGGATGGCTATATGTATTAACACTTGTATATTTTCATAGAAGTGTGTACATGTACAAGAGCTTTTAGAAATCATATTGGCTAGTGTGTGAGTTATTGTAAACATAGTGTATGAGAGATTTTCAGTAGATCAAAAAGTTTTACAAGCTTGAATCTGCTTTATTTTGTTGTATTTGTCAGTTGGTAATAAAACAAAATACTTTCATTATCTGGTTATCATCCGCACTGATATTATCGTTTAACCAAATAAGTATTATGCCAGAGATGAAGAAAACTTTTTCGATTAGAGCCTATTCATACCCCTTTAGGCTCTCAAGGACCAACAAGGTCCGAGCAAGAAGAGACACAGTGGGGAGAGCAGTGCCGCTCAGCCTGAAAGGAGGCAGATGCAGAGGGTTTCTAGCCAGGAGATGGGACCCCGGGAGAGTTCAGCCAGTCGGAGGTCAGGTACTTGTTGGAGTTGTGGTTTCACCGGACATTTATCGAGAGACTGTCCGAGGAAAAAGATGATATGTTACCAATGCGGGAAAGTGGGGCATGGAGCTAGGGAATGTTTTACCTTTAGCTCGACTAGCAGTGTAGGTCCTCATCTAAGAGAGTAGGGACAGAGGAGTGGGGATCCGTCTCAGAGGTCTATGCCACCAGCATAGAGCACACAGACGCGACCTACGGTGCAGCAGCCTCAGCGGAGGCGCAGGGTCAGGTTGATTAGCGGGGCTAGGCCCCAATGGGCCAGGCTAGTGGCAGTATGCCTCAAGGGAGGACTTTTGCCCTTACCAGCAGAGAGACAGAGATTCCACTAGTGGATGAGGTAGGACCAGGACCTTCAGTGGTGAAAGGTACCATCATTATTTCTCATACTATCTATTCAGTTTTGATTGATACTAGTGCTACCCATTCTTTTATTTCGTTCGCTACGGTGGTTGGATTGGAGTTAGACCAGGAGACAGTTAGTCAGTCTCTGATGGTTACTTCACCTTTGGGTGGAATTATGATACTTGAGAGTATCTGTCGTGCTTGTCGGGTAACACTTGGGGGTGTTAACCTATTGTGTGATTTGTATATCATGGAGTTAGATGATTGTGATGTTATCCTGGGTATGGATTAGTTGGTTTCTGTAGAGGCCAAGATTGATTGTTTTCAACGGCGTATGACATTCCTAACGGCAGAGGGCACGCGAGGTGTCTTTATGGGTGAGTAGACTGAGGAGTCATGCAGGTTGGGACCTTTGAGGCATGGGTGGGGTGATGTAACCCATCAGTAAGCTAGCTTGATGATGGTTGACGGGAGGAGAGAGGGGAAGGCTGTTTTGCCACCCATTGTAGATCAGTTCCTAGATATGTTTCCCAAGGGCTTAGTCAGTTTTCTGCCCGTGAGGGTGGTAGAGTTTTCAATTGAGTTCTTGCCGGAGACAACACCTATTAGGTTGGTGGCCTACCGGATGGCACCGACAGAGCTTAGAGAGCTCAAGAGGCAGATAAATGATCTTTTGGCACAAGGCTTTATCAGGCAGAGTAGCTCATCGTGGGGCGCTCTAGTGTTATTCGCTAAGAAGGCAGATGGTTTGCTTCGGCTGTGTATAGACTACCGAAAGCTGAACCAGATGACTATTAAGAACAGGTATCCATTGTCGTGGATCGATGATCTGTTCAATTAGTTTCAAGGTGCAAGATGGTTTTCTAAGATAGACTTGAGATCTGGATAGCATCAGTTGAGGGTTAGGGAGGCAGATATCCCTAAGATCGTATTTAGTTGTCGTTATGGCCATTATGAGTGGCTTGTGATGCTATTTGGGCTGATGAATGCTCCCACAGTGTTTATGAGATTGATGAACAAGGTGTTTGCTCCATATTTAGACATGTTCGTTGTGGTGTTCATCGACGATATTTTGGTCTATTCAGCCACCAAGAGGGAACATGAGGAGCATTTGTAGGTTATGTTGCAGACCTTGCGAAAGCACCGGCTGTACGCGAAGTTCACAAAATGTGACTTCTCGTTACAACAAGGATCTTCTTGGGGCATGTGGTATCTTCGGAGGGTATCATAGTAGATCCTAAAAATATCGAGGTGGTTATGTCGTGGAAGAGGCCCACGAATTTGTTTGAGGTTCGTAGCTTCCTTGGTTTGGCAGGCTATTATTGGAGGTTTGTGGGGGATTTTTCCAGGTTAGTAGCTCCTATGACAAACCTGACTAGGAAGGGAGTTCCTTTTGTTTGGTCTGAGGCATGTAAAAATGCTTTTAGGGAGTTGAAGGCATGATTAACTTCAGCACCTATCCTGATTCTTCCATAGGAGGGTGTGCCTTCCGAGGTGCATTGTGATGCCTCTAGGGTGGGGCTTGGTTGTGTGTTGATGCAGACTCGACAGGTGATTACTTATGGGTCCAGGCAGTTGAGACCACATGAGTAGAACTACCCCACACACGATTTGGAGTTGGCTGCAGTGATATTTGCTCTAAAGAGCTGGCAGCATTATCTCCCTGTGGAGAAATTTGTGGTATATACAGACCACAAGAGCTTGCAGTATATCTTTTCTCAAAGAGACCTGAACCTTAGGCAGAGGCAGTTGGTGGAGTACCTGCAGGAGTTTCAGTTTGATTTGCTGTATACCCCTGGTACGGGTAATGTGGTGGTAGATGCTCTAAGTAGGAAGAGCATGGCCGTGGTTGCCCATGGTGCCATTAAGGAATGGGAAATGATGGACCAGTTGGCAATGATGAGCGAGGGATGCTCAGTGTTGTTGTACCAATCCCAGAGTTACAGCACAGGATCGTAGAGGATCAGCTGGGGGACGTTAACTGTGAGGTCATCAGAGACAGGATTTAGACTGTGCAGGCATCTTTTGATTGGACTGAGGATACAGAGCATGTACTGCGGTATAGGGGTAGACTGATAGTTCCCACTTCTCTTCAGGAGGAGGTTCTTCGGGAATTTCACCAATCACGGTTAGCTGTACATCCTGGTAGGACCAAGATGTACCATGCCGTGAGTGGCAGTATTGGTGGCCCGGCCTGAAGAAGGCCGTTACTGATTATGTGAGGAGGTGTTTGACCTATCAGTAGGTCAAGGCAGAGCACTTGAGATCAGCTAGTGAGTTGCAGTCATTGCCCGTTCCAGAGTGCAAATGGGACCATGTAACCATGGATTTTGTAACTAGACTTCCTCGTTCTAGGGTACATGACACTATATGGGTGATTGTGGACCGATTGACCAAATCGGCGCATTTTATTCTAATTTGGGAGACAAACCTAGTGAGGACATAAGACAGAGGTATCTTGATGTTATTGTGTGGTTTCATGGAGTCCCATTGTCTACTGTATCTAATCAGGATACTAGGTTCACCTATCAATTTTGGAGATAGTTGCAGCGAGCTTTGGGTACCAGGGTGAACCTGACTACAACTTTTCATCCAGAGACGGACGGTCAGTCGGAGCGGATGATTCAGACACTCAAGGACATCTTGTGTGCCTGTGTCCTAGATTTTGGAGGGTGTTGGGAGACTCACCTTCCTTTAGAGGAGTTCTCTTAGAACAAAAATTATCAGGCCACGATTGGGATGGCTCCGTATGAGGCGCTCTATGGGCGGCCTTGTAGATCACCTTTGTGTTGGGCACATATGGGAGGGATAGCGGTTCTTGCTCCCAATATGGTTCGAGCACGGAGATTGGGCAACTGATTCGAGAGCATATGTTGACAGCACAGAGTAGGTAGAAGTCCTACGTGGATCAGAGGCATCGACCTTTGCAGTTTGAGGTGGGTGATCGTGTATTTTTTGCGGGTTTCGCCGCATTGAGGGCATCGAAAGTTTGGGCGTGGATCCAAACTCTCCCCTCGTTTTCTAGGGCCCTTTGAGATTGTTGCCACTGTGGGGCATCGAAGGTTTGGGCGCGGATCCAAACTCTCCCCTCATTTTGTAGGGCCCTTTGAGATTGTTGCCACTATGGGTGTCATGGCTTATTGGTTAGCTTTACCATCGGAGTTGGCGCGAGTACATGATATCTTCCATGTTTCTCAATTGAGGCGATACTATCCAGATTCTTCTCATGTGTTGGATTATAGTGAGATAGACTTGGCTGATGATGGTGCTGTTGTCAAAATGCTGGCACAGATTTTGGACAGGCGGGAGCAGGTCTTGCGGGGGAAGACAATCCCACCGGTATGGGTGTTATGGCGACACCGAGGCATGGAGGAGGAAATTTGGGAGAAAGAGAACCAGATGCGGGTTCTTCATCCTAAGCTGTTCAAGGACGATCAGTCCTGAGGTGGGGAGGATGTGAGGGCCGTCCCTGAGGTATGCATTATGTTTTATGCATTTGTTTTGCATGTGTCCTTCAGATGTTGTTTAGCTTGTTGTTGTTAGATCTTATGAGCCTTTTTGGCTTGTTGTGCATTGTATTGCACCTATGTTGTTGGTAATCATGTTGATGATCATGTTTTATGTCTTGTTGTTGTGCGGTGCTTGAGCTTGAATTTTGCCATGTCCTCTAGGCATGTGTTTTGCGATGCCCTTTGGGCAAGTGTTTTATTTTCGAGGACAAAAAGTCTAAGCTATGGAGGATATAAAGAATCGTATTTGGGTAGGATTGAGAGATAGCCATTCAATGGGAATACAACTATCTGGGCGGTAGTATAGCCGTCGATGTGAGCATTTTGACAGTACTTGGGCCCATTATTGACTTTTTCGGGGTTTATAGGTTAACTTTGCGTTTGTGCGGTCATTTGAGGGTGATAATATTTGTATAGTGTTGTGCTCGTCATTTCAAGCGTTTTGTCAATAATTTGACTCAATTTGGAGTTCGTGACCTTGGGGGTCAATTATTGCTTTGGGAGGTCAATTTTTGGTCAATAATTGACAGAAATATAAATAGAATGAAAAGAAAGAGTTTCACTTTACGCTATCACGTTGGTGCGTTTGAGAGAGAGAAAGAGAGAGAGAGAGCTTGGAAGCTTGAAGCCTTGGCGATTTGGGATCATGTAGCTTAAAGAATCACTCCAGGTAGGTGTCCTTAAACTTCTTACCACTTTCTTGTCTTGGATATGCATGGATTTGTCATGGCATATGAAATTGAGCATGAACCCTAGGTTTTGGGGGAAATCCAATTTTAGGTTAGATCTAATGGTTTAACATAAGATCTTTGGGTAAGAATTGATTTATATCAGTTTGGATATGTGTTTCTGTGATCTGTGGTTGTTTAACTATGTATTTCATGAGGGTAGACAATTCAACTATGGAAACCTGGATTTAAATCTAGATGGATATATTCTGAAATTATGTGTGTATTTTCGTTGTTACCGTGCAATTTAGAGGCATTTAAGACGTGTTTTGAGGTAGATATTATAGTCTGTTATGAAAACGTGTGTTTGTGAGCGTCTGGGGGTTGCTGGGCTGATTGCAGACAAAGAACAAGCAAAAACGACGATAAACAGTACCCTAGGCGAACTTCTTGGTCGAAAAGTCGAAGACCCGAAGATTTGGGTCGAATGGTCGAAAATTTGGGTCAAAGGGTCAAACATCCAGGGTCGAAGGGTCGAAGATCTGTAGTCGAAAGGTTGAAGATCCATAGTCGAAGGTTGAAGAGTCGAAGGTTGAAGGTTGAAGGTCGACCCTTCGAGTCTTCGAGTCTGCAGCTCCGCAACTTCGAGCTAGTGTTCCGTAGCTTCGAGCTAGTGCAACTGCTCCGGACTAGACCATTTACATTGTATCCTTTAAGTGTCTCCACATTTAATACTTAAGTTACAATATGAATAGCGAAATACCCCCCTTTCGGATTCAAAGAAAAATACTAGAAAATTAAATTCCCACTCCTTCAAAATGTGAAAATTGGGATTTAGTGCAAAATCTCCGAAAAATCCAGTTTTTCGTAGAGGTGACTTTTTGGAAAGTGGGGTTAGACATCCCAGAAAAATCCCCAAAACTCATATTATCTTAGTTATGATATGGGGACCCAATGCCGGGACTTTTTATTTCAAGAAAACAACTGTTACGAGTATCTTCTTCCTTGATCAAAGCATGAGGATTGATTTGTGAAGACTGGCCTTAGTTATAAAGGGAGTGTTGTGAATCTTAATGTCATACTGGTGTTGGTATGTTGCTTTGAGGATTTAGGGCTTGGAATCCATGAGGTGTTTGTGTTCTCATTGTGAGGCACAGGTGGTGCTATGTGGTTCTTGACAGGTTAAGGCTTGGGTTGAGCCATTGAGGTCGTGGAGCTAGGGCTGAGTTCCTTGAGTTGAGATCCTGTTGAGGATCGTGTTGAGCCGTTGAGCATGTGAGCTATTGAGCTCGTGGAACTAGGGCTGAGTGCCCTATGCTGGGATCCCGTGAAAGATCATGGACAAGCTGTCTTGTGTGGGATGCTGGGTCCTGATGTTTGTTTGTAGCTTGAGTCCTGATGATTGTACACATTATACGGTGCACGAGAGTACACTAACCATATAGTATAGACTTGTATGTTTGCATGATTTGGAGTATTAGGTTCATCTACTGAGTTCATAGCTCACCCCTACTTGTTATTTACCCTTTTCAGGTGTGCCCTGAGACTAGTGGAGGACTTTCTTTGTAAAGACTCGTATTTGGGTAGTTTTGAGAGATAGTCATTCTATGGGAATGTAACTATCTGGACGGTAGTGTAGCCGTCGATGCGAGCATTTTGACTGTACTTGGGCCCGATTTCGAGTCGGGGCCCCATTTGACCCGATTGTTGACTTTTTGGGGTTTATTGGTTGACTTTGCGTTTGAGCAGTCATTTGAGTGTGATAATATCTGAACAATGTTGTGCTCGTTATTTCAAGCGTTTTGACAGTAATTTGACTCAATTTGGAGTTCGTGACCTCGGGAGGTCAATTATTGCGTTCGGGTCAATTATTGTTGGGAGGCCAATTATTGGCAACGGTATATATATAATTAAGAACTGCCTTATCTCTTTAATTTCTAATTATTGGTGCGTGCGTGTTTGAGCAAGAGAGAGAGAGAGAAGGTGAAGAGCGTGAAGAGCTTTCTTGGTGATTTTGGGGCGATTGGAGCTCGTGGATCGCAAAGAATCTTCCAGGTAGGTGATTCTAACTCCTTATATGATTCATAGTAGGCTTAGCATGCTTAATTTGGGTGAAATCATGGAATTTGGGGGAAACCCAATTTTTGGTTAAATCTTGTGATTTAAATGCATAAAAGAGGTACTTCTGTTGATTACATGAAATTTAGAGTTATTTAAGACGTGTAATGGGGTGTATATCAAAATAAATGTGTTTATGAGTGTTTGGGGTTGCTGGGTTGCCGTTCTAGCTGAGAAAATTGGCAAAAACGACGATGAACAGTGTTTTTCCGGGACTAAGTGAATAGTGTTTCCGGGACTAAGTGAACAGTGTTTTTCCGGGCTAAGTGAATAGTGTTTTTCCGGGCTAAGTGAATAGTGTTTTTCCGGACTAAGTGAATAGTGTTTTCCGGATCAATAGTTCGGAGGAGTTAGTCCGGATCAGTAGTCCGGAGTAGTTAGTCCGGAGGAGTTAGTCCGGAGGAGTTAGTCCGGGAGGAGTTAGTCCGGATCAGTAGTCCGGAGTAGTTAGTCCGGAGGAGTTAGTCCGGAGGAGTTAGTCCGGATCAGTAGTTCGGAGTAGTTAGTCCGGAGGAGTTAGTCCGGAGTAGTTAGTCCGGATCAGTAGTCCGGAGTAATCAGTCCGCAGCATCAAATCCGTAGGAGTGAAACAGTGTTCCGCTGCAGTGCAACTGCATACTTAAGTTACAATGTAAATAACGAAATACCCCCCATTTGGATTCAAAGAAAAATACTAGAAAAATTAATTCCCACTATTTCAAAATGTGAAAATTGGGTTTTAGTGTAAAATCTCGGAAAAACTCAAAAGTTCGTAGTGGTGAATTTTTGGAAAGTGGGGTTAGACATCTCGGAAAAATCCCCAAAAATCAGATTATCTTATTTATGATAAGGGAACCCAATGCCAGGACTTTTAATTTCAAGAAAATAGCTGCTATGAGTACTTCCTTCATAAATCAAGGGTTGAGGATTTACTTGTGAAGACTGGCTACAATTCTAAAGGAAATGTTGAGAATGACATGCCATACTAATGTTAGTATGTTGATGTGAGGTATTGGGGCATGGACTCCGTGACTTGTTTGGGTTCTCACCGTGATGCACCGATGGTGCTATGTGGTTGACGTGGCAGGCATATGAACCGATGGCAGGCACGTGTGGCGAGCGTGGCCGGGCATATTGCGCGTGGACAGGCTAAGGCCTGAGTTGAACCGTTGAGCTCGTGGAGCTAGGGCCGAGTGCCCCGAGTGGGATCCCATGGAGGATCGTGGACAAGTTGTCCCGATGTTTGTTGCAGGCCGAGTCCTGATGATTGTGCACACTACACGGTGCACGAGTACACCGAGCATATAGTATAGACTTATATGTGTTGCATGATGTGGAGTGTTAGGGTCACCTACCGAGCTTGTCGCTCACCCCTACTTGTTGCTTACCCTTTTCAGGTGTGACCCGAGACTAGTGGAGGACTTTCTTCCAGGAGGACGCCCACTACTCGATGTATGATCCGATTATATTCTGTATTGTTTTATGTGATATCCCGGACATGGGTCCGTGGACGGTTGTATTTGCATCTCGTATGATGTGATGTCTGTATGTTTGTTTGACTCTTTGTATGCATGATGATATATGGGAAAGTACAGGATTACCCTTGATGTATGACTGTACAGGGTTGCATATTTGAGACAGCACCCGCGGTGTAGTCTCTATTGGTGCTAGTCACCAACCCCTTGACCTTTCGGGTGCGGGCAAGGGGAAGTCATGTACCCGGTTCCGGTTCCCTGGAATTCGGGGGCGTGACAAGTTGGTATCAGAGCATGGTCTAGTGGACCTAGGTTAGTGAAGGGTGGTTAATTGATTCCATGTGACTTGGAAAACTGTAGGGAGGGCGCCTGATCAACGCAGTCCTTACATGTATTCTAGGTTATTTTGGTGTCAGTTAAATCATCCTAGGAGCATACATGGGGATGGGGTGCATTGCTAGTGGTATGATTGTGTGCATATAGGGCACTAGCTTGTCTTTGTGTGTGATGTGCTTGTATGTGGTGCCAGGGATGGCACGTGGCCGTGAGAGCCAGGACTTGATTGTGGTGTACCCTGATGGGGGGACACGATGCTATATGCATGGTATGGACCTACGGGTCGTGTGGTGAGAACCTACAAGTCGGTTGTGCCTTTGATGGCTGTTTGTGCTTGCAGTGCTAGTATTGATTGTTTGTTGTTTGTTGTTGTAGCCAGTGTGATGGCACCACCGAGGAGGGTTGTCCGAGGCCAGGGTCCGGCAGAGGAACCCACGATAGAGTCGGGGCACCAGGGGCAGCAGAGCCCGCAGCAGAAGTCATCAGCTCCCGTTGTGGGACCTAATTTGACGCAGGTGTTGATTCAGTTGCAGGAGGCCATGCAGGGTATGCAGGGCTTGATGAGGGATATGGCTAGAGAGGTGGATGAGCTGAAGAGGCAACAGCAGCCTCAGCAGCCACCACAGCCTCAACAGCAGGAGGCGAGGGTGGTGCGGGATGTGCACCGCCAGGAGGTCGTGGTAGAGCCAGCACGACGAGGGAGTGGACTGGCGCGCAGTTTTTGAAACACGCACCCAGGACTTTTGAGGATGGTTCGCGGCCAGAGGTAGCCGAGGACTGGATTAGATGGACAGAGGACATCTTTGAGATGATTGGGGTGCCAGATGAGGAGCGGGTGCGCGTGGCGACGCACTATTTGTTGGGTATCCCACGCAGGTGGTGGGAATCCACTAGAGCTGTCCATGGCAGTCAGATGAGCTGGAGAAAGTTTGTTGAGCGCTTCTTTAGGGAGTATTTTCCCAGCTCGTTGCAGTACGCTCGACGTAGAGAGTATTATGAGCTTGTGCAGGGTAGCATGAGTGTGGGGGAGTATGTGCAAGCCTTCACAGATTTGGGGCGGTTTGCTCTGGAGTCTTGGGAAAAGGAAGGCCGGAAGACGCAGGACTTCATTCAGGGCTTGAGGCCATCTTTGAAAAGACAGTTGGAACCGATGCAGTTGACCAGCTATCGGGAGGCGGTCGACAAGGCGATCATTATTGAGCGAGGTCAGGATCAGGCGAGAGCCCAGAGGCCGGGCGGTTCGGCAGGTCCGAGCAAGAAGAGGCAGAGTGGGGAGAGCAGTGCTCCTCAGCCTGAGAGGAGGCAGGTGCAGAGGGTTTCCAGCCAGGCGGTGGGCCCCCGGGAGAGTTCAGCCAGCAGGAGGCCAGGGACCTGTTGGAGTTGTGGTTTGACCGGGCATGTCTCGAGAGACTGCCAAGGAAAAAGATGACCTGTTTCCGATGCGGGAAAGTAGGGCATGGAGCTAGGGAATGTGTTACCCTTAGCTCGGCCAGCGGTGTAGGCCCTCGTCCGAGAGATCACGGACAGAGGAGTGGGGCTCCGTCTCGGAGGTCGGTGCTGCCGGCACGAGCACGCAGACGCGACTGCGTTACAGCAGCCTCGGCGGGAGGCACGGGGTCATGTTGATCAGCGGGGCAAGGCCCCAATGGGCCAGGCTAGTGGCGGTGGACCACGAGGGAGGACTTTTGCCCTTACCGGTAGAGAGGCGAGAGGTTCCACCAGTGGACGAGGCAGGGAGCAGGACCTTCGGTGGTGAGAGGTACCATTATCATTTCTCATACTATTTGTTCGGTTTTGATTGATACTGGTGCTACCCATTCTTTTATTTCGTATGCTACGGTGGTTGGCTTGGAGTTAGACCCAGGAGACGGTGAGTCGGTCTCGATGGTTGCTTCACCTTTGGGTGGAATTGTGATACTTGAGAGTATACGTCGTGCTTGTCAGGTAACACTTGGGGGTGTTAACCTGTTCTGTGATTTGTATATCATGGAGTTAGATGATTTTGATGTTATCCTGGGTATGGACTGGTTGGTCTCCGTGGAGGCCAAGATTGATTGTTTTCGACGGCGTGTGACGTTCCTCACACCAGAGGGCACGCGGGGTGTCTTTGTGGGTGAGTGGACCGAGGAGGCATGCAGGTTGGGACCTTTGAGGCATGGGTGGGGTGATGTGACCCACCAGTTAGCCAGCTTGACGTTGGTTGACAGGAGGAGAGAGGGGAAGGCTGTTTTGCCACCCATTGTAGATCAGTTCCCGGATGTGTTTCCCGAGGACTTGGTCAGTTTGCCACCCATGAGGGAGGTAGAGTTTTCGATCGAGTTGTTGCCAGGGACAACACCGATCAGGTTAGCGGCCTACAGGATGGCACCGACGAGCTTAGAGAGCTCAAGAGACAGATAGATGATCTATTGGCACGAGGCTTTATCAGGCGGAGTAGCTCACCGTGGGGCGCTCCAGTGTTGTTCGCCAAGAAGGCGGATGGTTCACTTCGGTTGTGTATAGACTACCGGAAGCTGAACCAGGTGACTGTGAAGAACAGGTATCCATTGCCGAGGATCGATGACCTGTTTGATCAGTTTCGAGGTGCAAGATGGTTTTCCAAGATAGACTTGAGGTCTGGATACCATCAGTTGAGGGTTAGGGAGGCAGATATCCCTAAGACCGCGTTCAGTTGTCGTTATGGGCATTATGAGTGGCTTGTGATGCCGTTTGGGCTCACGAATGCTCCAGCAGTGTTTATGGGATTGATGAACCAGGTGTTCGCTCCATATTTAGATATGTTCGTTGTGGTGTTCATCGACGATATCTTGGTCTATTCAGCGACCAAGAGGGAGCATGAGGAGCATTTGCAGGTTGTGTTGCAGACCTTGCAGGAGCATCGGTTGTACGCGAAGTTCACGAAATGTGACTTCTGGTTGCAACAGGTGCACTTCTTGGGGCATGTGGTGTCTTCAGAGGGTATCACAGTGGACCCTGAGAAGATTGAGGCAGTCATGTCGTGGAAGAGGCCCACGAATGTGTTTGAGATTCGTAGCTTCCTTGGTTTGGCAGGCTATTATCGGAGGTTCGTGGAGGATTTTTCCCGGTTGGCAGCTCCTATGACACACTTGACTAGGAAGGGAGTTCCTTTCATTTGGTCTGATGCGTGTGAGAGTGCTTTCATGGAGCTGAAGGCACGATTGACCTCAGCACCTATCTTGATTCTCCCACAGGGAGGGTGTGCCTTTTGAGGTGTATTGTGATGCTTCCGGGGTGGGTCTTGGTTGTGTGTTGATGCAGACTCGGCAGGTGATTGCTTATGGATCTAGGCGGTTGAGACCACATGAGCAGAACTATCCCACGCATGATTTGGAGTTGGCTGCAGTGATCTTTGCTTTAAAGAGCTAGCAGCATTATCTCCTTGGGGAGAAATTTGTGGTGTATACGGACCACAAGAGCTTGCAGTATATCTTCTCTCAGCGAGACCTGAACCTTAGGCAGAGACGGTGGGTGGAGTACCTGCAACAGTTTCAGTTTGATATGATGTATACTGATAACGTGCATTTATGCCGTTATTTTATAGCCTATTTAGGGTATCAAAGACCTTGTTTAGAGCCTTTTTAGTACCATATTTCATATATATTTGCTCTAACCCCAAGAAAGACACTACTTGCCTTGTATATGTGTTTTTTGAGCTGTTTTGGGCAGGTTTTTGGATGATTTCTTCTCTAGTCATCAGCTAGACTACTCTATCTCCTAAAGAGGGAGCTTGTGGCAACTTATGATCTCAAAAGGAGGCATTTTGAAGGCTACAAGCGACAAGGCTGCAAGAGGTCTCTTCACACTATTAGTGCGGAACAAACATTTTGATTTATTTGACCACGAAGATGGCCTTAACAATATCACGTGCAGAAGGGAAAGTTGCTTCAAATGATGTCATCTATCTCTCATAAAAATTTCAGACCATTTGGAGGTGCCCGTGAAAATGACCTTTTTCACGGGCAAGGATATTTTTGCATGGAAGGCTTCTATCTGATGTGATAAAGGCTGGGTGAAGTTTAGCAAAGCAAATGGGCACGTGAAAAGGGTCTTCTCACGTGCATTCTCACGTGCAAACGGTTTGGCGCTCCAAATGATGTATTTTGTTGTTTTAATCATTTTCCTCTAAAGACACGGGGTCAAATTTGGTGTAGTTTGAGTTTTATTTCGCCTAGAACGTCGATTAGTGTCACTAACCAAAACGACGTCGTTTTGTGCAGACCACATTTATAATTAGGGCACACCTTTTGTAACCCTAAGTTGGCCCACTAAAACCTATAAATAGGGGTCTTTGGAGGCATTGTAAATCATCTTGAGTGGGAGAATCTGATCTGAGTTCGAAAAGAGCTATAGCCATTGCTAAAAGATCGGATTGTCCTTGGCAAGGAGTGAGTTTGAGCGCCAGACGCCGGAGTCTTTGGAGGCTGGAGTCCTGGTTCATCTTGGGGTCTTCCTTTATTGTCTGTTGTAATCATGTTCTTTCCTATGATTGTTATTGTTTTTGTCATGATTATGGAGTAGTCTTGTTAGTCTAGGGAGCAATGTAAGCCCCAATAAATTGTAGTCAGTTTGGTTATGGTTGTTCAATAAAATAGAATTCAGTTCTTGTTTAATTAACTTGTATGAAAGCAAATGCCCCTGATTTATGCATGATTAGGTAATCTTAGCCCTTGTCTAGGGTGGAACACTAGTGAATTAGATTTAATATTGCATGATGGACCAAGTCTGCAACTATTAGATTGTTTATCTACCTTGATCACTTTTATTCACATGGACCAAATGGGATAAAAGCCTTAAATCTATCTTAGCATGGACCAAATGTAAGATAGGTAGGAGATAATCAACATGAACTTGAACTAGAACATAAATCAAGAACAAGAGCCATAACCAGAGTAGTACAATCGATTGGGTGGTAAACATTGTGACCCTAGATGTCTATACCAACCGCTCCCAACATTCCGATTTAATATCTTTTTGTTCAAAATATTTGCACAACAAACATCAATTGTCCAGACATAAAATCAACTTGTTAGCTTAGTGCTTTCCCCGCTTAAGCATTAGCTACCTCCCTGTGGGTTCGACAACCGGAGTCTTAATACTCCATTTTATTACTTGACCAGTGCACTTGCTGCAAAACCTTCAGACATAATTTATGCGGGTCATATACCCATGGGAAGGGTAATGTGGTGGCAGATGCTCTGAGTAGGAAGAGCAGGGCCGTGGTGGCCCACTGTGCCATTAAAGAATGGGAGATGATGGGTCAGTTGGCAGCGATGAGGTTGCAAATGGTGACCAGTGAGGGGCGAGGGACCCTCGGTGTTGTTGTCAATCCTCGAGTTGCAGCACAGGATCATAGAGGATCACGTGGGGGACATTGATTGTGAGGTCATCAGAGACAAGATTAGTGACGGGGCAGGCATCTTCCATTGGACCGAGGATCGAGCATATATTGAGGTATAGGGGTAGCCTGATAGTTCCCACTTCTCTTCAGGAGGAGGTTCTTCGGGAATTTCACCAATCGAGGTTACTTGTACATCCTGGTGGGACCAAGATGTACCATGCCATGAGTGGCGGTATTGGTGGCCCGGCCTGAAGAAGGCCGTTGCTGATTTTGTGAGGAGGTGTTTGACCTGTCGCCAGGTCAAGGCGAGCACTTGAGATCGGCTAGTGAGTTGCAGTCATTGCCCAGTTCCGAGTGGAAATGGGACCACGTAACCATGGATTTTGTAACTAGACTTCCTCGTTCCAGGGGACACGACACTATATGGGTGATTGTGGACCGATTGACCAAATCGGCACATTTTATTCTAATTTGGGAGACAAACCTAGTGAGGACTTTAAGACAGAGGTATATTGATGTTATTGTGTGGTTTCATGGAGTCCCATTGTCTATTGTATCCGATCGGGATACTAGGTTCACATGTCAATTTTGGAGATAGTTGCGGCGAGCTTTGGGTACCTAGGGTGAACCTCGACTACAACTTTTCATCCACAAACGGATGGTCGGTCGGAGCGGATGATTCGGACACTCGAGGACATCTTGTGTGCCTGTGTCCTAGATTTTGGAGGGTGTTGGGAGACTCACCTTCCTTTGGAGGAGTTCTCTTAGAACAAAAATTATCAGGCCACGATTGGGATGGCTCCGTATGAGGCGCTGTATGGGCGGCCTTGTAGATCACCTTTGTGTTGGGCACATATGGGAGGGATAGCGGTTCTCGGTCCCAATATGGTTCGAGCACCGAGATTGGGCCACTGATTCGAGAGCATATGTTGACGGCTGAGTAGGTAGAAGTCCTACGTGGATCGGAGGCGTCGACCTTTGCGGTTTGAGGTGGGTGATCGTGTATTTTTTGCGGGTTTCGCCGCATTAAGGGCATCGAAAGTTTGGGCGTGATCCAAACTCCCCCCTTTTTCTAGGGCCCTTTGAGATTGTTGCCAGGGCATCGAAGGTTTGGGCGCGGATCCAAACTTTCCCCTCATTTTGTGGGGCCCTTTGAGATTGTTGCCACCATGGGTGTCAGTGGCTTATTGGTTAGCTTTACCATCGGAGTTGGCGCGAGTACATGATATCTTCCATGTTTCTCAATTGAGGCGATATTATCCAGATTCTTCTCATGTGTTGGATTATAGTGAGATAGACTTGGGCGATGATGGTGCCGTTGTTGAAATGCCGGCACGGATTTTGGACAGCGGGACCAGGTCTTGCGGGGGAAGACAATCCCACTGGTTTGGGTGTTATGGCGACACCGAGGCATGGAGGAGGAAATTTGGGAGAAAGAGAACCAGATGCGGGTTCTTCATCCTGAGCTGTTCAAGGACGATCAGTCCTGAGGTGGGGAGGATGTGAGGGCCTTCCCTGAGGTATGCATTATGTTTTATGCATTTGTTTTGCATATGTTCTTTGAGATGTTGTTTAGCTTGTTGTTGTTAGCATCTTATGAGCCTTTTTGGCTTGTTGTGAGTTGTATTGCACCTATGTTGTTGGTGATCATGTTGATGATCATTTTTTTATGTCTTGTTGTTGTGCGGTGCTTGAGCTTGAATTTTGCCATGTCCTCTAGCGTCTTTTGGGCTTGGGCAAGTGTTTTATTTTCGAGGACAAAAAGTCCTAAGCTAGGGAGGATATAAAGAATCGTATTTGGGTAGGTTTGAGAGATAGCCATTCAATGGGAATACAACTATCTTGGGCGGTAGTATAGCCGTCGATGTGAGCATTTTGATAGTACTTGGGCCCATTATTGACTTTCCCGATTGTTGATTGGGGTTTATAGGTTAACTTTACGTTTGTGCGGTCATTTGAGGGTGATAATATTTGTATAGTGTTGTGCTCGTTATTTCAAGCGTTTTGTCAATAATTTGACTCAATTTGGAGTTCGTGACCTCGGGGGGTCAATTATTGCTTTGGGAGGTCAAATTTTTGGGTCAATAATTGATTGAAATATAAATATAATGAAAAGAAAGCGCTTTTCTCTTTAATTTCCAATTAGTTGGTGCGTCGTTTGAGAGAAGAGAGAGAGAGAGAGCTTGGAAGCTTGAAGCTCTTGGCGATTTTGGGCGATTCATGTGGCTCGCAAAGAATCATTCCAGGTAGGTGTCCTTATTAACTCCTTACCACTTTGTTTCTTGGATATGCATGGATTTGTCATGGCATATGAAATTGAGCATGAACCCTAGGTTTTGGGGGGAAACCCAATTTTAGATTAGATCTAATGGTTTAACTTAAGATCTGTGCATAAGAATTGATTTATATCGTTTGGATATGTGTTTCGTGAAATTCAGGTTGTTTAATACGTATTTAATGAGGGTGTATAATTCAACAATGGAAACTGGGTTTAAATCTAGATTGATATATTTGAAATTATGTGTGTATTTTCATTGTTAAACGTGCAATTTAGAGGCATTTAAGACGTGTTTTTTCAGGTAGTGATATTATGGACTAAGTTATGAAACGTGTGTTTGTGAGCTAAGTGCTAGGGTTGTCCGGGCTGATTGAACAAAGAACAAGCAAAAACGAAGTGAATAGTGTCCTTAGGCGAACTTCTTGGTCGAAAAGTCGAAGACCCGAAGATTTGGGTCGAATGGTCGAAAATTTGGGTCAAAGGGTCAAACATCCAGAGGTCGAAGGGTCGAAGATCCGTAGTCGAAAGGTTGAAGATCCACGATCGAAGGTGAAGAGTCGAAGGTTGAAGGTTGAAGGTCGACCCTTGGAGTCTTGAGTAGTTAGCCCTGGACTTTCGAGCTAGTGTTCCGTAGCTTCGAGCTAGTCAAATCCCAGGACTAGACCATTTACATTGTATCCTTTAAGTGTCTCCACATTTAATACTTAAGTTACAATATGAATAACGAAATACCCCCCTTTTGGATTCAAAGAAAAATACTAGAAAATTAAATTCCCACTCCTTCAAAATGTGAAAATTGGGATTTAGTGTAAAATCTCCGAAAAACTCAAAGTTTTCGTAGAGGTGACTTTTTGGAAAGTGGGGTTAGACATCCCGGAAAAATCCCCAAAACTCATATTATCTTAGTTATGATATGGGGACCCAATGCCGGGACTTTTTATTTCAAGAAAACAAGCATTATGAGTATCTTCTTCCTTGATCAAAGGACGAGGATTGATTTGTGAAGACTGGCCTTAGTTATAAAGGGAGTGTTGTGAATCTTAATGTCATACTGGTGTTGGTATGTTGCTTTGAGGATTTAGGGCTTGGAATCCATGAGGTGTTTGTGTTCTCATTGTGAGGCAAGGTGGTGCTATGTGGTTGCTTGACAAGGTTAAGGCTTGGGTTGAGCCATTGAGGTCGTGGAGCTAGGGCCCTGAGTTCCATTGAGGTGTGAAAGATCCTTGTTGAGGATCGTGTTGAGCCGGTTGAGCATGTGAGCTATTGAGCTCGTGGAACAGTGGACTGAGTGCCCTATGCTTTGGGATCCCGTGAAAGATCATGGACAAGCTGTCTTGTGTGGGATCCGGGGCCTCCTTGATGTTTGTTTGTATGCTTGAGTCCTGGATGATTGTACACATTATACGGTGCATGAGAGTACACTAACCATATAGTATAGACTTGTATGTTTGCATGATGTGGAGTATTAGGTTCACCTCTACCGAGTTCATAGCTCACCCCTACTTGTTATTTACCCTTTTTAGGTGTGCCCGAGACTAGTGGAGGACTTTCTTCCAGGAGGTCGTGCCCACTACTTCAATGTATGATACAGTATTATATTATGTATTATTTTGTGTGATATCCCGGACAAGGATCTGTGGAAAGTTGTATTACATACTATTTGTCATATGATGTTTGTATGACTGTTTGACGTATTGTGGGCATGTTGATGTATGGGAAAGTACAAGATTACCCTTGATGTATGACTATACAGGGTTGCATATTTGAGACAGCACTCGTGGTTTAGTCTTTATTGGTGCTAGCCACCTAACCCTTGACCTTTCAGGTGCAGGCAAGAGGAAGTCATGTTCCTAGTTCCGAGTACCTTGGAATTCGGGGGCATGACATAGACAAAGTCTTAAAATTTAAGTGTGCGTAATGCTTGTGCCATAGCTAACTTTCTTCAGTTGATGCTTTAGTGAGGAAGCATACAGGACCAGAAGAATTATTTCTTAAGATCACTGAATATATGTCCTTATCTCTTGATCCGGATAACTTAATATTTCCGGATAAGTTTTTCCTAACTGTGCAGGTATTGCACAGGAATGAAACAGTGAATCCCTTGTCACATAAATCATTGACACTCAGTAGATTATGCTTCAAACCTTCGACTTGTGCAACTTTTGTAATTGATACACAGTAGTTAGTTAGAGTGCCATACCCCACAGTCTTACCTTTGCTATTGTCACCATATGATATGGTTGGTCTTCGTTTGTCAGTGATGTCCACGAGCAGAGTCTTATCAGCAGTCATATGTCTGGAGCATCCACTATCGAGTATCCACTTGCTTTGATTTATCTTTGACTTCAAGTGGGCTGGGGATGAATTCCAGACATGCTCTTACAGGACAATAGATTAAACTTTTGGTGCCCAAACTTGTTTCGGGCGGTTAGGAGAAGTAGTAACAGAGTCAACGGTTCCAAATTTAGCTTTGTTAAGCTTTCCATTTTGACTTTATTTTGTTAGTGTCAGTTGCTTCTTTTACTTGGGTTTTCTTGGGAGAGTTACTCCTTTGAGATTTAGACTTTAATTTGCTAGAAGAACCCTTTATGATAAATTAATCTTTATTAATGGAAATTTGTTTACTTAACCAGTTGTCATATAGACTCCAACACTTATAATGATAATGACCTATTTCTCTATAGATGGAATAGACACTATGATGCAGAGTAGAAACAAGGGATACAGGTTTCTTTGGTTGAACAGTTTTTTTTACTATGTTCCCTATGGCCTAATCCTTTGCAATTGGGTGACGCGCTCTTGGCCCTAGATGCGTCAGCCTTAGCTTTTCCTTTCTTTCTGGGTGCTACAGTTTCGGCTTTAACTACAGCAGCCTTCCCTTCATCTTTAGGTACGAGTGCTATTACTTTGGGATTAGCAATAACAGCCTTACTTCCACTGTCGTAAACTATGGTGCCACCTGAAACAAATCCATCCAATGGTTTAGATGTACTAACAGGATAGAGGTTGGTGATTTTGGGAGTGAAATCTGACGGACACTCAGTGACAGACGTGGAAGTAGGCTAAGCTGGGTTTGACTCGAGTATCATCCGGATCAGTCCTAAATGTAGAGGCTATTTCCCCCGATTTTAGCCACTTACGATTTATTTCCTTTTCCTTTTCAAGCTCATTTTCGAGTCTTTTAAGATTTATAGTTAGGTCATTGATGTTTGTATTAAGCAAGTGATTTTCAGCTCTCAGATCGTGATACCAAGCCTCTTTACTCCTAAAGTCAGCTGTCTTTTTTAAGATTGGAAATAGTGAATTCAGGATGCTTAGCCTGACCACTCATGTCTTGATACATTTGAGTAATTATTAATCTCTCATTCTTTTCATGATCATGTTCAGCAATAAGAGATTCTAATCTACTCATGAGCTCAAAGATAGAAGATTGTGTTTAAAGCTTTCAAAGTCCTGTCTGAGAGCACAAATAACGTTTTGCATTTGGGACTAACTTCCCTCATAGAGGATTGTTAGTTTATTCCATATAGCTTTTGCTGTTGTGCAGCCCTGGACGTCTGTGAAAGCTTTGGAATCCAAAGATGATGTAACATAGGCTAGAGCCTTTTCGTTTGCGTACTGCTAGGCTCTTTCCTCATTAGTGAGTTCAGCGTCAGTCTTTGGCTTTCTTACTCCATTGCCTCCAATAGTCATCGAAATAGGATTCTCCTGATGAAGATAGGGCCACATGAGATGATCATGGCGCATCATGAACATGCGCATGCGAGATTTCCACTGGGAGAAAAGCTCGGGTGTGACTTTTGGCTGTTTGGTAAGAGTGAATCCAGAACTCCGTTGTTGGGGAGCAGCAGTGGTTTAAGCACTTGTGCTCAGATTGACATTTTCACTGCCACTGCGGTTGGGGATGAGCTCTTGAGCACCTCCAGAGTTGAGGCGATCATTGAACAGCATGCTGCTTTCTTCGGCCATTTGAGTATTGAGAGAGAGAGAGAGAGAGAGGGGGGGGGGATCTCTACGTTGAGCAGGTAGAACTTGCTCTAATACCACTTGTTGGTCCTGAGAAGCCTAGAGGGGGGTAAATAGGCTTTTCAAAAACTCCTCACTCTTTTTGGCACAACACTTATTCTGGTTAAAGATAAAATCAATGCAGAAGACAACTAGATAGTGAAAGTAATTTGTATTATTATCACTAGATAATTACAACAAATTGTAGTAGATTAAAGCTGAGTACAAGCTTTTGGATCTACTGAAAGTGTATCTCTCTTTTGTTTACAATAGCACTCTGCTTTATAGTTTTTTATGCACACACTAGCCAAAAATGAAATCCTCTAAGCTCTTTCACAAGTACACACACTCATGAAAATATACAAGACTTAGTATATATAGACATCCCTAGGAAACATTCTTGGAATAAGATTTTCCGAGCAGTGCGTAGCATTGAAGACTTCTCAAAAGATATATAGATGTGGATCTAGACATCAAGATGTTGGAAGTATAAGCGTATTGAATTGCTTCGCATGATTCCAATTGCATTAAAGGCTTTGTCCACGCATCTTAGCGATCCACGTGTAATATGATAAATGTTCAACGGATCTTTCTTATATCGGGACACAGTGAGCTGATGGCTTTGAATGCGGAGATGATTAATTGGAGCAGTGTTGTCTTAGTCTGTTGAAAGGTTCCTTACTCCGTGTTTATGAAGCTCAGATCCTTACTCCGTGTTAGTGGTTTCTTACTCGGTGTCAGTTTGATACTTGAATCCTTATTCCGTGTCAGCACTTCCTTACTTAGTGTGAACGAAAGATTCGGAAGGCTTACTCCGTGTCAGCACTTTCTTACTCCACTTAAGTAAAGGTTCGGATGGCTTACTCTGTGTCAGTGCTTCCTTACTCCGCTTGAGTAAAGGTTCAGATACCTTACTCCGCTTGAGTAAAGGTTTAGATACCTTACTCCGCTTCTCTTTTCGTTACTCTGTGCAAACGAAAGACTCGGGTCCTTATTCCGCACAAGTCCTTCCTTACTCCGCGCGAATGACAAACTCATATTCTTATTTCGCACAAGTCCTTCCTTACTCCGCACGAATAACAGACTCGAATTCCATACTCCGTGTCTTCTTACCCTTAGTCTGTATGAATGAAAGACTTAGCTCCTTATTCCGCAATTTCTCTCTTACTTCGGGCAAGTTGTAGACTAAGATTCTAAGGCTAAGGCTGTTTAAGTGAAAAACTCGGATTCCTTAGTCCATATTTTTAAGTGATTAGTCCATGCTAATAATTCTTACTTCGTTATTTACCAAGCTGATTGACGACACTCACGCTGGTCTGGATCAGGATTTTGTATCCTAACCTTAACTTTGTTCTCACGAGTGAAGATCCAGATTAACACTTGTCTTCTGCAACATATTAGAAATTACATTGAAGCATCTCAAACCAAAATACATAGGGTTTTATCAGCATCATCCAAATTCTAGGTTTGATCCAACAAAAGGGTTGAAGGTCGAGGGGCCGGAGATCAAGGGTCAAAGGGTCAGAGGTCAAGGCATGAAGATCGAAGACTATGGGTCAAGTTCGAAGGTAGAAGACTCAGAGGTTAACTGTTGAAGACTCGAAGGTCAATGGGTCGATAGTCAAAGACTTTGGGCTTTCAAGTCTTCGAGTCTAGGTAAACCGTCGAAGACTCGAAGGTTACCCTTTCACCCCCACCCAAAATGCCAAAATGGATGAACTTTGGGGGATATTTTGGGAAGCCCCATATTTTCCTAAATAGTCATTTTGGAAAATCTTGCATGGTCATATTTTCAGGCCATTTGACCAAGGGCATTGACCATCTTTTGGCAAGTTTGAAGTCGACGAAAATTGTTTAAAGTCGACAAAAATTGTTTTGGCTATAACTTCTTCATTTTAAGTCGGAATTGAGCACAGTTAAGGGCATTAGTGTCCAAATTTCTTACCCTATCATCTGGTGTTGTCCTTGCCGCACTTCAGTGTTTTGTAGCAGAGGTTCTCAATTTCGGGCTTCTCTGTTCGTGTCATAGTGTATCCATCTTGCACAAATTGGTTTAACATCAACTCCAAACCTAGGACTAACTCCTTGGTAGTGGGGGATCTTAATGGACCTACTCAACAAGATATATATGATGGGCAAATACATATAAAATGGAGTTAGTATGTCCAACCCGAACAAAATGGGGTCCAACAATAGTGATCATGTGAGATATGATCAACTAAATTTAGGTTGACCAAGGCATGTTTTAAGCCATTTTGAGCCAGCAATTTTTCTGTGGTTTCTTCGGGGTTTGGTCCCCATGCTTTGTGGATAGCCCAGTAGGGAGATTTAGCGTTGTAATCCTGTGAGTTTGAAGAGATTAACAAGTCTAGCTTGTCTTATTATTTTGTATGTATATCTTGTTTGTTTTCACATGTTTAGAATGTACATGAGATGTCATAAATGTTGTGAATGATCTGCTTATATGTGGTAACGACATGAAATGCTATGATTGCGTGAATTATGATACTTAGTAGTCACATGAGCCTGCGAGGCTACCTTGATAAACCCAGGATGCTATTGTTGAGGGACTGGGAGGCGAGATTTGTTTAGAGCCTAAGAGGCTACTGTGCCTGAAAGGCAAGGTCGTGCCTGTGGGGCAATATTATGCCTAGGAGGCAACATAGTGCCAGAGGGGCAATGTTTGGGATCACCTAGGAGGCTTGCTTTATCTTTTAATGTGTGAGTATATAATAGAGTGGTGATGTACATGTGAAATGACACGAGCACATACACTTTACAAATTGATAAAGTTTGAGTTGGGATGGGTCAGGGAGACATGATCCCTACTGAGCTGTGGTTGCTCACCCCTCCTATTGTGTTTGTCTTTGTTTGTTCCAGATACTTACATGACTTAGGAGGTTCACCATAGGTGAAGATCTTGTGTGTATTTGTTTGTTTTGTTGAATTGTATAACTATGATGTAACCCCATAAGGGAAAAACATGTATGTATGGTCTTTGTACTGTGGATTGAAATGAGATTTTTGTATTCGTGTGTTATATGTGTGATATGATTTAGGGACAGCACCGGTGCTAAGATCCTTTTCTCGGTGTTATCACCAACCCTTGTCCCTTAGGGTATGGGCATGGGGATTCATTAATCGATTTCTGCGGGTCAAAAATTCAGGTCTTGACAATTCTTGTCTGATTTGAGGCTCCTAATGTCAAGTTCGTTGAATCATCTTAGGTCTATTTGTTAGCTCATTATCACAACCATACTCTTTTGTTTGCTTCTCATTTATCAAAGAATCATAGTCAATGTCATGCCCCGGATTTCCAACCCGAGGAAACCGGTACGTGACTCCCCTTTTACCCACATGGAGGGCAAAGGGGTTAGGGTGTAAACCCCGAATATAACATTTTAAACATCCACAACACATTCAAGAAAGTAATGTTCATAAAGCGATCCACAATCCAAACCAGTCTTTATTACAACAAAATCCTCTTTTCAATCCATCCCCACTGGGGTTACATCAATTCCCATAAAAATAACATAAATGGAAGACAATAAAGTAAATAAGGTCTTCCACCTTGGGGTCCCACCTAACGCCTGTATGTTCCTGAAAGAAAACACAACATAGAGGGAGGGGTGAGCAACCACAGCTCACTAGGGATCATGTCTCCCCAAGCCATCCCATGCTCCTAGCGTCTACATGAGGGTGTGTACAGGTGCAGTGTAGTGACAATAAGATATAAACAGGTTGTGTTCCACAATCACATGGCACACACATATCCACAGCCATACAGGCTTAGCCATATAGGCTAACATATCCACAGCCTCTCAGGCTTAGCCACATGGGCTAACAGTTCCACAGCCTCTCAGGCTTAGCCACACGGGCTAACATATCCATGGCCATATAGGCTTAGCCACACGGGCTAACAGTTCCACGGCCGCTCAGGCTTAGCCACACGGGCTAACAGTTCCAGTCCCGGGCTTCCACAGCCACCGGGTTCCACAAACACAGCATACAAGGTCACACAGGCATTAAACCAAACACGTAGCATACACACTTTCACAGGCATAATACCAAACACGTAGTATACACACTTTCACAGGCATAATACCAAACACTTAGTTCGCACAGCCAATCAAGCATAAAATCAAACACCTGGCATGCAGAGTCTCACAGGTATTTTACCCTAACGCTTGACATGCATACATTCACAAACCCACAAACCCAGCCACACAAGCATATTATCAAACACCTACTAGGCATATTCACACAGGCATTTTATCGAACACTTAATATGCACTCACCATCCAACACCAGAAAACATCAAAAACCGCCATTGAAGGCCAACATTCATATAAGAGGTCACACCTATATGAATTTACATATAAATAGTATAACAATAACAACAGAAGCTCTATAAATCCTCTACACAGGGCCTAACCCCAGAACAGATCAGGTGAGATAGAACCCCTACCTTAAAGAAGATCTTCCTTGCTCCCGCGCTAAACGCCGTCCTCCCCACGCAAGATGCTCCGACAGCAACCAGCAACTCCCCTTCCTTTTCTCTCTCTCTAGCTCTCTCTCTCCTTACAACGGCTGCAGCAGCTGAAGAGAACCCTAAACCTAAAACAAGGAGTCTCCTCATCCTTATATAGACCTCCCACTATCAAAACGACGTAGTTTTGATTAAGTGAAACCCAGGATCAAAACGACGTAGTTTTGATTACACAAGCTACCACCTTCTCGCTTCCATACACGCCAAAATATCCACAATTCCAACATGGTCCTTTGGGGAAAAATCATTAGAATGACAAAACCAAGGTAACCACGCAAAAACATGTTTGCACGCCATTTTGAATGCCAATTCCCCAATTGGCGTGCAGCTCCAAATGCACTCAAACTTCACCCCAAGCCTCCTTGCATCTTGTAGAGGCCTGAGAAGCAAAAATATGCTTGTACGTGAAATCGGTGAATTCACGTGCAGCTCCAAATGCTCTGAAATTTCTGTGGTAGATAGAGGACCTCATTCTAAGCAACTTTTGTTCTTGCATGCCAATTGTTTGAGGCCATCTACTATATCAAAAGTGAGCTCCAAAATCTGCCAAAACAGCTTAAAACCGCATGTATATACATAACATCTTCCTAGGGCATAAATTTACATTATCACTTGTCACATGCACCTCCCAAAAGTCCCCTCTTGGGCTCATCTCTTACCTCAAACTTGTGCACCAACATCTAAGGTGTTTGTGGTTAACTTCTTACACACGGGTCATTACAGTCAAACTCTCTGTAAATTTCTTTAATCTTAGCTTCCGCGAAAATAGTCTGTTTACCCCCCCCCCCCCCCTCTCTCTAAACTCACTTTGAGACCTACACAGATAAGTGCAGATCATTACATAGAAGATCTATGTGGTGATCCAAACCATTGTGAATACTAGGATGAGGTAGCAACTTGAACTCATCAATAGGCGGGTAACACTCCATCACGAACAGCTCAAGGTGGTGTTGGGTGATGTTACAGCAATGAAGAAGAGAAGAGAAGAGATAACAATAATAGTGCTTACATAGCTTATAATTGATTTTGAGAAGTTTATATCTCACAGGAAGCCTATATTTTAGCCTATAGGGTAGGAACTACAGACGTACTCATGGAGAGCATATAATACTTAAGACATAGACACAGGGGCAGCTACGAACTAGGACACGGGCAGCCTATAATTTAAGATATAGAAACCTTAACGGGAATATGGATAGACTGTAAAAATTAAACTAATCAACAACAAATCACCTTATCATAAAATATGTAAATGATATCTCAAAAAAAATATTTTGAAACAAAACAACAACCTTATCATAAAATTGAAAACAAAAGAAGATTATACTGTGAAAAAGAAATCAAACATACTAGGAAAAAAGGTAAACAACAGAAATCATAGATACTGAAATCATATATACTTTATAAGGCCCATAAATACTAAATCATAGATGCATCGAAAATAAGCATATACCTAAACTCAGTACCTCCTATTAATCTTAGAGACAAACAAATCTTGCGAGAGAGAATAGATCAGAGGAGGTGGAAGATGAACTACAGATCGGCAGTGACGACAAGATGGTGGCGATCGACAGTGCCACTAGATCTACCTAGGGCGAGAGAGAGAGAGAGAGAGAGAGAGAAAGAGAGATTGGAGTGTTGTGTTTTTTTAATGCAATATGCTAATTGAGGGAGATAAAGATACATTAATTAGAGATATTTATTTATTTTAACTAAAAGCAATGATGGCGTTTAATGGACACACCGCCATTAATTAACCTATCGGAGTGTTTTCTACACCGCCAGCATAGATAGGAACCTATGTCGACCTTTGTTTACGCAAATGCTGCCATTGATATTGTTTGATGGCGTTTCTAGGAAATGCTGTTGTATATATAATGCATCATTGTTTTAATAAAACGCCACCCATTAAAACGCCGCCATAGATGTTATTTTTTTGTAGTGATTTTATATCAAAATAATAATAATACATTTATTTTTTATTATAATATACATTTCCTTACTATTAGTTTTAAAATAAATCATGTATTCCTTATTAATAATATTATTATCATTATCATTAATAATAATTATTATTATTACTAATACTATTATTATTATTATTATTATTATTATTATTTATATGATATATTATAAGTACATATATTAATTATATAAGCATATGAAATAAAAAGAGCTTAGCCTAATAGTCAGAGGCAAGTTGGTGAGAGGGAGGTCTCAGGTTCAAAATTTCCTGACAACATTTTGCCAGGAATTGTGCCAATTATGCATAGGGTAGGGCGAGCCGGGATGGGTTGGGTGTTCATGTTGCAACTGAATTGAAATAGAGTGCGGGGCGGAAATGAAAAATACCAATGAGACATGAGTTTATCCTGGAATGCACCATCCTTTGACGAGGCACAATATTATTATTATTATTATTATTATTATTATTATTATTATTATTATTATTATTATTATTATTATTATCTATATGATATATTATAAGTACATATATTAATTATATAAGCATATGAAATAAAAAGAGCTTAGCCTAATAGTCAGAAAGGCATGTTGGTGAGAGGGAGGTCTCAGGTTCAAAATTTCCTGACAACATTTTGCCAGGAATTGTGCCAACTATGCGTACGCAGGGCGAGCTAGGATGGATTGGGTGTTCATGTTTTGACTGAATTGAAATAGGGTGCGGGGCGGAAATGAAAAATACCAACGAGACATGAGTTTATCCTGGAATGCACCATCCTTTGACGAGGCACAATATTTTCGCTTTGTCCCCGCCCTGCCATCCCTAAGTAGGAGTGATCATCAATCAGTTCAGTTAGTTTGTATACAATTTTTAAATCAAACCAAAGACATTTGGTTTGGAAAAAAATTCAAACCTTAACCAACCAATAAAGGTTAAAAACCATCAATTCTTGGTTCGGTTCGAAGCATAAAGTTCGGCTCAGTTCATCAATTTGAATCGGTTTTTAAATTTTAACGACAAATTAAAAAGAGATACATTCATCTCAAACATCATCACCTATAAGCTTCTAAAGCACCCGTAAAAAAAGGTCTAAAAACATTAGACTTTGGGGGGAGTGGAAATCAAACTTTATTCAACATGAAAGAAAAGGATTACAAAGATTGCGACCAAACTAGGGACAACCCCCTAGAGCTTAAAGAAAAAAGAACATAACTTCTATGGGAGCTTTGTAAAAAAAAACCCTTGAAAAGAGTCCCGAGAGAAGCCTAAAGAAAACAAAATAGGAAAAAATAGCTACATACTTAAGCATACAAAATAAAAATAGTCCTCCAAAAGGCTAAGAAAAAGAAGGAAAAAATAAAATAAAATAAAAATAAATAAGATAAAAGCGAAGTAGTTGCACGATCAAAGACAAGACCCCTCCCAGGCGTACTTGCATAAGAAAATAGAGAAGGCAAGAGAAAGGAAAGAAAGAAAATTATAGTACCTAAGCTTACCAGAGGAAAGGAACTAAGGTAACTGACACTATAGCCTATAAGGCCCGCAAGATACCACTACAGATGAGGAAGCTCATGGAGAAGAAACCAACAAAGGAAGGGTAGCCCAAGAGGAAAACCAGCAACATAATAGCTGCTCGGGAAGCAAAACAACAGAATAGCAGAAGCTCGGGAAGAAAACTTAGCATAACAACTGCATATACAACCAAAATAGCACAAGCACCAATGGAAAACCAGTAGCAGGACAGCTGCATATACAGCCTAACCAGCACGAGCACCAATGAAAACCAGCAGCATAAATCATAGGAAGAGTCACACTACACGAATTTCCCAGCAAGAAGAAGCCCCAACCACAGGCCAATCCAAGGGACTAGCACCCCACACCCAAGCTAAGGGGCAGAACCACTACGGGCAAACTCATCCCAACAACAAGGAGAGAGCCTAAACAAGAAGAGCAACAACATCGAACAGCACATTAAAAACCACAACCACCTACATAGAGACAGCATGCCCACAAACATTAAAACAGAACCAGAAAAAAGGGAGAAGAACCTATAGGGAAAAGGTAGCACTAAAGACATCAGGAAACCCAGAGGAACCAAATAGAGCAAAATAGGGGCAGTAGCAGAGGAAAAGAGACCAACTAGCAACAACCCCAGAAAAGCCCAATAAGCCTCATCTAAAGCAGACTAGAGGGAGAAGGCCACCAAGAACTAGCGACAATAGTGAGGCAAACCAAAAAGATCCTCCTGAATAAGCAGAGAACAAAGAGGAGGAAAAGATAGAATGGAGAAATGAATGGTGCCATTGACACTGTGTGCCACAGCAACTAACTTATCACCTACCTGGTTGCCTTCACGAAAGATGTGACACATAACAGCAGGAGGGACTATTAAAGAGGTACACTCCCATAAAGTGTAGACTAAGTGCCAAGGAGGAGTACAAATTGCAGTAAGGCAATTAATATCCAATTGAGACTCCAGTTCAATGATAGAGAGGGAGGCAGAGAGAGACAGCTAGAGAAAGGCCTTCCAAAAGAGCCAAAGCTTTAATCATATTAGATGAGACAAGACCAAAGTTCGAACAAAAACTAGCCACAACCTAACTAGAAGAGTCCCAAATCACGCCCCCACCCACACTTGAATGGTGGAGGGCAGAACCATTGCATTTGAGCTTAAAACCCAACATCGGAGGCAACCATTTGACCCAATGACCAATGAAAACATGATAATTCATCACAGGAAAGTGAAGAGAAGAGAGGAGGTGAGCGTGGAGAATGTGGTAACCACCGAGAACTTCATAGGAGAAAGTAGGGAAGTTACTTGGACGAAAATTGATGACCTTTTGGTCATACAAGAATGCATTTCTGGAAGTCCACAGAAACCATGGAATAAGGCCCCCCAATCAAATATGAAGGAGCCCTATTTGAGAGGAAGGAGAGGTGTGAGAGAACCAAGATTGAAGAAACAGAGGAAAGGACCGATGGGCTTTGATAAATCCAGTAAGACGGCCATAATAACCCCATAAAAGGGTGGCCAACTCCCGATTAAGAAAGAGGTGATCCAGGGATTCCTCCTGAGGGGCCGAGCAGCACACACATTTGGAGGCCATATGGATCCCACACCTCTTGAAAGCAAGATCAATACCCACCTCATGATGAAGAGATTTCCAAAGAAAGATGCTAGTCTTCAAAGAGTGAACAGGATGCTAGATGTGTTTGAAAATTTGAGGAGGCACCTGGTGGCGATGGTCATCATAAGAAAGATAGATGGAAAAGAAGCCCTTGCTACAACATTCAAAGATGAGTTGATCAAGTTCATCGGCATAAGAAATAAAGGGAAGGGCTTATAGGCACTCAACATAGATGGAAGGAGGAGTAGCTAAACCAATATCACGAAGAGGCAAAGGGGGAAGGTCTGAAGACCCCTCGAGAAGGATGGAGTCCGACCATTTATCACACCAAAAGTCAATGTCTTCCTGCCCAACCAATCAATCGGAGTTACGCAGAATGCACCCAAGATGAGGAGTAACCATTTTCCAAGTGTGAGAAGCTTCCCTAGCAAGAGACTGGCCAGAAATAGCACTGGGGTGACCATATTTAGATTGCATAAGCCGAGTCTAAATAGAATGCCCAGAAATAAAAGACCAAGCCAATTTGGAATGGAGTGCGGACATCATAGAAACTAAGTCTGGGACACACAAGCCCCCTTCAAAACAAGGCCAACATACGTGCTTCTAATTAATCCGGTGGAGATGAGAAGAATTCTTCCCTTGCCACAGAAAATTAGCAAAGAGAGAATTAAGCCATTTGAGGAGCAGTTTGGGCAGTTGAACTGTCATGCCCCCAAATTCTAGGGAACCCGGAACCAGGAACATGACTTCCCCTTGCCCGCACCCAAAAGGTCAAGGGGTTTGTGACTAGCACCAATAGAGACTACACCGCGGGTGCAGTCTCAAACATGCAACCCTGTATAGTCATACATCAAGGCTAATCCTGTACATTCCCATATATCATCATGCATACACTAAGTCAAACATTCATACAGACATCACATCACAAACAGTATGCAAATACAACTGTCCGCGGACCCATGTCCGGGATAACACCCAAAATAATACAGAATACAATACTATATCATACATCAGAGTAGTGGGCACGTCCTCCTAAAAGAAGGTCCTCTACTAGTCTCGGGTCACACCTGAAAAAGGGAAACAACAAGTAGTGGTGAGTGACAAGCTCAGTAGGTAACCCCAAAACTCAACATCATGCAAACATACAAGTCTATACTATATGCTCAGTGTACTCGTGCACCATGTAGTGTGCACAATCATTAGGACTCAGCCTGCAAACATACATCAGGACCAAGTCTGCCCACACAGGACAGCTTGTCTACGATCCTCAACAGGATCCCAGCTCAGGGCACTCAGCCCAAGCTCTACGAGCTCCACGGCTCCCGAGCTCAAAGGCTTAACACAGGCCTTAGCCTCACGGTGAGAACCCAACAAGTCAGAAAGCCAAAGTCCCAATTCCTCAAACCAACAGACCAACACCAATATGGCATTAAGGTTCACCATACTCCCTTTATAACTAAAGCTAGTCTTCACAAACCGATCATCATTCCTTGACCAAGGAAGGAGATACCCATAGGAGTTGTTTTCTTGAAATAAAAAGTCTCAGCATTGGGTTTCCATATCATAACTAAGATAATCTGATTTTTGGGGATTTTTCCGAGATATCTAACCCCACTTTCCAAAAATTCACCTCTACGAAAAACTAAATTTTTCTGAGATTTTACACTAAATCCCAATTTTCACATTTTGAAGGATTGAGAATTTAATTTTCTAGTATTTTTATTTGAATCCAAAAGGGGGGTATTTCGCTATTTACATCGTAACTTAAATGTGGGAAAGTATAAATAGGGCAGTGAAGAACTCGAATCCCTAATTGTCATACGTGTTTGCCTTTCTAGAGAGAGAAAGAGGAGAGGAGAGAGAAAGAGAAGGGAGAAAGCGAAATGGACGATCCGGAGCTCAAATCGACCAAAGTTGAGGTAGGGATTTGTTCTTCTCACTCCTATGTTGTTGATTATGCTTGCTAGAGTAGCTAAAGCATGTGAATTAACTCCCAATTCGTGGAATTGGAAGTATGAACCCTAAAGTTTGAAAAACTCAATTTTTCTTGTTTTGGTATGAATTGATGTTGGTTTGGTAGCCTAAGATGGCTAGGATGAGTTAAAAAGCCATTTGAGGGATGAATTAGTGCTTAAAAATGGAGATTTAATGGGTATAATTGGATTTCGGGATGAAATCGGGAATAACGCAGTTGTCGGTTCGCGACTGGGGAACTGCTCGAGGCTGGCTTCGAGCAGAGCTTCGAGCAGAGTGTCGAGCAGGAGCCTCGAGCCTAGAGTGTCGAGCAGGGTCGAGCAGAGCTTCGAGCAAGGTGTCTCGAGCAGGGTGTCTCGAGCAGTTAGACAGTGTAGTTACCAGTGTATGTTGCCAGGGTGCCTGGACCCATTTACATTATAACCATTAAGTCTCTCCACATTTAAGTCTACTTAAGTTACAACGTAAATAGCGAAATAACCCCCATTTGGATTCAAATAAAAATACTAGAAAATTAAATTCCCAGAATTTGGATAATGCTGATAAAGCCTTATGTAATTTGATCTGAGATCTTTTGTGTTTATTTGATCGTTGCAGAAGATATGTTATTAATCCGGAGATACACTCGTGAGAGCAAAGCTAAGGATAGGATACATAATCCTGATCCGGACAAGAGTGAGTGTCGTCAAACACTTGGTAAATAACCAAGTTATCAATACATACGGAATAAGGAACATTCGTGCGGACTAAGAACTTAAAAGCTATGGATTGCGGAATATGTTCCTAAGTGCCTCAAATGGACTAAGTCAGACTAATGCGGAGTAAGAGTCTTGGTCAACGAGGTCACACGAAGCAAAAGGTTTGAAAAGGACTTAAAAAGTTAAGTCTTCCCTCCAAGCGAACTAAAGTGAAGAAGACACGGAGTAAGGCATCCGAGTCTTTCATACATACGGAGTAAGGAAGTATTGATGCGGAGTAAGGAAGCACTGATATAGAATAAGTCATCCGACCTTTTAAGACTGCTGGAGTAAGGAACTTACATACGGAGTAAGGAACCCCCCCAAACACCCCCCCCCCCCCCCCCCCCCCGGAACTTACATACGGAGTAAGGAATTTACATACGGAGTAAGGAACTTACATGCGGAGTAAGGAAGCGCTGGCATGGACTAAGGATTCCAGTACTAAATAGATACGGAGTAAGCAACCACTGACACGGAGTAAGGTTCTGAGCTTCATTAGCAACAGATTAAGGAGAATTACACCGGACCAAGAAGATACCAACTCACCGCATTTAATGTTATCAGCTCGTGGCATCCCGATGTAAAACAAATTTATTGAGAACATGAAGAATCTTACACGTGGATCATCTGGATATGTGGACACAACCACAATTGTATTTGGGAACTCACAAATGCACTTATACTCTTTAAACCCAAGATCTTGAGCTCCACAAACTGCAGCAGTCAAGGCAGAGAGATTACCGAGGAATAGTTAGTGCTGAACGCATTCCGGAACTACAAGTTCCAAGGTAGTCTCTTAGGAATGTTTGTATAAATATTCATATTTGTATATTTGTAAGCGATGGTGATACAGTGTATGAGCCTGAATTAACCCTGTGTATACATAAGAGCTCAAGCATACAATCTAGGCTAGTGTGTGAATCCTTTTGTAAAACAGAGTGTAAGAGAGTTGCTTCTATTTTGTTGTAATTATCTCTTGATAATAAAACAAAATACTTCCACTATCTGGTTATCTTTCGCAGTGATTCTATCACTTAACTAGATCTGTGCCGTGCCTTAAGAGTGTAAAAGAGTTTCGATGAGAGCCTATTCACCCCCCCTCTAGGCTCCAAGGGACCATCAAGTGGTATCAGAGCAGTCTATTTGTTCAAAAGTATAGATCCCACTCTTTTACTCTAAGCAATGGCCGATGAAAGCAGTATGCTATTCAACACTCACCTTAACTCCGGAGGTGCACAAGAGCCCATCCCAAATCGAAGCAGCAGTGAAAACGTCGACCCACCTCAACCTGCTGCTGCTGCCGCTCCTCAACCACGGAGTTCTGGTTTTACATTGATGAAACCGCCCAAATTCACACCTGAGCTTTTCTCCCAGTGGAAAGCTCGGATGAAGATGTTTATGGTATGCCATGATCATCTCATGTGGCCATGTCTTCATCAGGAGATTCCAATTCCGATGACTATCGGAGAACATGGAGTTAGGAGGCCAAAGACGGATGCTGAACTTACCAACGATGAAAGAGCCTGGCAGTGCGCTAGTGAAAAGGCTTTGGCTTATGTTACATCATCCTTGGATTCCGAGGCTTTCACGGACGTCTAGGGTTGCACGACAGCAAAAGCCATTTGCGATAAACCGATAATCCTCTATGAGGGGAGTCAATCCCAAATGCAAAATGTGATATGTACTCTCAGGCAGAACTTTGAGAGTTTCAATCATAAACCAGGCGAATCACTCGAAAGCATCTATTGGAGATTCGGCAAGCTCATTCTTGAGCTGAAGACTGTCAATGAGCATTATTCTCAATCTCAGATCAATGACAAGTTCTTTCGCTCCTTGCCAGATCGATACTACTCCAAACAACTCCAGATGCAATCAGACAAAACGCGCGTATGTTCCCCTTGAAGAACTATATGGAGAGCTGCGGACTCACGAAGTCAGGTTTAAGTACTCTGACCAGGATAAGAAAATAGCTCGGAAAGAAAAGGGGGTAGCTCTCAAAGCTACGGAATGTTTAAACATACTGAGGAATGATGATACGGACGTGTCCGAGAATTCTGACTCTGACGAGGAGGAGATAGATCTTCTCGTCAAATCCTTTGAGCGATTCCTACGGAAAAGCAGAAAAGGATTCAGGAGATGCTCATCATCATCTTTCCAAAGGAAAGAGAGACCGGAGTCCAGTTCCCAGGAATGCTACAACTGTGGGAAAACCGGTCATTGGGCCAAGGAATGCAGATCCAAATCAAAAGTGGCCGAGAAAAGTGACAAGGTAACTCCTCGCCGTTCCACCTCAGACAACAGCAAGAACAAGAGGAAGGCGTTCGTGACAAAGTACATCAATGGCTCAGAAGAAGAGAAGGAATCCTCGGATGATGAGCCAACTCCTAAGCCGAATGTCTGCCTCATGGCAAACACTGATGTACCTTCTATCTCTGAGCTCATGAGTAAATTAGAATCTCTTATTAGTGAACGTGATCATGAAAAGAATGAGAGACAAATAATTACTCAAATGTACAAAGATGTGGAAAGTCAGAATAAACGCCTTGAATTTACTATCACTAGACTTGAAAAGGACATAGCTGACTTCAGAGGAAAAGAGGCTTGGTATCATGATCTAAGACCTGAAAATCATCTGTTAAATACCAACCTAACGGGCCTAAAAGTTATTGTGAAATGACTCGAAAACGAACTGGAACAGAAAAGGGAAATAAATCGTAAGTGGCTAAAATCCGGGGAAATTGCCTCTTTCTTTAGGACTTATCCTGACAACATCCGAGTCAAACCTGGCCTAGGTTTAGAACCATCGACTTCCATAGCTCATGCTACTGAGTGCCCTCCGGATTTCACTCCAAAACTAACCAACTTATATCCTGTTAGTACATATAAACCGTTGGATGGTTTCATTTCAGGTGGCACCATAGTTTATGACTGTGGAGTTGAGGTTGTTACTGCACTTCCCGAAGCAGTAGCACCCGTAACTAATGATGAAGGGAAGGCTGCTGCAGTTAAAGCCAAAACTACAGCACCCAAAAAGAAAGGAAAGGCTAAGGCTGACGCATCTAGGGCCAAGAGCACGTCACCCAAACGCAATGGATTAGGCCACAGGGAACAGAGTAGAAAGTCTGTAAAATCTAAGAGACCTGTATCCCCTGTTTGTACTTCACATTATAGTGTTTGTTCCATCTGTAGGGAAATAGGTCATTATCACTATGCATGTCGGAGTTTATCTGATAACTGGCTTTGTAATCAAATTTAATCCAATAAAGATTTGTTTAATAAAAGGGTTTCTTCGAGCAAAACAAAATCTAAACCTCAAAGGAGTGTCTCTCCCAAGAAAACCCAAATAAAAGAAGCAGTTGAAATTAACAAGGTAAAGTCAACTTGGAGAGCTAAAAGTCCTAGCAAAATCAAATCCGGAACTATTGACAATACTGCTGCTCTCTCTAACCACCCGAAACAAGTTTGGGCACCAAAAGTGTAAACTGTTGTCTTTCAGGAGCATCTCTGGAATGCATTGCCGGATCACTTGAAGTTAAAGATTAATCAAAGCAAGTGGATCCTCGATAGTGGATGCTCCGGACATATGACGGGTGATCAGACTCTGCTCGTAGAAGTTAATGAAAAACGAGGTCCATCCGTTTCATATGGTGACAACAGCAAAGGTAAGACTGTCGGGTGTGGCACTTTAACTAACGGCTGTGTATCAATCACAAGAGTTGCACTAGTCAAAGGTTTGAAGCATAATTTGCTAAGTGTCAGTAATTTATGTGACAAAGGATTTACTGTTTCCTTTATGTCCAACTCCTGTACAGTAAGAGAAAACTTATTCGGAGATATTAAGTTATTCAGATCAAGAGATGGGGACATATACTCAGTGGTCTTAAGAAATAATTCTTTTGACCCTGTATGTTTCCTCACTAAAGCTTCAGATGAAGATAGTTGGTTATGGCACAAGCGATGCGCACATTTAAACTTTAAGACAATGTCTAAATTAGCGTCACTTGATCTTGTCACTGGTCTACCTAAACTCAAATTCTCCAAAGACACTCTCTGTCGAGAATGCTAACTGGGCAAACAGACCAAACATAGCTTTAAGAGCAAATCAGTTAATTCAATAACTACTCCTCTACAACTTCTTCATATGGACCTATGTGGTCCTATATCTGTTCCGTCACTAGCTGGTGCGAGATATACCCTAGTGGTTATCGATGATTTCACCAGATACACATGGGTGATGTTCCTGAAATCAAAGGATCAAACTTTTGAGCATCTAGTAGATCTCTTCAACTGGATAAGCAACTCACAAGGACTGAACATAAAGTGCATCAGGAGTGATCATGGTACAGAATTTGACTTTTCAGAAATGAGATCATATTGTTCTGAACAGGGCATACAGCATGACTTCTCTGCTCCCAGAACTCCACAACAAAATGGAGTAGCTGAGTGCAAGAATCGTACTTTAGTTGAAGCTGGTAGATCCATGTTAGTAGGGGCAACGCTTCCTCTCAGTCTATGGGCTGAAGCTGTGTCCACTGCCTGCTATGTTCAGAACAGAACTCTAATAAATAAATCTACCATGAAAACACCCTATGAGATGTGGAGAGGACGAAAACCTTCAATTTCACATTTCAGAGCTTTTGGGTGTACTTGCTATATATTGATAAATGGCAAAGAGATCCGGAATAAATTTGAACCAAAATCTGATGATGGGATTTTTGTCGGGTACTCATTACATAGCAAGGCTTATCGGGTCTTCAATAGAAAACTTTTTAAAGTTGAAGAATCTATCCATGTGACTTTTGATGAAGCTAACCTTGATTGGTCAAAAGTCGGTTCTTCAAGTTCTAATGTGCAGGTCATAGACAGCAACGTCGATTATTCAAAGTTTATGAATGTTCCTGTTACACATCTTGACCAACCACGTGGCATCAGCGAAGCACAAAGAAATTATATGGACGATGCTACGGATGACTCGGACTCCGGACTACCATTTAGCTCCGGACATACTCCTACGGATACCCAAAATTTTGGAGCACCTTCAAGTCCATCCGGACAAGTTAACACTGAAAGAAACAGTGTTGAAGAACCATCTAGTTCAACCGTACCTCTCAATACGGAAACATCTAGTCCGGACGAAGCTCAACCAGCGGATACAACTGAACCACCTAATCTGGAAGAGCTTCAAATTGTTCAAGATCATCCATCACATGCACGGAATTACAGATGGACCCGAAACCATCCCTCAGATCAAGTGATTGGTGATCCTACTGTTGGTATAAGAACAAGAGCAGCCACCTCCAACATGAGTCTTTACTCGTGTTTTCTATCTCAAATAGAACCAAAGGTGGTAGATGAAGCTCTTCAGGATTCAAATTGGATAGAAGCTATGCAAGAAGAGCTGAATCAATTTAAGAGAAATAATGTGTGGACCTTAGTACCAAGGCCAAGTCTCAGCAAGTCATTGGCGTTAAATGGGTGTTCTGGAACAAGCTTGATACGGATGGAATTGTAATCCGGAACAAAGCCAGACTGGTAGCCAAAGGATATCGTCAAGAAGAAGGAATAGACTATGATGAGACCTTTGCTCCAGTAGCAAGACTTGAGGCAATCCGGATGTTTCTGGCGTATGCTTCATATGAAAACTTCATAGTTTATCAAATGGACGTCAAGAGCGCATTCCTGAATGGAGATCTTCAAGAGGAGGTTTATGTAGAACAACCTCCCGGTCTCATTGAACCTAAAGCAGGACATCTAGTCTACAAACTTCGGAAAGCTTTATATGGTTTGAAGCAAGCTCCAAGAGCTTGGTACGACACATTGTCAAAATTCCTACTTGCTCACAACTTCCAAAAAGGGAAGATTGACACCACCTTATTTCTACGAAAAGAGAAAGGACACACTCTAATCGTACAGATATACGTGGATGATATCATTTTCGGATCAACGAATCCGAAGCTTTGTGAGGAGTTCGCTAAGTTGATGACAGGTAAGTTTGAGATGAGCATGATGGGAGAACTGTCCTACTTCCTCAGAATAGAAGTTAAACAATTTAAGGAAGGAATCTTCATTAATCAAGCTAAGTACACTCGCGATCTTATTAAGAAGTTTGGTATGGAAGGTTCATCTCCCGTCAAAACTCCCATGCCTGTCAGTGCCAAGTTAGATCCTGATGTGGACGGCATATCAGTAAATGTAACTGACTACAGAGGGATGATAGGATCCTTGCTATATCTCACAGCAAGTCGCCCAGACATTATGTTTGCAACTTGCATTTGTGGACGCTATCAGGCGAATCCCAAGGAGTCACATATGCTTCATGTTAAATGGATATTAAGGTATCTCAAGGGAACGATGAACTTGGGACTCTGGTACCCAAAGGAGTCAAACTTCACCTTATCCGGATACTCTGATGCCGACTTCGCTGGATGTCGCATCAACAGGAAGAGCACAAGTGGTACGTGTCGGTTTCTTGGAAATAGATTGATCTCATGGTTCGAAGAAAACGGAATTCCATATCAACCCTCTCGCCGAGGCGGAATATATAACTACTGGGAGTTGCTGCGCACAGCTACTCTGGATGCAAAGTCAACTTACTGACTACGGTTTCAACATGTCATCTATTCCACTCTACTGTGACAACACTAGTGCAATTGCTATTAGCAACAATCCTGTCATGCACCCTAAGACGAAGCATATTGAGGTCAGGTATCACTTCATATGCGACCATGTTCTCAAACATCACATTTCACTGGAACATGTTGCTAGTGAAGATCAACTGGCAGACATACTTACAAAGCCCCTACCTGATGCAAGATTCTCTGAACTACTCTTCCGATTAGGTATGCTTGACTTCTCTGCATAGTTTCACATTTAAATTACCCAACAGTATACTTACTATCAGAACATGCATTGTGCTTTTATTGAAAGTGGAAGATACATACTGATTTTAATGCTGATCATACTTACTGATTAACGGCTTCATGCTTCTGATATTAATATCAACTTCATTTTGGGAGGATGCTTGCGTTTCCCGACTAAAGTCGTTTAAGATAACATGATTAAAGTTTATATGATTTACCTCTTTCTGGTTTCATGATCTTAATTTCCACTAATCACCACATGACAACAGCATGTTCATTTAGATTACTCTATTAACATGTATAGTTGAAGAAATAAAATGGGTTAGCTCGGAATGCCTGGTGGATGAATACTCAATCGCAGTCTGGTCAGCTTCTGAAGTATAGTTTTCTAATAAGATAGACAGTCTTGAATTCTACAAATCGGAAATGTCAATCGAGAGGATTGCACAATCTACGGGGAGAAAATGCTTTATATATTATTCAGGTAATACCCCTCGTATATGTCTCATGACCTCTTTCCTAGTTGTCTATTTGAGGGGGAGCTTTTCATTAAGAGGATTAAATGATCTACGGGGGAGCAAGAATGAACCCCTAATATGTCTTGGATACTCCCTCCTCTAAACTTTTACTTCCTGGATCTGACTGGACATCTTGTTTTGGATCAGAAAAGTGGCATGCTTGGATGTATTTTCTTTCTTCAACCATGCATTTTAATCGGCTAATCACCTGCTTACTTTTGACATGTGTTCGCTTCCACATTTTTCACTCATGAATCCTAAATTGGCCAAATCATATGATCTTTAATTAATCTTAGCTACGTTGTTCAGCAAGACGGTTTCGTTATGTTGACCTATATGAACTTGTGTACGGTTATCTGACATATGCCCTGATTCAGTAATATTGTTCATTCTCACATATGTATATGTCTCTTACATGCTTTGCAATGCATAAGTTCTGTTTCTCATTAGTTCGGATTATGTCGTTTTTCACTGATTATTTTTCCTAATCCGTACTAATCCTTGCCTGTTAAGCTTTTGTATTTTTAGTTCATTTTTTTTTAGCTATAGGTTCAGATTCTCTTTGCAACCGTATCGATAAATCTAGTCCATAGTCTTGGATTTGAAGTATTGTGGTACTTCTCTTCTCTTCGACTTATTGACTGCAAAGGAATTTACTTTACTCTCTGACCGAACTCGGTCTACTACGGACACGGTCTACTTTTCATTCGGATACTCTTCCTCGACTATTATTTACTCCGGATGATTGTCGGTTCACTCCTCTGGACTGCTGACACAGTCTAATTGCGACAATCCAAGTCTTCCCATATGTCGCATGCTCCTGAGGAGGAATCATGATGATTCATTAAATGCAAATCTCGGGATGCACACACACTTCTCTGGATGGCAACCAGCTGTTACACTTATTTAGTCATGCGGTCTCCACGACATCGTTTCATTCGGAGGCGCATTGATATTCAGACTAATGACATTAGCTTGTCAAGCGGGTCCCTGTTTCACTCGCCAATTCCTAGACCTGCTAACATTTGCGGACTCGGTCTTATATGTTCTGATCATTCCTGCGAAGCACGAGTATTGCTTATTTCAAATCCCTAAACCTCTCATTGCTCCATCAATCGCCAAGACCTCACCTTTCCTCTTGTCCTTCAAATTTCATCTACAATGGCACCCAGAATCTCTCTTTCCGGCGTTAATCCTGGCCATCTGGTTGATTGGAGTGCTGTCTCTAATCCTCCGGATTGGTTTTTCTAGCTTCGCCCTCTCCTTGAAGCCTCGCATATACTCAACCTAATCTCCAATCCCGTCGATCTTCTTATCGACGACATCATTGAGTATTACCAACGGATTCGCTGCACCACCGATTCCATAATCTCCTATGTCCGCGGTGAATCCATCACCATCACTCCAGCTGTTCTCCGCGCTGCTCTCCACCTACCTCTTGGTGAACCACAGCGCCCAGATGCCGATCCAATGGCGGCTTCTATGGGTTGCACACAAAAAGGCAAGGAATACAAGGTGAAATCCTTCCAAGGTCGCTATCGATGTATGGCGACCATCTTGAGTCGATGCTTACTGGCTCGCACATCCGCCCTCGACTCCGTTCCGTACGACCTTCTCTTGGCCATGTACGGCGTTTTTGAAGGTCTTCCGATGGATTGGGGGATGTTCTTGTTTCGGTTGCTGCAGAATGGTCCCAAGAACCGTTCCTTCGGGTGCATCCTCAGCATTGTCTTCCAGCATCTTAATCCGGACCATTTTGCCCGATATGATGCTGTTCCATTTCCTCCGGCTTATTACCTTCGTTATCTTACGCCGGATGGGAACATGACAGCCCACCGACCATCTGCAGCTCTTCGCATTCTCCTTGCCTCGGCACAACAAGGCAGTTCAGTTGGTGACCCATTCGATAGCCAAGCCCCCGACGTCAGTTCTGCACCCCGATCCTCCCGGATTCGGTCCGTTGCAGCACCTTCTCATTCTCGGGCCTCCCAGCACAGCGTTCGTGCCGACCCATCTGAGGTTGCGGGGCCATCTCAGTGCAGTGCCCCTAAAGCTGTTTCCTCAGCCCCCTCTGCTGTGGATGTCCCCACTCCCTCCTCCTCCGCTGTTGCTGCCGCGGTTGATACCGCTGTTGTGGCCGCCACTGCTGATGTCCCGGCCTCTTCTCTGGAAGCCCCTTTGCCTCCCCTACCTCAACCCCGAGATTACCTTGACCATCTCTCCGCCGACACCTTAACGGACCTATGGCTCCATTTTAGCCTTGCCCACACCGCCTCCATTCCTGACAACGATCTTCGGGTGTTTTACACACGACATACCCAATCCCTAGAGACAATGCTCATCTGGAACTTGGATCACAGCTTTCTTACACCGGCCTCCATTCCAGATGTGGCGTTCACTACTCCCTCCAGCCCAGTTCATTCCACCCGGGGTCCTTCTCCTGCTAAGGCTGGCCCCTCTTCTCCTGCTGCTGCCATTCCCGTGGTTGACCTCTCTAGTCAAAGCGGGTCAGCTGCTCCGGATGCCCCTTCTGCTGCTGCTGCTGATACTCCTGTGGACTCCTCTGCCCAGTGCACTCCTGCTCCTGTTCATGCGGGGGAGTCCTCCAAAGCTCCGGAGTTGGTCCTTGGGCGTGCCTCTTTTGGCACGGTCCACTCCGACGCTGTGCTCTCCGCCCAGCTGGACCGCCACGCCCAGGCTCAGAGCGCCCAAATTTCCGCCATCGCCGCCAAGGTTGATGCACACGGCGCCTAACTCCTCTCCACTCTCACTGACTCCTCCACCTCTATGGAGCAGAAAATGGATCTAGTCGCCTCGTCCGTTCATTCACTATCTACCTCCTTCGCGGACCTGGCACACACGATGGCTCGCCCTCCCGTTGCTTCCCGGCGATCTGCCAAACCGGGGGAGAAATTGTCATCTGATCCTGCTCCTTCTGCACCACAACCATTTACTCGGGCTGAGAAGCGGCCTGTCACTTCAGTGCTTCAAGGAGTTCAAATTCCCAAATGAAGCCGCTTCTCTCAACCAAGCTCCTCTACTGCAGCTCCAGTTCCTCCTCCATCCTCCTCATCCGCAGCCAACACCTTCCTCCCATCATATGCGGCGTTTGACCCTTCTGATGCGGATGGAAGTGTTCGCAAAGCAATGAAGTCCTATGCAGCGTCTTCTGCTGAGAGAAGATGTCTTTCTGAAATGTACCCTTTCTCCCAGGACGACATTCAGACTCTTTGTTTGGAGAAAGGACTCTTTACTACAGAAGACATTGACAACTTCTCGAGGGCTGCTAAAATGGAGATGAGGCTGTTTCCATCTCTATACAAGGACGGGCACTTGTTTGAAGTTCTGCCGTGTTGGAATTAAGGCTATCTTCCCAGTGTGGATCTAATTCAGTCCTTCATCGACGGAACTGCTGAGGATAGCAAGCCATGGAAAACTCTCTCAACTATCCTCATTCCGTATCGGATCATGTCGCCACACTTCATGATGGCTGTCTTCATGATTCCGTCCAAGCAAATGATTCTCATTGATTCTCATCAGATAGTGGAGCACTTTGTAAGAAAGAATCAATGGGAACCACTGTGTCTCAGGCTGACTGAAGCTGTGAAGAAAGCTGGTTTATATGAAGAGTTGGGCATCACACCCTTGGGTCCAACTGAGAAGCTGAAGGCGACATTCCGGGGAAAGAAGCAAGTGCCACAACAGCCGGATGGAGATAGCTGCGGGGCCTTTGTCTGTTACTTCATCAAGTCATTTTTGACTATGGACAAATCGTGGAGCCAACACACTACTTATACGATGAAGCAGACAATGGAGCTTAGAGAGAAGGCAGCAACTATGATCTTCAAGTATAGTAAGCCTTATGTACCTTAGTGAAAATCTTGTATTAAGGCTGAATTATACTTTGTTGCTGATAAATGAATTTGGTTGTGATGCGTATTCTGTATGTTATCTTTTTGCACTGCTTACCAGATCAGATTACAAAGGGTTTGGGCATATCCACAATTGGGGGAGATTGTTGGATCAAACCCAGAATTTGGATAATGCTGATCAAGCCTTATGTAATTTGATCTGAGATCTCTTGTGTTTATTTGATCATTGCAGAAGATATGTTATTAATCCGGAGATACACTAGTGAGAGCAAAGCTAAGGACAGGATACATAATCCTGATCCGGACAAGAGTGAGTGTCATCAAACACTTGGTAACTAACCAAGTCATCAATACATACGGAATAAGGAACATTCGTGTGGATTAAGAACTTAAAAGCTACGGATTGCGGAATATGTTCCTAAGTGCCTCAAATGGACTAAGTCAGACTAATGCGGAGTAAGAGTCTTGGTCAACAAGGTCACACGAAGCAAAAGGTTTGAAAAGGAGTTAAAAAGTTAAGTCTTCCCTCCAAGCGAACTAAAGTGAAGAAGACACGGAGTAAGGCATCCGAGTCTTTCATACATACGGAGTAAGGAAATATTGATGCGGAATAAGGATCCGAGCCTTTATTCACACGGAGTAAACAAACTAGATGCGGAGTAAGGAATCCGGACAACTTACTCATACGGAGTAAGGAAGCGCTAGTACGAGGTAAGCACTCCAATCCCTTAGACTCGCCTGGAGTAAGGAACTTACATACGAAGTAAGGAATTTACATACGGAGTAAGGAACTTACATGCGGAGTAAGGAAGCACTGATACGGAATAAGTCATTCGACCTTTTAAGACTCGCCCGGAGTAAGGAACTTACATACGGAGTAAGGAACTTACATGTGGAGTAAGGAAGCGCTGGCACGGACTAAGGATTCCAGTACTAAACAGATACGGAGTAAGCAACCACTGACACGGAGTAAGGTTCTGAGCTTCATTAGCAACGGAGTGAGGAGAATTACACTGAACCAAGAAGATACTACTTCAACTCACCGCATTTAATGTTATCAGCTCGTGGCGTCCCGATATAAGACAAATTTATTGAGAATCTGAAGAATCTTACACGTGGATCATCCAGATATGTGGACACAACCTCAATTGTATTTGGGAACTCACAAATGCACTTATACTCTTCAAACCCAAGATCTTAAGCTCCATAAACCGCAGCAGTCAAGGCAGAGAGATTACCGAGGAATAGTTAGTGCTGAACGCATTCCGGAACTACAAGTTCCAAGGTTGTCTCTTAGGAATGTTTGTATAAATATTCATATTTGTATATTTGTAAGAGATGGTGATACAGTGTATGAGCCTAAATTAACCCTGTGTATGCACAAGAGCTCAAGCATACAATCTAGGCTAGTGTGTGAATCTTTTTGTAAAACAGAGTGTAAGAGAGTTGCTTCTATTTTGTTGTAATTATCTCTTGATAATAAAACAAAATACTTCCACTATCTGGTTATCTTCCGCAGTGATTCTATCACTTAACTAGATCAGTGCCGTGCCTTAAGAGTGTAAAAGAGTTTCGATAAGAGCCTATTCACCCCCCCTCTAGGCTCCAAGGGACCATCAGTGTGGTTGCGAGTGTATGTTGCCAGGGTGCCTGGACCCATTTACATTATAACCATTAAGTCTCTCCACATTTAAGTCTACTTAAGTTACAATGTAAATAGCGAAATAACCCCCATTTGGATTCAAATAAAAATACTAGAAAATTAAATTCCCACTCCTTCAAAGTGTGATTTTTGGGAATTAGTACTGAATTTTGGAAAAATCCAGTTTTCAGTCCGAGGTGACCATTTGCGCACCTAGGTGAGACGTCTCAGAAAAATCCCCAAAAATCAGATTATCTTAGTTAAGATATTGGGAGCCAATGCCGAGACTTTTTGTTTCAAGAAAACAAGTTCTACGAAAATCCTCTCTCTTGGTCAAGACATGAGGATAGAGTTGTGAACTCAAGTGGTCATGTGGACTTGTGAAGTTACCTTGGTAAGCCTAGGAGGCTATTATTGAGGGCCTGAGAAGTGAGAGGTGTTCAGAGCCTAAGAGGCTACTATACCTGAGAGGTAATATAGTCATGTACCTTAGAGGTAATACTGTACCTGAGAGGTAAGGTGGGGCTTGAGGTAATAATGTACCTGAGAGGTAATAAAATATGGTGCCGAAGAGGCAATGCTATGCCCGAGGGGCAATACGATGCGTGAGAGGCCATACTATGCCTGAGAGGCAATATTGTGCCTGAGAGGAAACGTTGTGTCTGAGAGGCCATACTATGCCTGAGAGGTAATATAGTATTGTACTTGAGAGGTAATATAAAATATTGTGCCTAGGAGGCAATGTTGTACCCGAGGGGCAATACTATGCTTGAGAGGCCATATTGTTCCTAAGAGGAAATACTATGTATGGGCGGTAAGACTAAGCCTAGTGTACTGTTATGGTTATGGTTAGCTTGTATGTTGACGGTTATGGTTATGGTTAGCTTGTATACTTACGTGTACTGTGTGGGACCTTTGGGTCTGTTGTGATATGCTATGTTCGCTTGTATGCCTGTGTGTGAGTCTATGTGACATGTGCGACTCTTATGTCCATGTGAGATATTAATTGTGCCCGATGACATATTCGGTGGTTGAGTTTGAGCTGAGTTGAGCTCAGTACGGATGTACCTCTGCGTGCATGTGATAGGTGGCTAAGGCCCCTCAGTTTGTGATGTACCCTATTGGGTGAGGCTATGACTTGATGAGCTTGTCGAGTTGATATGATCTTGTGAAGGATCATGGAGACTATGCCCTAAGTTGATGTGGATCCTGTTTAGGATTGTGGTGCATATGTTGGGTCCTCACTGGGTCTGTCTCTTGAATCGGAATAAAATGCGTCAATTTGGTTAATCGGTCCACAATAACCCATATAGTGTCATGTCCCCTAAAACGAGGAAGTCTAGTGACAAAGTCCATGGTTACGTGGTCCCATTTCCACTCTGGCACAGGCAATGACTGCAACTCACCAGCTAATCTCAAGTGCTCTGCTTTGATCTGCTGACAAGTCAAACACCTCCTCACATAATCAACAACGGCCTTCTTTAGGCCTGGCCACCAATACTGCTTCCTCACGGCATGGTGCATCTTGGTCCCACCAAGATGTACAGCTAACCAGGACTGGTGAAATTCTCAAAGGACCTCCTCCTGAAGAGAAGTGGGAACTATCAGTCTACCCCGATACCGCAGTAAGTGCTCTGTATCCTCAGTCCAATCAAAAGATGCCTGCCCTATCTGAATCCTGTCCCTAATGACCTCACAGTCAACGTCCCCCAGCTGATCCTCTATGATTCGGTGCTACAACTCTGGGACTGCTACAACAACACTGAGCATCCCTCGCCCATCACTGGTCACCATCTGCAACCTCATCATTGCCAATTGGTCCATTATTTCCCATTCCTTAATGGCACAATGGGCTACCACAGCCCTGCTCTTCCTACTCAGAGCATCTGCCACCACATTACCCTTCCCAGGGGTATACAGCATATCAAACTGAAACTACTGCAAGTACTCCACCCACTGCCTCTGTCTAAGGTTGAGGTCTCGCTAAGAAAAGATATACTGCAAGCTCTTATGGTTTGTATATACCACAAATTTCTCCCCAAGGAGATAATGCTTCCAACTCTTTAGAGCAAAGATCACCGCCGCCAACTCCAAATCATGCGTGGGATAGTTCTGCTCATGTGGTCTCAACTGCCTAGACCCATAAGCAATCACCTGCTGACTTTGCATCAACACACAACCAAGTCCCACCTTGGAAGCATCACAATACACCTCGAAAGGTACACCCTCCTGTGAAAAAATCATGATAGGTGTTGAGGTCAATCGTGCCTTCAGCTCCATGAAAGCACTCTCACAAACATCAGACCAAACAAAAGGAACTCCCTTCCTGGTCAAGTTCGTTATCGGAGCTACCAACCTGGAAAAATCCTCCACAAACCTCCGATAATAGCCTGCCAAACCAAGGAAGCTATGAACCTCAAACACATTCGTGGGCCTATTCCACGACATAACCGCCTCAATCTTTACAGGATCCACTGTGATACCCTCCGAAGTTACCATATGTCCAAAGAAGTTCACCTATTGTAACCAGAAGTCACATTTTGTGAACTTCGCATACAACCGGTGCTCTCGCAACATCTGCAACACAACCTGCAAATGCTCCTGATGCTCCCTCTTGGTCGCTGAATAGACCAAAATATCGTTGATAAACACCACAATGAACATATCTAAATATGGAGCAAACACCTAGTTCATCAATCCCATAAACACTGCTGGAGCATTCGTAACCCCAAATGGCATCACAAGCCACTCATAATGCCCATAACGGCAACTGAACGCGGTCTTAGGGATATTTGCCTCCATAACCCTCAACTGATGGTATCCAGATCTCAAGTCTATCTTGCAAAACCATCTCGCACCTTGAAATTGATCGAACAGATCATTGATCCTCAGTAATGGATACCTGTTCTTTATAGTCACCTGGTTCAGCTTCCGGTAGTCTATACACAGCCGAAGTGAACCATCTGCCTTCTTGGCGAACAACACTGGAGTGCCCCACGGTGAGCTACTCCGCCTAATAAAGCCTCGTGCCAATAGATCATCTATCTGTCTCTTGAGTTCTCTAAGCTCTGTCGGTGCCATCCTGTAGGCTGCTAACCTGATTGGTGTTGTCCCTGGCAACAACTCGATCAAAAACTCTACCTCCTTCACGGGTGGCAAACGGACCAAGTCCTCGGGAAACACATTCGGGAACTGATCTTCAATGGGTGGCAAAACAGCCTTCCCCTCTCTCCTCCTATCAACCAACGTCAAGCTGGCTAACTGGTGGGTCACATCACCTGACTCATGCCTCAAAGGTCCCAACCTGCATGCTGTAAAGACCCGTATCAGTGTGTGATTGGAGTTAGGCCTGAATGGAGTTTGAAATATTTCTTCAACAGCGTGGCTTTAGCGTGAGCGTTTGGGTTATTATTAATATTATTTTAATATTTGAATTTTATTAATATGCATTATTATTATTGATTTTAAATAATTATTAATATTAATTATTATAATTATTACTAATTATATTATTATTATTATTATTGTTACTATTAAATCTAATAAATGATGATATAAAAGGAGGAATTAGGGTAGAAACCTTATATTCGGTTGTGCGCAGAGTTTGGTAGGGAAGAGCAGTTGGTTTGAAGCCACTATCCCATTCAATCAGTTCTTCGATACAAAATCCAGGTAGGTGTTTCCTTGTTTTCACCATTTGTTTGAACGCTTTGAGGGTTTGTGTTGAAGTTTTGATTACACATGTATATAGGTATATGAATATATAGTTAAATAGCCATTTATGTGTACGTTTGGCGTAGGGAAGACACGACGACGTCGTCATTTCCCGTTGATCGAGCGCACGCTGCTTGCCGGCTTGGGAAGGACGGAGCTCAGCGGCCGCATCTGTGCCATTGCCGCGTGCCATGCGCTGACAGAGAGGGACAGTGGAGACGCGTTCCACGCAGAGGAGGTGGAAGAGGGAGGAGGCGGCCACTGATGCCCGTGGCGCAGCCTCGCACGACGCGCGACCCGCGCGCTCCGTCGTGCGCCACGCACCCGCGCCCGTGTGCTCTGCCGTGCGCCCTGCGTGCCGCTCACGAGGGGTGCGAAGGGAGGAAGAGGGGCGGCGGCCTACGCTGCCGCCTGGAGACCCGTCCGCGCGCCTCAGTTGCGTGGAGGGTGTAGGGGGGCAGCGGCCACCATGCTGTCCTCGGGACCAGCGCCAGCCCTAACGGGCTGGCGAATTGACACCGACCGGCCCTCCTTATGGGCCGGTTTTCTTTTTCTCTTTTATATATATATATATAGATAAATATATATATGTAAATATTTACATATATATTTATATATATTTTAGGTGAAGTAGTAATAATAATTAAATATATAAATAATTAGAGATTATTAGAGGTAAGTAGATAAATAATAAACAAAAAGGGTGTTCCCTGGGCTTGATATTGTAGTTTCTTGTTATAAATGTTATTTGGAATCTGCTATACTTGTTGGTGTTATACTTGTTATTTGTGGCACGTTATTATTGGTCTGGATGTAAACTCTTAAATGTCTTATATGTATATTGAGCATTTAATTTAACACTCGTTTAATTTAATGCATGTGAGTTGGTGGTGATTTGGTGGTGGAGTTTGTTGGGGGTAATCGCGGGTCCCACATAGGGCTAGCAAGATGCCACAGGTCCCCTATGTGGCTGGTTATCTCAGGTCCCATATGTGGCTGGTTGTCAATAGGGACACCATGGGTCTCACATATGGCTATTTTGGGAAAAATTGAGATCCTTTGAGATTGGGTGTGAGGTTATGGACGGTTGGGTTTTTTTTGTAAGCAGTTTTGATGACGTAATTGTGATATATACGTTGCTCATGGTATCTTTTTTTGTGTAATGTAAGATATTATGTTCCGTTTGTTTAACGTAGGTACTCTGTGATAGAGTAAGACACTACACATGCACAAGTATACACTACTTATATAAACTTAAGGTTTTGTGTGAGGGGTTAGTAGAGATAGGGATCACCTACTGGGCACTCGTGCTCACCCTACTTTATTTCTATTTTTCCTACAGGTTATAAGGAGTAGCTGGTGGGGCCTTAGCAGAGCTGGTTGGAGCATTTTCGATGTAGGGTTCATTTTATGGACTTATTCCCTATTTGATTATTTTCTATTCCGGACTTGGGTCCGTGACAAGTACATTAACTTGATTTACTAGACCTTATTATTCTATGTTTATGAGTGATGATTCATTTTAGTAATATTGATTGCACTGGAATAATTATTCATTGGTAAGTACAATGCTACACCCGTTGTAGTATTGTAAAGGATAGGAACTGTCACCAACCCCTCGACCCCTGGATTGGGCGTGAGGGGCGTCGTGTTCCCAATTCCATGGTTTTCGGAATTTGGGGGCGTGACAAGTTGGTATTAGAGCATGGTCTAGTGGACCTAGGTTAGTGAGGGGTGGTTGATAGACACTTAGTAGCTTGGAAGACTATAAGGAGGGCGCCTGATCAACGTAGTCCTTATACGTGTTCTAGGTTAACTAAGGCTTCATCAGATCATCCTAGGAAGCATTTGGGTTGGGTGCATACATGCTGCATGACTGTGTGCATATCTAGGCACTAGAAATCATCTGCTAATGATGCTTTAATGATGTGCTTGTATTGATGTTTTTTAAGAACAGTAACCAAAGCTAAATGACTCGTAGACTAGTAGACTCGTAGACTTGTAGCACACAAAATTGTAGAGTCCCCATAAATACTTAAGTCAATTAACAAAACTTAAATTGCCACTAGACTCGAAGACTCGTAGAGTCGTAGAGTCAAAACCTTCGAACACTGTTAAGAAAATAGGACTCGTTGACTCGTAGATCAAAAGTCGCAGAGTCGAAGCCTTCAAACAGTGTAGAGAAAACCGGACTCATAGACTCGTAGACTCGTAATTTGAAGGTTGAAGAGTTGATGCTATAAAGACTGGCAAACAAATGAAATTGTAACTCAAGAGTTGTAGAGTCGTAGACTCGTAGACTTAAGGGACACAGTCACTATAGAGAAATTGCCGCACTTCTAGACTCGGAGATCGATGGCGGAGAGTTGTCGCTAAAGGGTTGTAGCTATATAGAAACTCAGTTTATGAGCCTCTGTGAAAGACTAAGGAAGAAAAGCGAAGTTGAAGACTCGTAGAGTCGAAGATTTTCAGACCACTTAGTCAAACATAGTAAACTGAGAGACCCGAAGGTCGTAGACCCGTAGAACTAGGGTCGTAGACTCGTAGCTACAATAACAGGTAGATTAGATGGACTCGAAGAAGTCACTCTAAGCGTTATTCGAAGAGTCACAGACTCGTAGAGTCATAGACTTGTAGAGTCGTAGACTTTAGTTAACAAAGTGACACAAAAGGCCAATCCAACCTGAACTCTAGGCTCGAGACTCGAAGATGTGAGTCGTAGACTCACAGAAACACCATAAAGCCTAAATCCGAACTTCGCAACCTTCTATAGGTGTTAACTAAAATCTTCGAGTCGTAGAACCTAAGAGGCATCTACCTCCGAGGCAAACTCATAACCCTAAACACAGCCACTTAGCGATATTGTCAGCTAGGGTTTGTACAGCAAGTCTTCGCCGTCCCGAGCAGTTGAGCTCATTAATGACACATTAAATGCTGCCAACTACCATCCACGGATGAATGGCCAAGATCGACTGCATGCCAAATACACAGTATGGGCATCTGATCTGCAAATCAAAGCAGATCAACCCATCCCCTGACATTCTGCATTTTCAGTGGCGGGAAGTCAGTCTGTCGGGATGGACATCATGGCGCACGAGCACTTTAATCTTAAAAATATATCTCTCATGCACTTAATGACAAAATTGAGAGTTTAACCTCTCTCTCAAAAGAAGGAAACACACAGAACACAAGAAAATGGTTCTGACTGACTTAGAGAAAAACAAGACTAAGCAGAACTAAATGTGAGAGAGTTCCAACACAAGAGAGAGAGAGACTTAGAGAGAGAAATTGAAGAAGTGTTGTGCGCCATGATGTCAGTGAGCAATCTGTTTGAGTATTCACGAATCTCTTGTTCATCAAAGATCTAGCACTTTCATTAAGTCTTGATCTCAGTGTTGTTAGTTTTCCACACTTCGATCTATCATAAACCATCTCTTTCACGACTGAGATCTGCTGAGAAAAGAGCATTTACTCTTATCTCAGTTTTGTCTGATAGTTCATTATCACTCACTTTATCCCTATAATACTTCTGTCATCTTCTCCATAAATACTTCCATCATAGTCATCTATAGCAGGAATTCAAAAACCAGCTAACAGTCTAACTTCCGCGCACGAAGAGAGTCCATTCACCCCCCCTCTAGACTCACTTTGGGACCTACATGTGCCACAGGTGGTGGGAAGCTGTAAAGCATGTTCACGGGAGCCAAATGGCATGGGAGGCCTTCGTGGAGCTCTTCTACACAGAGTATTTCCCTCACTCTGTGCAGAAAACAAGGCGACGGGAGTACTACACACTGGAGCAGGGCAGTCGAACTATGACAGAGTATGTCACTGCTTTCACTTAACTAGGGAGATTTGCCCCATATTCATGGAAGGTTGAGGCTTATAAGACCTGGGATTTCATTGATGGGCTGAGACCGTCACTTAGGAGGGGATTGAACATGATGGAATTGACTACGTATAGTGATGCGGTTAACAAGGCACTTATTGGAGAGCGGGACTTAAAACAAATCAGGACTTAGAGAACAGGGAACTCATCGGGGCCTAGCCAGAAGAGGCCAAGAGAGGAGCAGACTGAGGGATAGGGGGACAGGAGGCTAGTGCCCAAATCTTCATATTCGGGGAACTCAGGTAGTAGTTCTACCTCACGGTTTTTAGGGACGTGTCGATCCTGCGGACTTCGGGAACACAAGGAGGCAGATTGTAGGCGGAAGAGTGGCAACCCACTCAAGTGCTTTCGATGTGGGGGACTGGGACACCGGATAGGAGAGTGTCCTTCTGCCAATTCAGCTAGTGTTGCGAGGCCACATCGACCTCGTGACCAAGGCCAGAGGAGCGGGGCTCAATACCAGAGACCAGCTTAGTCAGGACAGTTAGTACAGGGACGACCTGCTACATAGCAGCCTCAGCGGGAGGCCTAGGCTCAGAAGGGACAGAATGATCGTGCTATGACGAGTCAAGCTAGCGACAGTGTTTAGAAGGGGAGGAACTATGCTATCACTGATAGAGAGGCAGAAGTTCCACCAGTTGACGAGGCGAGTCAGGGGCCAGCTGCGGTGAGAGGTACGATTTTGGTTTCACGCACAATTTGTACCGTTTTAATTGATACTGGTGCTACTCACTCATTCATTGCACACTCCACCATAGAGGGATTAGAGTTGGATTGTACTACTGTTGATCAGCCCCTTATGGTTGATACACCCGTAGGGGGCCTGGTGGTGATTGATAGGGTCTGTTCAGGATGTGAGGTTACTCTAGGAGGTGTCGACCTCCGGTGTAACCTATTTGTGATGCACTTTGATGCCTTTGATGTGATTTTGGGTATGGACTAGTTGACCCATGTAGAGGCTATGATTGAGTGTTATAGATGTTGAGTAACCTTCCTTACACCAGAGGGGACTCGGGGTACCTTTGTGGGTGAATGGTCTGATGATGCATGCAAGCTGGGGCCTTTGAGGCAAGGATGGGGTGGTGTAACCCATCAGTTGACCAGTCTAACACTAGTTGACCCCTAGCAGGAGAGTAAGGCGGTGTTACCCAAGGTGGTGGATCAGTTTCCTGATGTGTTTCCCGAGGACTTGGTTGAATTACCACCAGAGAGAGAGGTGGGCTTTTCGATAGAGTTGGTACCCGAGACAGCACCTATTAGATTGGCAGCTTACAGGATGGCACTAGTTGAGCTCCGAGAGCTCAAGAGACAAATAGATGACCTTTTGGCGTGTGGTTTTATTAGACGGAGTAGTTCGCCTTGGAGTGCTCTGGTGTTATTCGCCAAAAAGGCGGATGGTTCGCTTTGGTTGTGTATCGACTACCGACAATTGAACCAAGTGACAGTGAAGAATAGATACCCCCTACCAAGGATTGATGATTTGTTTGACCAGTTCATGGGTGCCCGATAGTTTTCTAAGATTGATTTGAGATCTGGATACCATCAGCTACATGTGCGAGAGGTAAACATCCCGAAGACAGCCTTCAGTTGCAAATATGGCCATTATGAGTGGCTGGTGATGCCTTTCGGACTCACAAATGCCCCGTTGGTATTCATGGGATTGATGAACTAGATCTTTACACCCTATCTCGATCAGTTCATGGTAGTCTTTATTGATGATATCCTAATTTATTCCCGGACAGAGAGTGAGCATGAGGAGCACTTATATGTGGTGTTGCAGACGTTGAGGGACCATAGATTATACGCAAAGTTCACAAAATGTGACTTTTGGCTGCAGCAAGTGAAGTTCTTAGGGCATGTGGTATCCTCTGAGGGTATTATAGTAGATCCTGGCAAGATTGAGGCCGTGATGTCATGGAAGCACCCAACAAATGTTTTTGAGATTCGAAGTTTTCTGGGGTTAGCAGGTTATTACAGGAGGTTCGTTAAGGACTTCTCCCGATTAACTGCACCGATGACTGGCTTGACCCGAAAGGGGGTACGGTCTAACTGGTCGGATGCTTGTGAGGAGGCTTTCAGTTAACTGAAGGCCAGATTGATTTCAGCACCTATCCTGGTCCTACCACAGGAGGGTGTACCCTATGAGGTTTATTGTAATGCCTCTAATGTTGGATTGGGTTGTGTGGATTGGATTGGGTTGTGTACCCTTTATCTCCTCAAGACATTGACTATTAGTTCTGAGACGGGCTTGCTTACCACAGAAGACATAGACAACTTCTCTTGGGCAGTTAAGATGGAGATAAAGCTGTTTCCGTCTCTATACAAGGAGGGACATATGTTTGATGTCCTACCATGTTGGAATGAGGGCTATCTTCCAAATGTAGCCCACATTCAGACTTTCATTGATGAAACTGCTGAGGATAGCATACCCTGGAAATCTCTCTCATCTATCCTCATTCCGTACCGGATCATGACACCGCACTTCATGCTGGCTGTTTTTATGATTCCGTCCAAGCAGCTGATCTTAATTGATTCTCATCAGATTGTGGAAAACAATGTAAGAAGAAATCAATGGGAGCCATTGCGTCTTCAATTGACGGAAGTCGTAAAGTAATCTAGACTTTATGAAGATAGGGGCCTAACTCCATTAGGTCCAACTAAAAAACTGAAGGTGACGATCCAGGGCAAAAAGCAAGTGCCGCAACAGCCCGATGGAGATAGCTGTGGAGCATTTGTCTGTTTCCTCATCAAATCTATTGTAAAGGTGGATAAAAGCTGGAACACTATCCAAGCTTATATGAAGGAGTAGACAATGGAGCTAAGGGAGAAAGCAGCAACGATAATCTTCAAGTATAGTAAGCCTTATGTACCTTAGTGAAAAATTGTATAAAGGCTGTATTGTACTATGTTGCTGCTTAATGAAAATGGAAGTTATTTCTTTTCCGTATACTATTTTTTTGCTGTGATTACGAGATTAGATTACAAAGGGTTTTGGCATATCCATAATTGGGGGAGATTGTTGGATCTAGCCCAGAATTTGGATGATGCTAACAAAATCCTATGTAATTTGATCTGTGACGTTTGTTGATTTTCATCTTGAGTTATTGCAGAAGATATGATCTTAATCCGGACCTACACTCGTAAGAGCAAAGCAAAGGACATGATACATAATCCTGATCCAGACAAGAGTGAGTGTCATCAAATACTTGGTATATAACCAAGTCTTTACTTCTTACAGAATAAGGATCCTTCGTGCGGACTAATCACTAAGTGCTACAGACTAAGGAAACTGCGTCTAACACCTTAAATGGACCAAGTCAAATAGATGCGGAGTAAGAATCCTAGTCTACAAGTTGCACGGAGTAAGACATAGTTATTGCGGAGTAAAAGGCTAAGTCTTCCACTCAAGCGGACTAAGGAAAGGAAGACACGGAGTAAGAAATCCGAGTCTTCTATACATGTTGAGTAGGGGTGTAAAACGAGTTGGAGCGGGCCAGGCTGATCAAGGCTCAGTCCATTTAAAACACGGCCTATATGGGCTGGCCCGTTTAGGCCCGGCCCGTGCGAGTTACGGGCCAGCCCGTGGGCTTTTTTTATTATTTTATTTTATTTTTTATATAGCTTTAATTAAGTAATAAGATTTCATATATGAATAATTATAAAAAAATTGAAATAATATTAGTTATATTCAATTTTATTAATTAATTTTAAATTTTAAAATAATAAAATAATAAAATGAAAATAAAAAAAATACGGGCAAGCCCGCGGGCCCCCGCGGATCCCTACGGGCCAGGCCAGGCCGAGCCTTGGCTAGTCCGTTTAAAACGCAGGCCTAAACGGGCTGGCCCGCTCACGGAGTAAGGGAACTAGATGCGGAGTAAGGAATCCGAACCTGTTACTCAAGCAGAGTAAGGATATACTGATACGGAATACGAAACTCTCACGGAGTAAGAAAGCACTGATGCGGAGTAAGCACTCCGTCCTTCTCATTCGTATGGAGTAAGGAATCGCTGACATGGAATAAGGATTCCACTGCTGAATTGATACAGAGTAAGCAATCACTAACACGGAGTAAGGATCCGAGCTTAATTAACATGGAGTAAGGAACCTTACACCAGATTAAGAAGTCGTTGCTTCAACTTATCTCTTTGCATTTAAAGTCACCAGCTCGTTGCGTTCCAATATAAGACAAACTCGTTGAAAACCTAAAGTATCTTACACGTGGATCATCCGGATATATGGACACAACTTTGACTGAACTTGTGAACTCGCAAATGCACTTATGCTTTGCAAACCTAAGACCTTGAGCTCCACATCCGCAGCATTTAAGGCAGAGAGAATTTCAAGGAACAGTCAATGTGCACATAGTCTGGAACAACAAGTTCCAAGACTGTCTCTCAAAGATGTGTTATATATAATATAACCTTGTACATTAAGCAAGAAAAAAAAAAGGAGAAGTTGTTGATGTTCGTGAGTTTGTAATAAGCTAGTGTATACTAGAGCTCATTAAGACAATAGAGGCTAGAGTGTGAGCTTAATTAACATGGAGTAAGGAACCTTACACCAGATTAAGAAGTCGTTGCTTCAACTTATCTCTTTGCATTTAAAGTCACCAGCTCGTTGCTTTCCAATATAAGACAAACTCGTTGAAAACCTAAAGTATCTTACACGTGGATCATTCGGATATATGGACACAACTTTGACTGAACTTGCGAACTCGCAAATGCACTTATGCTTTGCAAACCTAAGACCTTGAGCTCCACATCCGCAGCATTTAAGGCAGAGAGAATTTCGAGGAACAGTCAATGTGCACATAGTCTGGAACAACAAGTTCCAAGACTGTCTCTCAAAGATGTGTTATATATAATATAACCTTGTACATTAAGCAAGAAAAAAAAAGGAGAAGTTATTGATGTTCGTGAGTTTGTAATAAGCTAGTGTATACTAGAGCTCATTAAGACAATAGAGGCTAGAGTGTGAGGCATTTTGTAAACAGAGTGAAAGAGAGTCTTACAGTAGATCTAAAAGCTTTATAAGCTTTAATCTGCTTCTATTTTGTTGTACTTATCCTTTGATAATAAAACAAAATACTTCCACTATCTGGTTATCTTCCGCATTGATTCTATCTCTTAAACAGATAAGTGTAGTGTTGGTCCCTGAGAGCCTAGAGGAGGGGGGGGGGGTGAATAGGCTCTTTGCAAAACTCTTTCCTTCCTCTTTGGCACAACACCTATCTGGTTAAAAGATGGAATCAATGCAGAAAATAACCAGATAGTGGAAGTAATTTGTTTTATTATCAAAAAGATAAGTACAATAAAATGGAAGCAGATTAAAACTTAAAGAGCTTTTAGATCTACTCACAACTCTCTAACACTCTGTTTACAATGCACTCATACTAGCCTCTTTGATCTTCTTGAGCTCTATTTCATTCACCAAGAGACAATCTTGGAACTTGTTGTTCCGGACAATGTGCACAATTACTGTTCCTCGAAATCCTCTCTGTCTTAAGTGCTGCGGATATGGTGCTCAATGTCTTGGGTTTGCAAAGCATAAGTGTGTTTATGAGTTCCCAAGTTCAGTGTAAGTTGTGTCCACATATACAGATGATCCACGTGTAAGATGCTTTAAGTTCTCAATGAGTTTGTCTTACGTCGGGAAGCAGCGAGTTGGTGACTTTGAATACGAGGAGATAAGTTGAAGCAGCGTCATCTTGAATCCGGTGTAAGGTTGCTTACTCCGTGTTAAACTGAGCTCGAATCCTTATTCCGTAGCAATGATTGCTTACTCCGTATCAATTTTGAATTGGAATCCTTATCCCGAGTAAGTGCTTCCTTACTCCGTATGAATGAGAAGGTCGGAGTGCTTACTCCGCATCAGCGCTTCCTTACTCTGCATCTAGTTTTCTTACTCCGTATGAGTTAAAGGACCGGATGGCTTACTCCGTATCAGCATATCCTTACTCCGCAAGAGTAACATGTTCGGATTCCTTACTCCGTATCAAATTTCCTTACTCCATGCGAAATAACGACTCGGGTCCTTATTCTGCATAAGTCGTTCCTTACTCCGCATGAATAGAATGCTCCGGATTTCTTACTCCGTGATTCTTTTCCTTAGTCCGCTTGAGTGGAAGACTTAGCCTTTTTACTCCGTGATAACTTTGACTTTCTCCGTGCAACTTATAAACTAGGATTCTTACTTCGCATCTATTGACTTAGTCCATGTTAAAGTATTAGACGCAGACTCCTTAGTCCATAGCTTTCACCCATTAGTCCATACGTATGATCCTTATTCCGTATGAAGTGAAGACTTGGTTATGTACCAAGTTTTTGACGATGCAAACTCTCATCCGGATCAGGATTATGTATCCCGTCCTTAGCTATCCTCTCACGAGTGTAGGTCCGGATAAAGTTCATATCTTCTGCAATTACTTAACATGGAAATAACAAAAGTCTCAGATCAAGTTACATAGGGTTCTATTCGCATCATCCAAATTCTGGGTTTGATATAACAATCTCCCCCAATTATGGATATGCCAAAACACTTTGTAATCTGATCTGGTAAGTACAACAAAAAGATAGCATACAGAATAGAAACCACATCCATTTTCATTAAGCAGCAACGTAGTACAATTCAACCTTTATACAAAATTTCTTTAAGGTACATAAGGCTTACTATACTTGAAGATCATAGTTGCTGCTTTCTCCTTTAGCTCCATTGTCTGCTCCATTGTGTAGGCTGGGATGCTATTCCAGCTTTTCTCCACGTTGATAATAGATTTGATGAAGAAACAGACAAAGGCTCCACAACTCTCTCCATCGGGCTGTTGAGGCATTAGCTTCTTGCCCCAAACCGTCGCCTTCAGCTTTTTAGTTGGACCTAACGGAGTTAGGCCCCTATCTTCATAAAGCCCAGATTGCTTTACTGCTTCCGTTAGACGAAGATGCAGTGGCTCCCATTGATTCCTTCTAATGTTGTGCTCCACGACTTGATGAGAATCAATTAGGATCAGCTGCTTGGACGGAATCATAAAGATAACCAACATGAAGTGCGGTGTCATGATCCGGTATGGAATGAGGACAGATTGGAGAGTTTTCCAGGGAGTGCTATCCTCAGCAGTTCCGTTGATGAAGGTCTGAATGTGGGCAATATCCGGAAGATACCCTTCATTCCAACATGGCAAGACATCAAACATGTGCATGTCCTTGTATAGGGATGGAAACAGCCTCATCTCTATCTTAATTGCCCGAGAGAAGTTGTCTATATCTTCTGTGGTGAGCAGACCCGTCTGAGAGCGAATAGTCTTAATGTCTTCAGGAGAGAAGGGGTACAACTCAGATAGACATCTTCGCTCGGCATTCGACACGACATAATTGGTTATAGCATTAAAAACACTTCCATCCTCATCAAGAGGATCAAGATCTGCGTATGATGGGAGGAAGGTGTCAGCCGCTGTAGATGAAGAGGTGGAAGGAGGAGCTACACTGGAAGAGCTGGGCTGAGAGAAGCGGCTACGTTTGGGGATGGTAACTGCCGGAAGCAGTGAGGATGCAGACCACTTTTCAGCACGAGCTGGGGAAGGTGCAAGAGGATCAGATGACACTTTCTCCCCCAGTTTTGTAAAGACCCGTACCTATGTGAGATAGAAGTTAGCCCCTGAAAAGAGTGAGGGATATCTATTCGGTAGCATGGCCTTAGCGTGAGCGTTTTGAGTTGTTATTATTATGATAATTAAGGTTATGACTATTATTATGATTCCATTATTGGGTTTATTATTATTATTATATATATAAGTATTTTAATATATTAAGTATATTATTATTATTATTATGCTATTATCATTACTAATATTATTATTATAAAAATTCAAGTTATTATTATTTTAATGTTCTTATTATGATTATTACAACTATTTTAAGGTTATTATTATTATAAGTAGATTTAATTATATATATATATATATATTGAGAGGTATAAAAGGGAAACCTAGGGTAAAAACCCTAGTTCATTGTGCGCAGAGCTTGGTAGCGAAGAGGGGTTGAAGTCGTCGCGTTCTATCGATCCTTCGAGACTGTATTCAGGTAGGTGATTCTAGACTCTTCGTTGTTCTATTTCAAGAGTGCATACTGTTAGAGGTAACGATCATCTGTGTCATTCACCTCGTTCCCTGCACATCGCTCACCCTCTCCGCGTTTGTTAGAACGATTTGCAGTTTGTGGCCTGCTTCATACAAATATCTTTTTGATCATCTTGATTTTTAATGAAATTTGTCAATTATTAATATTATTAATGAGCATTACCAGGTTATACAGCCTGGTACTCATTTGCGTGCGGCGGTGTGTATGCGTCAGAGGCGTGCACAGCTTGGTCCTTCCTTGCGTGCTGTAGTATGGTGCGTCAAAGGCGTGCGTGGCCTATTCTTCTACGTGCGGCAAAAAGGCATGACAAGGCATAACATCTTAACGGATTATTATTATCATTATTCGATGAAACCAGGCCGTTCGGCCTGGTCTTCCTTTCGCACAACGGGCGTGCACCAGGCTGTCGTTAGATAGCCTAGTCGGTGGTAGGGCAGAGAGGCCCTGCCACGTCTTTTGTAAGGTTGGTGGCAGCAACTGTGCCGCCGCCATGCACGTACCAGCCTAGGGCTGGCCATGTTGACTGGGCCTGTTTCTCTTAGCCCTTGTGGGTTTTCCCTTCTTAGTTGATAGCAATTATAACTTAATCGATCACTTTATAGGTATTAATTGGAATTAATTCTATTAGTTCACAATTTAAAATATTTAAATTGTCATATTAAATTTATTTGGGATAAATCTTTGGAGTTCACAATTTAAATTATTAGTTGTATCTTGATTTCTAGTATGACAATTAGAATATTATTTGTAGTTTTACAATATTAGTTTGACCTTTAGGATATCATTGTAGCTAAATATTAATTGTTTGTTTTATATATATATATATATATATATATATATATATATATATATATATATATATATTTATGAGCATCATTTGTAGTATGTTATTATTGATTTGGTAATTTAAATATTGTGTATGGCTTTTGTATTAAACACTAATGGTTGAAATTTCTATTTATTGATTATATGTGTGGAATCGATGGTGGAGCTAGTTGGGTTAATCGAGGGTCCCACATAGGGCTGGCACGAGGCCGCAAGTCCCCTATGTGGCTAGTTAACCTAGGTCCCATATGTGGTAGGTTGTCGTTAGGGACACCGCAGGTCCCACATATGGCTGTCTGATAGTGACTGGGATCCCAAGAGTTGGTTGCGGGAATTTTGTCGATGATTGGATTATTCAGTGTGAACCCTTATTGAATGAATTATAATGTGTATAATGTTATAATTTGTGATTTTATTGTAAGATTACTGTGATAAAATTGGACACTATACTGGCACAAACATTCACCGATCATGTAGTCTTAGGATTTCATGTTATAGGATGGTGAGGAGATGGAGATCACCTACTGGGCATTTGTGCTCACTCCTACTTTGTTGACATGTTTCAGGTACCGACCCATTCGCTAGAGGCCGGTCCGAAGTTAGTTGTTATTTATTTCTCATTTTGTATAACTTGGTTTATGGATTTTGTATAACATAATTGATTTTATTATTTGAATGTCCGAACGAGAGTCCGTGAAAGTTGTATTGGATTTATAGCATGACTTTATTATTAATAAAATATTTTCCTTCGCTTCATAACATGTGGGAATGTGCAAGAATACTCTTGATGTATGAATGTACAGGTATATCTCGGACAGCTCTTGTTGCATAGTCCATATCGGTGCTAGTCACTAACCCCTTGACCCTTCGGGTGCGGGCATGGGGAAGTCACGTTCCTCGTTCCGAGTTCCTTGGAATTCGGGGGCGTGACAGGTCTGGCATGTCGCCGAGGTGCGGTAGGAGGACGAGCCATCGTGTGCGCCAAGTCCGCAAAAGAGGTTGACAAGGAATGGACGGACAAGGCAACAAGATCCATCTTTTGCTCGATAGAAGTGGAAGAGTTGGTCAAGGCAGAGAGGAGTTGGGCGACGAGGGCATCAACCTTAGCGGCGATGGCAGAAATTTGGGCGCTTTGGGCTTGGGCGTGACGGTCCAGCTGGGTGGAGAGCACAACATCAGAGTGAACTGTGCCAAAAGAGGCACGTCCAAGCGCCAACTCCAGGGCTTTGGAGGACTCTCCCGCAGGAATGGCTGCAGGAGTACGCTGGGCAGAGGAGTCAACGGGAGTAGAAGGAGCGTTAGCAACAGTAGCAAGAGCATCCGGAGCAGTAGAGACATCCGTAGCATCAAAGGCATTCGGAGCATCACAGCCACTTTGACTAGAGAGGTCAACAACTGGAACGTCGGCAGCAGAAGGAACAGGTCGGTCGGTGGCAGGAGAAGACATGTGTTCGCCCGGGGCCAATCCAGAGGTAACAGCAAAAGGAACGTCCGAAATGTAGGCCGGCGTGAGGAAACCATGGTCCAGGCTCCAGATGATCATAGCCTCTGGGGTTTGGGTGTGTTTGGCATAGAACACCCAGATATCATTATTAGGGATAGAGGCAATGCAAGCAAGGCTAAAACGGAACCAGAGGTCCATTAAGGTGTCGGCGGAGAGATGGTCAAGATAGTCACGAGGTTGAGGTAAAGGAGGTAACGGTGCTTCCGGAGAAGAAGGAGGTACATCAGCCATGGCCGTAGCAACAGAAGCATCAACAACAGCAACAACAATGGGTGAATTAGGTGCGGGGACATCAGCGGGAGAAGGCACTAGAGAGTCATCCAGATGAGGGCTGGACTGAGAGGGCCCCGCAACCTCGGACGATTCAAGACGGACACTGTGCTGAGAGGCTCAAGAGATGGATGGGGCAGTAACGGACCGAATCCGAGAGGACCAGTGAGCTGAGCTGACTTCGGGGGCATGGCTGTCGGGTGGGTCACCAACCGAACTGCCTTGTTGTTCCGAGGCTGGAAGAAGGCAGAGAGCAGCAGAAGGATAGCGGGCTATCATGCTTCTATCAGGCGTAAGATGGTGGAGATAGTAGGCCTGAGGGAAGGGGATAGCATCATATCTGGTGAAATGAATCGGATGCTAATGCCGGAAGACAATGCTGAGAATCTGCCCAAAAGATTAGTTCTTAGGGACGTTCTTCAGCAGCCGGAATAGAAATGTCCCCCAGTCCATCGGGAGACCTTTGAAGACTCCGTACATGGCCAGCAGAAGGTCATACGGAACGGAGTCGAGAGCGGAGGTGCGAGCCAGAAGACATCGGCTGAGGATGATCGCCATACATCGATAGCGACCGTGGAAGGACTTCACCTTGTATTCCTTCCCTTTGTATGTGCAACCCATAGAGGTAGCCATTGTTTCTGGTTCCAGACGTTGAGGTTCACCGATGGGTAGGTTGAGAGCGGCACGAAGGACGGTGGGGGTGATGATGATGGATTCACCCCGAACATGGAAAAGGATAGAGTCGGTGGTGTAGCGGATGCGCTGGTAGTACTCGGTGATGTTGTCGATGAGAAGATCAACAGGGTTGGAAACTAGATTCAGAATGTGGGAGGCTTCCAGAAGAGGACGTAAGTCCAGGAACCAAGCTGTAGGATCGACAACTGCAGGCCAATCGACCAGATGGCCGGGATTTATGCCAGAGAGAGAGAGAGCTTGGGTGCCATTCCGATTTAGAGGAGGAAAGAAGGTAGGTCTTAGTGAGTGGAAGAGTGACGAGGGTTTAGGGATTTGGAAATGTAAACTCATGTTGCATGAAGATCCAGTATATATAAGACTGAGTCCGTGGTTGCCAGCGGATCTAGGGATTAAGCGAGAAGAATAGTGATCCGCCTGACAAGCTGATGTCATTTATCTTGAGATATGAGCACCTCCGAATATAAACATGATGTGGAGGCCGCAGAATCAAGTAAATAGAACAGCTATATGCCTTCTTCTGGAAAATGCTTGTCTCGAGACTTGCAATTAAAATAGTCCATCATTATGCCTCCTCAGAAACACGCGATAAGACTTGAGTATTTCAAGAGTCCGGAGGAGATGAACCAATGATCATCCGGATGAAGAGATAATCCGTAGAAGTATATCCGGATGTGCAACAGAGTGTGAGAGAGTGATTCCTTTGCTGGCTTAAAGTTGAAGAAAGATGAAGTACCACAACACTTCAAAGTTGAGACTTCAAGCAAGATATGTAAGTGAAAATGCAAAGTGAATTGGAACCTGTAGCTGCATGAGGATAAACTTGTAAAGACTCGTGTTTGGGTAGTTTTGAGAGATAGTCATTCTATGGGAATGTAACTATCTGGACGGTAGTGTAGTCGTCGATGTGAGCATTTTGACTGTACTTGGGCCCGATTTCGAGTCGGGGCCCCGTTTGACTCGAGTGTTGACTTTTCGGGGTTTATTGGTTGACTTTGCGTTTGGGTGGTCATTTGGGTGTAATAATATCTGTTTAGTGTTGTGCTCGTCATTTCGAGCGTTTTGACTGTAGTTTGACTCAATTTGGAGTTCGGGGCCTTAGAGGTCAATTTTTGTGTTGGGATGTCTATTATTGACTGGGCCAATGGTTGACTAGGTCAGTTGACTGGCAGAAATATAAATAGCAGAAAAAAAAGGAAGAAGCTTTCACTTTACATTTCACGTTTGTGCGTTGAGAGAGAGAGCTTGAGAGAGCTTGGAGGCTTTGGCGATTTGGGGCGATTTGGGCTCGTGGAGGTCGAAGATTCACTTCAAGTAGGTGTCCTTGAACTTCTTATCTCTCTCTTGTTTTAGATTTGCACGAATTTATCATGATTTATGAAATTGAGCATGAACCCTAGAATTTGGGGAAAACCAATTTTGGGTTAGATCTAATGGTTTAGCATAAGATTTGTGGTTAACAACTGTTTTATATCATTGTGGATATATGTTTCTGTGCTTCTGGGGTTGATTAATTGTGTTTTTCATGAGGGTTGATAAGTCAACCATGAAATTCTGGGTTTAGATCTAGAGTTCTGGAATTTTATACGTGTTTCTGTTGTTTCTACGCGATTTAGAGGTGTTTTGGACGCATCTTAAGGTAAATATCGCAGTCTGTTGCATAAAATGCGTGTTTGTGCGTGTTTGGGGGTTGCTGGGTTGATTCCAGACGAATAACAGGCAAAAATGACGATGAACAGTACTCTGGACGCGTTACTGGGTCGAACTGACGAAAATCCAAAGTTCTGGGTCGAAGGGTCGAAGATCCAGGGTCGTAGGGTCGTAGTTCGTAAACTCGTAGTTCGTAGCTCGAAGGTTCGTAGTTCGTAGCCTCATAGCCTCGTAGTTCGAAGTTCATAGACTCGTAGTTCGTAGTCGAAGGGTCAAAGTTCGTAGCCTCGTAGGTCGAAGGTCGTAGCCTCGCTTCGAGTCTTCGAGGCGCGCTGCAGCTCCGCATTCCACAGCTACGAGTCGCAACTCCTGTAGTGTAACTGGACACTGTACAGCACTGGACTGGACCTATTTACATTGCAACCTATGCAACCTATACCCATCTTAAGTTACAATGTAAATAATGAAATACCCCCATTTGGATTCAAAGAAAAATACTAGAAAAATTAATTCCGACTATTTCAAAATGTGAAAATTGGGATTTAGTGTAAAATCTCGGAAAAACCCAAAAGTTCGTAGTGGTGAATTTTTGGAAAGTGGGGTTAGACATCTCAGAAAAATCCTCAAAAATTAGATTATCTTAGTTATGATATGGGAACCCAATGCCGGAACTTTTGATTTCAAGAAAATAGCTGCTATGGGTACTTCCTTCTGTAATGACCCGTGTTTTGGGTAGAACAAGCTGGAACAAAGATGAACAATACCTTGGGCGAACGCTTGGGTCGAAAGGTGGAAGACCCGAAGATTTGGGTCGTAGGGTCGAAGACCGATGGTCGAAGTTCGAAGGTTTGAGGGTCGAAAGTTAGATCTTTGAGATAGATCTTCGAGGCCGCGTTTCCAGCTAATCTTCGAAGGAGTGTTTCTACGAGTCTTCGTGGCTTGGTTGTTAGAGAGTGTAATGAGCTCAAGTGGGAGCGTGTAGAGGCTGCGTGTGACAATGACCATGTTCGGATTGTGGGTATTTTGTCCTGTGTGGAAGCAGAGTGGTTAGTTCATGTTTTATTTATCAAAACTACGTCGTTTTGATGGTGTGTTTCATTTATCAAAACTACGTCGTTTTGATGGTGTGTTTTATTTATCAAAACTACGTCGTTTTGATGGTGTGTTTCATTTATCAAAACTACGTCGTTTTGATGGTGGGATTTCATTTATCAAAACTACGTCGTTTTGATAAGTGAGGTCTATATAAAGAGGAGCTCTCTTTATTTTAGGTTTAGGGTTTTTTGTTGTCGGCCGCCGCGGCCGTCACCGAGAGAGAGAGAGAGGGAGATTGAGAGAGAGGGCTCCGGTTCGTGGGCTGTCGTTGTCATTCCCGTGGTTGGACGGCATTAAGCGTGGAGGCAAGTGCGTGGAGGATCTTTGAGGTAGGGGTTCTGTCTTTCCTGGTATGTTCGGGGTTAGGCCCTGTGGATATTTTGTAAAGTTTTCATTGTTATTGCTATAATACTTATATGTAAATTCATATAGGTGTAATCTCCTATATGAATGTTGGCCTTCAATGGCGATTTTGGTGTGTTTCTAGTGTTCGTGTAATGCATGAAAAGTGTTCGATAAAATGCCTGTGTGACATGCCTGCTACATGTTTGAGAAAATGCCTGTGCGGCTAGGTTTATGAGTCTATGAATTTATGCACACCAATTGCTTGGTTTTATACCTGTGAGGCTTTGCATGCTAAGTGTTCGATGTTATGTCTGTGTGACTAAGTGTGGCTATGTGTGTTGTGTTCTTGGAACCCGGTGGTCGTGGAAGCCCGGGATGTTCTTGGAACCCGGTGGCTGTGGAAGCCCGGGACTGTTCTTGGAACCCGGTGGCTGTGGAAGCCCGGGACTGTTCTTGGAACCCGGTGGCTGTGGAAGCCCGGGACTGTTCTTGGAACCCGGTGGCTGTGGAAGCCCGGGAGTGTTTATGTACCAGCCCGTGTATGATTGTATTTGCTGTTATAGCCGGTAATTATATCTGGTAGAATAATTGTAGCACGACACAACACTTGTACACAAGGCATGTAGATATTAGGTGCATGGGATGGGTTGGGGAGACATGATCCCCTCGAGTTGTGGTTGCTCACCCCTCCTACCATGTTGTTTTCTTTACAGGAACCTACAGGCGTTAGGTGGGAACACCAAGGTGGAAGTCCTCCTTGTGGCTTGCTCATCATTATTTTGGGTTGTCTGCTTTTCTTTTTGTAACTTTGTAACCCCAAGTGGGGAGATTGTAATGTGGAGTTCAATGTAATAAAAGTGTGTTTTGAACGTATTTGCTATGTTTGGACTCAATAAATATAAGGTTGTTCTCTGAATATAAAATGTGAGGTGTATGTTGTATTCTAACCCCTCTATCCAACTTGGGTAAAGGGAGGGTCATGTTCCGGTCTCCTCGGGTTGGAAATGGGGCGTGACAATATGGTATCGAGCATGGTCTAGTTGGCCTAGGGTAGTGGGCGGACTTGGTTATCTTGAGTCCTTTGGAGGGGCCTGGAGGGACGTGCCTGATCAACATGGTCCTCTTGGAGCCTCTAAGGTGTACTTGGGGTAGTCCAGTCTTGTGGTAGGATTTGCATGCATTGGCATTAGGGCACTAGTTGCATTTCTTGTGAATGTATGCTAAAGCGTGGATAAGATCATATGATTAAGTGAAATGTGCAACTCGATTTGTTTAACAATGTGTCTTGAATCGTGCAATGTGATTGATGCAATGTATGTGTGTAATGTCATGTGATAGTGGAATTGATCGGCGGGGTAGAGGTAGTGACGCGATAGATTATAAAATTTGTTTTGACGTTTGTGCTTCTTACTTCGTGTAGTAAGAATGCCGCCGAGGAGAGTGACACGTGCGTCCGGGGCAATGGCCGATGAGTCATCTGCCCATGAGGGTCCGGGTGCGGGACCGTCCGTTGGAGGGCATGCGTTGTTACTAGCACGGCTACAAGAAGGCATCCAGTGGAGGTACGAGAGCTACGGGAGGGACTCCGGCAGGACGTTCGGGAGGAGGTGCGCCGTGAGATGGCGGCACGGACAAGTGGTGCCACCACCACCACCACCAGGCAGGAGAACCGCCTCGTGAGCGTGAAGTTTCTCCGCGTGGTATACCGACTCGTGCAGAGGATGATGTGGTGACATGGTTCCGGAAGGAACAACCTCCGCGATTTAAAGGGGGGGAGGACCCAGTGTTAGCTGAGCACTGGCTGAGGCAGATCGAGCATGTGTTTTCCTTTCTCCTACCCCGGGAGGAGGATAAGGTGAGACTGGCCATTCGGCAGCTGGAAGGGGATGCTCTGGAGTGGTGGTTGAGTGTCGCGGGGAGCCGTGTGGTGCAGTTCATGCTTTGGGAGGAGTTTCTACAGCTCTTCCATGATGAGTTCTTCCCGGAATCTTTGAGATGGCAGAAGAGAGAGGAATTTGGCAGCCTGAAGCAAGGATCAAAGACGGTGCCCGAGTATGAGCGGGAGTTCCGGAGTCTGAGTAGGTTTGCCCCCGAGACAGTGGCAAAGGAGGACCTGAAGGCCCACAAGTTCACTCTGGGTCTTAGGCCAGCCCTTAGGGAGAGGGTGGCGATTCTACGTTTGAGGACATATGCTGAGGTCGTTGAGACAGCACGTATAGCTGAGAGGGAGCTGGAGGATGGGAGGCAGGTCCATCAGGGTCGTCAGTTGCAAGGTGGGTCTGAACGCGATTCGGGGTCCAAGAGGCCTAAGACTGAGGAGAGAGATAGCAGTTCCTTCCGCAGCAGGGGACAGACATTGGTGAACCCAGGGAGGTCTAGCTTTGGCGGTGGCAGACAGGGCGGTCCAGCAGGAGGTCTCCCCAGCGGTTGTTACTGCTGTGGGGAGCAAGGCCACTTGAGGAAGGAGTGTCCAAAGAGGGACTGGAAATGCCATCGTTGTGGACGAGAGGGCCATCTGAGCCGGGTTTGTCGAGTGGCAACAGGGGAGTTGGAGGCATGACATCCAAGACAAGGAGTGATGCCGGTTCGTGCACCAGCGAGAGAGACCAGCTCGTCGGTGGCCGGCTAGTCAGGCAGGATCGAATCGGACCCGACCTCGGGGGAGGCCGGAGCGGCAGCAGACCGAAGGCCGGAGGCAGCCTTGGCGGGAAGCGCCCAAGCGAGTGAGCCGACCCAGTGGCACGGGCCAAGGGGAGGGTGTTTGCGCTGGAGGCGACGTACCCGGAGGAGGCCGAACTACCACCCCCACCAAGTGAGGGTGGAGCAGGACCATCGGTGGTTAGAGGTACCCTTTTGATCTCCCGTACATTAGCTTCGTTCTTTTCGATACGGGTGCATCGTGTTCGTTTGTTCTTGAGCTTGTGATAGATAGCTTGGGGTTAGCTTGTGTGGAGGCAGCGAAGCCCCTAGTTGTTGAGTCTCCAGTGGGGGGGTATGATTGAGGTGTGGCATGTTTGCCGTGACTGTGTGTTAACCATAGGAGAGGTGGAGCTGCGTTTTGACTTGCATGTGATGCCTTTGCGTACGTTTGACCTGATCTTGGGTATGGATTGGCTTATGGCTTTCCAGGCCAAGATAGACTGTTATCGGCGGCGGGTATCCTTCGTGACACCTGCAGGGACCTCTTGCACCCTGCAGGGGGAGTGGGACTGTGAGGCGAGTCGGGCCGGGCCAGTGTTGGACCAGTGGGGTGCCATTACCCACAGGTTGGCAGCCCTGACCTTTGCTGAGGAGGGGAAGGTGGAAAAGAGGGTGTGGCCCACTGTTGTGGACCAATTTCAGGATGTTTTTCCTGAAGTGTTGAGGAGTTTGCCACCTAAGAGGAGTGTGGAGTTCACCATTGAGTTGGTGCCGGGGACGGGTCCGATTTCCCAAGTAGCGTATCGTATGGGGCCAAGTGAGTTGAGGGAACTTAGAGGCAAATCGAGGAGTTGGTGGGCCAGGGGTATATCAGACCGAGTACTTCACCTTGGGGTGCTCCGGTGCTCTTTGCTAAGAAGGCTGATGGCACACTTCGTCTCTGCATCGACTACAGGAAGCTGAATTCAGTGACTGTGAAGAACAAGTACCCGTTGCCTCGGATAGATGACCTGTTTGACCAATTGAGTGGAGCCCAGTGGTTTTCCAAAATAGATTTACGGTCGGGGTATCATCAGTTGAGGGTTAGGGAGGGAGACATCCCTAAGACGGCCTTTCGGTGCAGGTATGGGCACTATGAGTGGATAGTGATGCCTTTTGGGCTCACTAATGCGCCGGCGTATTTATGCATTTGATGAACCAAGTCTTTGCCCCATACTTAGACTCATTCGTGGTGGTGTTTATCGACGATATCTTGGTGTATTCCAAGACCGAGAAGGAGCATGTGGAGCACTTGGCAACGATGTTGCAAACCTTGAGGGACCAGCATTGTTTGCTAAGTTTAGCAAGTGTGAGTTTTGGCTGCAGGAGGTTCACTTTCTTGGCCACGTGGTGTCAGCGAGGGAGTTAGGGTGGACCCGGCCAAGATTGAGGCAAGATCATCATGGGAGAGGCCAACCAATGTTTTCGAGATTCGTAGCTTTCTTGGTTTGGCAAGGCTATTATCGCCGTTTTGTAGAGGGGTTCTCCCGTTTGGCGGCTCCTATGACGGCGTTGACTAGGAAAGGAGTGAAATTTGAGTGGACAGACAAGTGCCAGCAGGCGTTTGAGACTCTCAAAACCCGTTTGACCACCGCACCTGTGTTGAGGTTGCCTAGGGAGGATATTCCGTATGAGGTATACCGTGATGCGTCCAGGGTTGGTTTAGGGTGTGTGCTTATGCAGGAGCACGGTGTGGTCGCTTATGGGTCGAGGCGGTTGAAGCCTCATGAGCAGAATTATCCTACTCATGACCTTGAGTTAGCGGCTGTCATCTTCGCCCTGAAGAGTTGGCAAGACTACCTCTTGGGGGAAAAGTTTGTGGTGTTCTCGGATCACAAGAGCCTTCGAGACATCTTTACTCGAAGGACTTGAATTTGAGGCAAAGGAGATGGGTGGAGTATTTGCGGACCTTTGACTTTACTCTTGCCTATACCCGGGCAAGGGTAATGTTGTAGGCGACGCGTTGAGCAGGAGAGGGAAAGCTAAGGTGGCCGTGAGAGAGTGGAAGGCGATGGAGCGGTTGGCGATGTTGCGGCTGCAGCTTGTTGTTCGTGATGGTGGGACAATCCTGAGTCCTTTGGTGGTTGTGCTTGAGTTGTACCAGCGCGTCCGAGAGGGACAGTGGGTGACATCGAGTGTGAGGTTCTCCGTGCCCGTATTGAGGCCGGGGAGCTATCCGAGGACCGGACAGAGGGTCCTGAGCATGAGTTGTTGTGCATCCAGGGGGGCACGAAGATGTACCATGCGCTTCGAGGACATTTTTGGTGGCCTGGGATGAAACGCGATATGGCTGCCTTTGTTTCACGGTGCCTCACGTGTCGGCGGTGAAGGCGGAACATCGGCGGCCGGCGGGTATGTTACGGCCGTTGCCCATAGCGGAGTGGAAGTGGGACCACATCGCGATGGACATTGTGGACCGGTCTTCCACCCACCACCTGGGAGGAAGGATATGATTTGGGTGATTGTGGATCGACTCACAAAGTCGGCCCATTTCCTTCTTGTTCGCGAGCGGGACTCTATTGGGACCTTGAGTCGCCTATACATGAACGAGATTGTGAGACCGCATGGAGTACCATCATCGGTTGTCTCCGACCGGGATTCGCGGTTCACTTCCCCGTTTCGGACAGGTTTGCGGCGGCTATGGGGACCAAGCTTCACTTGAGTACAGCCTTTCACCCTGAGACCGACGGCCGGACAAAGAGGACGAATCGGACGTTGGAGGACATGTTACGGGCCTGTGTGTTAGATTTTGAGGGTTCGTGGGCAACTCACCTTCCTTTGGTGGAGTTTGCCTACAATAACGCTTATCAGGCATCCATTGGGATGGCTCCTTTTGAGGCGTTGTATGGGCGGCCGTGTCGATCACCTTTGTGTTGGACCGAGGTGGGGGAGACAGCTCTCTTGGGACTGCAGTTGGTTCAAGAGGCTACCGAGAAGGTTAAGTTGATTCGTCGGCGTTTGTTATCCGCTCGAGTCGGCGAGAAATCTTATACGGATCAGCGGCGGCGACCTTTGGAGTTTTCTGTTGGTGATCATGTGTTCCTTCGTGTCTCTCCACGTCGTGGACATCGACGGTTTGGGCGAGGTTCCAAGCTATCTCTGCGGTTTATTGGTCCTTTTGAGATTCTGGATCGTGTGAGGCCTGTGGCCTACCGGTTAGCGTTACCACCGCGGGCCGAGTCGAGTGCACAACGTGTTTCACGTGTCCCGGTTGAGGAAGTATCACCCTGACCCCACTCATGTCATCGATTGCGGGACATTGGACATTGAGGATGACATGTCCGTTGTTGAGGCCCCTATCCGTATCCTAGATCGGCGAGAGAAGCTTTTGCGTGGTCGTGCTATTCCTTTGGTTCGCGTCTTTGTGGCAGCACCGTGGCATTGAGGAGGAGATATGGGAACGTGAGTCCGCGATGCGTGAGCAACACCCAAAGTTGTTCGAGGACGAACAATCTTAAGGGGGGGAGGGTGGCCGTAGTGATGTGTTTTTTTTTTTTTGTGGTTCATGCTTTGGTGTATTTGTATTTCTACTTGTAAACCGGTATTTTTATTGAGATGTGTTTTGAGATTGCAAAATGTGTTTGAGATGTCCTGTTATGTTGTGTGATCCATCCTGGGCGTTGTGGCTGTTGTCTTGCAAATGGGCCACATGTGTTTGTTTTCCTTGCATGTTGTTTCTTTTCGAGGACGAAAAGTCTTAAAGGGGAGAGGATGTAATGACCCGTGTTTTGGGTAGAACAAGCTGGAACGAAGATAAACAATACCTTGGGCGAACGCTTGGGTCGAAAGGTGGAAGACCCGAAGATTTGGGTCGTAGGGTCGAAGACCGATGGTCGAAGTTCGAAGGTTTGAGGGTCGAAAGTTAGATCTTCGAGATAGATCTTCGAGGCCGCGTTTCCGGCTAATCTTCGAAGGAGTGTTTCTACGAGTCTTCGTGGCTTGGTTGTTAGAGAGTGTAATGAGCTCAAGTGGGAGCATGTAGAGGCTGCGTGTGACAATGACCATGTTCGGATTGTGGGTATTTTGTCCTGTGTGGAAGCGGAGTGGTTAGTTCATGTTTTATTTATCAAAACTACGTCGTTTTGATGGTGTGTTTCATTTATCAAAACTACGTCGTTTTGATGGTGTGTTTTATTTATCAAAACTACGTCGTTTTGATGGTGTGTTTCATTTATCAAAACTACGTCGTTTTGATAAGTGAGGTCTATATAAAGAGGAGCTCTCTTTATTTTAGGTTTAGGGTTTTTGTTGTCGGCCCCATTGCGGCCGTCACGAGAGAGAGAGAGAGGGAGATTGAGAGAGAGGGCTCCAGTTCGTGGCTGTCGTTGTCATTCCCGTGGTTGGACGGCATTAAGCGTGGAGGCAAGAGCGTGGAGGATCTTTGAGGTAGGGGTTCTGTCTTTCCTGGTATGTTCCGGGGTTAGGCCCTGTGGATATTTTGTAAAGTTTCCATTGTTATTGCTATAATACTTATATGTAAATTCATATAGGTGTGATCTCCTATATGAATGTTGGCCTTCAATGGCGATTTTGGTGTGTTTCTAGTGTTCGTGTGATGCATGAAAAGTGTTCAATAAAATGCCTATGTGACATGCCTGCTACATGTTTGAGAAAATGCCTGTGCGGCCTGGGTTTATGAGTCGTGAATTTATGCACACCAATTGCTTGGTTTTATACCCGTGAGGCTTTGCATGCTAAGTGTTCGATGTTATGTCTGTGTGACTAAGTGTGGCTATGTGTGTTGTGTTCTTGGAACCCGGTGGGTGTGGAAGCCCTGGGACCGTTCTTGGAACCCGGTGGGTGTGGAAGCCCGGGACTGTTCTTGGAACCCGGTGGGCGTGGAAGCCCGGGAGTGGTTATGTACCAGCCCGTGTATGATTGTATTTCTTTGTTATAGCCGGTAATTATATCTGGTAGAATAATTGTAGCACGACACAGCACTTGTACACAAGGCATGTAGATATTAGGTGCATGGGATGGGTTGGGGAGACATGATCCCTACTGAGCTGTGGTTGCTCACCCCTCCTACCATGTTGTTTTCTTTACAGGAACCTACAGGCGTTAGGTGGGAACACCAAGGTGGAAGTCCTCCTTGTGGCTTGCTCATCATTATTTTGGGTTGTGCTGCTTTTCTTTTTGTAACTTTGTAACCCCAGTGGGGAGATTGTAATGTGGAGTTCAATGTAATAAAAGTGTGTTTTGAACGTATTTGCTATGTTTGGACTCAATAAATATAAGGTTGTTCTCTGAATATAAAATGTGAGGTGTATGTTGTATTCTAACCCCTCTATCCAACTTGGGTAAAGGGAGGGTCACGTTCCGGTCTCCTCGGGTTGGAAATTCGGGGCGTGACACCTTCATAAATCAAGGATGGAGGATTTACTTGTGAAGACTGGCTACAGTTCCAAAGGAAATGTTGAGAATGATTTGCCATACTCATGTTAGTATATTGGTGTGAGGTATTGGGGCATGGACTCCGTGACTTGTTTGGGTTCTCACCGTGATGCACCGATGGTGCTATGTGGTTGACGTGGCAGGCATATGCACCGATGGCAGGCCTGTGTGGCAACTATGGCCGGGCATATTGCGCTGTGGACAGGCTAAGGCCTGAGTTGAGCCGTTGAGCTCGTGGAGCTAGGGCTGAGTGCCCTAAGCTGGGATCCCATGGAGGATCGTGGACAAGTTGTCCTATGTGGGCAGGCTGAGTCCTGATGTTTGTTTGCAGGCTGAGTCCTGATGATTGTGCACACTACACGGTGCACGAGTACACTGAACATATAGTATAGACATATATGTGCTGCATGATGTGGAGTTTTGGGGTCACCTACTGAGCTTGTCGCTCACCCCTACTTGTTGTTTACCCTTTTCAGGTGTGACCCGAGACTAGTGGAGGACTTTCTTCCAGGAGGACGCCCATTACTCTGATGTATGATACACTTATATTCTGTAGTATTTTATGTGATATCCCGGACATGGGTCCGTGGACAGTTGTATTTGCATACTATATGATGTGATATCTGTATGACTGTTTGACTCATTGTATGTATGATGATATATGGGAAAGTACAGGATTACCCTTAATGTATGACTGTACGGGGTTACATATTTGAGACAGCACCCGCGGTGTAGTCTGCATTGGTGCTAGTCACCAACCCCTTGACCTATCGGGTGCGGGCAAGGGGAAGTCATGTACCCGGTTCCGGGTTCCCTGGAATTCGGGGGCGTGACAAAACTAAAAAGGACACAGAGCTTTTACAGGTTGACATTAGTACGGATTTAAACAAATATGAAGAATCAGTACAAACCAAACTAATGAAAAAGGTGGAACGCATGCGTTAAAAATGAATGCTAGACATATACAAATGAATGACTGAAGTAGTAGTGCTGAAAAAAAATATGTGTCTGATTAGAAACCTATACGTTCTTATTGGTCAACATAGTGAAACCATCATGCTAAACATTGTAGGCAAGATAAATTAACAATATGTGAGTTACTCTAAATAAGATTCATGGGTGAGAATGGAAGAAAGAACACATGCTAGATACTATTAATTGATTATCCGATTAAGATGCCCAGTTGAAGAAAGAAAAACATCCAAACATGCCACAAAGCTGAAGGAAGAATACTCAGATTCGGAAGTGAGAAGTAAGATGGAGGAGCATCCGAGACATATTGGGGTTTATTACTGACAAGTAAATAAAGCGTTGGCTCCCTCATAGATCGTGTAATCCTCTCAGTGATGAACTCCCCCTCAGATAGACAGTCGGAAAAGAGGTCATGAGACATATAAGGGGGGTATTACTTGAGTATTCATAAGCATTTTCTCCCCCTTAGATCTTGCAATCCTCTCAATGACATTTTCAGCTAAAATATTTAGATTGTGGGAAGAATACTGTCTATCCTTTGGAAACTTCACTTCAAAAGCTAAACAGACTTTTACTATGATGTCATCCATAAGCATTCCGATCCAACCCATTTCATTTCTTTAATTAGACATGTTAATAGAGCAATCAATATGAAAAAGCATTGAACATGAGGTGATACATGAAAAAGTGAATCATGAAATCCAAAGAAGAGAGAACTCATATAGTGTTAATTATGTTGTCTTAATAACTTCAGTCGGGAAACATAAGCATCCTCCCAGTTGAAGGAATGGGAAGATAATCGGAACAAACGCATATGACCAGCACGCATGATCAGCATGAAGTATAGTAGGTGTCCAACTCCCATTAAGAACCATGATGCATGTCCTGAAGAAAATACTAGTGGAGTGAAAAATTAGAAACTATGCAGACAAGTCAAGCATACCTAATTTGAGGAGTAGTTCAGAAAATATTGTATCTGGTAGGGGCTTGGTAAGAATATCTACAAGTTGATCATCCGTAGCAACATGTTCAAGAGATATATGCTGTTTGAGAACATGATCTCGGATGAAGTGATACCTGACTTCAATGTGCTTAGTCTTTGGGTGCATAACTGGATTGTTGCTAATGGCAATTGCACTGGTATTGTCGCAGTATAGTGGAACAGATGTCATATTGAACCCGTAGTCAGTAAGTTGACTTTGCATCCAGAGTAGTTGTGCGCAGCAACTCCCAGCAGCTATATATTCCGCCGCAGCAGTAGAAGTTGATAAGGAATTCTGCTTCTTACTGAACCATGATATCAATCTACTTCCGAGAAACTAACAAGTACCACTAGTGCTCTTCCTGTCGATGCGACACCCGGCAAAATCAGCATCTGAATATCCGGATAAGGAGAAGTTGGAATCCTTTGGGTACCAAAGTCCCAAATTCACTATCCCTGTTAAATATCACAATATCCGTTTCACTTGTAGCATGTGTGATTCTTTGGGATTCGCCTGATATCTTCGCAAATGCAAGTTGCAAACATAATGTCTGGGCAACTTGTTGTGAGATATAGAAATGAACCAATCATCCCTCTATATTCAGTCACATTTACTGATTTGCCGTTCAGGTCAGGGTCAAGTTTGGCACTGACTGGCATGGGAGTTTTCACGGGAGTAGAGTTTTGCATTCCAAACTTCTTGATTAAGTCCCGTGTGCACTTTGCTTGGTTGATGAAGATTCCATCCTTCATTTGTTTAACTTCTATCCCACGAAAATACATTAATTGTAATGACCCGTGTGTAATCCGTGTGTAACCCGTGTGTAAGAAGTTAACCACAAACACCTTGGATGTTGGTGCACAAGTTTGAGGTAAGAGAGGAGCCCAAGAGGGGACTTTTGGGAGGTGCATGTGTCAAGCGATAGCGTACATTTATGCCCTAGGAAGATGCTATGCGTTTACAGGCAGTTTTAAGCTGTTTTGGCTAATCTTGGAGCTCACTTTTGACCTAGTAGATGGCCTCAAACAATTGGCGTGCAAGAACAAAAGTTTCTTATAATGAGGTCCTCTATCTACCACAGAAATTTCAAAGCATTTGGAGCTGCACGTGAATTCACCCATTTCACGTGCAAGCATATTTTTGCTTCTCAGGCCTCTACAAGATGCAAGGAGGCTTGGGGTAAAGTTTGAGTGCATTTGGAGCTGCACACCAATTGGGGAATTGGCGTTCAAATTGGTGTGCAGGCATATTTTTGCATGGTTACCTTAGTTTTGTTATTCTAATCATCTTTTCCCAAAGGACCAGGTTGGAATAGTGAGTATTTTGGTGTGTATGGATGCGGAAAGGTTATAGCTTGTGTAATCAAAACTACGTCGTTTTGATCCTGGGTTTCACTTAATCAAAACTACGTCGTTTTGATAATGGGAGGTCTATATAAGGATGAGGAGACTCCTTGTTCTAGGGTTAGGGTTCTTTTTAGCTGTCGCAGAGAGAGAGAGAGAGAGAGAGAGAGAGAGGGAAGGAAGGAAGGAGAGCGCCGGCTTGCCGCCGGAGCGTTATGCATGGGGAAGACAACGTCTAGCGTGGAAGCAAGAGCCGGAGGACGTTTTCAAGGTAGGGGTTCTATCTCACCTGGTCGTTCGGGGTTAGGCCCTGTGTAGAGGGTTTCTCGAGTTTCTATTGATATTGTTATATTATTTATATGTAAATTCATATAGGTGTGACCTCCTATATGAATGTTGGCCTTCAGTGGCGTTTTGGTGTGATTTCTGAGGTTGGGTGGTTAGTGCATGTTAAGTGTTTGATAAAATGCCGGTGTGGATATGCCTGTATGAATATGCCTGTGTGTATGCTCAGAACGTGTTTGAAATAATGCCTGTGAGGCTATGCATATTATGTGTCTGAAATAATATCTGTGTGGCTGGGTTTGTGAGCCTGTGAATATATGCATGCTAAGTGTTCGACGTTATTCCCGTGTGACTAAGCATATTAAGTGTTTGATGTTATGCCTGTATGGCCCTATGTCTTTGTGTGTTTGCTTGTACACCCGGTGGTCGTGGAAGCCCGGGACCGTTTTGTGTTAGCTTGTGAGGTCGTGGAAACTATGCCTGAGAGGCGGTTAAACCAAAGGGCCTGAAGAGGCGGTTAAATCACTTGGCCCTGAAGAGGCGGTTAAATCACTTGGCCTGAAGAGGCGGTTAAATAACTTGGCCTGAAGAGGCGGTTAAATCACTTGTTGTTAAAGTGTTAGCCTGTGTGGCAGTGGAAGATTGTAATTGTTGATGTGGTTGTTATTATGTCTGTTGAAATTATTGTAACATGACACCGCACTTGTACACATGGCATGTAGATGCTAGGAGCATGGGATGGGTTGGGGAGACATGATCCCTACCGAGTCGTGGATGCTCACCCCTCCTACTATGGTGTGTTTTCTTGCAGGAACCTACAGGCGTTAGGTGGGAACACCAAGGTGGAAGAGTTCTGTTTCGTGGCTTTGTTTTGTGTTATTTGCATTATGTAATTTTGTTGAGGCATTGTAACCCCAGCGGGGAGATATTGTAATAAAGTTTGAAACATAATAAAGGCATGTGTTTTCAATTAAATAATTATGTGATTTTGGTTTCTGGAAAAAAAATGTGAAGTGTATATTGTATTCTACCCCTTTGTCCAAACCCGGATAAAGGGAGGGTCACGTTCCGGTCTCCTCGGGTTGGAAATCTGGGGCGTGACATTAATTCTCCCATCATGCTCATTTCAAATTTGCAGTCATCAACTTCGCAAATTCTTCACAAGGCTTTGGATTTGATGATCCAAAAATGATGTCATCCACATAGATTTGTACGATCAGAGAGTGATCTTTCTCTTTCCATAGAAATAGAGTGGAGTCTATCTTTCCTTTCCCAAAATTGTGTTCGAGCAAGAATTCTGACAGTGTGTCGTACCAGGCCCTTGGAGCTTGCTTCAGTCCGTACAAAGCTTTCTGTAGCTTATAAACCATATGTTCAGCCTTGTGTTCAACGAAGCCCGGAGGTTGTTCTACATAAACCTCCTCTTGAAGATCTCCATTCAGAAATGCACTTTTGACATCTATTTGATAAACTTTGAAGTTTTCATATGAAGCATACGCCAAGAACATGCGGATCGCCTCAAGTTGAGCTACAGGAGCAAAGGTCTCGTCATAGTCAATGCCTTTTTCTTGACGGTATCCTTTGGCTACCAGTCTGGCTTTGTTCCGGATTACTATTCCATCAGTATCTAATTTGTTCCGGAACACCCATTTAACTCCTATGACTTGTTGCGACCTGGGCCATGGTACTAAAGTCCACACTTCATTCCTCTTGAACTTATTAAGCTCTTTTTGCATAGCGTCTATCCAGTTTGAGTCTTGGAGGGCTTCATCCATGACCTTTGGCTCTATCTGTGGTAAGAAACATGAGTAGAGGCATAGATTGGAAGTGGCTGCCCTCGTCCTTACTCCAATAGTAGGATCACCGATCACTTGTTCTGATGGGCTCCTCCAAGATCTAGCGGAAAGCTGTTTGTTCATGCTACCTCCACTGCTGATTATTTTAAGGGGCAGCCATCATCTGCCGCTGAGACGGATAAGGAATTAATGGCTCACTTATATCCACTTAGAGCTTTTTATGCATATCATAACAATCACATAGAAGCTGTTTTAAATTTTTGGGGGCAATATGGAGCATCAATGGCTCCCGACAGAGATGTGGTATTACGGGCTTATGCATGTCATGAAATCAATAGCTATATAAGGGATGCATTATTGGCTATGATTAATAGACAACAAGGTGCAACAACTTTCGACACAAATTGTATGAATAAGCAACCAGCTTCGAGTCGGCCTACTGATGAAGCACCTCCTTACGCATCTGTTGATTCTAAGATAGCCCATTTGGAAACACTTGTCGGGGAACTACGGCAGGAGCAAAAAGAAACCAAGGGTTTACTCAATAAATTTCTTGCCAAACTTACCAGGAAGAGAAAAGCCGGTTCGGTCACTCCTCCCATGGATATACGATCACCCCCTGTAATGTCCTCCCCTTTTCATCAGGCTCTTATGGATAAACACTCCTCACTAGTACCCATAGATCCATTTTTCCCAATAGCTACTCCAGTAGTTGCAAAGACTAAACAGTTTACAGACACGGTATGGGATAACACCCCTATAATTGTTATCCCCTTGAATGTCTAGGCTGCCCCTTCTTCAGCTGAGGCATGTGCTTCTTCTTCTCAGATACCTCTAAGTGACAACCTTAGTCAGTAGCTCAATCTTCAACTAAACCCAGAATTGGAAATTTTATCTGCTCGCGTGGCTTATTATGATTATTTTTTGCCTCCCACACACTGAGATGTTCAACAGGCTCGGCTGATATTTTAACTCCAAATACCTTACACCGAATTGTTAGCCTAGACTAATTATCCATTGTTGATATTGATCATTTTGTATACACCTTGAGGCGAGTAGTTGTCAGTGAAGAGGGTCATTATCCGATGGCAGTCGACACTGAAGTTCTCTCGTGTATAATTGCTTATTCCCCAAGCTCTATGAAGACTTTGCGATCTCAAATGCGTGGAGAGCGCGATGGCATTCAACCTTGGTCTGGAATGTGCTCTATACTTATTCCGGTGCACATCACTTAATCACTTTGTGTTTCTTCACATTGTACCCCTTGTTACGAATTATGGTGTCCGACTCCTATCAGGACTATGGGTTCATGACACACATAAAAGATTTAAGCAAGGGACTTATTCATCGTTTGGAAGAGGTGCAAGTATGCCAGTATGTGGAGGTTTAGTTCAGACTGGGATACCTTTTGGAGGTACGTGGCCAAGGTTCATGTCCCCTGACAACCCTATGATGGTAGTTTGTGGTGCTTTTGTATGTTATTTTGTCATTGCCGTCCTCTAAGGATGTACCTCTTGGGACTTCGAGAAACCTAGGTTGCTTCTTCTTGGGCTTTGGGGGGGGGAGATGGTTGTGTAACATATTGGTCTTTACGATTTTTGACTAGCTCATTAACCATTTCTAGGTTCAGAGTTCTTATTTACTTTTCTTTTTCTTTCTTAGCATTGAGGACATTGCTATATTCTCAGGGTAGCGGGAGAATTTTATTTTTATTTATTTTATTTATTTTCTTTTATTATTTGTTTGTTTTTCCATTTATATTAATTTATGTCTTGTTTTCCTTTGTTATGCAGTTAGCTTGAATTATGTGTTGTTATGGTTATATTTGCTTATCATTCTTGACTAAGTACAGCATAATGATAAGCGATATTTGCTTCGGTCCTTATCTAGGCTCTTTCTCGATTAAGATGAGATCAACTTTATATCCATTATGATTGAGGTGTGACACCTATCCCACGTGATGATGTTACCTGGTTTTATTCCTAAAGAGTTGTGAGAAATAGGAGGGAATCCGAGTCTTACAATCCATTGCTTATTAGGTAATTATTCCCTTGGTTGATGAGCTTATAAAGGTATGAAAGATATTGCATTATGGTGATTGAGTCGGTGTAAGTTGGTTGGGCTAGGTTATAAGTCGTTTTGATATGAATCTTGGTTGATCTGTCTGTTCTTATGTTGTATATATTTGAAAACAAATAAGTGTTTATAATTATTTTGTGATCGAGAGAAAAAAAATGAATTTAGTGGCTAAGAATTTTATGTTGGGTTAGAGCTACTTTGAATTCCCAAAAAAAAAAAAAGGGGAAGGAATATAATTACAAATTTAGTGCCCTTTGAACTTTTTTAATTTAGTCACATGAAATTCGTGGAGTTTTGTTTCTGAGAATATGAGTGTGTTGTATCTAAATAAAGCATCGACTAAGAGTATACCTCTCGTTGTGGTTTTATAGCAAAGTTTAATTGAGTTAGTGGTAAAATGTTGTATCACCCGTAATAGTGTTCTTTGATCACTTTGTACGGTCTGAAAACCCATGGGAACATAAGTGTGAAAGATGTGAGACTCCCCTCCAGTAAGGACACCTTTGGCCCCATTGTGAGGGTCTTCTTCAAGTATTAAATGAAAACTTTAAGTTTATAAGGGCTAGGTTACTTGTTGATTTTGGTCATGACTCCATAGTTATTGGATTAAGTGGGGGGGAGGTATGTGATGTGTTGTAGTTTATATTGCTTAAGTCATGTGTATGTTTGATGAATATGGGTGCTTTTATATCTTTACTTAGACGTCCGCTATTTTGTTTTAATTTTCTTTCCTATACCCTTTTTGCTTGATTAAGTGCATTTTGTTTTATCTTCTTTTAGTGCTCGAGAAGCGAACATTGTTTAAGTGTGGGGGATTTTGACTTGTGAAATTTATGTATTATGTTTATGTATGTATTATCTCCCATTTGTATTCTATTTATGCTTGAATGTGTGTTTTTGGTATTATTTTAACATATATTATGCTTGTGTAATTTTGTGTGTTTTGCTTTGTTTTACGGCTTTTTAGGAAGCGGGACTAGGGAATTCAAAGCAAGGATGAACATGGTAGCCAAGGAGTCCAGGGAGTAAGTATAGGCACTTTCATTAATAGCGTTTGTTGGTCCTAAGGAGCCTAGAGGGGGGTGAATAGGCTTAAATCAAAACTCTTTTCTCTCAGAATGACCCTGATTAGTTAAAAGATATAAAATCGGTCACGGAAGATAACCAGATAATGGAAGTATTTGCTTGATTATCCGATGATAACAACAAAAAATAACAGAATTCTAACTGATTATAAAGACTTTTCCGATTTTACAGTTACACACACTGGCGTTTATAATCTCTTTGAGCTCTTGTACAACAACCTCCCACACACGCTAATAAATATAAACAATTTTGTATTTATAGACATTCTTATGAATCTATCTTGGAACTATATATCCCGAGCACTGTGTAATATTAACTTCTTCTCGGAAAATACTTCTGCCTTAATTGCTACGAATGTGGAGTTCGAAATATTGGAAGCATAAGTGTAATGAATTACTTTGCTTGATTACAATTGCATTTGAGACTGCATCCACATCTCTGAGTGTTCCACGTGTAAGACAGTTTATATCTTCAATGAGTCTGTCTTTCATCGGGACACAACGAGCTGACCATTAAATGCAACTTGGAAAAGGTGAAGCAGCGTCTTCTTAGTCGATGTAGGTTCTTACTCCATATCAACGAGTTCGGATCCTTACTCCGTGTCGGTAATTGCTTACTCCGTATCAGTCCAGTCCAGATCCTCTTCCGGAATCCTTGTTCCGGATGTACAGCGCGCTTCTTTACTCCGTATAGAGTAGGTATAGAATACTTACTCCACATCGGTGCTTGGTTCGGATTCCTTAGTCCGCGTTAGCTTCCCTTACTGACAGTTGTCCTTACTCCTCATCATCGACGGACTTGGATTTCATAGTCCGTGTCTTTATTTCCTTGGTCCGGTGGGTGACAACTTCGATTCGTTCTCCGCAACAAGTCTCTCTTACTCCGTGCGAGTTGGAGACTCGGAATCTTACTCCACATCAATTGACATGGTCTAGTTGAAAGTTAGATGCGGGTTCCTTGGTCATTTTGTCAAGTGATTACTCTTCACGAAGGATCCTTACTCCGGATGATACCTTGGTTATGTACCAAGTGAATGATGACACTCACGATGATCTGGATCAGGATTATGTATCCTGTCCTTAGCTTTGTCCTTACGAGAGTAGGTCCGGATTAAAGTTTTATCTTTTGCACAGACTAAGAATAAACATGGAACATCTCAAATCAAATTACATAGGGTTTGATCCGCATCATCCGAATTCTGGGTTTGATCCAACAATCTCCCCCAATATGGATATGCCAAACCCTTTGTAATCTGATCCGGTTAGGCAGCAAGAAATACACAGAGTTAAGGATAAGCAAAAACATTTCCACTAATGTGTCAACAAGAATACATTAACTCTTAGTACAAATGAAACTTATGGTACATATGGCTTACTATATTTAAAGATCATTCTTGCTACATGCTCTCGTAGCTTCATCGTCTGCTTTCTGGTGAATTTGATGGCATTGTTCCGGTTGTCATCAAATGTAATAACTGATTTCAGGAAGAAGCAGACGAAGGCCCCATAGCTATTTCCATCGGGCTGCTGTGGCACATTCTTCTTGTTCCGGATCGCCCCTGTAAGTACTTCATCTTAACCAAGAGGAGGTAGATCCAAATCTTCATAAAGAGTACTCTATCTGATTGCATCAGACAAAGTTTGAACAAGGCTCCTCATTTGATTTCTTCTAATCTGGCAGTCATTAAGCAAATGAGAATCAATAAGTATGATGCTCTTCTCTTTGATCAGGAACCCATTCAGCATGAAATGTGGGGAGTTAACCCGGTAAGGGATGAAGACGGTAGACAGAGTTCTCCAGGGTTTGTTGTTTTTCAGTGTATCATTGATATAGGAATGAATGGTGTCCACGAGGAGGAAAGCGGTCCTCAATCTAACAAGGTAGAATGTCAAAATCACGGCCTTCCTCAAGTAAAGAGGGGAACAACCTCATTTCCATTTTTATTGCCGGGCGTAGTTGTCAATGTCGTCGGTGGAGATTGTCCCTCCTCGAACTGACAAGGTTCGGATGTCCATAGGTTCGAAGGGGGACAAGACGAGACACACATCGCCGCTCGGCGGTTGAGGAGGCATAGGTCTTTGCAAAGCGGCAAGAATGCTCCCATCAACATCATCCGGATGAAATTCCGCGTATGATGGGAGGAAGGTGATAGTGCCGGATGGAACAACGGTAGGGAGCAGCAGCATGGGGGAGGCTGGTCCGGCCGGAAGTGAAATGGCGGTGTTTAGGCACCGGGAGGCCCGGAGGAAGAGCAAGTACGGACCGTTTGCGAAGCATCGCGGAGGAAGTGGAAGGATCGGATAACTTCTACCCCGGTTTAGCGGATCGGCGAGAGCGGGAGGGGCGAGTCACGACTTGGGTTAAGTCCGTGACAGAAGCAGACAAGCCCTGAAGAGATGTGGCAATCATCTCGAGCTTCTGATCCATGGAAAGAGAGGAGGAGGAGAGAGCGGAAAGAATCTCGGCACCAATGGCCTTAACCTGATCAGCGATGGCCTGGGTGTGAAGACGATTGTCCTCCGCAAGTCGATCAAGTTGGGCAGAGAAAGCGGCTTTGGACAGAATCGTTGCAAAAGATGCGCGCCCACGCCCAAGGCCAAAGGCAGGAGCCTTAGAGGACTCACCCGCATGAAGAGGAGCAAGTGTGTGTAGGGCAGAGTCGGCGGCAGCCGGAGAGTACAATGGTGGTGCAGGCTCAGGGCAAGAGAGCCACTTTGACCAGAGAGGTCAATAGTAGGGATATCCGTAGGATGGGAGAGACCAGCCTCAGCAGGGATGGGTGTCCGTGCGTTGTGGGCAGGTCCGGACGAGGCAGCAGCAGGAATGGGAGCCTGAAGCAGGGACGGCATTAGAAAGCCATGAGCATAGTTCCAAGTAATCATATCCTCCGGGGTTTGGGTGTGTTGAGTGTAATACACCCAGAGGGTAGGTTCTGGGATGTCTGCAGTATGGGCGAGGCTGAAGCGCAGCCAGCAGTCAGAAGGAGGTCGGGGGAGAGGTGGTCGATGTAGTCCTTGGGGACATGAGAGATGGTCGATGTAGTCCTTGGGGATAGGAGAGTGAGCTGGAGGAGCTTCCGCAGGAGAGATAGGGATGTCGGGGTAGAGCAGCGACACTGCTATGCCCAGTGGGAGATGGGTGTGGGAGCGTCAGCACGGCGAGCGTAGGAGCGAGGAGAAACGGGACCAGCAGCGGGAGAGGTTGATAAGACGACCGCATGGATGGGTGGGCGAGAGGGCCCCTAGCCAGCAGGGTCCACGGGTCAGCGAATCTGCGGAACTGTGCCGGAGTGGCAACAAACCGGATGCGGGAGTGGAAGGACCGGGAGCGAAGCTAACTTCATGACCCGAGCTTGCAAGCTGGGTCACCACCGAACTCTGTTGCTGCTCCGACACGACAATAAGAGCACGGGAGATTGGAGGGCGGCGAACGGTGAGTGTCCCGTCCTGCGATAAGATGACAAAAGTAAAGTTCGCTGGGAAGGGAATCACTGGTTCGTCTTGGAAGTGCGCGGGGGAAGGTGTCGGAAAATTTGAGACAGAATCCGTCCAAAAGACGAATTCCGTTTCCCATTCCGCGGCACTCGAAACAGAAAACGCCCCGATCAAGTGGCAATGACTCAAAAGCCGCGTACATCGCCGGCGACGATCGTACGGAACGGAGTCAAGAGGCATGCGGAGGAGCAAGTAGGCACCGGCTCGGTATGGTGGCCATACGGCGATGGGGGACCACGAAAAGACTTCAACTTGTACTCCTTACCTTGTTGGGACAGCCCATGGACGCAGCCATGGCTAGAGCGCTTCACTGAAATCGTTGCCCTCGGGAAGATGGAAGGCGTCACGGATCACCCGAGGGGTGATCTTGATAGTTTTCCCTCGGACCTTCGAGATGATGACTCATCATCAGGTTGACATGCGATAGAAGGCAAGAATGTCGAGACGAGGAGATTAACCGGGGGTAGAGACTAGGGCGAGGAGGTTCTTGGAATCAAGGAGGCGGCGAACCTCTTCGAGCCAAGGCCGGAGGATCGAAGATTCCGGACCGGTCGACCAAGTGGCCAAGAACAACGCCATAGAGAGCTTGAGCCGCCATTGAAATATGGAGGATTGGGGGAAAAGGAGATGAGGTCTTTGGAGTCGGAAGAAGCAACGAGGATTTAGGGTTTTGAGAATTGGGAGTGATAGCCTCGTGCGTAGCTTGAAAGTGCATTATAAATAGGACCTTTTCCGTGGAAGCAAGCGGATCTCGGGTTTAAAGCGAGATGAATAGTGATCCGCCTGACTATCCGATGTCATTAGACTTGATGTATTAGCGCCGTCAAATAGCGATGACGTGGCGGCCATGCAACCGTTCAAAAATCACAGCTATATGCATACTTTGGATTTTTAAAAAGACAATTGTGGGCTCGAGACATGCATTTAATGAACCATCATTATTCCTCCTCAAAAGGCAGCGATGTATGATAATCACTTGGGTTATCGCGAAGTGAGAGGTCCCAGAGTCGGGAGGAATTAAACGACTCTCATCCGGGCTAGATATTGTACTTGTGAACTATATCGGATGATAGACAAGCTGAGTCCGTAGAGAAGGTGAGTGCTAAAAAAATGATTCCTTTGCTGTCTTGGTGTCAAGGAAATATGAAGTACCACAACACTTCAAATCTGAGTCATCAAAACAAGATAGAGCAATGAAGTGAAAAAGAATCTAAACTTCCAGCTAAATGTAAACTAAAAAACGATAGACTAACGAGGTTGAGTTAGTACGATATGGATCAAATAGTATAAGCGAGAACATCATAATCCGAACTAAAAAGAGACGGAACTTATGCATATGTAAGAATAGTAACAAGACACATACATGTGATTTATGATCAAATTTTGAAGAAAATACATATGACATACGATAAACACATAAGTTCGTGTAGGTCGACATAGCGAAAACTTCATCTTGCGATAGTGATAGCTAAGATAAATTAAAAATCATATGATTTTCCCAAGTTAGGATTCATGAGTGAGCGGGAATATGAACACATGTCAAAAGCAGGCAGATGATTGTCCGATTAAAATGCACGGTTGAGGAGAGAAAAAAAATATCCAGCCATGCCACAATTCTGATTCATCATTGCATGTCCAGTCAGATCCGGAAGTGAAAGTTTAGAGGAAGGAGCATCCGAGACATAAAAGGGGTCATTACAGAGGTAATAAATGTAGCTTTTGCTCCCCCTTAGATCATGCGATCCTCTCAGAGAAAGACTCTCCCTCAGATAGACGCCGGGAAAGAGGTCATGAGACATATATGAGGGGGTATTACTAGATTGATCAATGAAGCATTTTCTCCCCATAGATCGTGCGATCCTCTCGGTTGACGTTTCTGCTTTGAAAGTTAGCGTTATCTACCCTTTTAGGAAACTACACTTCAGGGTCGTTTGATCACATTGCGTATACATCCACCGGACATTCGAGCCAACCCATTTTATTTCTTCAACTATACATGATAATAGATTCTGCAGAGTAGTTCGAGGAATCTTGCATCCAGATGAGGCTTTGTAATATGTCCGCCAACATGTTCAGTAGCAACATGTTCCGGTGATATGCGCTTTTTGAGAACATGGTCACAAATGAAGTGATACCTTACCTCAATGTGCTTGGTCTTTGGGTGCATGACAGGATTGTTTGCTTATAGCAATTACTGCTGGTGTTGTCATGATAGAGTGGAATAGATGTCATCTGTCGAAGTTGTGCCTTTGGTGTTGTTGCCTTGTTGGTGTTTAAAGTATCGATAAGTTGACTTTGCATCCAAAGTATTTGGCAGCAACTTCGATAGCTATATATTAGTCTCAATGGTAGAGGTTGATACGGAATTCTCCTCTCTCTTGAACCATGAAATTAATCTATTTCCAAGAAACCGACACGTACCACTTGTGCTTTTCTGTCGACGCGACACCAAGCAAAATCAGCATCGAGTATCCGGATAAGATGAAGTTGCTCCTTTGGGTACCGAGTCCCAAATTCATCGTTCCTTTGAGATACCTTAATATCCATTTAACATGAAGCATATGTGACTCCTTGGGATTCGCACGATATCGTGCACCTTGATGCAAGTTGCAAACATAATGTCCGGGCGACTTGTGTAAGATACAACAAGGATCATATCATCCCCTCGTATTCGGTCACATTTGCGGTTGCCGTCCACATCGGGATCTAACTTGCAGCGGCATCGGGTCTTGATGGGAGATGAACCTTCCATACCAAACTTCTTAATAAGATCACGTGTATACTTAGCTTGATTAATGAAGATCCCTTCCTTCAATTGTTTAACTTCTATTCCAAGGAAGTAGGGCAGGTTCTCCCATCATGCTCATCTCAAACTTGCCGGTCATCAACTTTGCAAACTCTTCACAAAGCTTCGGATTTATTGATCCGAAAATGATATCATCCACATATATCGTACGATCGGAGTATGTCCTTTCTCTTTTCGTAGAAATAAAGTGGTGTCTATCTTCCCTTTTTGAAAGTTATGAGCAAGTAGGAATTCGACGATTGTGCCATACCAGGCTCTTGGAGCTTGCTTCAACCCATACAAGGATTTCCCGTAGCTTGTAGACCGGATGTCCAGCCTTGGGTTCTATGAAACCGGGAGGTTGTTCAACGTACACCTCCTCTTGAAGATCTCCATTCAAAAATGCGCTTTTGACATCCATTTGATAAACTACGAAGTTTTCATAAGAAGAATATGCCAAAAACATTACGATTGCCTCAAGTCTTCTTTACCGAGCATAGGTCTCATCATAGTCACATTCCTTCTTCTTGACGATATCCTTTTGTACCGATCGGCTTTGTTCCGGATTACTATTCCATTCGTATCAAGTTTGTTCCGGAACACCCATTTTAACACCAATGATTTATTGAGACTTAGGCCTTTGTACTAGTGTCCACACATCATTTCTCTTAAATTGATTCAGCTCTTCTTGCATGGCTTCTATCCAGTTCGAATCTTGAAGAGTGTCATCTACCACCTTTGTTTCTATTTGGGATAGAAAGCATGAGTAAAGATAGATATTGGAGGTGGCTACTCTTGTTCTTACACCAGCAGTAGGATCACCAATCACTTGATCCGAGGGATGGTTTTGAGTCCACTGTAATTTTGTGCATGTGATGGTTGATCTTGAATAATCCGAAGCTCCGCCAGATTAGGTGGTTCAGGTATATCTGCTAGTTGAGCTTCTTCCGGACCAGATGTTTCCGTAGCAGGTACAGTAGAACTAAATGGTTCTTCAACATTGTTGCTTTCAGTGTTAACTGGTCTGGACGGACTTGAAGGTACTCCGGAATTTTGGATATCCGTAGGAGTATGTCCGGAGTTTAATGGTAGTCCTAAGTTTGAATCATCCTTAGCGTCATCAACATCATTTCTTTGTGCTTCCTGGTGCCATGTGGTAGGTCAATATGTATAGTGAGAACATTCATAAACTTTGAATAGTCGATGTTATTGTCCTAAACTCTGTACATTAGAACTTGAAGAAGCAACTTTTGACCAATCAAGATTAATTTCATCAAAGGTCACATGGATAGATTCTTCAACTTTAAAAAAGTTTTCTATTGAAGACCCGATAAGCCTTGCTATGTAATGAGTACCCGACAAAAATCCCATCATCAAATTTTGGTTCAAATTTATTCGGGGTTCTTTGCCGTTGTTCAATATATAGCAAGTACACCCAAAAGCTACGAAATGTGAAATTGAAGGCTTTCGTCCTCTCCACATCTCATAGGCGTTTTCATGGTAGATTTATTTATTAGAGTTTGTTTTGAACATAGCGGCAAAGTGGACACGACTTGACCCATAGGCGAGAGGAAGCTTTGCCCTCTAACATAGATCTGCCAACCTCGACTAAAGTGCGATTCTTACGCCCAAATACCCCATTTTATAGTGGAGTTTTGGGCGCAAAGAAGTCATGCTTGAATGCCCTGTTGAGAACAATATGATCTCATATCCGAAAAAATCAAATTACGTACCATGATCGCTCCAGATGCACTTTATGCTCGGTCCTTGTGAGTTGCTTATCCGATTGAAAAGATCTACAAGATGCTCAAAAGTTTGATCCTTAGATTTGAGGAACATCACCCATGTGTACCTGGTGAAATCATTGATAACCACAAGGGTATATCTCACACCAGCTAGTGAAGGAATAGAAATGGGACCACAGAGGTCCATATGAAGAAGTTGTAGAGGAGCAGTTATTGAATTAAATGATTTTCTCTTAACGTTATGTTTGGTGCTTTGTCAAGTTGGCATTCTCGACGAGAGAGTGTCACTCGGAGTATTTGTGTTTAAGTTGACCAGTGACAAGATCAAGTGACGCTAACTTAGACAAGGTATTGAAGTTTAAATGTGCGCATCGTTTGTGCCATAGCCAACTATCTTCATCTGATGCTGTAGTGAGGAAGCATACAGGGTCAGAAGAATTATTTCTTAAGACCACTGAGTATATGTCCCCATCTCTTGATCCGGATAACTTAACATCTCCGGATAAGTTTTCCCTTATTGTACATGTGTTGGACATGTAGGAAACAGTAAATCCTTTGTCACATAAATTACTGACACTCAGCAAATTATGCTTCAAACCTTCGACTAGTGCAACTCTAGTGATTGATACATAGCCGTTGGTTAAAGTGCCATACCCGACAGTCTTACCTTTGCTGTTATCACCATATGAAACGGATGGACCTCGTTTGTCATTAACTTGACAAGCGAGTCGATCACCCGTCATATGTCCGGAGCATCCACTATCGAGGATCCACTTGCTTTGATTGATCTTTAACTTCAAGTGATCCGGCAATGCATTCAAAAGATGCTCCCGAAAGACAACAATTTACACTTTTGGTGCCCAAACTTGTTTCGGGCGGTTAAAGAACAACGATAGTGTCAATAGTTCCGGATTTAACTTTGTTAGAACTTTTAGCTTTCCGGGTTGACTTTAATTTGTTAGTTTAATTTGTTTTCTTTTACTTGAGTTTTCTTTGGAGAGATACTCCTTTGAGATTTAGATTTTGTTTTGCTCAAAGAACCCTTTTTATTGAACTGATCTTTATTAGTATGAACTTGATTACAAAGCCGTTATCGGATAAACTCCAACATTCATAGTGATAATGACCTATTTCCCTATAGATGGAGCAGACACTATAATGCAAAGTACAAACAAGGGATACGGGTCTCTTAGATTTTACGAGACTTTTTTGCTCCGTTCCTATGGCCTAATCCATTGCGTTTGGGTGACGCGCTCGTGGCCCTAGATGCATCGGCCTTAGCCTTTCCTTTCTTTTTTGGGTGCTACGGTTTGGCTCGAACTACAGACAACCTTCCCTTACATCATTAGTTACGGGTCTTCTTGCTTCGGGAAGTGCAGTAATGGCACGTTCCACAATCATAGACTATGGTGCCACCCCGAAATGAAACCATCCAACGGTTTAGATGTACTAACAGGATAAAGGTTGGTTGGTTTTGGAATGAAATCAAAGGACACTCAACGTCTGTATGGAGGTCGATGGTTCGGAACCTAGGCCGGGTTTGACTCGGATGTTGTCAGGGTCGATCCTAAAGGTAGAGGCTATTTCTCCGGATTTTAGCCACTTACGATTTATTTCCTTTTCTGTTCCAGTTCATTTTCGAGTTGTTTCACAATAACTTTTAGGCCCGTTAGGTTGGTATTTAACAGTGATTTTCAACTCTTAGATTATGATACCAAGCCTCTTTACTCCGGGTCGGTTATGCCTTTTTCTAATCTAGCAACAGTAATCTTAAGACGTTTATTCTGACTTTCCATATCTTTGTACATTTGAGTAATTATTAGTCTCTTATTCTTTTCATGATCACGTTCAGTAATAAGAGATTCTAATTTACTCATGAGCTCAGAGATTGTAAGTACCTCAGGATTTGCCATGAGGCAGACATTCGGTTTAGAAGTTGACTCATCATCCAAGGATTCCTCCTCTTCTTCGAGCCATCGACATATTTTGTGACGAATGCCTTCCTCTTGTACTTGCTATTGTCTCAGTTGTCCGAGGTGGAGGCGGGAGTTATCTTGTCACTTTTCTTGGCCACTTTAGATTTGGATCTGCAGTCCTTGGCCATGACTGGTTTTCCCATAGTTATAGCATTCTCGGACTGCATGAGGAGCATCTCTTGAATCCTTTTCTGCTTTTCCGTAGGAATCGCACAAAGGATTTGACAAGGAGAGCTATTTCCTCCTCCTCGTTAGAGTCAGAATTCTTGGACTCGTCCGTATCATCATTCCTCGGTATCTTGAGACATTCGTAAGCTTTGAGAGCTATCCCCTTTTCTTTCCGAGCTATTTTCTCATCCCGGTCATGTAAGGACCCGTACCTTGAGTTAGTCGGTTTGCCTCCCGAGTAGAGTTTTTCTAGATTTTGACCTAGTAGTTGGACTCCAATGAATTCACGTGCAAAAGGAAAGATGCTTAGAATGATGTCCTCTATCTACCACAGGGTTTCAGACCAAATGGACATGTATGTGAGGTGCACGTGATATGGGTCCAATTCACGTGCAAGTGTAATTGTCTTCCAAATGATGCAAGGAGGCTAGGGGTGAAGTTTGAGAGCATTTGGAGTTCATATGGAGTTGCACGTGAATTGGGAATTCACGTGCAAATTGGCGTCTTGAGCATATTTTTGCATGGGTCCCTTGGTTTTGGCATTCTAAGGAACTTTCTCCAAAGGACCATGTTGAAATTCGAATATTTTGGTGTGTATGGATGCGGAAAGGTTGTAGCTTGTGTAATCAAAACTACGTCGTTTTGATCCTGGGTTTACTTAATCAAAACTACGTCGTTTTGATGTGAATGGTGTCTATATAAGGAGGGCTTGAGTTTGAGTTAGGGTTCTTGTGTTCCTTTTGCTGCAGCTCTGCCGAGAGAGAGAGAGAGCTAGAGAGAGAGAGGGGGGAGTTCTTTGGTTGCCGGGAGCATCTTGCGTGGGGAGGACGGCGTTTGGCGCGGGAGCAAGGAAGATCCGCTTTATGGTAGGGGTTCTGTTCTTCCTAAACCCTCCTGTCCTAGGGTCCTAGGGCAGATTCGGGGTCATATCTGTATATATATTTATATGTAAATTCATATAGGTGTGATCTCCTATATGAATGTTGGCCTTCAATGGCGTGTTGTTTGGATATATGTATATATGCTCGCCAAGTGTTTGACATAATGCCTGTGAGGGTGTGCATGTTATGTGTTTGAGGTAATGCCATGTGAAGTCGTGCATGTTATGTGTTTGAGGTAATGCTGTGAGGCCACGCACGTCCGGTGTGTTAGATTATGTCTGTGTGGTAGGGTTTATGAGCTTGTGGATATATGCATGCTAAGTGTTCGATGTTATTCCTGTGTGATTGAGCATACTAAGTGTTTGATGTTATGCTGTATGGCCATGTGTCTGTTGCGTGTTTGCTTGTACACCCGGTGGTGGAAGCCCGGGACTGTTTTGTGGAACCCGGTGGTGTGGAAGCCCGGGACTGTTTTGTGGAACCCGGTGGTCGTGGAAGCCCGGGACTGTTTTGTGGAACCCGTGGGTCGTGGAAGCCCGGGACTGTTTTGTGGAACCCGGTGGTTGTGGAAGCCCGGACCCCGTTCTTGTAACCCGGTGGCTGTGGAAGCCCGGGACAAGTATTGGAAACCCGGTGTTGTGGAAGCCCGGGAGTGTTTATGTACCAGCCCGTGTATGATTGCATTTGCTATTATAGCCTTGTAATTACATCTGGTGGAATAATTGTAACACGACACAAGACTTGTACACAAGGCATGTAGATATTAGGTGCATGGGATGGGTTGGGGAGACATGATCCCTACTGAGCTGTGGTTGCTCACCCCTCCTACCATGTTGTTTTCTTTACAGGAACCTACAGGCGTTAGGTGGGAATACCAAGGTGGAAGACCATCTCCATTTTATTGTTTATTTCAGTAATGTAATTTTATGATTTATGTAACCCCGGGTGGGAAATGTACTAAGGGATTGAATTGTAATAAGGAACATGGTTGTTTTGTGAACCTTTGATATATGGAATTCAATAAAGATGTGGCTTGTTTGATTTATTGTAATTGTTAGACTTGTTTGTGGCATCCAGTAATCCAACCCCTTTGCCCTCCGTGTGGGTGAATGGGGAGTCACGTACCGGTTTCCTCGGGTTGGAAATCCGGGGCGTGACAATATGGTATCAGAGCATGGTCTAGTTGGCCTAGGGTAGTGGGCGGACTTGGTTATCTTGAGTCCTTTGGAGGAGCCTGGAGGGGACATGCCTGATCAACATGGTCCTCTTTGAGCCTCCAAGGTGTACTTGGGGTAGTCCGGTCTTGTAGTAGGATTTGCATGCATTGGCATTAGGGCACTAGTTGCATTTCTTTGTGAATGTATGCTAAACCGTGGATAAAATCATATGATTAAGTGAAATGTGCAACTCGATTTGTTTGGCAATGTGTCTTGAATCGTGCAATGTGATTGATGCAATGTATGTGTGTAACATCACGTGATAGTGGAATTGATCAGTGGGGGTAGAGGTAGTGACGCGATAGATTATAAAATTGTTTTGACGTTGTGCTTCTTACTTCGTGTAGTAAGAATGCCGCCGAGGAGAGTGACACGTGCGTCCGGGCGATGGGCGATGAGTCATCTGCCCATGAGGGTCCGGGTGCGGGACCATCCGTTGGAGGGCATGCGTTATTCCTGGCACGGCTGCAAGAAGGCATCCGGCTGGAGGTACGAGAGCTACGGGAGGGACTCCGGGCAGGACGTTCGGGAGGAGGTGCGCCGTGAGATGGCAGCACAAGCGGTGGTGCCACCACCACCACCACCACCCAGACGAGCTGCCTCGTGAGCGTGAGAGTTCGGCCGGGTGGTGTACCCGACCCGTGCAGAGGATGACGTGGTGACACGGTTCCGAAAGGAACAACCTCCGCGATTTAAGGGGGGAGAAGATCCTGTGGCGTCGCGGTGGTTGAGGCAAGATTGAGCACGTGTTCTCCTTTCTCCTGCCCCGGGAGGAGGATAAGGTGCGGCCCAGCAGTCGGCAGTTGGAGGGGGACGCTTTGGAGTGGTGGACGAGTGTTCCTGGGGAGCCGTGCGGTGCAACTCATGTTTTGGGAGGAGTTCTTGCAACTCTTCCAAGATGAGTTCTTCCCGGAATCGGTGAGATGGCAAAAGAGGGAAGAATTTGGCGGCTTGCAGGGATCCAAGACGGTACCTTGAATATGAGCGGGAGTTCCGGAGATTGAGTAGGTTTGCTCCCGAGACCGTGATAAGGGAGGACCTGAAGGCCCACAAGTTCACCTTGGGTCTCTAGGCCAGCCCTTGGGGAGAGGGTGGCGATTCTACGCTTGAGGACCTATGCCTAGGGGGTGGAGACGGCCCGTATAGCCGAGAGGGAACCCGGATGATGGGAGGCGGGCCCATCGGGGCGCCGGTTGCGAGTGGGCCTGATCGAGATGCAGGGTCCAAGAGGCTCAAGACGGAGGAGAGGGATAGCAGTTCCTTCCGCGCCAGGGGACGGACCTTGGCGAACCCGGGGAGGTCTAGCTTTGGCGGTGGCGCACAGGGCGGTCCACAGGGGTCTCCCCGGCGGTTGTTCTGCGCTGTGGGGAGCAAGGCCACTTGAGGAAGGAGTGTCCAAAGAGGGACCGGAAATGCCATAGATGTGGACGAGAGGGCCATCGAGCCGGGTTTGCCGGAGTGGCAACAGGGGAGTTGGAGGCATGACATCCAGCACAAGGAGTGATGCCGGTTTTCGTGCACCAGGTGAGAGACCAGCTCGTCGGTGGCGAAGCCAGCCAAGCAGGATCCAAGTCGGACCCGACCTCGGGGGAGGCCGGAGCGGCAGCAGACCGAGGCCGGAGGCAACCTTAGCGGGAAGCGTCCGGTGAGTGAGCCGACTAGTGGCACGGGCCAAGGAAGGGTGTTTGCGCTGGAGGCGACATACCAGGAGGAGGCCGAGCTACCACCCCCACCAGCCGAGGGTGGAGCAGGACCATCGGTGGTTAGAGGTACCCTCTTGATCTCCCGTACCTTAGCTTCGGTCTTTTCGATACGGGTGCATCGTGTTCGTTTGTTCTTCGAGCCTGTGATAGATAGTTTGGGGTTAGCTTTGTGTGGAGGCCGCGAGGCCCCTAGTTGTGGAGTCTCCTGGTGGGAGGCATGATAGAGGTACGACGAGTGTGTCGTACTGTGTGTTAACCATAGGAGAGGTGGAGCCGCGTTTTGACTTGCATGTGATGCCTTTGAGGGCGTTTGACCCGATCTTGGGTATGGATTGGCTTATGGCTTTCCAGGCCAAGATAGATTGTTATCGGCGGCGTGTGTCCTTTGTGACACTGCAGGGACCTCTTGCACCCCTGCAGGGGGAGTGGGATTGTGAGGCGAGTCGGGCCGGGCCAGTGTTGGACCGTGGGGTGCCATTACCCACAGGTTGGCAGCCTGACCTTTACTGAGGAGGGTAAGGTGGAAAAGAGGGTGTGGCCCATTGTTGTGGACCAATTTCGGGATGTTTTTCCTGAGCGGTTGAGGAGTTTGCCACCTAAGAGGAGTGTGGAGTTCACCATCGAGTTGGTGCGGGGACAGGTCCAATTTCCCAAGTAGCGTATCGTATGGGGCCAGCCGAGCCGAGGGAGCTTCGGGAGGCAAATCGAGGAGTTGGTGGGCCAGGGGTATATCGGACCAAGTACCTCACCTTGGGGTGCTCCGGTGCTCTTTGCTAAGAAGGCCGATGGCACGCTCGTTCTGCATCGACTACAGAAGTGAATTCGGTGGATGTGAAGAACAAGTACCGTTGCCTCGGATAGATGACTTTGTTTGACCAATTGAGTGGGGCCCAGTGGTTTTCCAAGATAGATTTACGGTCGGGGTATCACCAGCTCGGGGTTGGGGAGGAGGACATCCCTAAGACGGCTTTCGGTGCGGTATGGGCATTATGAGTGGGTAGTGATGCCTTTCGGGCTCACTAATGCACCAGCAGTGTTCATGCATTTGATGAACCAGGTCTTTGCCCCATACTTAGACTCGTTCGTGGTGGTGTTTATCGACGACATCTTGGTGTATTCCAAGACCGAGAGGGAGCACGTGGAGCACTTGGCAACAGATGTTGCAAACCTTGAGGGACCAGCCTTGTTTGCTAAGTTTAGCAAGTGTGAGTTTTGGCTGCAGGAGGTTCACTTTCTTGGCCATGTGGTGTCCCCCAGGGAGTTAGGGTGGACCCAGCCAAGATTGAGGCCGTGGCATCGTGGGCAAGGCCAACCAACGTTTTTGAGATCCGTAGTTTTCTTGGCTTGGCGGGGTACTATCGTCGTTTTGTAGAGGGGTTCTCCCGTTTGGCGGCGCCTATGACGACGTTGACTCGGAAGGGCGTGAAGTTTGATTGGACGGACAAGTGCCAGGGCGTTTGAGACTCTCAAAACCCGTTTGACCACCCCCTGTGTTGAGGTTGCCTAGGGAGGATATTCCGTATGAGGTGTCTTGTGATGCGTCCAGGGTTGGTTTGGGGTGTGTGCTTATGCGGGGGCACAAGTGTGGTAGCTTATGGGTCAAGGCAGTGAAGCCTCATGAGCAGAATTATCCTACTCATGACCTTGAGTTAGTTGCTTGTCATCTTCGCCTGAAGAGTTGGCAGCACTACCTCTTGGGGGAAAAGTTTGTGGTGTTCTCGGATCACAAGAGCCTTCAGTACATCTTTACTCGGAAGGACTTGAATTTGAGGCAAAGGAGATGGGTGGAGTATTTGCAGACCTTTGATTTTACTCTTGCCTATACCCCGGGCAAGGGTAATGTTGTGGGCGATGCGTTGAGCGAGAAAAGGGAAAGCCGAGGTGGCCGTGAGGGAGTGGAAGCCGATGGAGCGGTTGGCGACGTTGCAGTGCGGCTTGTTGTTCGTGATGGTGGGACAGTCCCTGCGTCCTTTGGTGGTAGTGCTGAGTTGTACCAGCGCGTCCGGGAGGAACACTGGGTGACATTGAGTGTGAGGTTCTCCGTGCCCGTATTGAGGCTGGGGAGCTATCCTGGGGGACCGGACGAGAGGGTCCCGAGCATGAGTTGTCATTTCAGGGGCGGTTGGTAGTAGCTTCTTCCCTCGGGGATGAGGTGATGAGGGAGTTTCACCAATCTAGGGTTCTTTGTGCATCCAGGGGGGTACGAAGATGTACCATGCGCTTGCAGACATTTTTGGTGGCCTGGGATGAAACGCGATGTGGCTGCCTTTGTTTCGCGGTGCCTCACGTGTCGGCAGGTGAAGGCCGAGCATCGCCGGCCGGCGGGCATGTTCCGCCCTTGCCCATAGCGGAGTGGAAGTGGGACCATATCGCGATGGACCTTGTGGACCGGTCTTCCACCCACCACCGGGAGGAAGGACATGATTTGGGTGATTGTGGATCGACTCACAAAGTCGGCCCATTTTCTTCTTGTTCGCGAGCGGGACTCCATTGGGACTTTGAGTCAGTTGTACATGAACGAGATTGTGAGAGCTGCATGGGGTACCATCATCGGTTGTCTCGACCGGGATTCGAGGTTCACTTCCCGTTTCGGGGCCGGTTTGCGAGGAGGCTATGGGAACCAAGCTTCACTTGAGTACAGCCTTTCACCCTGAGACGGACGGTCAGACTGAGCGGACGAATCAGACCATGGAGGACATGTTACGGGCCTGTGTGTTAGATTTCGGGGGTTCGTGGGCAACTCACCTTCCTTTGGTGGAGTTTGCCTACAACAACGCCTATCAGGCATCCATTGGGATGGCTCCTTTTGAGCGTTGTACGGACGGCCGTGTCGATCACCCTTGTGTTGGACCGAGGTAGGAGAGGCAGCCCTCTTGGGGCCACGGTTGGTTCAAGAGGCTCCGAGAAGGTCAAGTTGATTCGTCGGCGTTTGTTGTCGGCTCGAGTCGGCGAAATCTTATGCGGATCAGCGGCGGCGACCTTTGGAGTTTTCTGTTGGTGATCATGTGTTCCTTCGTGTCTCTCCACGCCGTGGACATCGACGGTTTGGGCGAGGTTCCAAGCTATCTCCGCGGTTTATTGGTCCTTTTGCGATTCTGGATCGTGTAGGGCCGTGGCCTACCGGTTAGCGTTACCACCGCGGCCGAGTCGAGTGCACAACGTGTTTCACGTGTCCCGGTTGCGGAAGTATCACCCTGACCCCACTCATGTGATTGATTGGGGGACGTTGGACATTGAGGATGACATGTCCGTCATTGAGGCCCCTATCCGTATCCTAGATCGGCAAGAGAAACTTTTGCGTGGTCGTGCTTTATTCCTTTGGTTCGCGTGCTGTGGCAGCACCGTGGCATTGAGGAGGAGACATGGGAACGGGAGTCCGTGATGCGGGAGCAGCACCCGGACTTGTTCGAGGGACGAACAATCTTAAGCGTGGGAGGTGGCTGTTGGCCAAGGATAGTGATGTTTCCTTGTGATGTGTTTTCTTGTATTAGTTGATGTATTTGTATTGTCTTTTAAAGACATGTGTTCTTATTTGTGATGTGCTTTGAAATGTGTATTCGTGCCATGTGGACATGTGTTTGTGCATTATTGTGGTTATGGATTATGGTGGTATCTTGTTACGTTTTGTTGTCTTGTGGGTGGTGTATGACCCATTTGGGTGTGGTGGCTTGCCGGGTGGCAAATGGGTAGTTTGTGGTTGTTTTCCTCGTATGTCATTTCTTTTCGAGGACGAAAAGTCTTAAGGGGGAGAGGATGTAAGGACCCGTACCTTGAGTTAGTCGGTTTGCCTCCTGAGTAGAGTTTTTCTAGATTTTGACCTAGTAGTTGGACTCCAATGAATTCACGTGCAAAAGGAAAGATGCTTAGAATGATGTCCTCTATCTACCACGAAGTTTCGGACCAAATGGACATGTATGTGAGGTGCACGTGATATGGGTCCAATTCACGTGCAAGTGTAATTGTCTTCCAAATGATGCAAGGAGGCTAGGGGTGAAGTTTGAGAGCATTTGGAGTTCATATGGAGTTGCACGTGAATTGGGAATTCACGTGCAAATAATCTTGAGACATATTTTTGCATGGGTCCCTTGGTTTTGGCATTCTAAGGAACTTTCTCCAAAGGACCATGTTGAAATTCGAATATTTTGGTGTGTATGGATGCGGAAAGGTTGTAGCTTGTGTAATCAAAACTACGTCGTTTTGATCCTGGGTTTACTTAATCAAAACTACGTCGTTTTGATGTGAATGGTGTCTATATAAGGAGGGCTTGAGTTTGAGTTAGGGTTCTTGTGTTCCTTTCTTGCTGCTGCTTGCAGAGAGAGAGAGCTAGAGAGAGAGAGGGAAGGGGAGTTCGTTGGTTGCTGCCGGAGCATCTTGCGTGGGGAGGACGGCGTTTGGCGCGGGAGCAAGGAAGATCCGCTTTATGGTAGGGGTTCTGTTCTTCCTAAACCCTCCTGTCCTAGGGTCCTAGGGCAGATTCTCGGGTCAGATTCTGTATATATATTTATATGTAAATTCATATAGGTGTGATCTCCTATATGAATGTTGGCCTTCAATGGCGTGTTGTTTGGATATATGTATATATGCCTGCCAAGTGTTTGACATAATGCCTGTGAGGCCGTGCATGTTATGTGTTTGAGGTAATGCCTGTGAGTTGTGCATGTTATGTGTTTGAGGTAATGCTCGGTGAGGCCACGCACGTCCAGTGTGTTAGATTATGTCTGTGTGGCTGGGTTTATGAGCTTGTGGATATATGCATGCTAAGTGTTCGATGTTATTCCTGTGTGGTGAGCATACTAAGTGTTTGATGTTATGCCTGTATGGCCATGTGTCTTGCGTGTTTGCTTGTACACCCGGTGGCCGTGGAAGCCCGGGACTGTTTGTGGAACCCGGTGGCTGTGGAAGCCCGGGACTGTTTTGTGGAACCCGGTGGCTGTGGAAGCCGGGATTGTTTTGTGGAACCCGGTGGTGTGGAGCCCGGGACTGTTTTGTGGAACCCGGTGGTCGTGGAAGCCCGGAACTGTTCTTGTAACCCGGTGGCCGTGGAAGCCCGGGATCGTTATTGGAAACCCGGTGGCCGTGGAAGCCTGGGAGTGTTTATGTACCAGCCCGTGTATGATTGCATTTGCTATTATAGCCTTGTAATTACATCTGGTGGAATAATTGTAACACGACACGGCACTTGTACACAAGGCATGTAGATATTAGGTGCATGGGATGGGTTGGGGAGACATGATCCCTAACTGAGTGTGTGGTTGCTCACCCCTCCTACCATGTTGTTTTCTTTACAGGAACCTACAGGCGTTAGGTGGGAATACCAAGGTGGAAGACCATCTCCATTTTATTGTTTATTTCGGTAATGTAATTTTATGATTTATGTAACCCCGGGGTGGGAAATGTACTAAGGGATTGAATTGTAATAAGGAACATGGTTGTTTTGTGAACCTTTGATATATGGAATTCAATAAAGATGTGGCTTGTTTGATTTATTGTAATTGTTAGACTTGTTTGTGGCATCCAGGAATCCAACCCCTTTGCCCTCCGTGTGGGTGAATGGGAGTCACGTACCGGTTTCCTCGGGTTGGAAATCCGGGCGGTGACAGTGAGTATTTAAACCTGACTTCATGAGTCCGTGACTCTCCAAATAGTTCTTCAAGGGGAACATCTTCCCGGTTCTTGTCGGATTGCATCCTGGAGTTGTTTGGAGTAGTAACGATCCGGCAAGGAGCGAAAGAACTTGTCATTGATCCGAGATTGAGAATAATGCTCATTGACGGTTTTCAGCTCAAGGATGAGCTTGCCGAATCTCCGATAGATGCTTTCGAGTGATTCACCCGGTTTGTGATTGAAACTCTCAAAATTCTGCCTGAGAGTACAAATAACGTTCTGCATTTGGGACTGACTTCCCTCATAGAGGATTGTCAGTTTATCACAGATAGCTTTTGCTGTCGTGCAGCCCTGGACATCCGTGAAAGCCTCGGAATCCAAAGACGATGTAACATATGTCAGAGCTTTTTCGTTGGCACACTGCCAGGCTCTTTAATCATTGGTGAGTTCGGCATCAGTCTTTGGTCTTCTAACTCCATGTTCTCCGATAGTCATCAGAGTGGGTATCTCCTGATGAAGACATGGCCACATGAGATGATCATTGCAGACCATGAACATTCTCATGTGAGCTTTCCACTGGAGAAAAGCTCTAGTGTGAATTTGGGTGGCTTTGTCAGAGTGAAGCCAAAACTCCGTGGTTGTGGAGCAGCGGCAGCAACAGGTTGAGGTGGATCAACATTTTCACTGCTGCTTCGATTTGGAAGGGGCTCTTGTACTCCTGCGGAGTTAAGGCGAGTGTTGAATAGCATGCTGCTTTCTTCGGCCATTGGTAAGAGTGAAAGAGTGGGATCTCTACTTAGAACTAATAGAAGTTGCTCTGATACCACTTGTTGGTCCCTATGAGCCTAGAGGGGGGTGAATAAGCTCAAATCAAAACTCTTTTCCTCTCACAGGTACATCACAATCTGGTTAAAAGATGTAAAATCAGTGCGAAAGATAACCAGATAGTGAAAGTATTTTGCCTTATTATCTGATGATAATTACAACAAAATAAGCAACAATTACAGCTGATTACAATAGCACTCAGTTTTACAGTTACACACATTGGCGTTTATAATCTCTATGAGCTCTTGTACCACAACCTCTTTTTTTTTTATGAATATACACAGTTTTGTATTTATAGACATTCCTATGAATCTATCTTGGAACTGTATATCCCGAGCACTGTGTAACATTAAGTTCTTCTCGAAAAATACTTCTGCTTTAACTGCTACGGATGTGGAGTTTGAAATATTGGAAGCATAAGTGTAATGAATTACTTTGGTTGATTCCAATTGCATTTGAGACTGCGTCCACATCTCTGAGTGTTCCACGTGTAAGACAGTTTAGATCTCAATGAGTTTGTCTTTCATCGGGACATAGCGAGTGACCATTAAATGCGGCTTGAAAAAGGTGAAGCGGCGTCTTCTTAGTCAGTAGTAAGGTTCCTTACTCCGTATCAACGAAGTTCGGATCCTTACTCCGTGTCAGTAGTTGCTTACTCCGTATCGGTACAGTCCTAGAATCCTTGTTCCGTGCAAGCGCTTCCTTCGCATGAAGTAAAGACTCGGATAGCTGATTCCGCATCAGCGCTTCCTTACTCCGTATAAAGTAGGTACGGAATGCTTACTCCGCATCAGTGCTTGTTTCGAATTCCTTAGGCCATATTAGTTTCCCTCACTCCGCAACAGTTGTCCTTACTCCGCATCAGTGACAGACGCGGATTTCATAGTCCGTGTCTTTATTTCCTTGGTCAGGTGGAGTGACAACTTTGATCCATTCTCCGCAACAAGTCTCTCATACTCCACAACACTTGACATGGTCTAGTTAGATGTGGGTTCCTTGGTCGTTTTGTCAAGTAATTTCTCCGCACGAAGAATCCTTACTCAGGATGATAACTTGCTTATGTACCAAGTGAATGACGACGCTCACGATGATCCGGATCAGGATTATGTATCCTGTCCTTAGCTTTGTCACTACAAGAGTAGGTCCGGATTAAAGTTTTATCTTCTGCATAGACTAAGAATAAACATGGAACATCTCAAATCAAATTACATAGGATTTGATCCGCATCATCCAAATTTCGGGTTTGATCCAACAATCTCCCCCAATATGGATATGCCCAACCCTTTGTAATCTGATCTGGTTAGGCAGCAAGAAATACACAGAGTTAAGGATAAGCAAAAACATTTCCACTAATATGTCAGCAAGAATACATTAAGCCTTAGTACATATGAAACTTATGGTACATATGGCTTACTATATTTAAAGATCATTCTTGCTGCATGCTCTCGTAGCTTCATCGTTTGCTTACTGGTGAATTTGACGATATTGTTCCAGTTGTCATCAAATGTGAAGTAGCGTCTTCTTAGTCAGTAGTAAGGTTCCTTACTCCGTATCAACGAAGTTCGGATCCTTACTCCGTGTCAGTAGTTGCTTACTATGTATCAGTAAATTCTTGGAATCCTTATTCCGTGCAAGCGCTTCCTTCGCATGAAGTAAAGACTCGGATAGCTGATTCCGCATCAGCGCTTCCTAACTCCGCATAGAGTAGGTACGGAATACTTACTCCGCATCAGTGTTTAGTTCAGATTCCTTACGCCGTATTAGTTTCCCTCACTCCTCAACAATTGTCCTTACTCCGCATCAGTGATAGACGCGGATTTCAAAGTCCGTGTCTTTATTTCCTTGGTCAGGTGGAGTGACAACTTTGATCCGTTCTCCGCAACAAGTCTCTCTTACTCTGCAACACTTGACATGGTCTAGTTAGACGCGGGTTCCTTGGTCATTTTGTCAAGTAATTTCTCCGCACGAAGAATCCTTACTTAGGATGATAACTTGGTTATGTACCAAGTGAATGACGACGCTCGCGATGATCCGGATCAGGAATATGTATCCTGTCCTTAGCTTTGTCCATACAAGAGTATGTCCGGATTAAAGTTTTATCTTCTGCACAGACTAAGAATAAACATAGAACATCTCAAATCAAATTACATAGGGTTTGATCCGCATCATCCAAATTCTGGGTTTGATCCAACAACGTTGTTGGACCCCATTTTGTTCGGCTTAGACATACATATTCATTTTCCGCTTTAGACTTCGTTTCTATTTGTTAACCATTTTGTGCATATAATTAAAGAGACGTGACCGTTGATTTTGAAAGGCACAATTGCAACAACTTCTTTAAAAAGTCTTTTAAATGTCAAAGATCCAGTTCCGAGCGATATAAAATCAATTTTGAAGATCAACGCTTTCGACCGCGCTCAAATCCGAGGTCAAACGAAAAAGTTGTGATCAAAACCGTATTTCAACTGCTAACGGTGGTCAACTAGCGGCCAATATTCAAAACGACACTCTGGATCAGGTTACGAACCTCATTTTCTTAATCCTCTTATCATTCTGAGAATTTTGATGTATATATTACATATATTCGCTCACAAAGCTTATTTTCGAAAAAAAAATATTTTTTTAATAATAAAGCAGTTTTGGGACATGCAATACAGACTTAGGCGTAAAAATAAAATCATTTTAAAATAAAAAGGACACGGGATTGCTCATCACGATGCCCCGAGTTCAAAAATAATTTTCTTGAAATTTTTTTGAAACCCGAGTTACCTACCTGATCCCAAAAACCTAAAAACACAGTTAACGACTACCCAGTTACAAAAGTCAAAAACCCTAGCAGCCACCCTCTCTTTTCCAGCCTATGTCTTGTCCATGTGTCATCTCATCATTAGCTTAAGAATAAAGCAAAATAAAAAGCAAATAATGAAATAAGAAAACAAAAGCAAAAATAAAAATAAAAAAACAAAAAAGGCAAAATATTCTCACACCTCTCCTCTCCAGCGCATCGTCTTCCCTTCTATCTCTCCTGCGTCGTCTTCCCTTCTCTCTCCCTTGCGTCATCTTCCTCATCCACGCCGGACAGCCATCATGCCTACTCCCTCTCGGCCATGCCCCTACCTTGTTTTCTCTCTCCCCCAATCGAACCAAACCCTAGTCTCTTCCCCTATTTAAACACATCGAATCCACCAAACCAAGGGGGGATCTCGAACCAAAAACCACCTAGATACAAACCATAAATCCTCTTCTCCCTCTCCCTCAAATTGCTACAGAGAATCCCCCGCCTGGGCGTTGCATCACCAGCCACATCCTTTGGCTTCCTCATCATCCCCTTTAATCGTACCACAAGCCACCATCGCTTCCAAATCAGGAATCACCTCGCCCGTGGCCGTTGTTTCACTGCGCCCAGTCACGACACAGGCAGCCAACGTCGATTACTCCAATGGTGACCTGCCTTGACCCTCCATGACGTTTGTACACCGATTGGCCGATGCAAACGACTCCAGCCAAGACACGCCCCAGCTTCCCCACCAATACTGCCGCTGACCACGAAGTCCCCTCGCCGCTGCCGTGACGCTATCCTACCATGACATAACTACTTCATCCCCCTGCGTCTCCCAGATATACTGTCCATGAGGTTGAAGAAATGAGCCACTTTGTTTGTCTTAATATGTTACTTATTTTTCCTTTCCCTTTTGTTGATATTGCTTGTTCTCCCTGCTTGTGCTTAGTGAGGTCGACATGTTATTTATTTGTCACCCAGTTCCCTTTTTTATTAGTTTCATTGGTTTATTTGTTGATTCTCTATTCTCGTGAGTCTAGCAAGCGTATATGGATGTTTTCTGTGTTTAGTATTTTCTTTCCTTTGGTTTAAAGATTGTTTTATGACGGAAGTAGTGATTGTTTGTTGTGTTCGTGACTGGTTTTCATCATAGTTGGTTGGTCACAATGCTTCATTTGATTTGAAGGTTTAGGTCCTACCTAGTTGCACTTTCTGCCATGAATTTCCTCACTGTAATTACTATAATTTTTGCTATTCCTGTCTCGTGTGGTTTTAATATCAGTATGGTAATTTTTGTTTTCCCTTTCCTATATAGTTTGTTTAGGTATATGTTATTCTGAATCCGTCTACTTATAAAACTAGGTAATTAGTTTTGACCTGTGTCTATCGTTTTTTGGTCTGTGTCTACAGTGCTTTTGTCTCCTACTCGGTTTTATTAGGATTTAGACTTGCATCATTGTGTGTGGACCTTTGTGTTGTATTTTTGTTCTAACAATTGATGTTGCAAGAACCCGTTAACCATTGTATTATTATTATTATTATTATTATTTTCTTATTCAGTTCATAATCAGGCCCAGGGCCTTTACTTGTAATATGTAAGAAAGTAGTGAAAAAGAAAAGAGAGAGAGAGAGAGAGAGAGAGAGAGTTTTTTTTAGATTACTTTAGGAATTTGTCTTTAGTTCTAATATGGTCCATGGTGACCTTTTCTTTGTTGTAATTGTAAATAACTCATATAGTGAAGAGAGAGAGAGAGAGAAAAAAAAAGGGGTGAGATAAAAAAAAAAAAGAAAAAACAAAAAAAAGAGTTGTATTTATTTATTTATTTATATTTTTATGCACACACACCCAAAAAATCAAATTCCTTTAGAGAGAAAAAAATCATCAGCTTTTGAAAATAAAAATCCAAAAACAAAAAAAAAAGTCGTTCTTATTAAAATCAAAATAAAATTTCATTCTTACGAAAAAAAATTTTATTCTTTCAAATCCTTTCACGAAAACTTGCTTCCTTTGATTTTTATTTTTATTTTTTCTCTAGAGTTCTTCAAATAAATAACTTAGAATTTAATTAGTCTTCTAGGATTGTTTTTTTTCTTAAACATTTCAAACTTGTAGGTTGACCTTAGATCCCTTGGGAAAATTAAACTCAATTTCAAACTTAACTAATGGCTTAGAACAATTAAATGGGTAGGGATTTTAGTTCCTTAGAAAAAGAGATAAGCTTAGGTTAGACAAGCGAAACTTAAAACAAGTAACTAAAATAAATTAGAAACCTCCTCTTTTTAAGATAGGTACCGAAAGGGCGTTAAGGGGATGCTAATCCTTCCCCACACGTAATCAAACTCCCGAACTTAGCTTTGGCAACGTAGATCATTTTTTAGGTGGCCAACTGCACCACAAAAACAGTTGGTGGCGACTCTATTCTTTTTTATCACCATTCGGGTGAAGGGTGGGAGAACCGTATCCCGAAGCGGTTTTCCCTCAGACAAAATTCGGTGATGATAGCTGGCAATTCTGTTGAGGAATGTTAGAGGGTTAGGCCTAGGATTAGGATTAGGAGGTTTATTCATTGTTTTAAATTGTGTTTATTCTTTCATTCTTTATTTAATTGATTTATTTACTACGCTTAATCACCATTCCATGATAGTTTTGTTTTACCACTTTCCCTAATTGTTGCATTCACGCATAAACCCTATACCTGAGTTTTTATCACGGTTTAGGTTAGCGAAGTTTATTAGGGTGCCCCGCACGTTGATCATTATCCGTAAAGGGACCCCGGACTCCTCACTTAAGCTAGAGGTCCTTTTAAGGCTCGTTCTTCTAAGGCCCCCCCTCCGGTAAATCCCACGGAGCCCTCAATTGAGGTAGCTTGGGAACCAACGAATAAGATAAGTTTAGCAGTAAAAGTCCATTAGGGACATTGACCCACATATTGTTTGCTCATTTTAGCCTTCCTTTTGAAGGATAGGTGCATCATATTAGACCATATTGTTGCTATCTTGTTATATACTGTCTTGTAAGTATTCTTGTTATTATTGTTCATATATTGTCTTTCTTTTCTATATTGTTATTCTTTTTACTTCTCTTGTTTTGATTTATGCTATTGTTTATATGAATATTATTGTTTTTTACTAACCTTATTTTGATGTATATTATTGTTCTTTTTGCTAACCTTGTCTTCATTGTATAAATATTAATGTCCTTTTCTTTTGCTAACCTTATATTGTATATTATTATCTAACATTCATTCATACAACTATTCATATAGCCTTAGGACATAAATACCAAACATAGGTGTGCATTTAAGCATTCATTACTTAGTGTACATTTACGCCTTATAAATGCATGTGTACTCGTTCATGTATTTCAAAAAGAAAAAAAATTAAAAAAAGATCACATAAAGAATAGAAGCCTCTAGGACTTATAACATGCATTCATGCATCACTCTAAAAACAAACACGTATTTAAATGTCTCATATACATCCTTACATGCATGCCTTCAGCATAAAAAATAAAAAAAATGAAAAAATAAAAGGGAGCTTACCATATCTCACTGCTTTCACCAATACAATCAGAGCTCCCGACATCATCAACCATCCACCTCAATGGCGTAACTTAAAGCGGTCCTAGTGTCTAGTGCTCCAAATTCGTTGCGGGAGTATTCTTGCCAGTGAACAAGAGGGCCACAGAAAATGAAGAACAAGCTTTGCGATACCTTTGGAAACTCTTTGGGAATATAAGTGTTTTCTTTAAACAAAAAAAAAAGCAAGAGTTATTTTTTTGTTTTCCAATCAAACAAGTTGTACATACATTTTGCATGCTATTTGGATTTCTAGAACTTTGTTCCCTTATTTGGCATTTGTGAAAAAATAAAAACTTGTCTTTTAAACTAAGTTGTTTTACCCACATTTTGTATGTAATGTCTATTACTACTTGTTTACTCTCTTGGCATGAGTAATGAGCCCAACAGGGGCATACCAAACCAAGAAGTTGGGTTATTTAGGTTAAGCTGAAGCCAAAAGGACAATCAAGGAGAAATTACCATTGAAATCAAAGAATCGGACTCAGGAGAAGCAACATCCACTTCAAACAGGGGCATTTGACATGAAGAGTTCCTTCTGTCGCCAAGAGATAAGTTCATTTCCGTTTGAGCATTTTGAGACAAATTTTGATTGTTTAAAATGAAGAGAGGCTGTCTTTCCTTACCTCGTAATACTACCATTGCTAGCCATTTTAAGCCTGAATATATATTTTCTTTTACGTAACCTGATCCATAGTTCACCCCACATTGGGGCAATTTATAACCCCATTCTAGGGCAGTGTTGTAAAATAATTCTCACACTGGGGTAGCTTTTAAGACCCCTCATAGATACATACTGTTGGATCAAGCCCAGAATTTGGATCATGCTGATAAAGCCCTATGTAATTTGATTTGAGATCTTTTGTGTTTCTTTGATCATTGCAGAAGATATGTTATTAATCCGGAGATACACTCGTGAGAGCAAAGCTAAGGACAGGATACATAATCCTGATCCGGACAAGAGTGAGTGTCGTCAAACACTTGGTAAATAACCAAGTCACTAATACATACGGAATAAGGAACATTCGTGCGGACTAAGAACTTAAAAGCTACGGATTATGGAATCTGCTCTTAATATCTAAAGCGGACTAAGTCAAACTAATGCGGAGTAAGAATCTTGGTCTATAAGGTCGCACGAAGTAAAAGAGTCAACACGGAGTTAAAAAGTTAAGTCTACCTCTCAAGCGAACTAAAGTAAAGAAGACGCGGAGTAAGGCATCCGAGTCTTCCATACATACGGAGTAAGAAAGTATTGATGCGGAATAAGGACCCGAGTCTTTATTCGCACGGAGTAAGGAACTTAGATGCGGAGTAAGGAATCCGGACCACTCACTCATGTGGAGTAAGGATGTGCTAGTACGGAGTAAGCCATCCGATCCTTTAGACTCGCACGGAGTAAGGAACTTACATATGGAGTAAGGAACTTATATACGAAGTAAGGAACTTACATGCGGAGTAAGGAATCGCTGATACGGAATAAGCACTCCGACCTTCTCATTCACACGGAGTAAGGAAGCGCTAACACGGACTAAGGATTCCAGTACCAAATAGATATGGAGTAAGCAACCACTGACACGGAGTAAGGTTCTGAGCTTCATTAGCTACGGAGTAAGGAAAATTACACCGGACCAAGAAGTTGCTGCTTCAACTTATCACATTTAAAGTTATCAGCTCGTGGTGTCCCGATGTAAGACAAACTTGTTGAGAACCTGAAGAATCTTACACGTGGATCACCCGAATATGTGGACACAACTTTAATTATACTTGGGAACTCACAAAGGCACTTATACTCTTTGAACCCAAGATCTTGAGCTCCACAAACCGCAGCAGTCAAGGCAAAGAGATTACCGAGGAATAGTTAGTGCTGAACGCATTCCGGAACTACAAGTTCCAAGGTTGTCTTTTAGGAATGTTTTGTATAAATATTCATACTTGTATATTTGAAAGTGTGTGTGAGAGCGAGCCTGAATCGACCGTGTGTATGCACAAGAGCTCAAAGACAATATAGGCTAGTGTGTGAATCCTTTTGTAAACAGAGTGTAAAAGAGTTTGCTTCTATTTTGTTGTATTTATCTTTTGATAATAAAATAAAATACTTCCACTATCTGGTTATCTTCCGCAGTGATTCTTTCACTTAACTAGATAAGTGTTGTGTCATAAGAGAATTAAAAAGAGTTTCGATAAGAGCCTATTCACCCTCCTCTAGGCTCCAAGGGACCATCAAGTGGTATCAGAGCAAGTTCTATTTGTTCTAAGTAGAGATCCCACTCTTTCACTCTCAGCAATAGCCGAAGAAAACAGTATGCTATTAAACACTCGCCTTAACTCCGGGGGTGCACAAGAGCCCATCCCGAATCGAAGCAGCAGTGAAAACGTCAACCCACCTCAACCTGCTGTTGCCTCCACTGCTTAACCACGGAGTTCTGGTTTTACTCTGACAAAACCGCCCAAATTCACACCTGAGCTTTTCTCCCAGTGGAAAGCTCGCATGAAGATGTTCGTGGTATGCCATGACCATCTCATGTGGCCCTGTCTTCATCAGGAGATTCCAATTCCGATGACTATTGGAGAACATGGAGTTAGAAGCCAAAGACGGATGCCGAACTTACCAACGATGAAAGAGCCTGGTAGTGCGCTAGCGAAAAGGCTCTGGCTTACGTTACATCGTCTTTGGATTCCGAGGCTTTCACGGACGTCCAGGGCTGCACGTCAGCAAAAGCTATCTGGGATAAACTGACAATCCTCTATGAGAGAAGTCAGTCCCAGATGCAAAATGTGATATGTGCTCTCAGACAGAACTATGAGAGTTTCAACCACAAACTTGGCGAATCCCTTGAGAGTATCTATCGAAGATTCGGCAAGCTCATTCTAGAGCTAAAAACTGTCAATGAACACTACACTCAGTCTCAAATCAATGACAAGTTCTTTCGATCCTTGCCGGATCGCTACTACTCCAAGCAGCTCCAGATGCAAGCTGACAAAAACTGGCCGTTTACTTCCCTTGAAGAAATATACGGAGAGCTTTGGACTCATGAGGTCAGATTCAGATACACTGACCATGATGAGAAAATAGCTCGGAAAGAAAAAGGGGTAGCCCTCAAAGCTACGGAATGCTCCAGTAATCATAAAGAGGATGATACGGATGAGTCAGAGAATTCTGACTCAGACGCAGAAGAGGAAATAGCTCTTCTTGTTAAATCCTTTGAACAATTCCTTCGGAAAAGTAGAAAAGGATTCAGAAGAGGCTCCTCATCATCCAGAAGGAAGGAACAATCGGAGTCGAGCTTCCAAGAATGCTTTAATTGTGGGAAACCCGGTCACTGGGCCAAGGAATGCAGATCCAAATCTAAGGCGGCAGAGAAAAGTGACAAGGTTACTCCTCGACGTACCACCTCAGACAACAGCAAGAACAAGAGGAAGGCGCTCGTGACAAAGTACATTAGTGGCTCGGAAGAAGATGAGGAATCCTCGGATGATGAGCCAACTCCTAAGCCGAACGTCTGCCTCATGGCAAATACCGAGGTACCTTCTATTTCTGAGCTCATGAGTAAAATAGAATCTCTTATTACTGAACGTGATCATGAAAAGAATGAGAGACTAATAATTACTCAAATGTACAAAGATATGAAAAGTCAGAATAAACGTCTTGAATTTACTATTACTAGACTTGAAAAGGACATAGCTGACTTCAGAGGAAAAGAAGCTTGGTATTACGATCTAAGGGCTGAAAATCATCTGCTAAATACCAATCTCTCAGGCCTAAAAGTTATTGTAAAAAGACTCGAGAATGAACTTGAACGAGAAAAGGAAATAAATCATAAGTGGCTTAAATCCGGGGAAATAGCCTCTTCATTTAGGACTGATCCGGATAATGTTCGAGTCAAACCTAGCCTAAGCTCAGAATCATCAACCTCCAATGCTCAAGCTACTGTGTGTCCTCCGGATTTCACTCCAAAACTAACCAACTTATATCCTGTTAGTACGTCTAAACCGTTGGATGGTTTCATTTCAGGTGGCACCATAGTTTATGACTGTGGAGTTGAGGCTGTTATCGCACTTCCCGAAGCAATAACACCCGTAACTAATGATGAAGGGAAGGATGCTGCAATTAAAGCCAAAACTGTAGCACCCAAAAAGAAAGGAAAGGCTAAGGCTGACGCATCTAGGGCCAAGAGCGCGTCACCCAAACGCAATGGATTAGGCCACAGGGAACAGAGTAGAAAGTCTGTAAAATCTAAGAGATCTGTATCCCCTGTTTGTACTTTGCATTATAGTGTCTATTCCATCTGTAGGGAAATAAGTCATTATCACTATGAATGTTAGAGTTTATCTAATAACTGGCTTTGTAATCAAATTCGTTCCAATAAAGATCAGTTCAATAAAAAGGGTTCTTTGAGCAAAACAAAATCTAAATCTCAAAGGAGTATCTCTCCAAAGAAAACTTAAGTAAAAGAAACAGCTGAAACTAACAAGTTAAAGTCAACTTAGAGAGCTAAAAGTCCTAGCAAAGTCAAATCCGGAACTGTTGACATTACTATTGTTCTTTCTAACCGCCCAAAACAAGTTTGGGCACCAAAAGTGTAAACTGTTGTCCTTCAGGAGCATCTCTGGAATGCACTGCCAGATCACTTGAAGTTAAAGATCAATCAAAGCAAGTGGATCCTCGATAGTGGATGCTCCGGACATATGACGGGTGATCAGACTCTGCTTGTAGAAGTTAATGAAAAACAAGGTCCATCCGTCTCATATGGTGACAACAGCAAAGGTAAGACTGTTGGGTATGGCTTTTTAACCAATGGCTGTGTTTCAATCACTAAAGTTACACTAGTCGAAGGTTTGAAGCATAATTTGCTAAGTGTCAGTAATTTATGTGACAAAGGATTTACTGTTTCCTTTATGTCCAACACCTGACAATGAAGGTAAAACTTATCCGGAGATGTAAAGTTATCCGGATCAAGAGATGGGGACATATACTCGTGGTCTTAAGAAATAATTCTTCGACCTGTATGCTTCCTCACTAAAGCTTGGATGAAGATAGTTGGTTATGGCACAAGCGATGCGCACATTTAAACTTTGAGACACCTTGTCTAAGTTAGCATCACTTGATCTTGTCACCGGTCTACCTAAACTCAAATACTCCAGGAGACACTCTGCCGAGAATGCCAACTCGGCAAACAGACCAAACATAGCTTTAAGAGCAAATCGGTTAATTCAATAATTGCTCCTCTGCAACTTCTTCATATGGACCTCTGTGGTCCTATTTCTGTTCCTTCGCTGGCTGGTGCGAGATATACCCTTGTGGTTATCGATGATTTTACCAGATACACATGGGTGATGTTCCTGAAATCAAAGGATCAAACTTTTGAGCATCTTGTAGATCTTTTCAACTGGATAAGCAACTCACAAGGACTAAGCATAAAATGCATCAGGAGTGATCATGGTACAGAATTTGATTTTTCAGATATGAGATCATATTGTTCTGAACAGGGCATTCAGCATGACTTCTCTGCGCCCAGAACTCCACAACAAAATGGGATAGCTGAGCGCAAGAATCGTACTTTAGTCAAGGATGGCAGATCTATGTTAGCAGGGGCGATGCTTCCTCTCGCCCATGGGCTGAAGGTTGTGTCCATCGCCTGCTATGTTGAACGGAGAACTCTAATAAATAAATCTACCATGAAAACACCCTATGAGATGTGGAGAGGATGAAAGCCTTCAATTTCACATTTCGGAGCTTTTGGGTGTACTTGCTATATATTCATAAATGGCAAAGAAACCCGGAATAAATTTGAACCAAAATCTGATGATGGGATTTTTGTCGGGTACTCATTACATAGCAAGGCTTATCGGGTCTTCAATAGAAAACTTTTTAAAGTTGAAGAATCTATCCATGTGACCTTTGATGAAACTAATCTGGATTGGTCAAAAGTTGCTTCTTCAAGTTCCAATGTACAGGTCTCGGACAGCAACATCGACTATTCGAAGTTTATGAATGTTCCTGTTACACATTCTGACCAACCACGTGGCATCGGCGAGGCACAAAGAAGTTATATGGATGATGCTACGGATGATTCGGACTCAGGACTACCATTAAGCTCCGGACATACTCCTTCGGATACCCAAAATTCCGGAGCACCTTCAAGCCCGTCCGGACGATTAACCTGAAAGAAACAGTGTTGAAGAGCCACCTAGTTCTACCGTACCTTCTAATACGAAAACATCTGGTTCGGAAGAAGCTCAACCAGCAGAAACACCTGAACCACCTAATCTAGCAGAGCATCAAATTATTCAAGATCAACTATCACATGCACAGAATTACAGATGGACCCGAAACCATCCCTCAGATCAAGTGATTGGTGATCCTACTTCTGGTGTAAGAACAAGAGCAGCCACCTTCAACATGTATCTTTACTCGTGTTTTCTATCTCAAATAGAACCAAAGGTGGTAGATGAAGCTCTTTAGGATTCTAATTGGATAGAAGCCATGCAAGAAGAGCTGAATCAATTTAAGAGAAATAATGTGTGGACTCTAGTACCAAGGCTTAAGTCTCAGCAAGTCATAGGAGTTAAATGGGTGTTCCGGAACAAGCTTGATACAAATGGAATTGTAATCTTGAACAAAGCCAGACTGGTAGCCAAAGGATATCGTCAAGAACAAGGAATAGACTATGATAAGACCTTTGCTCCGGTGGCAAGACTTGAGGCAATCCGAATGTTTCTGGCGTATGTTTCATATGAAAACTTCATAGTTTATCAAATGGACGTCAAGAGTGCATTCCTGAATGGAGATCTTCAAGAGGAGGTGTACGTTGAACAACCTCCAGGTTTCATTGAACCCAAGGCTGGACATCTGGTTTACAAACTAAGGAAAGCCTTGTATGGATTGAAGCAAGCTCCACGAGCCTGGTACGACACACTTTTAGAATTCTTACTTGCTCACAACTTCCAAAAAGGGAAGATTGACACCATGCTATTCTTACGGAAAGAGAAAGGACATACTCTGATCGTACAGATATACGTGGTTGATATCATTTTCGGATCAACTAATCCGAAACTTTGTGATGAATTCGCCAAGTTGATGACTGGCAAGTTTGAGATGAGTATGATGGGAGAACTGTCTACTTCCTTGGGATCGAAGTCAAACAACTGAAGGAAGGGACCTTCATAAACCAAGCTAAGTATACTCGTGACTTAATCAAGAAGTTTGGTATGGAAGGTTTGTCTCCCGTCAAAACTCCAATGCCAGTCAATGCCAAGTTAGACCCAGATGTTGATGGCAAATCAGTGAATGTGACTGAGTACAGAGGGATGATTGGATCCTTGCTGTATCTTACAGCAAGTTGCCCGGACATAATGTTTACAACTTGCATCTGCGCAAGATATCAGGAAAATCCCAAAGAGTCACATATGCTTCATGTAAAACAGATATTAAGGTATCTTAAAGGGACAATTAATTTGGGACTCTGGTACCCAAAAGAGTCCAACTTCGCCTTATCCGGATATTCTGATGCTGATTTTGCCGGGTGTCGCATCGACAGGAAAAGCACCAATGGTACATGCCAATTCTTTGGAAACAAATTGATCTCTTGGTTCAGGAAGAAGCAGAATTCCGTATCAACATCTACTGACAAGCGGAATATATAGGCTGTTGGGAGTTCTGTGCGCACAGCTTCTCTGGATGCAAAGTCAACTTACTGACTATGGCTTTAACAAAACATTTGTTTCACTTTACTGTGACAATACCAGTGCTATTGCTATCAGCAATAATCCCGTCATGCATCCAAAGACAAAACATATTAAGGTCAGGCATCATTTCATTCGCGATCATGTTCTTAAAAAGCACATATCCCTGGAACATGTTGCTACTGAAGATCAACTGGCGGATATACTTACAAAGCCCCTACCTGATGTAAGATTTTCTAAACTTCTTCTCAAATTAGGTATGCTTGACTTTTCTGCATAGCTTCTCACCTGTTATCCATCAGTAGTTGTTTTCAGAACATGCATTGTGCTTTTATTGATAGTAGTAGATACATACTGATCTTAATGATGATCATACTTACTATCTAATGTGCTTCATGCTTCTGATATTGATAGCAACTTCATATATGGGAGGATGCTTGCATTTCCCAACTGAAGTCGTTTAAGCAAACATGATTAAAGTTTATATGATTAACCTCATTCTGGTTTCATGATCTTAATTTCCACTGATCACCACATGACAAATGCCTGTTCATTTAGATTACTCTATTAACATGTATAGTTGAAGAAATGAAATGGGTTAGCTCGGAATGCCTGGTGGATGAATACACAATCGCAGATCGATCGGCAAGTATAGTTTCCTAAAAAGATAGACCTTGCTGAATTTCTTTAAGCCGAAAGGTCTACCGAGAGGATCGCACAATCTACGGGGAGAAAATGCTTTATAAATTTTTCAAGTAATACCCCCCCGTATATGTCTCATGACCTCTTTCCTGGCTGTCTATTCGAGGGGGAGCCCTGCATTGAGAGGATCGAATGATCTACGGGGAGCCTAAGCTTCATCTATTACCTCGGTAATAACCCCCTAATATGTCTCCGATACTCCCTCCTCTCGAACCTTTACTTCCAGATCCGATGGACATGCGTTGTTGAAACAGGTGCGGCATGCATGGATGTATTTTTTTCTTCAACCATGCATTTTAATTGGATAATGAACTGCTTGCTTTTGACATGTGTCCACTTCCTCATTTTTCACTCATGAATCCAAGTTTGGTCAAATCATATGATTTTTAATTAATCTTAGCTACGTCGTTCAGTAGGATGGTTTCGCTATGTTGACCTATATGAACTTGTGTATTTATTATCTGACATATGCCCTGATTCAGTCACATTGATCATTCTATAGTATGTATATGTCTATTTCATTCTTTGTAATGCATACATTCTGCTACTCATTAGTTCGGATTATATAGCTCTTTATTGCCTATTTTCTCCTATCCGTACTAATCCTTGCTTGTTAAGCTTTTGTACTTTCAGTTTATTTGTGAAGCTACAGGTTCAGATTTTCTTTGCAACCTTATCGATAAATCTAGTTCATAGTCTTAGATTTGAAGTGTTGTGGTACTTCTCTTCTTTTTGACTTATTGACAACAAAGGAATCTACTTTTCTCTCACCGCACTCTGTTACTACGGACACGGTCTACTTTTAATCCTGGATACTCGTCACTCGACTATCGCTGATTCCGGATGATTGTCGGTTCATTCCTCCGGACTCCTAACACTGTCAAATTGTGATAATCCATGTCTTATTTTATATCACGTGCTTTTGAGGAGGAATAATGATGATTCATTAAATGCATGTCTCGGGATGCACACACTTCCCCTGGAAGGCAAACAGCTGTTACCCTTACTTGGTCATGCCATCTCCACGTCATCTTTTAATTCGGAGGCGCTTCGATATCAAGACTAATGACATCAGCCCGTCAAGCGGTTTACTGTTTCACTCGCCAAATTCCTAGACCCGCTGACATTTACGGACTCGGTCTTATATATTCTGGTCATTCCTGCGAAGCACGAGTGTTATTCTTTTCAAATCCCTAAAACTCTCGTTGCTCCTTCAATCCCCAAGACCTCGCCTTCCCTCTTGCCCTTCAACTTTCATCTATAATGGCACCCATAAGCTCTCTTTCCGGCGTTAATCCCGGCCATCTGGTCGATTGGAGCGCTGTCTCCAACCCTTCGGACTGGTTTTTCCATATTCGCCCTCTTCTAGAAGCCTCTCACATACTCGACTTGATCTCCAATCCTGTCGATCTTCTTATAGACGACATTCTCGAGTTCTACCAACGGATCCAGCTGTACCACCGACTCCATCATCTCCTATGTTCGCGGTGAATCCATCCTCATTACCCCCGACGTTCTCCGCACTGCTCTCAGTCTACCCCCCGGTGAACCACAGCGCCTCGATGCCAATCCCATGGCGGCTTCTATGGGTTGCACCTATAAAGGCAAGGAATACAAGGTGAAGTCCTTCCAAGGTCACTATCGCTGTATGGCGGTCATACTGAGTCGCTGTTTACTGGCTTGCACTTCCGCTCTGGACTCTATTCCGTACGATCTTCTTCTGGCCATGTACGGCATTTTCGAAGGTCTTCCGATGGAATGGGGGACATTTTTGTTCCGACTGCTGCAGACTGGACCCAAGAACCATTCCTTCGGGCGCATCCTAAGCATTGTCTTCCGGCATCTTCATCCGGACCATTTCGCCCGCTCTAACGTTGTTCCCTTTCCTCCGGCTTATTATCTTCGCTATATTACGCCTAATGGGAACATGACGGCCTGCCGTCCCTCTGCAGCTCTCCGCCTTCTCCCTGCCATGGAACAACAAGGCAGTTCTGTTGGTGACCCCTCCGACATCCATGCCCCTGACGTCAGCTCAGCTCACCGATCCTCCCGGATTCGATTCGTTGCTGCACCCTCCATTTCTCAGGCCTCCCAGCACAGCATCCGTGCCGAACCCTCCGAGGTTGCGGGGCCATCTCAGCACAGTGCCCCTAGAGCTGTTTCCTCAGCCCCTTCTGCTGCGGATGTCCCCACTCCCTCCACTTCCGCTGTTGCTGCCGCGGTTGATACCGCCATTGCTGCCGCAATTGATGATGTCCCAGAATCTATTCTGGAAGCTCCTTTGCCTCCCCTGCCTCAACCCCGAGATTACCTTGACCATCTCTCCTCCGACACCTTGACAGACCTTTGGCTCCGTTTCAGCCTTGCCCACACTGCCTCCATTCCTGACACCGATCTCCGGGTGTTTTACACTCGCCATACTCAATCCCCGGAGACCATGATCATTTGGAATTTGGACCAAGGTTTTCTTATGCCGGCCTCCATTCCAGATGTGCCGTTCCCTAACCCCTCCAGCCCGGTCCATGCCGCACGGAGTCCTTCCCCTACTAAGGCTGGACCTTCTTCTCCTGCTGATGCCATTCCCGTTGTTGACCTATCTGGTCAAAGCGGGTCCGCTGCTCCGGATGCCTCTGCTGCTGCTGCTGATACTCCTGCGGACTCCTCTGCCCAGGGCACTCCTGCTCTTGTTCATGCGGGGGAGTCCTCCAAAGCTCTAGAGTTGGCCCTTGAGCATGCTTCTTTTGGCACGGTCCACTCCGACGCTGTGCTCTCCGCCCAACTGGACCGCCACACCCAAGCTCAAAGCGCCCAAATATCAGCCATCGCCGCCAAGGTTGATGCTCTTGGCGCCCAACTCCTCTCCGCCCTCACCGACTCCTCCACCTCCATGGAACAGAAGATAGACCTAGTGGCCTCATCCGTCCACTCCTTATCTACCTCCTTCGTGGACCTAGCGCATACGATGGCTCACCCTCCTATTGCTCCCCGGCGATCTGCCAAACCGGGGGAGAGAGTGTCATCTAATCCTTCTGCTCCTCCTGCATCACAAACCTCCACTCATGCTGAGAAGCGGCCTGCCTCTTCATTGCTTCAGGGAGTTCAAATCCCCAAACGTAGCCGCTTCTCTCAGCCAAGCTCCTTGAGTGCAGCTCTTCCTCCATCCTCTCCATCCGCAACTGACACCTTCCTCCCATCATACGCGGCGTGTGACCCTCTTGATGCAGACGGAAGCGTGCGTAAGGCAATGCTTTCCTATGCTGCGTCTTCTTCCGAGAGAAGATGTCTCTCTGACCTGTACCCCTTCTCCCTGGACGACATTCGGACACTTTGTTCGGAGAAAGGCCTCTTTACAACAGACGACATTGACAACTTCTCTAGGGCTGCTAAAATGGAGATGAGGCTGTTTCCATCTCTGTACAAGGATGGCCACTTGTTTGAAGTTCTATCATGCTGGAATGAGGGCTATCTTCCCAGTATAGATATCATTCAGTCCTTTATCGAAGGAACTGCTGAGGATAGCAAGCCATGGACAACTCTCTCAACTATCCTCATTCCGTACCGGATCATGTCACCACATTTCATGATGGTTGTCTTCATGATTAAGTCCAAACAGATGATTTTGATTGATTCTCATTAGATTATAGAGCAGTATGTAAGAAAGAATCAATGGGAACCTGTCACGCCCCGAAATTCCAATCCGAGGAGACCGGAACGTGACCCTCCCTTTACCCGGCTTTGGATAAAGGGGTAGAATACAACATGCACTCCACATTTTATTTTCAGAGACCAAATCACATAATTATTAAATTCAAACCACATGCCTTTATTATGTTTCAAACTCCATTACAGTATCTCCCCACTAGGGTTACAAGGCCTCAACACAATTACATAACACAATAACATAAAACAAAGCCACAAAACAGAACTCTTCCACCTTGGTGTTCCCACCTAACGCCTGTAGGTTCCTGCAAGAAAATACACCACAGTAGGAGGGGTGAGCAACCACAGCTCAGTAGAGATCAAGTCTCCCCTAACCCTTCCCATGCACCTATCCTCTATATGTGAGCGTGCACCAGTGCGGTGACGTGACATAGACATAACAAGGAAATCACACCACACAAACGGGCACAACCTCAGTCCCAGCCACACAGCCTCTCAAATAAGTGATTTATCCGCCTCTTCAGGCCAAGTTATTTAACCGCCTCTTCAGGCCAAGTAATTTAACCGCCTCTTCAGGCCAAGTAATTTAACCGCCTCTTCAGGCCAAGTGATTTAACCGCCTTTTCAGGCCAAGTGATTTAACCGCCTCTTTAGGCCAAGTACCAAACAGACAAGCACACAGCATGCACCTTGGTCTCTCAGGCATAAGACCAAACACTTAGCATGCACACATTCACAAGTGCACAAACCCAGCTTCTCAAGCATAAAAACAAACACTTAGCATGCACATGTTTACAAACCCACAAATCTAGCTTCTCAAGCATAAAAACAAACACTTAGCATGCACATGTTTACAAACCCACAAATCCAGCCTCTCAGGCATAAAAACAAACACTTACCGGGCATATTTACACAAACATAATCACAGGCATTTATTGAACATGTAACATGCACCAACAACCCAACATCAGAAACACACCCAGGGTGCCATTGAAGGCCAACATTCATATAGGAGATCACACCTATATGAATTTACATATAAATAGTATGATAACAAGGACGATATCAAACGATTTATTCACCACAGGGACCTAACCCCGGATCAGGTACAAGAAAACGAGAATCCCTACCTTGAAAACGTCCTCCTGCTCTTGCTTCCTCGCTAGACGTTGTCCTCCCCACGCAAGACGCTCCGGCAGCAACCAACAGCTCTCCTCCTTTCCCTTTCTCTAGCTCTCTCTCTCTCTCTCTCTCTCTCTCTCTCTCTCTCTCTCTGTGACGGCTGCAAAGGCTAGCCAAAAAGAAGAACCCTAAACCTAAGAGTCCTCCACCTCTTATATAGGCACACCAACATCAAAACGACGTAGTTTTGATTAAGTGAATCCCAGCATCAAAACGACGTAGTTTTGATCACACAAGTTGTAACCTTTCTGCATCCACACACGATAAAATATCCACAATTCCAACATGGTCCTTTGGGAAAAAATGATTAGAATAACAAAACCATGGTGATGGTACAAAAATATAGTTGCACGCCATAATGCACGCTATATCCCCAATTGGCGTGCACGTCCAAACACCCTGAAATTCTACCCCAAGCTTCCTTGCATCATGTAGAAGGCTGGTATGCAAAAATATGCTTGCATGCCAATTGATCCAATTGGCGTTCAAGGACTTTGGCTCTGAAACTTCTGTGGAAGGTAGAGGACATCATTTTGAGAAACTTTTGTTCTACACGGTAATTGATTTGAGGCCATCTACTTGGTCAAAATCAATCTCCAAAACCGGACAAAACAGCTTTAAAACGCCTGTATATGCAAATAGCATCTTCCTAGGGCATAAAAGTATGTTAGGAAACTCCCTAAAACCCAACAATTTCCACTCACAAGGCATCTGCGGTTAACTTCTTACATGCCGCAAAACACGGGTCATTACAGAACCACTGTGTCTCAAGTTGACTGAAGCTGTGAAGAAAGCCGGATTATATGAAAAGTTGGGCATCACTCCTTTGAGACCAACTGAGAAGCTGAAGGTGACATTCCGAGGCAAGAAGCAAGTGCCACAACAGCTAGATGGAGATAGCTGCGGAGCCTTTGTCTGTTACTTCATCAAGTCATTCTTAAGTGTGGACAAATCTTGGAGCCAACACACCACTTATTCAATGAAGCAGACAATGGAGCTTAGAGAGAAAGCAACAACAATGATCATCAAGTATAGTAAGCCTTATGTACCTTAATAAAAATCTTGTATAAAGGCTGAATTATATTCTGTTACTGATAAATGAAAATGGTTCTGATGTTTATTTTGTATGTTATCTTTTTGCACTGCTTACCAGATCAGATTACAAAGGGTTTGGGCATATCCATAATTGGGGGAGATTGTTGGATCAAGCCCAGAATTTGGACCATGCTGATAAAGCCCTATGTAATTTGATTTGAGATCTTTTGTGTTTCTTTGATCATTGCAGAAGATATGTTATTAATTCGGAGATACACTCGTGAGAGCAAAGCTAAAGACAGGATACATAATCCTGATCCGGACAAGAGTGAGTGTCGTCAAACACTTGGTAAATAACCAAGTCACCAATACATACGGAATAAGGAACATTCATGCGGACTAAGAACTTAAAAGCTACGGATTACGAAATCTGCTCTTAATATCTGAAACGGACTAAGTCAAATTGATGCGGAGTAAGAATCTTGGTCTACAAGGTTGCACGAAGTAAAAGAGTCAACACGGAGTTAAAAAGTTAAGTCTACCTCTCAAGCGAACTAAAGTAAAGAAGACACGGAGTAAGGCATCCGAGTCTTCCATACATACGGAGTAAGAAAGTACTGATGCGGAATAAGGACCTGAGTCTTTATTCGCACAGAGTAAGGAACTTAGATGCGGAGTAAGGAATCCGGACCACTCACTCATGCGGAGTAAGGATGTGCTAGTACGGAGTAAGCCATCCGATCCTTTAGACTCGCACGGAGTAAGGAACTTACATACGGAGTAAGGAATTTACATACGGAGTAAGGAACTTACATGCGGAGTAAGGAAGCGCGATACGTAATAAGCACTCGACCTTCTCATTCACATGGAGTAAGGAAGCCACGACACAGACTAGGGATTCAGTACCAAATAGATACGGAGTAAGCAACCACTGACACGGAGTAAGGTTCCGAGCTTCATTAGCTACGGAGTAAGGAAAATTACACCGGACCAAGAAGATGCTGCTTCAACTTACCGCATTTAAAGTTATCAGCTCGTGGTGTCCCGATGTAAGACAAACTTGTTGAGAACCTGAAGAATCTTACACGTGGATCACCCGGATATGTGGACACAACTTTAATTATACTTGGGAACTCACAAAGGCACTTATACTCTTCGAACCCAAGATCTTGAGCTCCACAAACCGCAGCAGTCAAGGCAAAGAGATTACTGAGGAATAGTTAGTGCTGAACGCATTCTGGAACTACAAGTTCCAAGGTTGTCTTTTAGGAATGTTTTGTATAAATATTCATACTTGTATATTTGAAAGTGTGTGTGTGAGCGAGCCTGAATCAACCGTGTGTATGCACAAGAGCTCAAAGACAATGTAGGCTAGTGTTAGATCAAGCCCAGAATTTGGATAATGCTGATAAAGCCTTATGTAATTTGATCTGAGATCTTTTGTGTTTCTTCGATCGTTGCAGAAGATATGTTATTAATCCGGAGATACACTCGTGAGAGCAAAGCTAAGGACAGGATACATAATCCTCATCCGGACAAGAGTGTGTGTCGTCAAACACTTGGTAAATAACCAAGTCACCAATACATACGGAACAAGGAACATTCGTGCAAACTAAGTCAAATTGACGCTAAGTAAGAGTCTTGGTTTACAAGGCCGCACGAAGTAAAAGAAGACACGGAGTAAGGCATCCGAGTCTTCCATACATGCGGAGTAAGGAAGTACACATGTGGAATAAGGACCCGAGTCTTTATTAGACACGGAGTAAGGAAATTAAATGCGGAGTAAGGAATCCGGACAACTTACTCATACGGAGTAAGGAAGCGCTAGTACGGAGTAAGCACTTCGAACCCTTAGACTCGCCCAGAGTAAGGAACTTACATACGGAGTAAGGAACTTACATACGGAGTAAGGAATTTACATACGGAGTAAGGAACTTACATGCGGAGTAAGGAAGCACTGATACGGAATAAGTCATCCAACTTTTCAAGACTCGCCCCGGAGTAAGGAACTTACATACTGTAAGGACCCATACCTTGAGTTAGTCACAGTTTTGCCTCCTGAGTAGAGTTTTTCTAGGTTTTGACCTAGTGAATGGGCTCAAATGAATTCACGTGCAAAAGGAAAGATGCTTAGAATGATGTCCTCTACCTACCACAGAAGTTTCAGGCCAAACGGACGTGTATGTGAGGTGCACGTGAAATGGGTCCAATTCACGTGCAAGTGTGGTTGTCTTCTAAATGATGCAAGGAGGCTAGGGGTGAAGTTTGAGAGCATTTGGAGTGCATATGGAGTTGCACGTGAATTGGGAATTCACGTTCAAATTGGCGTGCAGCCATATTTTTGCACGGTTCCCTTGGTTTTGACATTCTAATGATCTTTCTCCAAAGGACCATATTGAAATTCTGAGTATTTTGGCCTATATGGGTGCGGAAAGGTGCTAACTGGTGTGATCAAAACTACGTCGTTTTGATCCTGGGATTTACTTAATCAAAACTACGTCGTTTTGATGTGGGTAGTGTCTATATAATGAGGGCTTGAGTTTGAGTTTAGGGTTCTTGTGTTCTTCTTTGTCTTGCTCGCCGAGAGAGAGAGAGAGAGAGAGAGAGAGGATCTCCGGGCAGTTGCCGTGGTGGTTCGCGTCGTTGGAAGGTGTCTAGCGTGGAGGTTAGGACAAAAGTCTGAGGTAGGGATGCATGTTCTTCCTAACTCTCCTCTGTTCTAGGATATTCACCTATATATATATATATATATATGTAAATCCATATAGGTGTGATCTCCTATATGGATGTTGGCCTTCAGTGGCATGTTCTGTTGATTCTGATGTTAAATTTGGCCTGAGGATTTTCTGGGTTTTTTTATGCCCACCATGTGTTTGATGAAATGTCTGTGAGGCCTGCACACTATGTATTTGATAAAATGTCTGTGAGGCCTTTATGCCATGTATTCAATATAATGCCGTGAGATCTTGTATATGGGTGTCTGATGATATACCTGCGTGACTGGTGTGTACGGTGTTTGACTTGTATTTGATTTTAAGCCTATGAGGCTGATGTATGTGGCTTGTATCTGACCATGTTGGTCCCTCTGAAATCAAGTGTAAATGCTTGTGCTGAGTTTACATGTTGAGATGTAATGCTATCTTTGTTACGTTGATCTGTTTGAGACTGAGCGAGATATGGGCCAGGCACAATAGCTGGACCCCTTTGAGATTTGGCCAGGACGTGGTCCTGAGTCTCGGTGTAGCACTGACGACGGTGGGCTAAGTCTACACCCATTCCTGAGGGTAAGTATGGTGCCCGAGGAGGTAGTTGACCATATCTGACTCGGGTGGAAAATGTTGTATTGGTGTCCATGCAACATTCGCTTAGATGTGGTATGTTATGTCGCCGTGGTGGTGGGGTGTCCTCTGCCCTCCAGTGCGGGCTCAGGTAAAGAGTGTTTACTGGGTGATGTTTGCTGCTTTAGCCTTAGGCACGACACGAGCACAAGCATACACATATCATTAGGGCACTAGTTGAATTTCAGGTATGAGTTTTGTGATTAGACATGCTATGTTGGTGAAACTTGTTGCTAAAAACGAAATTTTGTTGCTGTGAACTTCGGTGATTTTCTGTGAGGCTTGTTGCTATGAATTGCTGCTGTGTACTTCTGTGATTTACCTGTGTGTTTAAATGTAAAATGTTGCTTGAGTACCTCATGGCCCATGGGGATGAGGGTGTGTAGAGCTTGAGAGAAGCTGATCCTAGTTTGGTTTAAATTATGTAGACGATGCCTCCTAGGAGAGTAACCCGAGCTACTCCAGTTGTAGAAGATGAATCTTTGCCCGTCTCCGGAGAGGGAAGAGGACAGCGTGTAGAGGGCGATGATCCCCTGGAGCGGATCATGGCCCAAGTCCGGGCCCTAAGTGAGAACGTGCAAGGCATGCGTGAGGACCTCAGGGGAGAGATCCTAAACGAGGTGCGTCGGGAGATGATGGCACGACAGGCAGTGCCACCCCCTCCACCCCGTGAGGCGGAACCTCTGTGTAGGCAGGAAGTGCCGGTGAGGCGGGAAGAGGGAGACGTGTTGACGCAGTTCCGAAAGGAACATCCACCAAGGTTCAAGGGAGGAGCCGAACCTCTAGGAGCAGAGCACCGGGCTGCGGCGGATCGAGCATGTGTTCTCCTTTCTTCGACCCCCTGGGAGGAAGACAAAGTGAGACTAACGGTCCGGCGGTTGGAGGAGGAAGCCTTGGAATGGTGGCTTAGCATATCAGGAAGCCGGGACATGGAGACCATGGCCTGGAATGAGTTCCTCCAGCTATTCCATGAGGAGTTCTTTCCGGAGTCATTGCGGTGGCGAAGCGGGAGGAGTTCGGCGGCTGAAGCGGGGATCGCGCTCGAGCAGCGAGTATGAGCGAGATTTCCGGGGGCTGAGTCGGTTTGCTCCGAAGCAATATCAAGGGAGGACCTGAAGGCCCATAAGTTTACCATGGGTCTCAAACCCGCCCTGAAGCAAAGGGTGGAGATCTTGCGACCGAAGACCTACTTTGAAGTCGTGGACACCGCCAAGATTGTTGAGAGAGGATTAGAGGAGGGAAGACAGGCTCACCAGGAGCGGATGGGGCAGAGCGCGCGCGACAAGCACGGTGAAACCAAGAGGCGAAGGTTGAGCCCGGGAGTGGGACTTTTCCCAAGGATGGGGGCCAAGCTTCAATGGCTCCGCCCGGATCCTGTTACTTTGGAGGACAGGGGAGTCTCGCTGGGAACTTCCCAAGCGGGTGTACCTGTTATGGCCTGTCGGGGCACGTCAAACGTGAGTGCCCCAAGCAAGACTTGACGTGTCATAGCTGTGGGAAGGTGGGACACATCAGCAAGGTGTGTTTCAACAAGGGGAACGACCGAGGAGCTGGAAGCTTAGCACAAGGGAGCGGGGGTGGGACCCAATTTCAGGCCCCAACCCCCTAAGCCGGCACATTCGTGGCAAGCCGGTCAGGCTGGTTCCGGTCACACTAGGCCACAGGGGGAGAGGCAACCACAAGGAGGATCGGAGGGGCGTCCCGGTGGACTGCGAGCGGGAGCAAAAGGGAAGGCAAGTGAGGCTAGTGGTGGGGCAGGCCAAGGCAGAGTGTTCGCGCTTACCTCAAGACCAGGTGAAATGGAGGATTTACCATCACCCTCCGAGGAAGGTGGAGCTGGACCTTTGGTGGTTCGAGGTACTATTCTAATATCTCGCACCGTTGTTGCTACATTGTTTGATACCGGAGCTTCGTGCTCCCTGATTGCTAAGTCCTTGGTGGAGAGCCTTGGACTTGATTGTGTGGAGGCTGATAGACCTCTGAGGGTCGAGTCCCCAATAGGAGGTGTGGAGTTGATCCACCAAATGTGTCGAGAGTGTGCACTTACAATAGGAGAGGTTGACCTCTCATTTGATTTGTACGTAATGCCCATGAGGACCTTTAGTTTGATTCTAGGGATGGACTGGTTGATGGCCTTTCAAGCTAAGATTGACTGCTATAGGCGATGAGTATCATTTACTACACCCACAGGATCTTCCTGTACCCTAGTGGGTGAATGGGATAGGAATGCTGGGAGAGCTGGACCGACGAGGGAGCTATGGGGCAATATTACCCATAGGCTTGCCACCCTAACCTTTGAGGAGGAAGGTAACTTAGAGAAAAGGGTGTGGCCAGGATGTTGTCGAGAATTTCCAGGATGTCTTTCCTGGGGAGTTGTTGGAGTTGCCTCCACACGAAGTATCGAGTTCACGATTGAACCGTTGCCAGGGGTGGGACCCATCTCACAAGTAGCATACCGGATGGGACCCTGCGAGTTGCGGGAGCTTGAGCGAGATAAAGGAACCGGGAGATAAAGGTTTTATCCGTCCTAGTACCTCACCTTGGGGTGCACCGGTCTTGTTTGCTAAGAAGGCGGATGGTTCGTTGCGACTTTGCATTGATTATCGGAAAATTGAATCAAGTAACGGTAAAGAACAAGTACCCTTTACCGCGGATTGATGACTTATTCGACCAGTGAGTGGAGCACGGTGGTTCTCAAAAATCGATCTGCGTTTGGGATATCATCAATTGAGGGTCGGGAGCGAAGACATCCCTAAGACGGCGTTCAGGTGCGGATACGGACACTATGAATGGTTAGTGATGCCTTTTGGGCTCACGAACGCACCCGCTTGTGTTCATGCATCTAATGAATCAGGTATTTGCCCCATACCTGGATTCCTTCGTGGTGGTATTTATTGATGACATCCTTGTGTACTCCAAAACCCAAGCTGAGCATGAGGAGCACTTGGCCGTGGTGCTGCAGGCACTACGAGATCATCACTTATATGCTAAATTTAGCAAGTGTGACTTCTGGATGCAAGAGGTGCATTTTCTTGGGCATGTGATATCTACCGAAGGAGTTAGAGTGGACCCAACCAAGATTGAGTCCATAGCATCTTGGAAGAGGCCCACAAATGTTTTTGAGATCCGGAGTTTCTTGGGTCTGGCAGGGTATTACCGGCGTTTTGTGGAAGGGTTTTCTCGGTTGGCGGCGCCCATGACAGCTCTTACACGGAAGGGAGCCAAATTCGAGTGGACGGACAAGTGCCAAGCAGGCATTCGAGGAGTTGAAGACTCGCCCGACTACTGCACCGGTGTTGAGTCTACCGCAGGAGGGAGTGCCATTCGAGGTGTATTGTGATGCGTCTCGCGTTGGACTGGGGTGTGTTCGATGCAAGAACGCCAAGTCATAGCATATGGCTCGCGACACTGAAGTCCCATGAGCAAAACTACCCAACACACGACCTGGAGTTAGCAGCGATTATTTTTGCCCTGAAGTCTTGGCGACATTACCTGTTGGGAGAGAAATTTGTGGTATATACCGACCACAAAAGCCTACAGTATATCTTCACCCCAGAGAGACCTAAATTTGCGACAACGGAGGTGGGTAGAGTACCTGCAAATGTTTGACTTCACGCTCTCCTACACGCCTGGGAAGGGAAATTTAGTAGCCGACGCGCTAAGTAGAAAGGGGAAAGCCGAGGTTTCCATGAGAGAATGGAAAATGATGGAGCAGTTGGCGGTGCTTCAGGTGCAACCCGCTTTCAGAAGATGAGGGAGCTATCCTGTGTCCTCTCACCGTGATACCAAAGTTGTATCAGCGTGTCCGTGAGGGACAGTTAGGCGACGTGGTCCGTGGAGGTGATCCGGGCCCAGGATAGAGGCCGGGAGGTCGTCGAGAGCCGGACAGAAGGAGTTGAGCATGAGCTGAAATTTCGGGGGTGTCGATAGTACCACCTCCCTTGCGTGAGGATGTCTTGAGGGAATTTCATCATTCCCGTTTGGCTGTACATCCAGGAGGAACTAAGATGTATCATGCCGTTCGCGCACAGTTCTGGTGGCCGGGGCTGAAACGGAGGGTAGCAGAGTTTGTTTCCAGGTGCCTTACCTGTCAGCAAGTGAAGGCAGAGCACCAATGACCCGCTGGTCAATTGCAGCCTTTACCTGTAGCTGAGTGGAAGTGGGAGCATATTACCATGGACTTCGTGATGGGACTTCCTACCACTTTTGGGAGAAAGGACATGATTTGGGTCATAGTGGACCGCTTAACTAAGTCAGCCCATTTCTTGGCAATTTGAGAGCGCGACTCTATCGGCACATTAAGCCAGTTGTATGTTGATGAGATTGTCCGCTTGCACGGAGTGCCCTTGCCTATTGTTTTGGATAGGGATGCGCGGTTTACATCCCGGTTTTGGGGAGGTCTGCAGGAAGCATTAGGAACCCGACTTAATTTGAGTACCGCATTCCATCCCTGAGACCGATGGTCAGTCCGAGAGGACCATTCAAACATTGGAAGACTTGTTGAGGGCTTGTGTACTTGATTTTGGAGGATCATGGGCTTCCCACCTTCCTCCTGGTGGAGTTTGCCTATAATAACGTTACCGGTCTTCGATTGGGATGGCCCCGTTTGAGGCATTGTATGGCCGACCGTGTCGGTCTCCATTATGTTGGGCGAGGTCGGAGAGGCAGCTATGTTAGGACCTCAATTAGTCCAGGAGGCTACGGCAAAAGTTCAGCTGATTCGGCAACGCCTTCTTACGACTCGGAGCGCACGAAGTCTTATGCGGATCGCCGACGCCGACCATTGGAGTTTTTGGTGGGAGACCACGTATTCCTTCGTGTTTCTCCATGAAGAGGGCATAAGAGATTTGGGACTGGGTCCAAGTTGTCCCCTCGGTACATTGGACCGTTCGAGATTTTGAGCAGAGTTGGACCTGTTGCTTATAGGTTGGCGTTACCACCTAGTTTGAGCAGAGTTCATAATGTTTTCCATGTATCCCAGTTGCGGAAATATCATCCAGATCCCACACACGTGCTAGATTGGGGTACCCTGGATCTTGGAGAGGATGTGTCTGTTGTCGAGGCACCCATCCGTATTGTCGATAGGCGCGAGAAGCAGCTGCGAGGTAAGACTATTCCGTTGGTTCGGGTGTTGTGGCAACACCGAGGGCTGGAGGAAGAGACCTGGGAACGTGAGACTGAGATGCGTGCTCATTATCCTGATCTATTCGAAGACGAACAACTCTGAAGGAGGGGAGGAGGGCAAGCATCAAACTTCAACATAATCAGGTACTTGCCCAACTAGTTAGGTAACCTGAGAATATAACATCGCTACATGACCATGTGGAGTGTATAAATGTGTGAAATAATTTGTGATTTGTTGTGTATTAATTTGTGCTAGAGGGTGTTAGAGGCCTATGCATTGGTTGTGATTGTTTTCTTTCTTTCCACTTTTCTTTTCGAGGACGAAAAGTCTTAAGGGGGAGAGGATGTAAGGACCCGTACCTTGAGTTAGTCACAGTTTTGCCTCCTGAGTAGAGTTTTTCTAGGTTTTGACCTAGTGAATGGGCTCAAATGAATTCACGTGCAAAAGGAAAGATGCTTAGAATGATGTCCTCTACCTACCACAGAAGTTTCAGGCCAAACGGACGTGTATGTGAGGTGCACGTGAAATGGGTCCAATTCACGTGCAAGTGTGGTCGTCTTCTAAATGATGCAAGGAGGCTAGGGGTGAAGTTTGAGAGCATTTGGAGTGCATATGGAGTTGCACGTGAATTGGGAATTCACGTTCAAATTGGCGTGCAGCCATATTTTTGCATGGTTCCCTTGGTTTTGACATTCTAATGATCTTTCTCCAAAGGACCATATTGAAATTTGAGTATTTTGGCCTATATGGGTGCGGAAAGGTGCTAGACCGGTGTGATCAAAACTACGTCGTTTTGATCCTGGGATTTACTTAATCAAAACTACGTCGTTTTGATGTGGGTAGTGTCTATATAATGAGGGCTTGAGTTTGAGTTTAGGGTTCTTGTGTTCTTCTTTCTTTGCATTGCCGCTTTAAAGAGAGAGAGAGAGAGAGAGAGAGAGAGAGAGAGAGGATCTCCGGGCAGTTGCCGTGGTGGTTCGCGTCGTTGGAAGGTGTCTAGCGTGGAGGTTAGGACAAAAGTCTGAGGTAGGGATGCATGTTCTTCCTAACTCTCCTCTGTTCTAGGATATTCACCTATATATATATATATGTAAATCCATATAGGTGTGATCTCCTATATGGATGTTGGCCTTCAGTGGCATGTTCTGTTGATTCTGATGTTAAATTTGGCCTGAGGATTTTCTGGGTTTTTTTATGCCCACCATGTGTTTGATGAAATGTCTGTGAGGCCTGCACACTATGTATTTGATAAAATGTCCGTGAGGCCTTTATGCCATGTATTCAATATAATGCCCTGAGACCTTGTATATGGGTGTCGATGATATACTGCGTGACCGGTGTGTACTTGTGTTTGACTTGTATTTGATTTTAAGCCTATGAGGCTGATGTATGTGGCTTGTATCGACCATGTTAGTCCCTCTGAAATCAAGTGTAAATGCTTGTCTGAGTTTACATGTTGAGATGTAATGCTATCTTGTTCCGTTGATCTGTTTGAGACCGAGCTGAGATATGGGCCAGGCACAATAGCTGGACCCCTTTGAGATTTGGCCAGGATGTGGTCCTGAGTCTCGGTGTAGCACTCACGACGGTGGGCTAAGTCTACACCCATTCTTGAGGGTAAGTATGGTGCCCGAGGAGGTGGTTGACCATATCTGACTCGGGTGGAAAATGTTGCATTGGTGTCCATGCAACATTCGCTTGGATGTGGTATGTCATGTCGCCGTGGTGGCGGGGTGTCCTCTGCCCTCCAGTGCGGGCTCAGGTAACGAGTGTTTACTGGGTGATGTTTGCTGCTTTAGCCTTAGGCACGACACGAGCACAAGCATACACATATCATGCATGTTGTAGAGCGGGACGGGTCTGGGGAGACTAGATCCCTACTGAGCTATGGTTTGCTCACCCCTCCTATAAACTGTTCTTTTGCAGGGTTTAGCAGGCGGTAGGTGAAGGCTGAGGAGCTAGGCCCCTGAGGCTGGGAGTTTTATATTATTTCCTTTGTTGTACTCTGGTTTTATGTGTTTGGATTTTGGTTTGGTTTTATTTATGGCTTCATAGGGGTTTTTCCTCGACTGGGTTGTAATAAACATTTAGTCTTTGAAATGAAATAAAATGAGATGTTGTTATTCAATTTGTGTTTGTGTGCATGGTTTGGGAGCAGGAGCATGCCCCTTGGCATGTTAGCCTGGTTGTGCAGGTTTGGGACAGCACCCGTGCCAGAAGTCCTTTTAAGGTGCTTGCTCCAACCCCTTGTCCCTTCGGGTGCGGGCATGGGCAATCACTACTCATTTCCAAGTGGAAGGAAATTGGGGCGTGACACATACGGAGTAAGGAATTTACATACGGAGTAAGGAACTTACATGCGGAGTAAGGAAGCGCTGACACGGACTAAGGATTCCAGTACCAAATAGATATGGAGTAAGCAATCACTGACATGGAGTAAGGTTCCGAGCCTCATTAGCTACGGAGTAAGGAAAATTACACCGGACCAAGAAGATACTGCTTCAACTCAACCGCATTTAAAGTTATCGGCTCGTGGCGTCCCGATGTAAGACAAATTTATTGAGAACCTGAAGAATCTTACACGTGGATCATCCGGATATGTGGACACAACCTTAATTATATTTGGGAACTCACAAAGACACTTATACTCTTCAAACCCAAGATCTTGAGCTCCACAATCCACAGCAGTAAAGGCAGAGAGATTACCGAGGAATAGTTAGTGCTGAACGCATTCCGGAACTACAAGTTCCAAGGTTGTCTCTTAGGAATGTTTGTATAAATAGTCATAATTGTATATTTGTGTACAGCGCGCGATTGTGCTTTTGAAAGAAAAGATTAACCCTTGTGTATGCACAAGCGGATTTAATTTTTGGGAGATAGAATTTGGCTAGTGTGTGAGTTCATTTGTAAACAAAGTGTAAGAGAGTCTTGCTTCTATTTTGTTGTATTTATCTTGTGATAATAAAACAAAATACTTCCACTATCCTGGTTATCTTCCGTAGATGATTCTATCACTTAACTAGATAAGTGTTTGTGTCTTAAGAGAAAGAAAAGAGTTTCGATAAGAGCCTATTCACCCCCCTCTAGGCTCCAAGGGACCATCAAGTGGTATCGAGCAAGTTCTATTTGTTCTAAGTAGAGATCCCACTCTTTCAATCTCGAAATGGCCGAAGAAAGCAATGATGCTATTCAACACTCGCCTTAACTCCGGAGGCGCACAGGAGCCCATCCCGAATCGAAGCACGGTGAAAATGTCGACCCACCTCAACCTGCTGCTGCCGCCGCTTCTCAACCACGGAGTTCGGCTTTACTTTGACGAAACCGCCCAAATTCACACCTGAGCTTTTCTCCTAGTGGAAAGCTCGCATGAAGATGTTTATGGTATGCCATGATCATTTTATGTGGCCATGTCTTCATCGGTGTAATGACCCGTGTTTTGGGTAAAAAAAGCTGGAACGAAGATGAACAATACCTTGGGCGAACGCTTGGGTCGAAAGGTGGAAGACCCGAAGATTTAGGTCGTATGGTCGAAGACCGATGGTCGAAGTTCGAAGGTTTGAGGGTCGAAAGTTAGATCTTCGAGATAGATCTTCGAGGCCGCATTTCCAGCTAATCTTCGAAGGAGTGTTTCTACGAGTCTTCGTGGCTTGGTTGTTAGAGAGTGTAATGAGCTCAAGTGGGAGCGTGTAGAGGCTGCGTGTGACAATGACCATGTTCGGATTGTGGGTATTTTGTCCTGTGTGGAAGCGGAGTGGTTAGTTCATGTTTTATTTATCAAAACTACGTCGTTTTGATGGTGTGTTTCATTTATCAAAACTACGTCGTTTTGATGGTGTGTTTTATTTATCAAAACTACGTCGTTTTGATGGTGGGATTTCATTTATCAAAACTACGTCGTTTTGATGGTGGGATTTCATTTATCAAAACTACGTCGTTTTGATAAGTGAGGTCTATATAAAGAGGAGCTCTCTTTATTTTAGGTTTAGGGTTTTTGTTGTCAGCCGCCGCAGCCGTCACAGAGAGAGAGAGAGGGAGATTGAGAGAGAGGGCTCCAGTTCGTGGTTGTCGTTGTCATTCCCGTGGTTGGACGGCATTAAGCGTGGAGGCAAGAGCGTGGAGGATCTTTGAGGTAGGGGTTCTGTCTTTCCTGGTATGTTCCGGGGTTAGGCCCTGTGGATATTTTGTAAAGTTTCCATTGTTATTGCTATAATACTTATATGTAAATTCATATAGGTGTGATCTCCTATATGAATGTTGGCCTTCAATGGCGATTTTGGTGTGTTTCTAGTGTTCGTGTGATGCATGAAAAGTGTTCGATAAAATGCCTGTGTGACATGCCCGCTACATGTTTGAGAAAATGCCCGTGCGGCCGGGTTTATGAGTCTGTGAATTTATGCACACCAATTGCTTGGTTTTATACCTGTGAGGCTTTGCATGCTAAGTGTTCGATGTTATGTCCGTGTGACTAAGTGTGGCTATGTGTCTTGTGTTCTTGGAACCCGGTGGGGTGGCATTCTTGGAACCCGGTGGTCGTGGAGCCCGGATGTTCTTGGAACCCGGTGGTTGTGGAAGCCCGGGACTGTTCTTGGAACCCGGTGGCCGTGGAAGCCCGGGAGTGTTTATGTACCAGCCCGTGTATGATTGTATTTGCTGTTATAGCCAGGTAATTATATCTGGTAGAATAATTGTAGCACGACACGCACTTGTACACAAGGCATGTAGATATTAGGTGCATGGGATGGGTTGGGGAGACATGATCCCCTGCGAGTCGTGGTTGCTCACCCCTCCTACCATGTTGTTTTCTTTACAGGAACCTACAGGCGTTAGGTGGGAATACCAAGGTGGAAGTCCTCCTTGTGGCTTGCTCATCATTATTTTGGGTTGTCTTCGCTTTTCTTTTTGTAACTTTGTAACCCCAAAGTGGGGAGATTGTAATGTGGAGTTCAATGTAATAAAAGTGTGTTTTGAACGTATTTGCTATATTTGGACTCAATAAATATAAGGTTGTTCTCTTGAATATAAAATGTGAGGTGTATGTTGTATTCTAACCCCTCTATCCAACTTGGGTAAAGGGTGGGTCATGTTCCGGTCTCCTCGGGTTGGAAATCCGGGGCGTGACAATATGGTATCGAGCATGGTCTAGTTGGCCTAGGGTAGTGGGCGGACTTGGTTATCTTGAGTCCTTTGGAGGAGCCTGGAGGGACGTGCCTGATCAACATGGTCCTCTTGGAGCCTCTAAGGTGTACTTGGGGTAGTCCAGTCTTGTGGTAGGATTTGCATGCATTGGCATTAGGGCACTAGTTGCATTTCTTTGTGAATGTATGCTAAACTGTGGATAAGATCATATGATTAAGTGAAATGTGCAACTCGATTTGTTTAACAATGTGTCTTGAACTATGCAATGTGATTGATGCAATATATGTGTGTAATGTCATGTGATAGTGGAATTGATCGGTGGGGTAGAGGTAGTGACGCGATAGATTATAAAATTTGTTTTGACGTTTGTGCTTCTTACTTCGTGTAGTAAGAATGCCGCCGAGGAGAGTGACACGTGCGTCCGGGGCATGGCCGATGAGTCATCCGCCCATGAGGGTCCGGGTGCGGGACCGTCCGTTGGAGGGCATGCGTTGTTACTAGCACGGCTACAAGAAGGCATCCGGCTGGAGGTACGAGAGCTACGGGAGGGACTTCGGCAGGACGTTCGGGAGGAGGTGCGTTGTGAGATGGCGAGACACACAGGTGGTGCCACCACCAGAGGAGAACCGCCTCACGAGCGTGAAGTTTCTCCGCGTGGTATACCGACTCGTGCGAGAGGATGATGTGGTGACACGGTTCCGGAAGGAACAACCTCCGCGATTTAAAGGGGGGGGAGGACCCAGGTGTTAGGCGAGCACCTGGCCGAGGCAGATCGAACATGTGTTTTCCTTTCTCCTACCCCGGGAGGAGGATAAGGTGAGACCTGGCCATTCGGCAGCTGGAAGGGGATGCCTGGAGTGGTGGTTGAGTGTCGCGGGGAGCCGTGTGGTGCGGTTCATGCTTTGGGAGGAGTTTCTACAGCTCTTCCATGATGAGTTCTTCCGGAATCTTTGAGATGGCGAAGAGAGAGGAATTTGGCAGCCTGAAGCAAGGATCAAAGACGGTGCCCGAGTATGAGCGGGAGTTCCGGAGTTGAGTAGGTTTGCCCCCGAGACGGTGGCAAAGGAGGACCTGAAGGCCCACAAGTTCACCTGGGTCTTAGGCCATCCCTTAGGGAGAGGGTGGCGATTCTACGTTTGAGGACATATCTTTGCGGTCGTTGAGACAAGCACGTATAGCCGAGAGGGAGCCGGAGGATGGGAGGCAGGTCCATCAGGGTCGTCGGTTGCAAGGTGGGTCCGAACGCGATTCGGGGTCCAAGAGGCCTAAGACCGAGGAGAGAGATAGCAGTTCCTTCCGCAGCGGGGGACAGACATTGGTGAACCCAAGGAGGTCTAGCTTTGGCGGTGGCAAACAGGGCGGTCCAAAGAAGAGGTCTCCCCGGCGGTTGTTACCGCTTGTGGGGAGCAAGGCCACTTGAGGAAGGAGTGTCCAAAGAGGGACTGGAAATGCCATCGTTGTGGACGAGAGGGCCATCCGAGCCGGGTTTGTCGGAGTGGCAACAGGGGAGTTGGAGGCATGACATCCAAGACAAGGAGTGATGCCGGTTTCCGTGCACCAGCGAGAGAGACCAGCTCGTCGGTGGCCGGCTAGTCAGGCAGGATCGAATCGGACCCGACCTCGGGGGAGGCCGGGAGCGGCAGCAGACCGAAGCCGGAGGCAGCCTTGGCGGGAAGCGCCCAGCGAGTGAGCCGACCAGTGGCACGGGCCAAGGGAGGGTGTTTGCGCCGGGAGGCGACGTACCCGGAGGAGGCTGAACTACCACCCCCACCACCGAGGGTGGAGCAGGACCATCGGTGGTTAGAGGTACCCTTTTGATCTCCCGTACATTAGCTTTGTTCTTTTCGATACGGGTGCATCGTGTTCGTTTGTTGCCGAGCTTGTGATAGATAGCTTGGGGTTAGCTTGTGTGGAGGCAGCGAAGCCCCTAGTTGTTGAGTCTCCAGTGGGGGGGTATGATTGAGGTGTGGCGTGTTTGCCGTGGATCGTGTGTTAACCATAGGAGAGGTGGAGCTGCGTTTTGACTTGCATGTGATGCCTTTGCGTACGTTTGACCCTGATCTTGGGTATGGATTGGCTTATGGCTTTCCAGGCCAAGATAGACCGTTATCGGCGGCGGGTATCCTTCGTGACACCTGCGGGGACCTCTTGCACCCTGCGGGGGGGAGTGGGACCGTGAGGCGAGTCGGGCCGGGCCAGTGTTGGACCAGGTGGGGTGCCATTACCCACGGGTTGGCAGCCCTGACCTTTGCCGAGGAGGGGAAGGTGGAAAAGAGGGTGTGGCCCATTGTTGTGGACCAATTTCAGGATGTTTTTCCTGAAGTGTTGAGGAGTTTGCCACCTAAGAGGAGTGTAGAGTTCACCATTGAGTTGGTGCCGGGGACGGGTCCGATTTCCCAAGTAGCGTATCGTATGGGGCCAGTGAGTTGAGGGAACTTCGAGAGGCAAATCGAGGAGTTGGTGGGCCAGGGGGTATATCGGACCGAGTACTTCACCTTGGGGTGCTCCGGTGCTCTTTGCTAAGAAGGCCGATGGCACACTTCGTCTCTGCATCGACTACAGGAAGCCGAATTCGGTGGATCGTGAAGAACAAGTACCCGTTGCCTCGGATAGATGACCTGTTTGACCAATTGAGTGGAGCCCAGTGGTTTTCCAAAATAGATTTACGGTCGGGGTATCATCGGTTGAGGGTTAGGGAGGGAGACATCCCTAAGACGGCCTTTCGGTGCGGTATGGGCACTACGAGTGGATAGTGATGCCTTTTGGGCTCACTAATGCGCCGGCGTATTTATGCATTTGATGAACCAAGTCTTTGCCCCATACTTAGACTCGTTCGTGGTGGTGTTTATCGACGATATCTTGGTGTATTCCAAGACCGAGAAGGAGCATGTGGAGCACTTGGCAATAGTGTTGCAAACCTTGAGGGACCAACGTTTGTTTGCTAAGTTTAGCAAGTGTGAGTTTTGGCTGCAGGAGGTTCACTTTCTTGGCCACGTGGTGTCAAGTGAGGGAGTTAGGGTGGACCCAGCCAAGATTGAGGCGGTATCATCATGAGAGAGGCCAACCAATGTTTTTGAGATCCGTAGCTTTCTTGGTTTGGCAGGCTATTATCGCCGTTTTGTAGAGGGGTTCTCCCGTTTGGCGGCTCCTATGACGGCGTTGACTAGGAAAGGAGTGAAATTTGAGTGGACAGACAAGTGCCGGCAGGCGTTTGAGACTCTCAAAACCCGTTTGACCACCTTGTGTTGAGGTTGCCTAGGGAGGATATTCCGTATGAGGTATACCGTGATGCGTCCAAGGTTGGTTTGGGGTGTGTGCTTATGCAGAGAGCACGGTGTGGTCGCTATGGGTCGAGGCAGTTGAAGCCTCATGTGCAGAATTATCCTACTCATGACCTTGAGTTAGCGGCTGTCATCTTCGCCCTGAAGAGTTGGCAGCACTACCTCTTGAGGGAAAAGTTTGTGGTGTTCTCAGATCACAAGAGCCTTCACGTACATCTTTACTCGAGAAGGACTTGAATTTGAGGCAAAGGAGATGGGTGGAGTATTTGCGGACCTTTGACTTTACTCTTGCCTATACCCCGGGCAAGGGTAATGTTGTAGCCGACGCGTTGAGCGAGGAGAGGGAAAGCCGAGGTGGCCGTGAGAGAGTGGAAGCCGATGGAGCAATTGGCGATGTTGCGGCTGCAGCCTGTTGTTCGTGATGGTGGGACAATCCCGAGTCCTTTGGTGGTTGTGCTCGAGTTGTACCAGCGCGTCCGAGAGGGACAGCTGGGTGACATCGAGTGTGAGGTTCTCCGTGCCCGTATTGAGGCCGGGGAGCTATCCGAGGACCGGACAGAGGGTCCTGAGCATGAGTTGTCGTTTCAGGGGCGGTTGGTCGTAGCTTCTTCCCTCGGGGATGAGGTGATGAGGGAGTTTCACCAATCTAGAGTTCTTGTGCATCCAGGGGGCATGAAGATGTACCATGCGCTTCGAGGACATTTTTGGTGGCCTGGGATGAAACGCGATATGGCTGCCTTTGTTTCGCGGTGCCTCACGTGTCGGCAGGTGAAGGCGGAACATCGGCGGCCGGCGGGCATGTTACGGCCGTTGCCCATAGCGGAGTGGAAGTGGGACCACATCGCGATGGACTTTGTGGATCGGTCTTCCACCCACCACCTGGGAGGAAGGATATGATTTGGGTGATTGTGGATCGACTCACAAAGTCGGCCCATTTCCTTCTTTGTTCGCGAGCGGGACTCCATTGGGACCTTGAGTCGGCTATACATGAACGAGATTGTGAGACCGCATGGAGTACCATCATCGGTTGTCTCGACCGGGATTCGTGGTTCACTTCCCATTTCTGGATAGGTTTGCAGGCGGCTATGGGGACCAAGCTTCACTTGAGTACAGCCTTTCACCCTGAGACCGACGGCCAGGACAGAGAGGACGAATCGGACGTTGGAGGACATGTTACGGGCCTGTATGTTAGATTTTGGGGGTTCGTGGGCAACTCACCTTCCTTTGGTGGAGTTTGCCTACAATAACTGCTTATCAGGCATCCATTGGGATGGCTCCTTTTGAGGCGTTGTATGGGCGGCCGTGTCGATCACCTTTGTGTTGGACCGAGGTGGGGGAGACAGCTCTCTTGGGACCGCAGTTGGTTCAAGAGGCTACCGAGAAGGTTAAGTTGATTCGTCAGCGTTTGTTATCCGCTCAGAGTCGGCAGAAATCTTATGCGGATCAGCGGCGGTGACCTTTGGAGTTTTCTGTTGGTGATCATGTGTTCCTTCGTGTCTCTCCACGTCATGGACATCGACGGTTTGGGCGAGGTTCCAAGCTATCTCCGCGGTTTATTGGTCCTTTTGAGATTCTGGATCGTGTGGGGCCTGTGGCCTACCGGTTAGCGTTACCACCGCGGCTGAGTCAAGTGCACAACGTGTTTCACGTGTCCCAGTTGAGGAAGTATCACCCTGACCCCACTCATGTCATCGATTGGGGGACATTGGACATTGAGGATGACATGTCCGTTGTTGAGGCCCCTATCCGGTATCCTAGATCGGCGAGAGAAGCTTTTGCGTGGTCGTGCTATTCCTTTGGTTCGCGTGTGTGGCAGCACCATGGCATTGAGGAGGAGACATGGGAACGTGAGTCCGCGATGCGTGAGCAACACCCAAAGTTGTTCGAGGACGAACAATCTTAAGGGGGGGGAGGTGGCCGTAGTGATGTGTTTTTTTTTTGTGGTTCATGCTTTGGTGTATTTGTATTTCTACTTGTAAACTGGTATTTTTATTGAGATGTGTTTTGAGATTGCAAAATGTGTTTGAGATGTCCTGTTATGTTGTGTGATCCATCTGGGCGTTGTGGCTCGTTGTCTTGCAAATGGGCCACATGTGTTTGTTTTCCTTGCATGTTGTTTCTTTTCGAGGACGAAAAGTCTTAAGGGGGAGAGGATGTAATGACCCGTGTTTTGGGTAGAACAAGCTGGAACGAAGATGAACAATACCTTGGGCGAACGCTTGGGTCGAAAGGTGGAAGACCCGAAGATTTGGGTCGTAGGGTCGAAGACCGATGGTTGAAGTTCGAAGGTTTGAGGGCCGAAAGTTAGATCTTCGAGATAGATCTTCGAGGCCGCGTTTCCAGCTAATCTTCGAAGGAGTGTTTCTACGAGTCTTCGTGGCTTGGTTGTTAGAGAGTGTAATGAGCTCAAGTGGGAGCGTGTAGAGGCTGCGTGTGACAATGACCATGTTCGGATTGTGGGTATTTTGTCCTGTGTGGAAGCGGAGTGGTTAGTTCATGTTTTATTTATCAAAACTACGTCGTTTTGATGGTGTGTTTCATTTATCAAAACTACGTCGTTTTGATGGTGTGTTTTATTTATCAAAACTACGTCGTTTTGATGGTGGGATTTCATTTATCAAAACTACGTCGTTTTGATGGTGGGATTTCATTTATCAAAACTACGTCGTTTTGATAAGTGAGGTCTATATAAAGAGGAGCTCTCTTTATTTTAGGTTTAGGGTTTTTGTTGTCAGCCGCCGCAGCCGTCACAGAGAGAGAGAGAGGGAGATTGAGAGAGAGGGCTCCGGTTCGTGGGCTGTCGTTGTCATTCCCGTGGTTGGACGGCATTAAGCGTGGAGGCAAGAGCGTGGAGGATCTTTGAGGTAGGGGTTCTGTCTTTCCTGGTATGTTGGGGGTTAGGCCCTGTGGATATTTTGTAAAGTTTCTATTGTTATTGCTATAATACTTATATGTAAATTCATATAGGTGTGATCTCCTATATGAATGTTGGCCTTCAATGGCGATTTTGGTGTGTTTCTAGTGTTCGTGTGATGCATGAAAAGTGTTCGATAAAATGCCTGTGTGACATGCCTGCTACATGTTTGAGAAAATGCCTGTGCGGCTGGGTTTATGAGTCTGTGAATTTATGCACACCAATTGCTTGGTTTTATACCTGTGAGGCTTTGCATGCTAAGTGTTCGATGTTATGTTTGTGTGACTAAGTGTGGCTATGTGTGTTGTGTTCTTGGAACCCGGTGGCTGTGGAAGCCCGGGACTGTTCTTGGAACCCGGTGGCTGTGGAAGCCCGGGACTGTTCTTGGAACCCGGTGGCTGTGGAAGCCCGGGAGTGTTTATGTACCAGCCCGTGTATGATTGTATTTCTTTGTTATAGCCGGTATTTATATCTGGTAGAATAATTGTAGCACGACACAGCACTTGTATACAAGGCATGTAGATATTAGGTGCATGGGATGGGTTGGGGAGACATGATCCCTACCGAGCCGTGGTTGCTCACCCCTCCTACCATGTTGTTTTCTTTTAAGGAACCTACAGGCGTTAGGTGGGAACACCAAGGTGGAAGTCCTCCTTGTGGCTTGCTCATCATTATTTTGGGTTGTGCTGCTTTTCTTTTTGTAACTTTGTAACCCCAGTGGGGAGATTGTAATGTGGAGTTCAATGTAATAAAAGTGTGTTTTGAACGTATTTGCTATGTTTGACTCAATAAATATAAGGTTGTTCTCTGAATATAAAATGTGAGGTGTATGTTGTATTCTAACCCCTCTATCCAACTAGGGTAAAGGGAGGGTCACGTTCCGGTCTCCTCGGGTTGGAAATCCGGGGCGTGACAATCAGGAGATTCCAATTCCGATGACTATCGGAGAACATGGAGTTAGGAGGCCAAAGATAGATCTTGAACTTACCAACGATGAAAGAGCCTGGCAATGCGCTAGTGAAAAGGCTCGGCTTATGTTACATCGTCTTTGGATTCCGAGGCTTTCACGGACGTCCAGGGCCGCACGACAAGAAAAGCCGTTTGGGACAAACCGACAATCCTTTATGAGGGGAGTCGGTCCCGGATGCGAACGTGATCTGTACTCTCGGACAGAACTTTGAGAGTTTTAATCATAGACCTGCCGAATCACTCGAAAGCATCTATCGGAGATTCGGCAAGCTCATTCTTGAGCTGAAGACTGTCAATGAGCACTATTCTTAATCCCAGATCAATGACAAGTTCTTTCGCTCCTTGCCGGATCGCTACTACTCCAAACAACTCCGGATGCAATCGACAAGAATCGCGGTATGTTCCCCTTGAGGAACTATATGGAGAGCTGCGGACTCACGAAGTCAGGTTTAAGTACTCGACCGGGATGAGAAAATAGCTCGGAAAGAAAAGGGGGTAGCTCTCAAAGCTACAGAATATCTAAACATACTGAGGAATGATGATACGGACGTGTCCGAGAATTCTGATTCTGACGAGGAGGAGGAGATAACACTTCTTGTCAAATCCTTTGAGCGATTCCTATGGAAAAGCAGAAAAGGGTTCAGGAGACGCTCATCATCATCTTTCCAAAGGAAGGAGCGACCGGAGTCCAGTTCCCAGGAATGCTTCAACTGTGGGAAAACCGGTCACTGGGCCAAGGAATGCAGGTCCAAATCAAAAGTGGCTGAGAAAAGTGACAGGGTAACTCCTCAGCGCTCCACCTCAGACAACAGCAAGAACAAGAGGAAGGCGCTCGTGACAAAATACATGAGTGGCTCGGAAGAAGAGGAGGAATCCTCGAATGATGAGCCAACCACTAAGCCGAACGTCTGTCTCATGGCAAGTCTCGAGGTACCTTCTATCTTCGAGCTCCCGAGTAAATTAGAATCTCTTACTACCGCATGTGATCATGAAAAGAATGAGAGACTAATAATTACTCAAATGTACAAAGATATGGAAAGTCAGAATAAACGTCTTGAATTTACTATTAATAGACTCAAAAAGGACATCACTGACTTTAGAGGAAAAGAAGCTTGGTATCACGATTTAAGAGCTGAAAATCATTTGTTAAATACCAATCTCTCAGGCCTAAAAGTTATAGTAAAAAGACTCGAAAATGAATTGGAACAGGAAAAGGAAATAAATCGTAAGTGGCTAAAATCCGGGGAAATAGCCTCTACCTTTAGGACTGATCCTGACGACATTCGAGTCAAACCTGGCCTAGGTTCTGAGTCATCAACATCCATAGCTCAAGCTACTGAGTGTCCTCCGGATTTCACTCCTAAACTAACCAACTTATATCCTGTTAGTACATCTAAACCGTTGGATGGTTTCATTTCAGGTGGCACCATAGTTTATGATCGTGGAGTAGAGGTCGTTATCGCACTTCCCGAAAGCGTGCCCTGTAACCAAAGATGAAGGGAAGGCTGCTGCAGTTAAATCCAAAACTGTAGCACCCAAAAAGAAAGACAAGGCAAAGGCTGATGCATCTAGGGCCAAGAGCGCGTCACCCAAACGCAATGGATTAGGCCACAGGGAATAGAGTAGAAAGTCTGTAAAATCTAAGAGACCTGTATCCCCTGTTTGTACTTCACATTATAGTGTCTATTCCATCTTGTAGGGAAATAGGTCATTATCACTATGAATGTTGGAGTTTATCCGATAACCGGCTTTGTAATCGTTTCATATCAATAAAGATCGGTTAAACAAAAAGGGTTCTTCGAACAAAACAAAATCTAAACCTCGAAGGAGTATCTCTCCCAAGAAAACCCAAATAAAAGAGGTAGCTGAAACTAACAAGCTAAAGTCAACTTGGAGAGCTAAAAGTCCTAGCAAAATCAAATCCGTTAATGTTGACAACACTACTACTCTCTCTAACCGCCCGAAACAAGTTTGGGCACCAAAAGTGTAAACTGTTGTCTTTCAGGAGCATCTCTGGAATGCATTGCCGGATCACTTGAAGTTAAAGATCAATAAAAGCAAGTGGATCCTTGATAGTGGATGCTCCGGACATATGACGGGTGATCAGACTCTGCTTGTAGAAGTCAATGATAAACAAGGTCCATCCGTTTCATATGGCGACAACAGCAAAGGTAAGACTGTCGGGTATGGCACCTTAACAAACGGCTGTGTATCAATCACTAGAGTTGCACTAGTCGAAGGTTTGAAGCATAATTTGCTAAGTGTCAGTAATTTATGTGACAAAGGATTCACTGTTTCCTTTTTGTCCAACACCTGTACAGTAAGAGAAAACTTATCCGGAGATGTTAAGTTATCCGGATCAAGAGATGGGGACATTTACTCAGTGGTCTTAAGAAATAATTCTTCGCCGACCTGTATGCTTCCTCACTAAAGCATCGGATGAAGACAGTTGGCTATGGCACAAGCGATGCACACATTTAAACTTTAAGACTTTGTCTAAATTAGCGTCATTTGATCTTGTCACCTGGTCTACCTAAACTCAAGTTCTCCAGAGACTCTCTCTGTCGAGAATGCCAATTGGGCAAACAGACCAAACATAGCTTTAAGAGCAAATCAGTTAATTCAATAACTACTCCTCTACAACTTCTTCATATGGACCTATGTGGTCCTATATCTATTCCGTCACTAGCTGGTGCAAGATATACCCTAGTGGTTATCGATGATTTCACCCGGATACACATGGGTGATGTTCCTGAAATCAAAGGATCAAACTTTTGAGCATCTTGTAGATCTTTTCAATTGGATAAGCAAATCACAAGGATCGAGCATAAAGTGCATCAGGAGTGATCATGGTACAGAATTTGATTTTTCAGAAATGAGATCATATTGCTCGAACAAGACATACAAACATGACTACTCTGCGCCCTTAACTCCTCAACAAAATGGAGTGGCCGAGCACAAGAATCGCACTTTAGTCGAGGCTGGCAGATCTATGTTAGCAGGGGCAACGCTTCCTCTCGCCCTATGGGCTGAAGTCGTGTCCATCGCCTGCTATGTTCGGAACGAACTCTAATAAATAAATCTACCATGAAAACACCCTATGAGATGTGGAGAGGACGAAAGCCTTCAATTTCACATTTCAGAGCCTTTGGGTGTACCTGCTTTATATCTTGAACAACGGCAAAGAACCCCGGAATAAATTTGAACCAAAATCGATGATGGGATCTTTGTCGGGTACTCATTTCATAGCAAAGCTTATCGGGTCTTCAATAGAAAACTTTTTAAAGTTGAAGAATCTATCCATGTGACCTTTGATGAAACTAACCTTGATTGGTCAAAAGTCGGTTCTTCTAGTTCTAATGTGCAGGTCATGGACAACAACGTCGATTATTCGAAGTTTATGAATGTCCTGTTACACATCTTGACCAACCACGTGGCATCAACGAAGCACAAAGAAATTATATGGATGATGCTACGGATGACTCGGACTCGGACTACCATTTAGCTCCGGATATACTCCTACGGATACCCAAAATTCCGGAGCACCTTCAAGTCCGTCCGGACTAGTTAACACCGAAAGAAATAGTGTTGAAGAACCATCTAGTTCATCCGTACCTCTCAATACGGAAACATCTAGTCCGGATGAAGCTCAACCAGTGGATACACCTGAACCACCTAACTGGAAGAGCTTCAAATTGTTCAAGATCATCCATCACATGCACAGAATTCTGGATGGACTCGAAACCATCCCTCGGATCAAGTGATTGGTGATTCTACTTTTGGTGTAAGAACAAGAGCAGCCACCTCCAACATGAGTCTTTACTCGTGTTTTCTATCTCAAATAGAACCAAAGGTGGTAGATGAAGCTCTTTGAGATTCGAATTGGATAGAAGCCATGCAAGAAGAGCTGGATCAATTTAAGAGAAATAATGTGTGGACCTTAGTACCGAGGCCTAAGTCTCAGCAAGTCATTGGCGTTAAATGGGTGTTCCGGAACAAGCTTGATACGGATGGAATAGTAATCCGGAACAAAGCCAGACTGGTAGCCAAAGGGTATCATCAAGAAGAAGGAATAGATTATGATGAGACCTTTGCTCCGGTAGCAAGACTTGAGGCAATCCGAATGTTTCTGGCGTATGCTTCATATGAAAACTTCATAGTTTATCAAATGGACGTCAAGAGCGCATTCCTGAATGGAGATCTTCAAGAGGAGGTGTACGTTGAACAACCTCCCGGCTTCATTGAACCTAAGGCAGGACATCTTGTCTACAAGCTTCGGAAAGTTTTATATGGTTTGAAGCAAGCTACAAGAGCCTGGTACGACACACTCGTCGAATTCCTACTTGCTCACAACTTCCAAAAGGGGAAGATAGACACCACCCTATTTCTATGAAAAGAGAAAGGACACATTCTGATCGTACAAATATACGTGGATGATATCATTTTCGGATCAATGAATCCGAAGCTTTGTGAAGAGTTTGCTAAGTTGATGACAGGCAAGTTTGAGATGAGCATGATGGGAGAACTGTCCTACTTCCTTGGAATAGAAGTTAAACAATTAAAGGAAGGAATCTTCATTAACCAAGCTAAGTACACTCGCGATCTTATTAAGAAGTTTGGTATGGAAGGTTCATCTCCCGTCAAAACACCCATGCCTGTCAGTGCCAAGTTAGATCCGGATGTTAACGGCATATTAGTAAATGTGACTAACTATAGAGGGATGATCGGATCCTTCTTGTATCTTACGACAAGTCACCCAGACATTATGTTTGCAACTTGCATCTGTACACGATACCAGGCGAATCCCAAAGAGTCACATATGCTTCATGTTAAACGAATATTAAGGTATCTCAAGGGAACGATGAATTTGGGACTCGGTACCCAAAGGAGTCCAACTTCACCTTATCCGGATACTCGATGCCGACTTCATTGGATGTCGCATCGACAGGAAGAGCACAAGTGGTACATGTCGGTTTCTTGGAAATAGATTAATTTCATAGTTCGAAGAAAGCGAGAATTCCGTATCAACCTCTCATCGTCAAGCGGAATATATAGCTGCTTTGGGAGTTGTTGCGCACAGCCTACTCCTGGATGCAAAGTCAACTTATCGACTACGGTTTCAACATGTCATCTATTCCACTCTCTGCGACAACACTAGCGCTATTGCTATCAGCAACAATCCTGTCATGCATCCTAAAACGAAGTATATTGAAGTCCCGGTATCACTTCATACGTGATCATGTTCTTAAAAGTCACATCTCACTAGAACACGTTGCTACCGAAGATCAACTGGCCGACATTTTTATAAAGCCCCTACCTGATGCAAGATTCTCTGAACTACTCTTCCATTTACGTATGCTCGACTTTTCTGCATAGTTTCACCTTTAATTTGCCCAACAAGATATTTACTATCGAACATGCATTGTGTTTTTTACCTGAAAGTGGAAGATACATACCGATTTTAATGCTGATCATACTTATCGATTAACGGCTTCATGCTTCTTATATAAATATCAACTTCATTCGGGAGGATGCTTGCGTTTCCCGATCAAGTCGTTTAAGCTAACATGATTAAAGTTTATATTATTTACCTCCTTCCTGGTTTCATGATCTTAATTTCCACTAATCACCACATGACAATAGCATGTTCATTTAGATAACTCTATTAACATGTATAGTTGAAGAAATGAAATGGGTAAGCTCGGAATGCCTGGTGGATGAACACTCAATCACGATGCCGTGGAAACACGAAGTATAGTTTCCTAAAAAGATAGACGAGCTTTGAATTCTACAAACCAGAAATGTCAACCAAGAGGATTGCAAAATCTACGGGGGAGAAAATGCTTTATATATTATTCAGTAATACCCCCCGTATATGTCTCATGACCTCTTTCCTGGCTGTCTATTTGAGGGGGAGCTTTTCATTGAGAGGATTAAATGATCTACGGGGAGCAAGAATGAACCCCTAATATGTCTCGGATACTCCCTCCTCTAAACTTTTACTTCCGGATCCGACAGGACATCTTGTTTTAAATCGGAAAAGTGGCATGCTTGGATGTATTTTCTTTCTTCAACCATGCATTTTAATCGGCTAATCACTGCTTACTTTTGACATGTGTTCGCTTCCACATTTCTCACTCATGAATCCTAAATTGGCCAAATCATATGATCTTTAATTAATCTTAGCTACGTTGTTCAACAAGACGGTTTGCTTATGTTGACCTATATGAACTTGTGTATTGTTATCCGACATATGCCCCGATTCAAGAATATTGATCATTCTCACGTATGTATATGTCTCTCGCATGCTTAGTAATACATAAGTTCTGTTTCTCATTAGTTCGGATTATGTCGTTTTTCACCGATTATTTTCCCTAATCCGTACTAATCCTTGCCTGTTAAGCTTTTGTATTTTCAGTTCATTTCTTCGCTTATCTACAGTTCGGTTTCTCTTTGCAACCGTAACGATCAATCTAGTCCATAGTCTTGGATTTGAAGTGTTGTGGTACTTCTCTTCTCTTCGACTTATTGATCGCAAAGGAATCTACTTCACTCTCTCGCCGAACTCGTATACTATGGACACGGTCTACTTTTCATCCGGATACTCTTCCTCGACTATCATTTACTCCGGATGATTGTCGGTTCATTCCTCCGGACTCCTGACACAGTCTCATTGCGACAATCCAAGTCTTCCTATGTGTCGCGTGCTTTAGAGGAGGAATCATGATGATTCATTAAATGCAAATCTCGGGATGCACACACACTTCTTTGGATGGCAACCAGCTGTTACACTTACTTAGTCATGCGGTCTCCACGACATCGTTTCATTCGGAGGCGCATCGATATCCAGAATAATGACATCAGCCTGTCAAGCGGGTCCCTATTTCACTCACCAATTCCTAGACCCGACGACATTTGCGGACTCGGTCTTATATGTATTGATCATTCCTGCGCAAAGACGAGTATTGCTCATTTCAAATCCCTAAACCTCTTGTTGCTCCTTCCATCACCAAGACCTCACCTTTCCTCTTGTCCTTCAAATTTCCTTTGCAATGGCACCCAGAATCTCTCTTTCTGGCGTTAATCCTGGCCATCTGGTTGATTGGAATGCTGTCTCTAATCCTCCGGATTGGTTTTTCCAGCTTCGCCCTCTCCTTGAAGCCTCGTATATACTCAACCTGATCTCCAATCCTATCGATCTTCTTATCGACGACATCATTGAGTATTACCAACGGATTCGCTGCACCACCAACTCCATAACCTCTTATGTCCGCGGTGAATCCATCATCATCACTCCGGCCGTTCTCCGCGCCGCTCTCCACCTACCTCTTGGTGAACCCCAAGACCCAGATGCCAATCCAATGGCGGCTTCTATGGGTTGCACACACAAAGGCAAGGAATACAAGGTGAAATCCTTCCAAGGTCCCTATCGATGTATGGCGACCATCTTGAGTCGATGCTTACTGGCTCGCACATCCGCCCTCGACTCCGTTCCGTATGACCTTCTCCTGGCCATGTACGGCGTTTTTGAAGGTCTTCCAATGGATTGGGGGATGTTCTTGTTTCGGTTTGCTGAGAATGGTCCCAAGAACCACTCCTTCGGGCGCATCCTCAGATCGTTTTCCTGGCATCTTAATCCGGACCATTTCGCCCGATACGATGCTGTTCCATTCCCTCCGACTTATTACCTTCGTTATCTTACACCAGATAGGAACATGACAGCCCGCCGACCATCTGCAGCTCTCCGCATACTCCCTGCCTCGGAACAACAAGGCAGTTATGTTGGTGACCCCTCCGACAGTCAAGCCCCTGACGTCAGTTCTGCACCCCGATCCTCCCGGATTCGGTCCGTTGCAGCACCCTCTCATTCTCGGGCCTCCCAGCACAGCGTTCGTGCCGACCCATCCGAGGTTGCGAGGCCCTCTCAGCGCAGTGCTCCTAAAGCTGTTTCCTCAGCCCCCTCTCGCCGCGGATGTCCCCACTCCCCTCCTCCTCCGTTGTTGCCGCCGCGGTTGATACCGCTATTGCGGTCGCCACCGCCGATGTCCCGGCCTCTTCTACGGAAGCCCCTTTGCCTCCCCTACCTCAACCCCGAGATTACCTTGACTATCTCTCCGCCGACACCTTAACGGACCTATGGCTCCATTTTAGCCTTGCCCACTCTGCCTCCATTCCTGACAACGATCTCTGGGTGTTTTACACACGTCATACCCAATACCCAGAGACAATGATCATCTGGAACTTGGATCACGGCTTTCTTACGCCGGCCTCCATTCCAGATGTGGCGTTCACTACTCCCTCCAGCCCAGCACATTCCGCCAGGGGTCCTTCTCCTACTAAGTCTGGCCCCTCTTCTCCTGCCGCTGCGATTCCCGTGGTTGACTTATCTGGTCAAAGCGGATCCATTGCTCCGGATGCCTCCAATGCTCCGGATGCCTCCGATGCTCCGGACGCCTTTGATGCTCCGGATGCTCCTGCTGCTGCTGCTGATACTCCTGCGGACTCCTCTGCCCAATGCACTCCTGCTCCTGTTCATGCGGGGGAGTCCTCCAAAGCTTCGGAGTTGGTCCTTGGGCGTGCCTCTTTTGGCACGGTCCACTCCGACGCTGTGCTTTCCGCCCAGTGGACCGACACGCCCAAGCTCAAAGCGCCCAAATTTCCGCCATCGCTGCCAAGGTTGATGCCCTCGGCGCCCAACTCCTCTCCGCTCTCACTGACTCCTCCACTTCAATGGAGCAGAAAATGGATCTCGTCGCCTCATCCGTCCATTCACTGTCTACCTCCTTCGGGGACCTGGCGCACACGATGGCTCGTCCTCCCGTTGCTTCCTGGTGATCTGCCATACCGGGGGAGAAAGTGTCATCTGATCCGTCTGCTCCTTCTGCACCACAACCATCTACTCGAACTGAGAAGCAGCCTGCCACTTCAGTGCTTCAGGGAGTTAGAATTCCCAAACGAAGTCGCTTCTCTCAACCAAGCTCCTCTACTGAAGCTCCAGCTCCTCCTCCCCCGCAGCCGATACCTTCCTCCCATCATATGTGGCGTTTGATCCTTCTGATGCGGATGGAAGTGTTCGCAAAGCAATGAAGTCCTATGCGTCTTCTGGCCGAGAGAAGATATCTTTCCGAAATGTACCCTTTCTCCCCGAACGACATTCAGACTCTTTGTTCGGAGAAAGGACTCTTTACTACAGAAGACATTGACAACTTCTCGAGGGCTGCTAAAATAGAGATGAGGCTGTTTCCATCTCTATACAAGGACGGGCACTTGTTTGAAGTTCTACCGTGTTGGAATGAAGGCTATCTTCCCAGTGTGGATCTAATTCAGTCCTTCATTGACGGAACTGCTGAGGATAGCAAGCCATGGAAAACTCTCTCAACTATCCTCATTCCGTACCGGATCATGTCGCCACACTTCATGATGGCTGTCTTCATGATTCAGTCCAAGCAAATGATTCTCATTGATTCTCATCAGATAGTGGAGTACTTTGTAAAAAAGAATCAATGGAAACCACTGTGTTTCGTGCCGATCAAGTTGTGAAGAAAGCCGGTTTATATGAAGAGTTGGGTATCACACCCTTGGGTCCAACTGAGAAGTGAAAGCGACATTTCGGGGCAACAAGCAAGTGCCACAACAATGGGATGGAGATAGTTGTGGGGCCTTTGTCCGTTACTTCATTAAGTCATTTTTGATCGTGGACAAATCGTGGAGCCAACACACTACTTATACGATGAACCGAGACAATGGAGCTTAGAGAAGGCAAAGAACTATGATCTTCAAGTATAGTAAGCCTTATGTACCTTAGTGAAAATCTTGTATTAAGGCTGAATTGTACTTAGTTGCTGATAAATGAAATTGGTTGTGATGCGTATTCTGTATGTTATCTTTTTGCACTGCTTACCAGATCAGATTACAAAGGGTTTGGGCATATCCATAATTGGGGGAGATTGTTGGACCAAGCCCCGAATTTGGATAATCTTGATAAAGCCTTATCTAATTTGATCTCGAGATCTTTTGTGTTTCTTTGATCATTGCAGAAGATATGTTATTAATCTGGAGATACACTCGTGAGAGCAAAGCTAAGGACAGGATACATAATCCTGATCCGGACAAGAGTGAGTGTCGTCAAACACTTGGTAAATAACCAAGTCACCAATACATACGGAACAAGGAACATTCGCGCGGACTAAGTCAAATTGACGCTAAGTAAGAGTCTTGGTTTACAAGGTCGCACGAAGTAAAAGAAGACACGGAGTAAGGCATCCGAGTCTTCCATACATGCGGAGTAAGGAAGTACACATGCGGAATAAGGACCCGAGTCTTTATTAGACACGGAGTAAGGAAATTAGATGCGGAGTAAGGAATCCGGACAACTTACTCATACGGAGTAAGGAAGCGTTAGTACGGAGTAAGCACTCGATCCCTTAGACTCGTCCGGAGTAAGGAACTTACATACGGAGTAAGGAATTTACATATGGAGTAAGGAACTTACATGCGGAGTAAGGAAGCACCGATACTGGAATAAGTCATCCAACTTCTCAAGACTTGCCCGGAGTAAGGAACTTACATACGGAGTAAGGAATTTACATACGGAGTAAGGAACTTACATGCGGAATAAGGAAGCACCGACACGGACTAAGGATTCCCAGCCCAAATAAATACAGAGTAAGCAATCACCGACACGGAGTAAGGTTCCGAGCCTCATTAGCTACGGAGTAAGGAAAATTACACCGGACCAAGAAAAATCTTTGTCACGCCCGGATTTCCAACCCAGGAAACGGTCGTGACTCCCCTTTACCCACACGGAGGGCAAAGGGGAAGGATACAAAACAAGAATTTAACATTTTAAACATCCACAACATTCAAGAAAGTAATATTCATTAAAAGCAATCAATCAGTTTTATTACAACAAAATCCTTTCCCTGGGGTTACATCGATTCTCATAATAAAAATAACATAAACAAATTAAATAAATAAGGTCTTCCACCTTGGGGTCCCACCTAACGCCCGTAGGTTCTGAAAAGAAAACAACATGGTAGGAGGGGTGAGCACAAAGAGGGATCATGTCTCCCCAACCCATCCCGCACGGTATCTACATGCCTTGTGTACAAGTCTGTGTCGTGATCCAATTATCACCGGATATGCGAGTCATAACATGGGCTAGTACATAAACACTCTAGGCCCACAACCACCGGGTTTCAAGAAATCCCGGCTTCCACGGCCACAACAAGATCCGGGCTTCCACCCACCGGGTTCCACAAAACACCCCGGGCTTCCGGCCACCGGGTGTACAAGCAAACACGCAGCACACATGGGCATAACTTCAAACACTAAGTATGCTTAGTCACACAGAATAACCTCGAACACTTAGCATGCTATATCCACAAGCTCACAAACCCGGCACACAGCATTTCCACAAACACATAACATGCACACAGCATAACTTGAAAGCATATACACATAACTATATTCACACAGGCTTTTCATCAAACATATAGCACATAGATCACGGAACCACACCAAAATGCCCTGAAGGCCAACATTCATATAGGAGATCACACATATGAATTTACGTATATATATATAACGGATCTGACCCGGGTCGCCTAGGACCCTAGGACAGGAGGGTTTAGGAAAGAACGGAACCCTACCATAAGCGAGATCTTCCTTGCTCGCCCAAACGCCGTCCTCCCCACGCAGATGCTCCGACAACCAAAGAACTCTCCCCCTTCCCTCTCCTAGCTCTCTCTCTCTCGCCGGGGGCCCGCAATGGCTGAAAAACCCCTAACCCTAGAACAAGGAGTCTCTCATCCTTATATAGGCCTCCCACTCAAAACGAGAGTTTTGATTAAGTGAAACCCAGGATCAAAACGACGTAGTTTTGATTACACAAGCTACAACCTTTCCGCATCCATACACACCAAAATATTCGGAATTTCAACATGGTCCTTTGGAGAAAGTTCCTTAGAATGCCAAAACCAAGGGACCCATGCAATTTGCACGTGAATTCCCAATTCACGTGCAACTCCATATGAACTCCAAATGCTCTCAAACTTCACCCTAGCCTCCTTGCATCATTTGGAAGACAATTACCTTGCACGTGAATTGGACCCATATCACGTGCACCTCACATACATGTCCATTTGGTCCAAACTTCGTGGTAGATGGAGGACATCATTCTAAGCATCTTTCCTTTTGCACGTGAATTCATTGGAGTCCAACTACTAGGTAAAATCTAGAAAAACTCTACTCGAGAGGCAAAACCGACTAACTCAAGGTACGGGTCCTTACATCCTCTCCCCCTTAAGACTTTTCGTCCTCGAAAAGAAATGACATACGAGGAAAACAACCACAAACTACCCATTTGCCACCAGGCCACCACACCCAAATGGGTCATACACCACCCAGCAACATGACATAACAGCACCACCATAATCCATAACCACAATAATGCCCGAACACATGTCCACATGGCACGAATACACATTTCAAAGCACATCACAAATAAGAACACATGTCTTAAAAGACAATACAAATACATCAACTAATACAAGAAAACACATCACAAGGAAACATCACTATCCATCCCCCGGCCCCCACCTCCCACGCTTAAGATTGTTCGTCCTCGAACAAGTCTGGTGTGCTCCCCGCATCACGGACTCCCGTTCCCATGTCCCTCCTCAATGCCACGGTGCTGCCACCACGCGAACCAAAGGAATAACACGACCACGCAAAAGTTTCTCTTTGCCGATCTAGGATACGGATAGGGGCCTCAATGACGGACATGTCATCCTCAATGTCAACGTCCCCAATCAATCACATGAGTGGGGTCGGGGTGATACTTCCGCACGGGACACGTGAAACACGTTGTCACTCGACTCCCGCGGTGGTAACGCTAACCGGTAGGCCACAGCCCTACACGAATCGCAAAAGGACCAATAAACCGCGGAGATAGCTTGGAACCTCGCCCAAACCGTCGATGTCCACGGCGTGGAGAGACACGAAGGAACACATGATCACCAACAGAAAACTCCAAGGTCGCGCCGTGATCCCATAGTTCGCCGACTCGAGCGACAACAAACGCCGACGAATCAACTTGACCTTCTCGGTAGCCCTCTTGAACCAAGCTGTGGCCCCAAGAGGGCTCCTCTCCTACCCCCAACACAAGGGTGATCGACACGGCCGTCCGTCAACGCCTCAAAGAGCCATCCCAATGGATGCTCGATAGCTGTTGTTGCTAGCAAACTCCACCAAAGGAAGGTGAGTTGCCCACGAACCCCGAAATCTAACACACAGGCCCGTAACATGTCCTCCATGGTCCGATTCGTCCGCTCGGTCCGACCGTCCGTCTCGGGGTGAAAGGCGTACTCAAGTGAAGCTTGGTTCCCATAGCCTCCCGCAAACGCCCGAAACGGGAAGTGAACCTCGAATCCCGGTCGAGACAACCGATGATGGTACCCCATGCGTCTCACAATCTCGTTCATGTACAACGACTCAAAGTCCCAATGGAGTCCGCTCGCGAACAAGAAGAAAATGGGCCGACTTTGTGAGTCGATCCATCACCCAAATCATGTCCTTCCTCCAGGTGGTGGGTGGAAGACCGATCAAAGTCCATCGCGATATGGTCCACTTCCATCCGCTATGGGCAAGGGTCGTAACATGCCCGCCGGCCGCCGATGCTCGGCCTTCACCTGGCCGACACGTGAGGCACCGCGAAACAAAAGCACCACATCGCGTTTCATCCCAGGCCACCAAAAATGTCCGTAGCGCATGGTACATCTTCGTACCCCCTGGATGCACCGAACCCTAGATTGGTGAAACTCCTCATCACCTCATCCCCGAGGGAAGTTATACCAACCGCCCCTGAAAATGACAACTCATGCTCGGACCCTCCGTCCGTCCCCAGATAGCTCCCCGGCCTCAATACGGGCACGGAGAACCTCACACTCAATGTCACCCAGCGTTCCTCCCCGGACGCGCTGGTACAACCTGCACTACCACCAAAGGACGCAGCCTGTCCCACCATCACGAACAAGCGCAGCTGAACGCCGCTAAGCTCCATCGGCTTCCACTCCCTCACGGCCACCTCGGCTTCCCTTTCTGCTCAATGATCAACCCACAACATTACCCTTGCCCGGGGTATAGGCAAAGTAAAATCAAAGGTCGCAAATACTCCACCCATCTCCTTTGCCTCAAATTCAAGTCCTTCGAGTAAAGATGTCTGAAGGCTCTTGTGATTCGAGAACACCACAAACTTTTCCCCCCAAGAGGTAGTGTGCCAACTCTTCGGGGCGAAGATGAGTACTAACTCAAGGTCATGAGTAGGTTATTTTTCGCTCATGAGGCTTCAGTGCCTTGACCCATAAGCTACCACACCGTGCCCTGCATAAGCACACACCCCAAACCAACCCTGGACGCATCACAAACACCTCATCGAATATCCTCCCTAGGCAACCTCAACACAGGTGCGGTGGTCAAACGGGTTTTTGAGAGTCTCAAACGCCGCCGGCACTTGTCCGTCCAATCAAACTTCACGCCCTTCCGAGTCAACGTCATAGGCGCGCCAAACGGGAGAACCCCTACAAAACGACGATAGTACCCCGCCAAGCCAAGAAAACTACGGATCTCAACGTTGGTTGGCCTTGCCCACGATGCCACGGCCTCAATCTTGGTGGGTCCACCTAACTCCCTCGGTGACACCACATGGCCAAGAAAGTGAACCTCCTGCAGCCCAAAACTCACACTTGCTAAACTTAGCAAACCGTGCTGGTCCTCAAGGTTTGCAACATGTTGCCAAGTGCTCCACGTGCTCCCTCTCGGTCTTGGAATACACCAAGATGTCGTCGATAAACACCACCACGAACAGTCTAAGTATGGGGCAAAGACCTGGTTCATCAAATGCATGAACACTCTGGTGCATTAGTGAGCCCGAAAGGCATCACTACCCACTCATAATGCCCATAGCACCGAAAGCCGTCTTAGGGATGTCCTCCTCCCCAACCCCGAGCGGTGATACCCCGACCGGTAAATCTATCTTGGAAAACCAGGGCCCCACTCAATTGGTCAAACAGGTCATCTATCCGAGGCAACGGGTACTTGTTCTTCACGATCACCGAATTGACTTCCGTGGTCGATGCGAGAGACGAAGCGTGCCATCGGCCTTCTTAGCAAAGAGCACGGAGCACCCCAAGGTGAGGTACTTGGTCGATATACCCCGGCCCACCAACTCCTCGATTTGCCTCCGAAGCCTCCTCGCCTCGGCCGGCCCCATACGATACGTTACTTGGGAAATTGGATGTCCCGGCACCAACTCGATGGTGAACTCCACTCCTCTTGGGTGGCAAACTCCTCACTGCTCAGAAAACATCCCTAAATTGGTCCACAAACGGGCCACACCCTCTTTCCACCTTACCCTCCTCAGGAAAGGTCGGGGCTGCCAACCCGTGGGTAATGGCACCCCTTGGTCCAACACGGCCCGCCCGACTAGCCTCACAATCCCACTCCTGGCAGGTGCAAGAGGTCCCTCGGGGTGTACAAAGGACACATGCCGCCGATAACAATCTATCTTGGCCTGGAAAGCCATAAGCCAATCCATACCCAAGATCAGGTCAAACGCCCTCAAAGGCATACATGCAAGTCAAAAGCAGCCACCTCTCCCATGGTTAACACAAAAGGTCACGACACACTCGTCGTACCCTATCATGCCTCCCACGGAGACTCCACAACTAGGGCCTCGCGGCTCACAAAGCTAACCCCAAACTATCTATCACAGCTCAAGAACAAACGAACACGATGCACCCGTATCGAAAAGAACGGCTAAGGTACGGGAGATCGAGGGTACCTCTAACCACCGATGGTCTGTCCACCCTGCTGGTGGGGGTGGTAGCTCGGCCTCCTCTCGTATGTCGCCTCCGGCGCAAACACCCTTCCTTGGCCCGTGCCACTAGTCGGCTCACTCACCGGACGCCCCCCCCAAGGTTGCCTCCGGCCTCGGTTGTGCCGCTCCGGCCTCCCCCAGTCGGGTCCGACCGGATCGGCTCGCCACGACGAGCTGGTCTCTCGGTGCACGAACCGGCATCACTCCTTGTGCTGGATGTCATGCCTCCAACTCCCCGTTGCCACTCCGGCAAACCGGCTCGATGGCCCTCTCGTCCACATCTATGGCATTTCCGGTCCCTCTTTGGACCTCCTTCCTCAAGTGGCCTTGCTCCCACCAGAACAACCGCCGGGGAGACCCCCTGCTGGACCGCCCCGTGCCACCGCCAAAGCTAGACCTCCCCGGGTTCGCAAGGTCTGTCCCCTGCTGCGGAAGGAACCGCTATCCCTCTCCTCCGTCTTGAGCCTCTTGGACCCTGCATCTCGATCAGGCCCACTCTGCCCGGCGCCCCCGATGGGCCGCCTCCCATCGTCAGTTCCTCTCGCCTATACGGGCCGTCTCCACGGCCTCAGGATAGGTCTCAAGCGTAATCGCCACCCCCCCCCCTCCCAGGGCGGCCCGAGACCCAAGGTGAACTTGTGGGCCTTCGGGTCCTCCCTTATCACGGTCTCAGGAGCAAACCTACTCAATCTCCGGAACTCCCGCTCATATTCGGTACCGTCTTGGATCCCGCTTCAAGCCAAATTCTTCCCTCTTTTGCCATCTCACCGATTAGGGAAGAACTCATCTTGGAAGAGTTGCAAGAACTCCTCCCAAAACATGAGTTGCCGCACGGCTCCCCGTAACACTCGTCCACCACTCCAAAGCGTCCCCCTCCAGTGCCGGTGCCGTCGCACCTTATCCTCCTCCCGGGCAGGAGAAAGGAGAACACGTGCTCGTCCGCCTCAACCTTGCTCGGGCCCACGGGATCTTCTCCCCCTTAAATCGCGGAGGTTGTTCCTTTCGGAACCGTGTCACCACGTCATCCTGCGCACGGGTCGGTACACCACCCAGCGAACTCTCACGCTCACAGGCGGCTCTCCTTGGTGGTGGTGGTGGTGGCACCACCCGCTGTGCGCCATCTCACGCACCTCCTCCCGAACGTCCGGAGTCCCTCCCGTAGCTCTCGTACCTCCGGCCGAATGCCTTCTTGTAGCTGTGCCGAGTAACAACGCATGCCCCCCAACGGATGGCCCCGCACCCGGACCCTCGTGGGCGGATGACTCATCGCCCATCGCCCCGACACACGTGTCACTCTCCCGGTGGCATTCTTACTACATGAAGTAAGATTGCAAACGTCAAAACGCGTTTGACTACTAACAAGTTGACTACCTCTACCTCATTATCAAGTCAAGCCGTACATGGCATTACACACATTTTAACCATTGCATCAACCAATATTGCACACGTCCACATTGTAGTCATACCCAAGGCATTCCAAGAATATTCGTAGACTGTCTCGCATGATCATGTTATGCACATCCTTACATGACAACAAATGCAACTAGTGCCCTAATGCAATGCATGCAAATCCTACCACAAGACGGACTACCCTAAGTACACCTTGGAGGCTCAAAGAGGACCATGTTGATCAGGCATGTCCCTCCAGGCTCCTCCAAAGGACTCAAGATAACCAAGTCCGCCCTACCCTAGGCCAACTAGACCATGCTCGATACCATATTGTCACGCCCGGATTTCCAACCCGAGGAAACCGGTACGTGACTCCCTTTTACCCACACGGAGGGCAAAGGGGAAGGATACAAAACAAGAATTTAACATTTTAAACATCCACAACATTCAAGAAAGTAATATTCATTAAAGCAATCAATCCGATTTTATTACAACAAAATCCTTTCCCACCGGGGTTACATCGATTCTCATAATAAAAATAACATAAACAAATTAAATAAATAAGGCTCCACCTTGGGGTCCCCCTAGCCCGTAGGTTCTGAAAAGAAAACAACATGGTAGGAGGGGTGACAACCACCTCGTAGGGATCATGTCTCCCAACCCATCCCATGCACGGTATCTACATGCTGGGTACAAGTCTTTGTGTCGTGATCTAATTATCCCACCGGGATATGGTTACGTGCTTAACAAACAGTCATACATGGGCTAAGTACATAAACACTCCCGGGCTTCCACCACCGGGTTTCAAGAACGCCCGGGCTTCCACACCACCGGGTTCCACAAATGATCCGGGCTTCCATACCACCGGGTTCCACAAATCAGCCCCGGCTAACCACGGGTGTACAAGCAAACACGCGCCCATGGCCATACAGGCATAACTTCAAACACTAAGTATGCTTAGTCACACAGAATAACCTCGAACACTTAGCGTCATATATCCACAAGCTACAAACCCGGCCACGGCATTTCCACAAACACATAACATGCCACTAACCTCAAACACTTGGCGGCATATACACATAACTATATTCACACAGGCTTTTCATCAAACATATAGCACATAGATCACGAACCACACCAAAATGCCAAGCCAACATTCATATAGGAGATCACACCTATATGAATTTACATATATATATATAAACAGATATGACCAGCAGGACCCTAGGACAGGAGGGTTTAGGAAGAACGAACCCCTACCATAACGGATCTCCTTGCTCCCGCGCCAAACGCCGTCCTCCCCACGCAAGATGCTCCGCAAAGAACTGAACTCTCCCCCTTTCCCTCTCCCTAGCTCTCTCTCTCTCCACGACGGCCGCAATGGCCGAAACCCCTAACCCTAGAACAAGGAGTCTCCTCGTCCTTATATAGGCCTCCCACTACCAAAACGACGTAGTTTTGATTAAGTGAAACCCAGGATCAAAACGACGTAGTTTGATTACCAAGCTACAACTTTCCGCATCCATACACACCAAAATATTCGAATTTAACATGGTCCTTTGGAGAAAGTTCCTTAGAATGCCAAAACCAAGGGACCCATGCAAAAATATGCCCGGTTTGCACGTGAATTCCCAATTCCGTGCAACTCCATATGAACTCCAAATGCTCTCAAACTTCACCCCAGCCTCCTTGCATCATTTGAAGACAATTACATGCACGTGAATTGGACCCATATCACGTGCACCTCACATACATGTCCGTTTGGTCCGAAACTCGTGGTAGATGGAGGACATCATTCTAACATCTTTCCTTTTGACGTGAATTCATTGGAGTCCAACTACTGGGTCAAAATCTAGAAAAACTCTACTCGGGAGGCAAAAGCGACTAACTCAAGGTACGGGTCCTTACATGCTTCAACTCAACCGCATTTAAAGTTATCAGCTCGTGGCGTCCCGATGTAAGACAAATTTATTGAGAACCTGAAGAATCTTACACATGGATCATCCGGATATGTGGACGCAACCTTAATTATATTTGGGAACTCACAAAGACACTTATACTCTTCAAACCCAAAATCTTGAGCTCCACAATCCACAGCAGTAAAGGCAGAGAGATTACCGAGGAATAGTTAGTGCTGAATGCATTCCGGAACTACAAGTTCCAAGGTTGTCTCTTAGGAATGTTTGTATAAATAGTCATAATTGTATATTTGTGTACAGCGCGTGATTGTGCTTTTGAAAGAAAAGATTAACCCTGTGTATGCACAAGTGGATTTAATTTTTGGGAGATAGAATTTGGCTAGTGTGTGAGCTTATTTGTAAACAGAGTGTAAGAGAGTCTTGCTTCTATTTTGTTGTATTTATCTTGTGATAATAAAACAAAATACTTCCACTATCTGGTTATCTTCCGCAGTGATTCTATCACTTAACTAGATAAGTGTTTGTGTCTTAAGAGAAAGAAAAGAGTTTCGATAAGAGCTTATTCACCCCCCTCTAGGCTCCAAGGGACCATCAGCTAGTGTGTGAATCCTTTTGTAAACAGAGTGTAAAAGAGTTTGCTTCTATTTTGTTGTATTTATCTTTTGATAATAAAACAAAATACTTCCACTATCTGGTTATCTTCTGCAGTGATTCTTTCACTTAACTAGATAAGTGTTGTGTCATAAGAGAATTAAAAAGAGTTTCGAGAAGAGCCTATTCACCCCCCTCTAGGCTCCAAGGGACCATCACATACCCTACAATGGTAGCAGTTTTTATTAAAAAAAAAAGAGCAAAAGAAAGAAAAGTAAGAAAAAGCATAACCCTCGTATTGGAGCAGTTCTTAAGATCCCTCATAAAGGTATACCCCACAATTCGGGCAAAAAAAGAAGAAAAAAACATTTTGTAGCAGGATCCCGCATTGGGATAGTTTTGTAAAGTACCCCTGCATTGGGGCAATTTTAGTAATTTTGTAAAGTGTAGCCTGAACTACGAGATCAATTCTAGCCTAGAATAGGTTTGAGTCGCTTTATACCCTTTCCTGATAAACCCGTAGCCGAGCCTACATTACGATCCTAATAAAGTCCTCTCCGATTAAGCAATCAAATTATTTCTCAAATGCTCAAAAAGAAAACAAGGTCATGAATATTCAAGGCGGACTTGATGAAAACCTGCAATGGCATCAAGGGTAAAATACAAAGCCAGCTACAAGGCAGAAGGAACGAGCAGAAAATAAGGCGGGCTTAGTGAAAACCCAAAAGGGCACTAAGAGCAAAATTCAAAGCTAAGAAAAGAAGGTCAAACACTCTAGACCCTAGATTAGTCACCATCTTCTCCAATTAAATCATTGAGCATCAAGACTTCGGCAATAAGATATCCTCTCAGATCAAACCTCTACACATCAAGTTCAAGATTTGCAAGCATCCATTCTCTAAGCTTCAAAACATCAAGGGTCCAAGACTACCAAACAAGCAGCCAAAATCTCCAATCAAGTCCCTAAGCCTCAAAGATTTATACAATCAGGCATTCTTTCCAACCTAGCCTCTGAGTACTTAGATCCAAACTGTCAGATAAAATTTCTCATTTTCATACAAGTTAGCTCAGTCCATTGATATTTCATCATGAAAAAATATCAAACCCTTAAATCCATGCAAGGCCTAGTAGCAGGCTATACCTAGATAGTTCAAATGAACTTTGGGAATTTCCCCTTCAAAATCTTTTGCCTCTTTCAAGTGATAAAGCAAGTGGTGATTCTACATTGCATAATCATGTTTCAAAAAAAACAATTTTTTTATCGTTTTGTGTGTGTTTTTCAAAAATATGCTTATGCCCCAGCTGAGTTTCCCAGGGTATCACTCAGCAAGAATGCCTTGGCCAAGCGAGAAAACGTCCCCCGACTGAATGAACCTACTCCCCACCTCAAGGAAAAGCTATTGGAAATCAAGCAAGCCTCTCTAGTGACTATTGGTGGTAACTCTGTTCTTTTTTATCATCATTCGGGTGAATGGTGGGAGAACCGCATCCCCGAAAGCGGTTTTCCCTCAGACGAAATCCGGTGATGACACACGTGCCCAGTGCACGTGACAAGTTTGGATACGTGCAAGCTTATACATGCAAAGAACAATATTTCAAGCACTTTTAGTTCTTGCACGTGTGGAAGAATTGCATGCACGTGTCCACTGTTGGCGTATTTTATGACACGTAGTCAAGGGGAGTTGAAGTGAATAATATTTGAAGCAGCTTTTGTTCTTGCACGTGTTGGGAAATAGGTTTTTATCATTGTCAACTTCTTGGACATGTGCGCTCCTTTTTGCTCTAAAACGACACTATTTAGTTTAAGTATGAGCCTGTAATTTTTAATCAAGGTTAGAAAGGGAATTACACTTATTATGGCTGCATTAGGTTAATTGAGTAAAGGTGTATAAATAGAGGAGGAGGCAGACGACTGAAAAGGGGGGGCGTGGAGAGAGATATCCTAACACAGATTTGAAGATCGTTTCTCAAGTTTGGAAAACGGTGGAGCTCAGAGATTTATTTCTTTTTATTTTCTATATAGTATGTTAGTTTTGGTTTATGTAATTTTATATTGTATTATGTCTGGCTAAACTCTCTTTTTTGGGGAGAGATGTTGCCCACTTTGAGCATGTTATGATTTGAAATTGAGTTGCGAGTTTCTTGGATTTTAATTTTGATTAAAGTATTATGCTTAGAATGTATTGATTTTATGGATGAATCAATTTATTATTAGCCTTAGTCTGAGGCGGATTCTAGTATTTTAAATTGGGATTTTGCAAAGTGGACCAAACTTGTATTTCTCTCAATTGATTGATATCACTTTATTAGAAAATCTTAATTCATATGGATCAAATGGATTTCAGATAGGTTATAATTCTCTTTTCATTGACCAAATGGTAAAGAATATGTGATAACCATTAAAAGCAACTTGATTGAAAACTTAATATGTGATAACGTGATGAAATCAAACCTCTGGAATTCTTTTATCTGAAGTTTTATCTTAAATTTTGTGTGTGATTTTATTAAGACTAATTTCATTTTAATTCAATTAATTAATTTCCAATGATTTGATTTTTCTAGATAAGTAGGCTTAAGTTTTGTTTCAGTGCTTGTCTTCCTATTTTAAATCTATTCTCTATGGAACGATAATTTTGAGGATATTTTACTACTCTATATTACTTGATTTCTATACTTACAGTAGCACTGCAATTTTTGTGTCACTTGCAGACCTCTTTATCAAGCCTCTTCCACGTGAAATTTTCACTACCTTATTATCCAAGATGGTTGTTAAAGGTGTTTACAGCACCTCTTGAGGGGGAGTATTAAAGTTTCAAATTTTACTCTACATGCTAACCTTGCCACGTAGACTGTTTACTTAGAACACTCACACGAGTCACCCAATAAGTTTTCTTAAATTTATAATTTTATACTACTCTTTGCTTTCCTATATAAATATATATCACAATAGATTTTCTAAATTACTATGTATATCATTAAAATAATATTTTATATTATTTATTTTATTTAATATAAAATTTTTTATAATTTAATATGAAATAAAAGTGAATATTATGGGAAACGTGAACAAGAGGAGTGGAAGAAATTTTTTATATATAATTTAATAATTATAGGGAGTAAATAGTATTTCTTAATGCATTTAGAAATACTGCACAAATTCTATAAAAAACGTTAAATATAGAATATATGTTGTGGGGATATTTTTATGATTTTTTAATTTTTTTCTTATAAGAAACAAACTTTTATAAAAAAAATTGCTACTAATGTTTTTAGTCAATTGCTCCTCGGTTAATTTTTGTTATTTGTTTTTTTTTTTTTAATTCTATTTAATTTCGCGGTGTATATAAATAAGTGAAGTAGTTTTGCCTACTTCAATATTATCTCTTTCTCTTCGTCTAACTTTTCTCGTCTCTCTCTTTTGGTCATGTTGAGACATTCAAGACTTCCTCCAATTTTTTATAGTACGTTGTCGGCCAAGTACTGCCCCTGGCCGGCGATCTGAGTCGGGCGGGCGTAAATAGCCCCCGCCACTCCAAGTTATTCTGTTAGCATTGGATTCGTCGCGAATGACGCACACAAAAGAATAAATATTGCACAGTAAACCTGACAAATTTACAACAAAGCAACCAAAAAAAAATAAAAGAAGAAAAAGACTATCAGTGTGCGAGTGCGCGTGAGACAGCGATGAGAAGACTGGGCGAAGCACTGGCCGAGGCCGAGGAAGCTGTTGCCGCCGCCTGCACCGGAATCGTTCGGCGAATAGTGCGCCTCCCTCACACCGTCTTTGGCGGCGTTTCACGCGCTATCGCTCACGGATCCGCACCAAGAATGCCACTTCCCCATCCCCCGCCTCCGCCGCCGCTGCATCTACCACTTCCGGCTGCGGCGGCGACATTTTCGGAAGCGTGGGGCGACCAGTTGGACTTCTTGGGCAGCTTGGAGCGGCAGTGCGGCACCGTGCACCCCGTCTTCTACACCTGCAGCTTCTCGGAGGCGCTGAAGATGGCGGCGGAGGAGGGCAAACTGGCCTTCGTGTACCTCCACGCGCCGGAGCACCCCTTCACCGCCTCGTTCTGCCGCGAGACGCTCTGCTCGGATGTTGTGGTTCAGTTCCTTGACGCCAACTTCGTCTGCTGGGGAGCGCTGGAGGGAGCCGCCGATGACCTGGCATCGATGCTTCGCCCGCCTAGCTTTCCTTTCTGCGCCATTGTCGCTCCCGTGCTTGAAGACAGCATAGCTGTGTTACAGCAGGTGATGTCATTTTGTTTTTAAAGAAAAAAACTTAATATTTATTTTTCATAGAATTTTGGTGCAAACCAATTAAAGTCAAATTTTATAATTAATTGTTTAGGAGGATTAGATCTTGGCTTGAATTATCCCAGATTTCTCTAGATTCTAGGAATAACAATGCTTGGCTGTTGGTTGTTTTTGTTGTTGGGTGTGTTTTCTTAATTTTGGGGTTTGTGTTTTGGGATTTTTACAGATGGAAGGGCCAGTTTCTCCAGCAGAGCTGGTGGAGATTCTGCAGGGGACAGTGGAAGAACAAGGATTGGCGTTTGACAGTATTGGGGTTAAGGAAGCAGAGGAGAGGAGGAAAAAGCAGCAAGAACAAGAAGCATGCCTGGCAGCAGCCCTAAAATTAGAGAAGGTTTGTGCTTACTTGATAGTACAAATGCTATGCTTTTTGATCCCATTTCCATTAATTAAGGACTAATTTGGATTGAAGGAAACAATAAAGTGTAGAAAAAAAAGTCCCGTTAATCCAAAGAAAGAGTCCCCTCAAATTCAAACTAGCCTCGAGGGAAGTGGATTAACACGCACAATTTACTTCACGTCATCTTCATTTACAGGATAAGGAAAAGCCCAACAGGTACCCTTTTGCTGGAACAGTTCAAATACCAGTAGAAGCCCCCCAAAATCCCAGGCACATTCATGTAAGACGAGAGTCTAGTAAATGTAAATCTAACCAGACCACTTTTTCCTCTTCGGGAGAAGCTCAAACCAAGGAAAAGAAGATTGAAGATACCCAGGTAGATTGCTCTAGCGAAACGCTATTATTGAACAGACGAGAGGCATCTGTATGCTTTGTGCATGAACGTTGTAGTTACAATTTTAACGGTGGATGAATTCTGCAGATTTTAGTAAGGTTCCCAAATGGGGAAAGAAGGGAGCTAAGCTTCTCCGGCACGGATAAGATCCAGTCCATTTATGAATACGTCGACTCGCTGCAGTTACATGGGCTCGGAGACTACCGCCTGATATCCAGCCTTCCCAGGAGAGTTTTTGATGTTGATCAGATAGGCATGAATCTGTTGGATGCTGGCCTCCATCCTAGGGCAAGCCTGTTTATTGAGCTCCTTTGAGCCTCCAGTTTAGAAATCACTGGCTTTCAAATTCCAAATGTTGAGTATAAATGTACTATTTGAATCCTATTTTAGTCAATAATCATTAGTTTATTTGTACTTTTATTGAGCCTGTTTGAAACCAAGCCTGTTTATTGAGCTCCTTTTATTTGTACTGAAATTTCGGCATTTTGTTTGGTATGAATGCAATGGCTGCTATTTTTACTTTTGACATATGCTTGGTTTTGTTGTCGTAATTCTCTGCCTTATTATTTTACTCGTTTCTTTTAAGCACCTACCCATATAAATATTAATATTGGAGAGAGAATTATTTCAAATGAAGTGCTATGCAAATTATGAAAAGTATGTCCACGTGACGTGATGCCTTCTTTTTTTTTTCCAATGATGGGGATAATTACGGTGCCCATAAACAAACCAGCAAAATTTTCTAAATTTGTTTCATGACGAGCGTTCAATTTTCTGGCTTGGTTTTATGTCTTCTCTTTTATTTGAAATTTGGATTTTTTTTAATTAAAAAAATAAATAATATTTCGTAGGAGAAAAAAATATATTTTAAAAGAGTAATTTTAAAAACTGAATTTTAAAAAAATTAAAATTATATGATGAGCTGAGATAATTAAATACAATAATAAATAAATGAATAAGTAAATAAATTGAGTTTCATATAGAATTAAATTTAATATTTTGTTTTAAAATATAAAAAAAAATTATTATTAGAAAAAGAGGCCTTGCATCACGGTACAATGTAGGAGCACCACATCACCCTCCTACATGGTCAATGTAAATTTGTCATATATGGATAAGAAATAAAATAAAATAAATAATTACTGAGGTAGTGGAACTAATAGTTAAATTTTGTTAGGATTGTTTTTGTTTTATGTTTTATTATCAAATACCTGATGGAAGACTCCCTACATCTCTTTCACTCTTTGGTCAACAATGAGAAAAACCTCCAAAAACATATTAAGAGTTATAATACATTATCCCACGAAACAAGAAAAAAAACGAGGAAAAAATAAGGAACAATGGAACCATTACACTATTCTGAACTATCTTAGCTCTCTTTACCATATAGAAGTTGTAGTTAGCCCGTCTCAACACACAACCATACACAACACTTCCAAGCTCTCAAAAAGCGTTCCTAACAAGCACTCTCTCCATTCTCCATCATTTTGGTGAGTCTCCGATGGGTTATCTAGCCTACCAAAACCCTCTTTTAACTTCATAAAGCCCCAAGAGCCAAGCCAATCGCATGAAAAAATGAGCTAGCCAAGTTTGTGCCTTTTTTTCAAGAATTTTCATTTCTAGTTATTTTCTCAAATTCGTTGAACTCATTCTTCATTTTCCGGGACACATTTATATGTTGTGAGCAAATTAAGATTTGTGATGATATAACTACAAAAGTTGTCATTAGAAACACTAGAATCCAAGGTCTTGAGAAAGAGCTGATGTGTCTTCAACAGAAGATCCCACAGTATTTTGGATTGTCATTGTTGTCAATACTACATGTTTGGAAAGAGGGCAACAGGACAAAATGTGTACTTGTACTTAGTTGGACAACTTTGTAGAGTGATATTTTATAGTGAGTTCATATAGGGAGTTTGATTATATACTGTGTTCATCAGAATAATCTAAGTATCTTGCTTGACCCGAAGATCCAAAGGGTCAAAGATCCGTTGGGAAGCTAGAATCCTAACTTAAAGCTCCGTAATCGAAGGGCGAAAAACCCAAAGACCCGAAGCATCAAAGCTCTAATGTCCAATGAGTTAAAGACTACTAGACCCAAAGAGTCGAAGATTCGAAGGGTCAAAGACCAGAAGACTAAATGACTCAAGAGTTAAAAATCACAAAGGTAATAGTTCTGATAGTCGCTGGCTCTAAACTGGAGACTGAAAGACTCAAAGACCTGAAAGTTTGTAGAGCCAAAGATCAGATTGTCACGGAGTTGTAGCTGGAAGTCACTGAGTCTAAAGTTAGAGATCTATCTTAGTTCTGTATTGTTTATCCACAATCGAAATCTATCGTAGAACATTCCAAACGGAGTCAATCTCTTCATATTGACATCCATAGGAATATTCTCTAAATATCTTAGGTTTATCCTATCCACAACATTAACTCTCATCTCAGATTTGTTAGATAGTCAATAATCACTCTTATACCATATTGTCATCTTCTCAATTAATATTTATAGCATAGTCATCTCTTGAATATTCATTTACTAGCATACAGTCTTAGCTTCCGTGAAAATAGTTTATTCACCCCCCTTCTAGACTCACTTTGGGACCTACAATTGGTATCAAAGCAAGTTCTACAACTCTATAGAGATCCCGAATGGCAGATATAGATTCCAGCAGCGCAGCTCCTGCTCCCGAACAAGTTCAAGTTCCTATCGAGGAACAAGAAGCCAATCATGCTTCAGCAGTGGAACCGACTGGAGAGCAAGGGCAAGAAGAACCAAGCACTAGCAACAACAAGAAAGAAAAGGAAGATTTCTATGATGTCGTTCCTGGCTCATCCTCCCAAGTCCCCCATGTGCATACCTACGCATTTCTCCAAATGGAAAGTGAGAATGAGAGCTCACCTAAACATGCTTGACACTTTTCTCTGGGATGTTATCTAGAATGGACCTTATACTCCAAAGAGTGTGCAAAGAGGTCATTTATAGACGAAAGACCCAAACAGTTGGTCCAAGGTGGAGTAGAGGAATGTGAAGCTTGGCTTTAAAGCAATGGCCATTCTTTTCTTTGCACTCGACGATGATATGTTCATGGATGTGCAGGACCTTTATACAGCAAAGGAGGTATGGGACAAACTTTGTCTCATCTATGAAGGAGATGAACAGATTAGGGACAACAAGATTTCCATGCTCAAGCAGGAGTATGAAGCCTTCAGATGTGAATCAAAGGAATCCCTTGACAATATCTACAAATGGTTCACTGGTCTGATTCAACGGATGAAGAGCTATAACGTTGAGATCTCTCAGAAGGACAAAAATGATAAATTTTTGAGATATTTATCGTTAAGACTGCTGATAAAGACATCAGCCATCCGTTAACTGAAGGAATGAAAAACTTGTGTCTTGGAAGCACTTTATGGAGTCCTCAAGACATTTGAAATGCAAAAAGAAAAGTTTGAGACATTTGAGAACCCTTCCAAGAAAAAAGAGAAGTCTATCGCCTTTAAGGCTGCTAAACCAAGGGAATCATCATCTGAGGAAGAAGAAGAAGGAACTGAAGATCTTGATATAGACAGTACCTCAGATCAAGAGGTAGCGTTTCTGATCAAGAAGCTGCTGAAGAGAAGGGGGAACTACTAGAGGAAAGCTAGGCAGTCATCCTCATTGTTGGTCCCTGGTAGCCTATAGGGGGGGGGTGAATAGGCTTAAATCAAAACTCTTTTCTCACAGGTGTAACACAATCTGGTTAAAGGATATATAATCAGTGCGGAAGATAATCAGATAGTGGAAGTATTTTGCTTTATTATCATATGATAATTACAACAAAATAAGCAGCAATTATAGCTGATTACACTAGCACTCGACTTTTACAATTACACACACTGGCGTTTATAATCTTTATAAGCTCTTGTACAACAACCTTTTTCACGCGCGTATCAGTTTTCCTTTTTATGTGTATGCTTACATATTTAATGTACAACACTACAAATATATATTGACATCCTAGGAATCTATCTTGGAACTGTATTTTCCGAGCACTGTGTAAACATTAAGTTCTTCTCGGAAAATGCTTCTGCTATAACTGCTTCGGATGTGGAGCTCGAAATATGGGAAGCATAAGTGAATTAAATTACTTTGCTTGATTCCAATTGCATTTGGGACTGCATCCACATCTCTTGAGTGGTCCACGTGTAAGACAGTTCAGATCTTTAATGAGTTTGTCTTACAATGGAACACACGAGCTAATATCATAAATGCGGTATTGATAAGTTGAAGTAGCGTCCTTTTAGTCCGGTGTAGATTTCCTTACTCCGTATCAACGAGGTTCGGATCCTTACTCCGCATTAGTTATTGCTTACTCCGTGTACATAAAGTCTTGAAATCCTTATTCGTGTCGGCGCTTCCTTACTTCGCATGAGATAGATATAAAGAATCCTTATTCCGCATCAGCACTTCCTTACTCCGCGTGAGTTCCTTACTCCGCTTGAGTAATGATTCGGATTCCTTATTCCGCATCAGATGTCCTTACTCCGCATCGGTCGTCTTTGTCATCACCCGTTTTTGACCGGGCTCGTTCTCGGCTTTTGCAAAAGGACTCCATGCTAGTTCATTTTGTTGATCCTAGAGTCATCCTGCACAAGGCTCGCACAAACCATTAAAGAAAAGAAAAACAGAGTCACCACCAAACAAATTAAAGGTGTGATTGGGCACCTAGAAAAAGAAAGGGTCTACGGTTCCAAGAAAATTAGGTTCGGGAGTCGGTTACGTGTGGGGAAGGAAGAAAAACTCTTGCACCCCCACAACGCCCACAATTGGTACCTAGTCTTGATCTATGGGTGTTTGCTTGTTGTATTATTTATTCAAAAAAGAGTTTTTTTGTATTTTTAATTTTAAGAAAAAGAAAAATTTTAGGATTTAGGCCTTAGAACAACAAAAGAGATTTTAATAAAATAAAAGAGGGGACATTCTAATTTTAGAAAAAAGGATGTGGGATCTAGGCCCATGTGACGAGATTGCATTTTTTAGGAAAACAAAAGTGAACTTTCTTTTTTTAGAAAAGAAAATGAAAACAATTTGAATTCAAATGGAAATACTGCCACAATTAATATTGGCCCAGGCAGACTAGGATATGAACATCTAAGGCTCAATCCTCATGACTGCCCAGGCCTTGTTTAAATTTTCTAGAAAAGATTTAAGTTTTTGTGTTTTACATTTTATTATTTTTTGAAAATAATAAAGGAAGAAAAAAAAGATGCAAGATGTTTGTTTGTATTTTCGTTTTTTAAACTTTGAGAAATAATTAAAATAAATAGAGAAGTTTTTGGGTTTTATGTTTGAAAACAACACAGAGAAAGAAATTTTAAAAAAAAATAATTTAATAAATGAACAAAAGTAAAGCAGGAAACCTGAAGAAATTAAGATGATGCAGACGTTGGCTCCTCTTTCCTCCAAGTGATCCCTGAAAACACAATGATTAGTAAAAGAAATCTTCCTCCTTGATTCAGTGTATTTCCTTCAGCCATAGCTCTTTCCACCAAAAATAGGAGAGATTCGGGTGCTTTTCTCCCAAAATTAAGTATTTCTGCCTTTAGAAATTCTCAGAACTTTCTCTCTGATTTTCTCTCTCACAATCCCGTCCAGCAAGCTCTCTTTTTTTCCTCTGATAAAAATCTTCTTTGATTTTTTTATCTCTAAGAAATGCAGCCAGAAATTCCTCTCTTTGAATAGTATGCTCTGATACGTGATCCCACTTTTGATACTTGATCCTCCTGATGTTCCCACTAGATGGCCTATTTATAGGTATTTTAGGGGAAGTATTCGTTGGTGCATTAATTGCACTCTTTATAATTTCCAAAGAGTCAATTGCAGTGTCCCGAGGGCTTAATTATGGTTTCCTATTCCCATGTTTTGAAAAAGAGAGTCCTGATGCCTAAAAATAAATAAATCACTTGGGATTATTTATTTCTTTGCTGTATCTGGATGCCTTGGTAGGTAAGGGCCGGATAAATCTACGAGGTATTAATGCCGTTGGGAATTAATGGTTATGCAGTCCCTAGGGGTCAACTGTGATATCCCGAGGAATTTAATTACGGAGGCTCCCTGTCCCTATGCTTAAAAATGGAGTCCCCAAGATGCTGATCGCAATTAATGCATTAAAAGGATTTTTCTGGCTTTTTCAGAGTCCTGATGCTTTAAAGCTCTTTCCAGAATTTGTGAAAGAGTTATTTTGGAGTTTTTTCGAATTATTTAGGTGATTTCCGGACCAATGGGTCCTTATTCCGCATTAGCAGGTCACCTGTGGGCTTAGCCCGGATTTGACCAAGTTTGACCACCGGATTTGGGCTTATTCCGCATCAATAGGCTTATTCCACATCAATGGTCCTTATTCAGCATCAGTGGATCCTTATTCAGCATCAATGAGTCCTTATTCAGCATTAGTGGGTTTATCCCGGATTTGTCAGCGCTAATTTCCTTACTCCATGTGAATGGTTAGCCCGGATTTCTTACTCCACATTTGACCAAGTTTGACCACCGGATCTGGGCTTATTCTGGATTAGTGGGCTTAGCCTGGATTTGACCAAGTTTGACCACCGGATTTGGGCTTATTCCGGATCAGTGGGCTTAGCCCGGATTTAACCAAGTTTAACCACCGGATTTGGGCTTAGTACGGATTTGACGATGTTTGACTGCCGGATTTGGGCTTAGTCCGCATCAACGGGCTTAGCCCGGATTTGACCAAGTTTGACCACCGGATTTGGGCTTAGTCTGGATTTGACCAAGTTTGACCACCGGATTTGGGTTTCCCCAAAAATTTCCGTGTGTGGGCTTGGTCGCCATGTGGCCCTCTACTTGGGCTTCCTTAAGCCTCTCTTGTTCTCACTTGCTGTGTAAGGAGAGTGTCTTTGTATATATACTGGGCGAAGTAGAAGCAAAACTAGTAATGTGGGACAAACATGCATATGAAGAACCAAAATCCGTGGAAAATTGACAGATTTATGGGGCAACTTCAAAAATTCATAACTTTCTCCGCAGAGCTCGGATTAGGGCCAAATTGGTCTTGTTTTGCTTGAAATTCTTTTATCTATCTTCTTAAAGTGGAATCACTCCAAAAGGATCAGCCATTTAGGATAAAAATGGGAAATACCGCTCAGAGGTACATGATAAAGTGAGCATTCTGCCCGTCCAATTCAAAAATTCATAGTTAATTGCACAGAACTCGGATTACCCTCAAACCAGTTGGAGATGATAGATAAAGATATTATATAACTAATGAAATTGACTTTATTCAGATCCAATAAGTATTGAGAAAGTTATTGGCAAAATAGTGCGATGCGCACTAGCTGCGTCCCCCCAAATTTATACAAGGTTTGGTTGCCAACTTTGAAAAATCATAACTAATTGAATACAACCCGGAATATTCTCAAACCAATTGAAAATGATAGATAAAGATGTTATCTAATCAATGCAATTGACTTTGTTGGATTACGACAAGTATCGGGGAAGTTATTAATAAAATAGTGGGCTGCCCACCGGTTGTCCAATTCAACTTGGTACTTTTGTCATAATCATTTCATTTCTCCTCGGAATCAAGTGTGGTCAAGTGCGTTGTTCTCCGAATGTCATCCTCTATCACTTAGTGGTCCTTCGCCAAGTACGGTTGCGATCTAACCTGGTCAAAATGGGGTACAACAGCTGCCCCTCTTTGTGCATTGTTTGTATACAAATGATGTACAAAGATAGCCAAATACCCATTTTGAATGGTAAGATCTCCTTGGAGTTTGGCATTGCTGTGAGATTGATGCGGCATTTTTGGTTATGAGGGTGGCTTCTTGGGCCGACTAGCTTCTTGGGCTATGATATGACATCTTGGATTGATTAGCTTCTTGGGCTATGAGGATGGCTTCTTGGGCAGAATAGCTTCTTGGGCTATGATACGATATCTTGGGTCGAAAATGAGTGATATCTTGGGTCGATTAGCTTCTTGGGCTATGAGGGTGGCTTTTTGGGCCGACTAGCTTCTTGGGCTATGATTAGCTTCTTGGGCTATAAGGATGGCTTCTTGGGCCGAATAGCTTCTTGGGCTATGATACGACATCTTGGGTCGAAAATGAGTGATATCTTGGGTCGATTAGCTTCTTGGGCTATGATGGTGGCTTTTTGGGCCAAATAGCTTCTTGGGCTATGATACGACATCTTGGGTCGAAAATGAGTGACATCTCGGGTTAATTAGCTTCTTGGGCTATGAGGGTGGCTTCTTGGGCCGAATAGCTTCTTAGGCTATGAGGGTGGCTTCTTGGGCCGAATAATAGCGTCTCGGGCTATAAAGGTGGCTTCTTGGACCAAATAGCTTCTTGGGCTATGGATAGGTGACTCTATCATGGCTCCCTCTACGAGTTCACTCTAAGAGATTGCTTTACGAGATTACCACTCAAAAGTCATGCTTGGGCTTATGATCTAGGCCTACCGAGTTTAGTTCTTTGATTTTGAAAGGGAATTCTATTTGTTGAGAGTGAGTCCTCATCTGTCTTTGAAGCTTAACTGTTGGTAGATCATGAGATGAATCCTCATGCCATTCTGATATACGGATAATCCTGTGAGTAAGAAGAACAAACATGCTAGGATGTATGCTAATGAAGCATGAAGATGCATGAATGTATGTGACTTTATGATTAAGTTTGTAAATCCTTCTCCTCCGTCGGGAAAGAGGCCAGTGGATGACTTGTGCTTTTTGTTCTCTCTTTGCTACAAGAGACCAGGGCTCCATCTTTTTTGCATGCTGATATCCCCATGCATGGAATGTTCAAGAAAACTCTGCTTGGGGATTTTTTTTTTAAAGAATTTTGAAAAATGATAAAGAATTTTGAGAAAACTACATCATCATACACAACATGACTCATGCATTACCATAAGAGTTTAACAAGTCTTCCTTTTATAAAACAGAATGACAGGTTTTTAAGATATTGGTCTACAAAGTTGATCAAAGTATGCTCAAGACTTGACCAATCCTTCTGTTCGCAGGCTGGCCTTTGATGTGGAGTAACTGATCCCTCCCTCTGAGGTGCTTGAGATTTTATCAGACTGCTTTAGGTGACTTTGGATCTGGTCCCTTTGTTTGGCTTTGTATTTTACCCTTAGTGCCCTTTCGGGTTTTTACTAAGTCCGCCTTTAATTCTTCTCTCTTTTCACGGAGCTTTGTATTTTACCCTTGGCGCCCTTTCGGGTTTCCACCAAGTCTGCTTTTAGCTGCGACTTCCTCGTCTTTGTACCAAAGTGAAATTTTGTTGCCATTTATATGAAGGAGATGATGAGTGTGAGATTTAGACTCACTCGGGTAAGCTGTTTTGATTTAACGAAAATGGTGAACGATCGTTTGGAATTCTTTTGCAAGATGAGAAGGCCCCTTTTTTTGGCCATTGGGTGCTGTCCTTTTGCTTTTACTTAGGGAAAAGCTCCCTAAATGGTAAATAAGGATAGAGAAAAGGTTCAAGAACATGGAAAATTCTTTCAATAACTGGCAATTTCAAATCCACTTTGGTACAAGAGCAGAAATTAAACATAAAATTTCTTTACAACATCACTGTTTACAGGGTTCGGGAGTTCATTTCTATCCATTTTGGTGAGGACGAGTGCACCACCCGAGAATGCTCTTTTTACAACATACGGCCCTTCATAATTTGGAGTCCATTTGCCTCTGTGATCATGCTGTATTGGTAGTATCTTTTTTGGGACTAGGTCTCCTTCTCGAAATGCCCTTGGTCGCACCTTTTTGTTGAAGCTAGCCATCATTCTCTTTTGATAAAGTTAACCTCGGCAAACTGCTGTGAATCGCTTCCCATCAATCAGGTTCAACTGTTCGAAACGGTTCTTAACCCATTTGGCTTCATCTAGCTTGGTATCCATGAGCACCCTCGGAGATGGGATTTCTACCTCCACCGATAAAACAGCCTCCATGCCATAAACTAAGGAAAATGGCGTTGCCCCAGTTGAAGTCCGGAATGTGGTTCTATAGGCATGTAGTGCATATGGGAATTTCTCGCTCCAATCTTTGTACGTCTCAGTCATTTTCCGAATAAAGTTCTTGATGTTCTTGTTTGCTGCTTCTACCGCTCCGTTCATTTGAGGACGGTACGGTGTTGAGTTGCGATGTCGGATTTTGAACTGTTCACACAAATTGTCCATCATCTGGCTATTTAGATTGGCAGCATTATCTGTTATAATATGCTCTAGGAGCCCATAGCGGCACATGATGTTGTTTCGGACAAACTTAGTGATTACTGACTGAGTGACTTGGACGTAGGAGGTTGCTTCGACCCACTTAGTGAAATAGTCGATGGCCACAAGAATGAATCTATGTCCATCAGAGGCTTTTGAGAATATGAGCCCAATGACATCCATGCCCCATAATGCAAATGGCCATGGAGATGTAAGCACGTGTAGCTTAGATGGGGGTGCTTGAATGCGATCCCCATAAATTTGGCATTTAAGACATTTACGTACATGTTCGATGCAGTCCCTTTCTATAGTAACCCAATAGTAGCCCATCCTCATGATCTGCCTAGTTAGTGTATGGTCATTTGCGTGAGATCCGCAGTCACCGTTGTGAACCTCATTGGTGACTCGAGCTGCTTCATCTTTGTCTAAGCACCGCAGTAAAACTTAGTTATGGTTGCGTCTGTATAGGATTGAACCATCGAGGAAGTAATTGATGCTTGCTCGTCAGATGTTTCTTTTTTTCCCTTTCGAGGCCCCTACCTGGATATGAGTCTTTGGGACAAGTACTGTTTGATATCTTGATACCAAGGCTTGTTGTCTGTGTCAACATTGGTTACCATGTTGTAAATGGGTTCCTTGTTCACATTGATGTCAAAGCATGGTATTTCGAAGCATGTGTCCAATCGAAGGAGGGAGGCTAGAGTTGCTAAAGCATCGAGAATTCGATTATGTTCTCTTGACATGTGTTCAAATGTGATTTCATCAAATAGGTTAGCCATTTCACAAATCATTTGTCGGTAAGGAATCAACTTGTGATTTCGAGTTTCCCATTCCTTTTTAACTTGATAAATGACTAGAGTTGAATCCCTGAACACTTGCAATTTTCTAATTCCTTTACTCAATGCCTCTTGGAGGCCCATTACACAAGCTTCATATTCCGCTATATTGTTTGTGCAAGGGAATGTCAACTTGGCGGCCATCGGAAAATGTACTCCGGATGGGGAAATTAGGACTGCCCCGATGCCATGACCAGATAAGCTTGATGCTCCATCAAACCATAGGGTCCACGTGTTTGACTCTTCATTTTCTTGGATGGTATTGATGAATTCGTCTGGAAAATCAGAGATCGCTGGCTCATACTCTTCCAAGGCTCGATCCGCCAGATAATCAGCTATGGCACTTCCTTTGATGGCCTTTTGAGGCACATAGACAATGTCATATTCTGCTAAGAGTAGCTGCCACTTAGCAATTCTTCCCGTCATGGATGGCTTTTCTAGTAAGTACTTGAGCGGGTCATGTCTAGAGATGAGTCATGTGGTATGGTAGAGCGTATACTGCCTTAACCTTCATGCTGTCTAAGCGAGGGCACAACAAGTCTTTTCCAAGGGAGTGTACTTTTCCTCACAAGGTGTAAACTTCTTGCTCAGATAGTAAATGACTTGTTCTTTCTTTCCTGAGGCATCATGTTGTCCAGTACACAACCCATCGAGGTGTTTCGGACTGTTAAGTACATAATCAGAGGTTGACCGGATACTGGGGGAACCAAAATTGGAGGGTTCGTCAAATACTGCTTAATTGTGTCAAAGGCCTCCTGACATTCATTGTTCCACACCTCGGGACTATTCTTGCGCAGCACCTTGAAGACGGGTTCACAAGTCATAGTGAGTTGTGAAATGAACCGAGCGATGTAGTTGAGTCTTCCGAGGAATCCTCTAACTTCCTTGATAGTTTTTGGCACAGGCATATCTTGGATGGCCCAGACTTTATCGGGATCAATCTCAATTCCCCATTGACTAACGATGAATCCCAATAGCTTGCCTGATGTAGCCCCAAAGGTACATTTGGCTGGATTTAACTTCAATTGATATTTTCGTAGTCTGTCGAAGAGCTTACGCAACACTTCGACATGGTCCTTGTCTCCTTTTGATTTGGCGATCATATCATCGACATAGACCTCTACTTCTTTGTGCATCATGTCATGGAACAGTGTTACCATGGCTCTTTGATAAGTTGCCCCAGCATTTTTGAGTCCAAAAGGCATGACATTGTAGCAAAACATGCCCCATATAATGATGAATGTAGTCTTTTCCTTGTGTTCAGGATCCATCTGAATTTGGTTATAGCCAGAGAACCCATCCATGAAGGAAAATATAGTATGTCTTGCAGTGTTGTCTACCAAAGTGTCAATGTGAGGTAGTGGGAAGTTATCTTTAGGACTAGCCCTATTGAGGTCGCGATAGTCTACACATATACGAACCTTCCCCCCTTTCTTTGGAACTGGTACGATATTGGCCACCCATTCTGGATAGTGGGCCACACTAAGGAACCCTGCATCCCATTGCTTTTTGACTTCTTCCTTGATCTTTAGTATCATCTCCGGTCTCATCCTCCTTAGCTTTTGCTGGACAGGCTTACACTCAGGTCTCAAGGGCAATTGGTGTTGCACTATATCTATATCCAATCCTGGCATATCTTTGTAGGACCAGGCGAACACATCAATGTAGGACTTGAGAAGATCAAGTAGTTGATCTTTGACATTATTGGGGATTAAAGTCCCCAATCTCAATTCTTTTGGCTCCGCGGCTGTTTCGAAGTTTACGACTGTGACTGGGTCTTCACTAGGGATAGTGGGCTGGTCTTCTTTTTCTAGCAGGAGCTTGATGTCTTCTGGTAGCTCGGGATCTTCTACTGTTCTAGCTTCCTCTATCTCAGACACTGACTGTTCCCAGTTTGGATTATGGTCAAGTCTTAAGCAACTCGTTTCTTCTTTCCTTACCATATCTCTGAATTTATCATACCTGTTTGAAAAAGTCTGACTTACTCAACTATATATGATAATGCACGTGCCATGAAATGCAAAGGGATGTTTTAAAAAAAGTTTCATTTTATTCCCATTTTCAAAATAAAGGTTACAACAAATTCAGATTTGAAAATAAAAAAAACAACAAAAAGAAAACATTAAAATGCCCCAGCAGGTTCCTTGAACCGTTTACATGATAGGGAGGTCCAAGCTTTTCCAGTTATCCAATTGCTGTCCCGGATCTCCTTGGCATACCCGAACCAGTTCTGACACTTCATTGTCATCCCCTATAGCGGCCACTGTCTCTTCCCTCTGATTTATGAATCCCGCGCTCCTGAATGTAGCTCTAAGCGGTGGGAAAATCATCTTCTGTTCTTGGAAAGCTCTTTTCTCCAGCTTATCCAGTCGGCTATCCCTTCTTCTTGAGGTCTCTAATCGCCTGTTAGCTTTAGTGGGCTTGTAGCCTAACCCAAATCTTCCAATTGTGCTTCGAATGGTAATGGGTTCTTTGATCCCTTGTCCTTGCAAGCCTAATCCTTTTCCTGCTTTGTGGCCCAACTTTAGCATGACTAATGCTACCATCTTCGATGCCTTTGGTAATTGCGTCCCACCATCCTGATCAGTTATGGGGTTTGGAAGGTAGGTTGCATTGACGACCTCGAATGAGCGGAAGGAACATTCTGGGATATCTTCACTACTTTCAATGTAGGGGACAGAGAGAGGTTTGGTGACAAGGATTTCTGTTTCTCCGGACACGCATATGAGTTTTCCGTCTACAATGAATTTAACCTTTTGATGGAGGGTTGAGGTAATTGCCCTTGCTGCATGAATCCATGGCCTTCCCAGTAGGCAGCTATAGTAAGGAGCGATATCCATGACTTGGAACTCCACAGTGAATGTACTTGGACCGATTTGTAGCGGTACATCTAGGGTTCTTACTACTTCTCACTTTTCTCCATCGAAAGCCCTGACAATCATGTTGGTGGGGCAGATGTAAGACGGGTCCATCGGTAGTTGCTTTAGAATGGGAGCTAGCATAATGTTCAAAGAAGATCCGTTATCAATTAACACACGTGAGATGATGTGGTCCTTGCACTTAACAGAAATATGCAAAGCTTTGATATGTCCAACACCTTCTTGAGGGAGCTCTTCTTCACTGAAGCTGAGAAAGTTACTCACCACAATATTATTTGCAATCCCATCTAAGTTCTCCACAGAAATGGATGGAGGAACGTAAGCTTTGCTCAAGACCTTCATAAGGGTTTCCCGGTGTGGAGTAGAATCCATAAGCAAAGATAATAATGAGATGCGTGCTGGCTACCGACTCAATTGATCAATGATGTTGTATTCACTCTGTTTAATCAGCTTCAGAAACTCAGTTACCTCCTCTTCTGAGATAGAAGTATTTTTGTTAGCTGATATCGGTTTTGGAATGATATCTTGCTCTACGGCTTTGCCTTTATCAGCTTTGTTGATTTCTTGCGGTGTGTATGAACGACCACTTCTTGTCTTCTTCTCTTCTATAGGAACCCTGCAATGACAGACTTGCAGTGATAGTTCCATGGGACTGCTTTATCATCCTTGTATGGGAAAGGCGACGGCTCCTGAATAGTAAGGGTTTTGACCTTTTGCATCAATGAGTCGGCCTTCGGCTTCTCCGTGTACTGGATAATTAGGGGTTTCGGTGCCCCAGGCTTGGGTGCCACTTGTGACCTATCAGTGGAGGCCATACAGGCCTCACGATATACCTCTAACTTTGAAATCTCCAGTCTCTTGGACCGCTTCTTGAAATTCTTCACATTCCTCTAAGTCGTGTCCATAAGCTGTCTTGTGATAGAGGCATCGCTTCCTTCAGTTGTTGCCCCTATTGGCATCAGTCACATCCTTGGTCACTATGAATCCATTCTTGTTTAGGGTCATGAATAATTGATACTTGTCCGTCTTGATTATGGAATCCTGTCTAGGAGAATTTCCATATTCGGCTATTACATGGGCAACATTGCCTGATTGTTCGGAAGAGGGTTGGTACTGTCATCACCGGTTTTCGTCCGGGCCCGTTTGGGGTGAGCTCAAACTAAACCAATGGTGAGAAATTTAGAGTCGCCACCAACGTGTAGGGAAGGATTAGCACCCCCACGGCGTCCTTTCGGTATCTAATTTAGGAGGAGGAGGTTTTTGTTTTTTGTTTGTACCGCCATGCTGGGTTAAGTTTCCTAAAGAGTCTATGATTTTTATTTGGCTAAGTTATTTGTTAAATTTATAGTTAAAATTGATTTACACTAAATCCCTAAAGGGAATTCTCAAAGTTTTGGGTTTTTGTTTGAAGTGAAGAATAAGATCCTATAGGTTGATGTTGGTTTTTGGCTTTGCTCTTGCAAATTGAAGTCCTAAAAAATGTTTTAATTTTCCCTTTTTTTTGGTTTGGGTTAAAAAATATACACATTTTTTTGTTTTTTGTATTTTGTAGAAACGTTTTGTTTTTTTACCTTGTTTTGTTTTTTTTTGGTTTTGTTTTGTTTTATTTTATTTTTTTTTGTTTTGTCCTTTTTTTGGTTTTGGAAATTGAAGTACTAATTTTGGTTTTCTTCCTCTTTTTTTTTTAAAACATGAAAACTTTTTTTTTTGTTTTTGTTTGGTTTTTTGTTGGAACCTTTCTTCCTTTCCTCTTTTTTTTTTTTTTGCAAACCCAAAATCTTAAAGCAAAGTCAGGAACATATGCATGAAAATAAAAAAACGTGGAGTGTGTGATTATGGCATCCACAAAAGAAAAATAAAATCACTCTTTTTTTTCTTTTTTCTTTTTTATCTTCTCCCTTTGCTCTCTCTCTTTTTCTTTCTTTGTTGTTTTTTTGTTTGCTATACTTTACATATTACAACATACACATATACAAAGGAAAGGGAAATACAAAGGAAACACAACGCAATAAATAAAAGAAAAAAGAAAAAGAAATACAAGGAAATATTAAGAATTACATCAAATATCAATGTAAATAAGCTGAAAAGTAATGAAGAAATAAGAGCTGAACCGACTTTGGGGCTTACAACACCAATCTTCTGTTTGAGCTCCCGCCGGCGCTGATAGTCACTTGCTCGAATTAGAACCAACAGATCTGGCATCGGGACTTGTGAAGAGGCTTTCCTGGTATTTGGTGATAGGAGGGCTGAAGTGGGCGTAAGAGAAAGAGAGGGCTGAAGTTGGAGTTGTTTTCTGTGTTTTTTTTTTTGCTGAAAAAAGGAACTGGAACGAGATAGGAGGGAAAGGGGATGCAGGGGCGATGTTTGATTGCAGAATAGCAGAAAGACTGAGCGTTTTTTTAGGATGAATCAAGAGAGGATGGCAATCGGGGAGGCGTTTTTTTTCTTTGCGTTACCTCTCTCTTTTTTTTCGGGTTTTGGATTTCTCTCTTCTTCTTTTGAACTCGGGCGTTTTTTTTTTGTCGAGGAGTCTCTCTCTCTCTTTTTTTTTTTTGCAGGGAGGAAGCTGGGGTGGAAATTTTTTTTTTTTGCGTGGGAATCTTAGGCGTGATCTCTTTCCCTTTTCTGTCTTTCTTTTTTTTTTTGCTCTCTCTGTTTTTTTTGCTCTCTCTAGTTTGCAGGTTTCTTTTCCCACGATGATGGCTCTCTCTTGCACAGAACCGAAGACCGCATCTTAACGGGCTGCAAAATTTTTTTGGCTGGACTCATTAATTGCTGCAATAAATGTTTTGTCGGGTGTATTATTATTTCCAGCTTTATTAATTCGTAGATTCGGTGCTTGGTCGGGTGGACGGCTTGTGCCAAAAACAGGACAGCTCGTGATTGCCTTTTGAATTTGTATTTTAAAGACATGTGACCGACGGTATGATTCTTTGTCAGGAGGCTAGCGTAGAAGACAGGTCTTGTGAACAACCAGCGAGAGAAAAACAAAGCCAGCGAGAAAAGCCAACGATAAAAGCCATTAGCGACGGTCAAAAGGCAAAGGGTCAAAATCTCGGTAGGGTCGAAGTGTCGGCGGGTCGAAGTGTCGGCAGGGTCGAAGCTTCGGTGGGACGAAATTTCGGTAGGTCGAAGGTCAACAGTCAACGGGTCGAAGTGTCGGCAGGTCGAAGGTCAACGGTCAACAGGTCGAAAGCTTACAGGCATCTGGGTCAAAGTTCGAAGGTCGGCAGGTAAGGTTTATAGGCTTCGCGTGTCCAGGGTCGAAGGGTCGAAGGTCGAAGTGTTGGCAGGTCAACGGTCAACGGCCAACGGGTCGAAGGTTCGCAGGTCAAGGCGTCGTAAGTCGCGGGTCAAAGGCGTCGCGGTCGGTGTCGTAAGTCGTGGGCATCGTAAGTCATGGGGTTCGAAGGTCCGAAGGGGCGAGTCGTGGGTCGGAGTGTCGGCAGCGGGGCTTCGAGGCTTCGAATCTTTGAGGCTTCGAGGCTTCGAGGCTTCGGGGCTTTGAGGCTTCGAGGCTTCGGGGCTTCGATGCTTCGATGCTTCGGGGCTTCGAGGCTTCGAAGGTCAATGGGTCGAAGTGTCGGCATGTCAACGGTCAACAATCAACCCCGAAGTTTTTTTTTTTTTGAAACTTTTTTTTTTAACTTTTAATTACCTTCTTACTTTCACCTAAAATGCAAAAATGGATAACTTTCCAGGGATTGTTTGGGGAGATCCGTATTCGCTTAAATTGACGCTTTGAAGAATTTCGCATGGTCACCTTTTCGGGCAATTTGACCAGGGGCATTGACCGTCTTTTGGCAAGTTTCGACTTTTTCTAATGAAAGTTGTTTTGGTCATAACTTCTTCATTTTAAGTCCGATTTGAGCTCGGTCAAGTGCGTTAATCTCCAATTTTTATCCTCTATCACCTGGTGTTGGTCTTGGGGCACTTCAAGTACTTGTAGCAGAAGTCATTAATTTTGAACTCCCCGTCCGTGTCAATTGTATCCATCTCGTGCAAATTGGGGCTAACATCAATTCCGAACCATTCCTTGGAAGTATGGGATCATTGTGGACCTATTCAACAAGGTATATGGCATGGGCAGAAAGGTATATCAAATGGGGTTAGTATGTCTAACCCGGAAAAAATGGGGTCCAACAGTTGCCCCTCTTTGTGCACTATTTGTATACAAACAGCGTACAAAGATAAAAGGGAGTCATTTTGGACAGGTTGGAGCACTTACCTGACTTACCTAGAGGAAAAAGTGCGACGGTTGGGTCTGTCCCCGGAGTGAAAAGCAGCTTCACAGGCCGGTGGACTTGGATAATACTTTGATGCGGCATCTGAGGCTGCCTACGATATAAAGATATTGGAGATTGAAAACCTGCATCAATGAAAGGCTTCAACTGAAAAAAGGAAAAGGCCCACAACAATGATGGGTGTGAACTAAAAGTTGAAAGGCCCACAGCAACGATAGGCTCGAATTGAAAAATGGAAAAGGCCCACAACAAGATGGATGTGAACTAAAAATTGAAAGGCCCACAGCAACGATAGGCTTGAACTGAAAATGGATAGCCCACAGCAACGATAGGCTTGAATTGAAAACGGATAGCCCATAGAAACGATAGGCTTGAATTGAAAATGGATAGCCCATAGCAACGATAGGCTTGAATTGAAAATGGATAGCCCACAGCAATGATAGGCTTGAATTGAAAACGGATAGCCCACAGCAACGATAGGCTTGAATTGAAAATGGATAGCCCACAGCAACGATAGGCTTGAATTGAAAATGGAAAGCCCACAGCAACGATAGGCTTGAACTAAAAATGGATAGCCCACAACAACGATAGGCTTGAATTGAAAATGGATAGCCCACAACAATGATAGGCTTGAATTGAAAACGGATAGCCCACAACAACGATAGGCTTGAATTGAAAATGGATAGCCCACAGCAACGATAGGCTTAAATTGAAAACGGATAGCCCACAACAACGATAGGCTTGAATTGAAAACGGAAAGCCCACAGCAACGATAGGCTTAAATTGGGAATGGATAGCCCACAACAACGATAGGCTTGAATTGAAAATGGATAGCCCACATCAACGATAGGCTTGAATTGAAAATGGATAGCCCAAAGCAACGATAGGCTTGAATTGAAAATGGAAAGCCCACAGCAACGATAGGCTTAAATTGGGAAGACTTGCTGGAGACATCAAATGGTATTTGGGGAAATGCTTTAAGGAATTGGGGAGTTTGGGAAGTAACTCAATTTGAACTCCCTCTACGAGTTCACTCAAGGAGATCGCTCTACGAGGTGACCCAAAATGGGAAAAGTTTGTCAAGTGCCAAAGGGATGCGTTTAGACTTTGGGGAAATTGCAAGGGAAGAGGTGTATAGTTGAACGAAGAAAGCTAGGATAGCTTGAAGAGAAGTTTCTTGAGTATGAGCTCCTAGGATCTCCCGAGGCGGCAACATTCCTGCAATTACGAGTATGTTGAATGTATGCCAATGATGCATGGAATGCAATGTGTTGTATGCGGGGATGCATAAACCTCAACTTGTGGTGAAATATGATGCAATGTGATGCAATGCAATGTATGCATCGAATGCCATGTGATGTATCACCGAGGGTTTGTCAGGATGAAAATGTCGTTGGAGAGGTTGGCTAACATTTAACTTGTTGGGGCACAATGTTCTCTTTGGATGGAGAGTCCGTCCTGTCTTTGCCGGGGAACTCCCTGTTGTGCATGAAGGGTCTGTTAAATTTCGCTTCGCCATATTAAGGAGCTTGACTTGACGGCTTCTCTGGGGATAGTGATATTCGTGGAGATATGAGTACTTTGAGTTGGGGGCCTTAAGTTGTTTGGGGATTTTGAGCTTGGCCCTACTCATAAAGCAATGCTAGAAGAGCTTACCTGGGGATTTAAGATGTTCTACTTAAATGTGAAATGAAGACGATGTAACATGATTAAAGAGATAAAGAAGATTTTTGCTGGTTTAATTCCACAAAACATATTTATATGATAAAAAGTGTCCTATTGTTATAATATGATAAACGAATCACAAGTCTTTAAATGTATAATGTACAAATTTGATTCGAGTGTGCCTGAGGTTTGACCAAGTCTTCCAATTGTTTGCAGCCATTGTTTTTGGATGATGTTGTCTCTACTGCTTGCAACGGACCCTATTTGTTGTGGTCCTGATCCTTTCAGTTTCTGACTGAACTGATTTCACCCTTCAAGATTTATTGTTGGCTTTGTATTTTACCCTTGATGCCCTTTCAAGTTTTCACCAAGTCTGCCTTTGTTTTCTCTTTTGTCTTTTGTTGGAGCTTTGTAATTGATGGTCCCTTGGAGCCTAGAGGGGGGGTGAATAGGCTCTCGAAACTCTTTCTAATCTCTTAAGACACAAACACTTATCCAGGTTAAGTGATAGAATCACTAGGAAGATAACTGGATAGTGGAAGTATTTTGTTTTATTATCAAAAGATAAATACAACAAAATAGAAGCAAGACTCTCTTACACTCTGTTTACAAAGGGATTCACACACTAGCCTATTTCTATCTTTTTAAGTCTTGTGCATACATAGGGTTGATCTTAGCTTGCTTACCCTTTTTTTTACGCAAATGTATGAGTATGAATATTTATACAAACATTCCTAAGAGACAACCTTGGAACTTGTAGTTCCGGAATGCGTTTAGCACTAACTATTCCTCGGTAATCTCTCTACCTTGACTGCTGCGGTTTGTGGAGCTCAAGATCTTGGGTTTGAAGAGTATAAGTGCCTTTGTGAGTTCCCAAATATAATTGAGGTTGTGTCCACATATCCGGGCGATCCACGTGTAAGATTCTTCTGGTTCTCAACGAGTTTGTCTTACATCGGGACACCACGAGCTGATAACTTTAAATGCGGTAGTTTGAAGTAGCATCTTCTTGGTCCGGTGTAATTTTCCTTACTCCGTTGCTAATGAAGCTCGGAACCTTACTCCGTGTCAGTAGTTGCTTACTTCGTATCTATTAGGTCTGGAATCCTTAGTCCGTGTCGCGCTTCCTTATTCCGCATGTAAGTTCCTTACTCCGTATGTAAGTTCCTTACTCCATATGTAAGTTCGTTACTCCGTATGTAAGTTCCTTACTCCGTATGAGTGAGTGGCCCGGATTCCTCACTCCGCATCTAGTTTCTTTACTCCGTGCGAATAAAGACTCGGGTCCTTATTCCACATCAATACTTCCTTACTCCGTATGTATGAAAGACTCGGATGCCTTACTCTGTGTCTTCTTTGGTTCGCTTGAGGCATTAGGAACAGATTCTGTAATCCTTAGCTTTTAAGTTCTTAGTCCGTACGAATGTTCCTTATTCAGTATGTATTGGTGACTTGGTTATTTACCAAGTGTTTGACGACACTCACTCTTGTTCGGATCGGGATTATGTATCCTGTCCTTAGCTTTGCTCTCACGAGTGTATCTATGGATTAATAACATATCTTCCGCAACGATCAAAGAAACACAAAAGATCTCGGATCAAATTACATAAGGCTTTATCAGCATTATCCAAATTAGGGCTTGATCCAACAATCTCCCCCAATTATGGATATGCCCAAACACTTTGCAATCTGATCGGTAAGCGGTGCAAAAAGATAACATACAGAATATGCATCACAACCAATGTCATTCATCGACAACCAGAATACAATTCAGCCTTTATACAAGATTTTCATTAAGGTACATAAGGCTTACTATACTTGAAGATCATAGTTCTTGCTTTCTCTCTAAGCTCCATTGTCCGCTTCATCGTATAAGTGGTGTGTTAGCTCCAAGATTTGTCCACAGTTAAGAATGACTTGATGAAGTAACGAGACAAAGGCCCCGCAGCCTATCTCCATTCGGCCGTTGTGGCACTTGCTTCTTGCCCCGAAATGTCGCCTTGACTTTTCGGTTGGACTCAAGGGTGTGATGCCCAACTCTTCATATAATCCAGCTTTCTTCACGACTTAATCGGCACTGAGACATAGTGGTTCCCATTGATTCTTTCTTACATAATGCTCCACAATCTGATGAGAATCAATCAGAATCATTTGTTTGGACTGAATCATGAAGACAACCATCATAAAATGTGGTGACATGATCCGGTACGGAATGAGGATAGTTGAGAGAGTTTTCCATGACTTGCTATCCTCAGCAGTTCCGTCGATGAAGGACTGAATGAGATCTACACTACGAAGATAGCCTTCATTCCAGCACGGCAGAACTTCAAACAAGTGCCCATCCTTATATAGAGATGGAAACAGCCTCATCTCCATTTTAGCACCCTAGTGAAGTTGTCAATGTCTTCTGTTATAAAGAGTCCTTTTTCCGAACAAAGGGTCTGAATGTCGTCCGGGGAAAAAGGGTACAGGTCGGAGAGACATCTTCTCTTGGCAGAAGACACAGCATAGGACTTCATTGCCTTACGCACGCTTCCATCTGCATCAGAAGGGTCACACACCGCGTATGATGGGAGGAAGGTGTCAACTGCGGATGGAGAGGATGGAGGAAGAGCTGCACTTGAGGAGCTTGGCTGAGAGAAGCGGCTACGTTTGGGAATTTGGACTCCCTGGAGCAATGAAGAGGCAGGCCGCTTCTCAGCACAAGTGGATGGTTGTGGTATAGGAGGAGCAGAAGGATCAGATGAGACTTTCTCCCTGTCACGCCCCGGTTTTCCAACCCGAGGAGACCGGAACGTGACCCTCCCTTTACCTGGGTTTGGATAAAGGGGTAGGATACAACATACACTTCACATTTTATTTTCAGAGACCAAAATCACATAATTATTAAATTCAAACCACATGCCTTTATTATGTTTCAAACTTCATTATAAAATCTCCCCGCTGGGGTTACAAGGCCTCAACGAAATTACATAACACAAATTACATAACATAAAACAAAGCCACAAAATGGAACTCCTCCACCTAACGCCAGTAGGTTCCTGCAAGAAAACACACCACAGTAGGAGGGGTGAGCAACCATAGCTCAGTAGGGATCATGTCTCCCCAACCCATCCCATGCTCCTAGCATCTACATGACATGTGTACGAGTGCGATGTCGTGATACATTCCAACAGATATAATAATAAACCACCAGCAAATACAATCATTTCTACATTCACACAGGCTAACACTTTAACCACAAGTGATTTAACCGCCTCTTCAGGCCAATGATTCAAGTGATTTAACCGCCTCTTCAGGCCAATGATTTAACCGCCTCTCAGGCAAATAGTTTAACCGCCTCTCGGGCATAGTTTCCCTGACCTCACAGGCTAACACAAAACAGTCCCCAGGCTTCCACGGCCACCGGGTGTACAAGCAAACACGCAAAGACATAAGGTCATATAGGCATAACATCAAACACTTAATATGCTTAGTCACACGGGAATAACGTCGAACACTTAGCATGCATATATTCACAGGCTCACAAACCCGGCCACACGGATATTATTTCAAACACATAATATGCATAGCCTCACAGGCATTATTTCAAACACGTTACGAGCATACACACAGGCATATTCACACAGGCATTTTATCGAACACTTAACATGCACTAACCACCCAACCTCGAAATCACACCAAAACGCCATTGAAGGCCAACATTCATATAGGAGGTCACACCTATATGAATTTACATATAAATAATATAACAATAACAATAGAAACTCGAGAAACCCTCTACACAGGGCCTAACCCGGAACAGGACCAGGTGAGATAGAACCCCTACCTTGAAAACGTCCTCCGGCTCTTGCTTCCACGCTAGACGTTGTCTTCCCCACGCACGACGCTCCGGCGGCAAGCCGCAGCTCTCCTTCTTTCCCCCCCCCCTCTCTCTCTCTCTCTCTCTGCGACGGCTGAAAAGAACACTAACCCTAGAACAAGGAGTCTCCTCATCCTTATATAGACCTCCCACTATCAAAACGACGTAGTTTTGATTAAGTGAAACCCAGGATCAAAACGACGTAGTTTTGATTACACAAGCTACAACCTTTCCGCATCTATACACACCAAAATACTCACTATTCCAACCTGGTCCTTTGGGAAAAGATGACTAGAATAACAAAACTAAGGTAACCATGCAAAAATATGCCTGCACGCCAATTTGAACGCCAATTCCCCAATTGGCGTGCAGCTCCAAATGCATTCAAACTTTACCCTAAGCCTCCTTACATCTTGTAGAGGCCTGAGAAGCAAAAAATATGCTTGCACGTGAAATGGGTGAATTCACGTGCAGCTCCGAATGCTCTGAAATTTCTGTGGTAGGTAGAGGACCTCATTCTAAGCAACTTTTGTTCTTGCACGCCAATTGTTTGAGGCCATCTACTATATCAAAAGTGAGCTCCAAAATCTGCCAAAACAGCTTAAAATTGCATGTATATGCATAGTATCTTCCTAGGGCATAAATGCACGTTATCACTTGTCACATGTACCTCCCAAAAGTCCCATCTTGGGCTCATCTCTTACCTCCAACTGGTGCACCAACATCCAAGGTGTTTGTGGTTAACTTTTTACACACGGGTCATTACACTCCCCCGGTTTGGCAGATCACCGGGAAGCAACGGGAGGGCAAGCCATCGTGTGCGCTAGGTCTGCGAAGGAGGTAGACAAGGAATGGACGGACGAGGCAACGAGATCCATATTCTGTTCCATGGAAGTGGAGGAATCGGTGAGAGCGGAGAGGAGTTGGGCGCCAAGTGCATCAACCTTGGCGGCGATGGCGGATATTTGGGCGCTATGAGCTTGAGCGTGTCGGTCCAGTGGGCGGAGAGCACGGCGTCGGAGTGGACCGTGCCAAAAGAAGCACGCCCAAGGACCAACTCGGGAGCTTTTGAAGACTCCCCCCATAAGAACAGAGAGCGAGAGTGCTGGGCGGAGGAGTCCGCAGAGTATCGCACCAGCAGACGAAGGGCATCCGGAGCATCGGAGGCATCCGGAGCAACGAGACTGCTTTGACCAGATAGGTCAACAATGGGAATGGCGGCAGCAGGAGAAGAAGGTCCAGCCTTAGCAGGGGAAGAACTCCGTGCGGCATGGACCAGGCTGGCAGGGGTAGGGAACGGCACATCTGGAATGGAGGCTGGCGTAAAAAAGCCTTGGTCCAAGTTCCAGATGATCATGGTCTCCGGGGATTGGGTATGGCGCGTGTAAAACACCCGAAGATCGGTGTCAGGAATGGAGGCAGTATGGGCAAGGCTGAAATGAAGCCATAGGTCCGTTAAGGTGTCGGCGGAGAGATGGTCAAGGTAATCTCGGGGTTGAGGTAAGGGAGGCAAAGGGGCTTTTGGAGTAGATGCCAGGACATCAGCAATGACGCGGCCGAACGGTATTAACCGCGGCAGCAATGGCGGAAGTGGAGGGTGTGGGGACATCTGCAGCAGAAGGGGCTAAGGAAACAGGTTTAGGGACGCTGCGCTGAGAGGGCCCCGTAACCTTGGAAGGGTCGCCACGGACACTGTGCTGGGAAGCCCGAGAAACGGAGGGTGTAGCAACAGACCGAATCCGGGAGGACCGGTGAGTAGAGCTGACCTCTGGGGCATGGGCGCAGAGGGGTCACCAACGAAGCGCCTTGTTGTTCGCGGCAAGGAGAGGGCGGAGGCTGCAGAGGGACGACGGGCCGTCATGTTCCCATCAGGCGTCGGATAAGCGAAGGTAATAGGCCGGAGGGAATGAAACAACATCGAGCGGGCGAAATGGTCCGGATGAAGATGCCGGAAGACAATGCGAGTATGCGCCCGAAAGAACGGTTCTTGGGTCCGATCTGCCAGTATTCGGAACAAAAATGTCCCCCAGTCCATTGGAAGACCTTCGAAAACGCCGTACATGGCAGGAAGAAGGTCGTACGGAACGGAGTCCAGGGCGGATGTGCGAGCCAGTAAACATCGACTCAAGATGGTCGCCATATAGCGATAGTGACCTTGGAAGGACTTCACCTTGTATTCCTTGCCTTTGTAGGTGCAACGCATGAAGGCTGCCATGGGATCGGCATCGGGGCGCGTGGTTCACCGGGGGTAGATGGAGAGCAACGTGGAGAACGGCGGGGTTAATGAGGATGGATTCACCGTGAACATAGGAAATGATGGAGTCGGTGGTACGGTGAATCCGTTGGTAAAACTCGAGAATATCGTCTATAAGCGGATCGACAGGATTGGAGATCAGGTCGAGTAGGTGAGAGGCTTCTAGAAGAGGGCGAATATCGGAAAACCAATCCAGGAGGGTTGGAGACAGCACTCCAATCAACCTGGATGGCCGGGATTAACGCCGGAAAGAGAGATTCGGGTGCCATTGTAGATGAAAGTTGAAGGGCAAGAGGAAAGGTGAGGTCTTGGGGATTAAAGGAGCAACGAGAGGTTTAGGGATTTGAAAAGGGTAACGCTTGTGCTTTGCAGGAATGACCAAGAATATATAAGACCGAGTCCATAAATGTCGGCGGGTCTAGGAATTTGGCGAGTGAAACAGTTGAACCGCTTGACAGGCTGATGTCATTAGTCTTGATATCGATGTGCCTCCGAATTATAAGATGATGTGGAGGCGGCATGATCAAATAAGGGTAACACTGTTCGCCTTAGGAGAAGGGTGTGTATCCTGAGATATGCATTTAATGAATCATCATGATTCCTCCTCAAAAGCACGCGATATAAAAGAAGACATAGATTATCCCAATTTGACAAGGACCGGAGTCAGGAGGAATGAACCGACAATCATCCGGAATTAACGATAGTCGTGTGATGAGTATTCGGATGAAAAGTAGACCGTTTCCGTAGTAACAAAGTGCAGTGAGAGAGAAGTAGATTCCTTTGCTTGTCAATAAGTCGAAGAGAAGAGAAGTACCACAACACTTCAAATCCAAGACTATGGACTAGATTTACCGATAAAGTTGCAAAGAAAATCTGAACCTGTAGCTTAAAACAAGATAAACTAAAAATACAAAAGCTTAACAGGTAAGGATTAGTACGGATAAGAGAAAATAGTCTGTGAAGAATGACATAATCCGAACTAATGAGAAACAGAACTTATGCATGACAAAGAATGTAATAGACATATACATACGAGAGAATGATCATATTACTGAATCAGGGCATATGTCAGATAAAAATACCAAGTTCATATAGGTCAACATAGCAAAACCGTCCTGTTGAACGATGTAGCTAAGATTAATTAAAAATCATATGATTTGATCAAACTAGGATTCATGAGTGAAAAATGAGGAAGCGGACACATGTCAAATGCAAGTAATTGATTATCCGATTAAAATGCATGGTTGAAGAAAAGAAAAAAACATCCAGGCATGCCTCAATTCCATTTCTACAACGCATGTCCAGTCAGATCCGGAAGTAAAAGTTTAGAGGAGTGAGTATCCGAGACATATTAGGGAGTCATTACTGAGGTAATAGATGAAGCTTAAGCTCCCCCGTAGATCATTCGATCCTCTCAATGATAGACTCCCCCTCAAATAGATAGCCAGGAAACAGGTCATGAGACATATATAGGGGGGGGGGGGGTATTACTTGAATAATGTATAAAACATTTTCTCCCCCGTAGATTTGCAATCCTCTCGGGTGACCTTTCCGTCATATAGAAATTCAGCACTGTCTATCTTTTTGGGAAACTATACTTGTGGCGATCGACCGCGATTGAGTATTCATCCACCAGGCATTCCAAGCTAACCCATTTCATTTCTTCAATTATACATGTTAATAGAGTAATCTAAATAAACAGGCTTTTGTTATGTGGTGATCAGTGGAAATTAAGATCATGAAACCAGAATGAGGTTAATCATATAAATTTTAATCATGTTTGCTTAAATGACTTCAGTCGGGAAACGCAAGCATCCTCCCATTATGAAGTTGATAATAATATCAGAAGCATGAAGCCGTTAATCAGTAAGTATGATCAACATTAAAAACAGTATGTATCGTCTACTTCCACTAAAAGCACAATGCATGTTCTGATATTAAGTATACTGTTGAGTAATTTAAATGTGAAACTATGCAGAGAAGTCAAGCATACCTAATCGGATGAGTAGTTCAGAGAATCTTGCATCAGGTAGGGGCTTTGTAAGTATGTCGCCAGTTGATCTTCAGTAGCAACATGTTCCAGGGAAATGTGATTTTTGAGAACATGGTCGCGTATGAAGTGATACCTGACCTCAATATGCTTCGTCTTAGGGTGCATGACAGGATTGTTGCTGATAGCAATTGCACTAGTGTTGTCGCAGTAGAGTGGAATAGATGACATGTTGAAACCGTAGTCAGCAAGTTGACTTTGCATCCAGAGTAGCTATGCGCAGCAACTCCCAGCAGCTATATATTCCGCCTCAACAGTAGAGGTTGATACGGAATTCTACTTCTTACTGAACCATGAAATTAATCTATTTCCAAGAAACTGACACGTACCACTTGTGCTCTTCCTGTCAATGCGACATCCAGCGAAGTGGGCATCAGAGTATCCGGATAAGGTGAAATTGGACTCCTTTGGGTACCAGAGTCCCAAATTCATCGTTCCCTTGAGATACCTTAATATCCGTTTAACATGAAGCATATGTGACTCCTTGGGATTCACCTGATATCGTGCACAGATGCAAGTTGCAAACATAATGTCTGGGCGACTTCTTTGTAAGATACGACAAGGATCCTATCATCCCTCGTAGTTAGTCACATTCTACCGATATGCCGTCCACATCAGGATCTAACTTGGCACTGACAGGCATGGGAGTTTTGACGGGAGAAGAACCTTCCTTACCAAACTTCTTAATAAGATCGCAAGTGTACTTAGCTTGATTAATGAAGATTCCTTCCTTCAATTGTTTAACTTCTATTCCGAGGAAGTAGGATAGTTCTCCCATCATGCTCATTTCAAACTTGCCTGTCATCAACTTAGCAAACTCTTCATAAAGCTTCGGATTCGTTGATCCGAAAATGATATCATCCACGTATATCTGTACGATTAGAGTGTGTTCTTTCTCTTTTCGTAGAAATAGGGTGGTGTCTATCTTCCCTTTTTGGAAGTTGTGAGCAAGTAGGAATTCCGACAGTGTGTCGTACCAGGCTCTTGGAGCTTGCTTCAAACCATATAAAGCTTTCCGAAGTTTGTAGACTAGATGTCCTGCTTTAGGTTCAATGAAACCGGGAGGTTGTTCTACATAAACCTCCTCTTGAAGATCTCCATTCAGGAATGCGCTCTTGACGTCCATTTGATAAACTATGAAGTTTTCATATGAAGCATATGCCAGAAACATTCGGATTGCCTCAAGTCTTGCTTCTTGGAGCAAAGGTCTCATCATAGTCTATTCCTTCTTCTTGACGATATCCTTTGGCTACCAGTCGGCTTTGTTCGGATTACTATTCCATCCGTATCAAGCTTGTTCAGGAACACCCATTTAACTCCAATGACTTGTTGAGACTTAGGCCTTGGTACTAAAGTCCACACATTATTTCTCTTAAATTGTTTTGACTCTTCTTGCATGGCTTCTATCCAATTCGAATCCTGAAGAGCTTCATCTACCACTTTTGGTTCTATTTGAGATAGAAAACATGAGTAAAGACTCATGTTGGAGGTGGCTGCTTTTGTTCTTACACCAACAGTAGGATCACCAATCACTTGATCTGAGGGATGGTTTCGGGTCCATCCGTAATTTCGTGCATGTGATGGATGATCTTGAACAATTTGAAGCTCGCCCGATTAGGTGGTTCAGGTGTATTCTGCTGGTTGAGCTTCGTCCGGACTAGATGTTTCCGTATTAGAAGGTACGGTAGAACTAGGTGGTTCTTCAACACCTGTTTCTTTCAGTGTGAACTGGTCCGGACGGACTTAAAGGTGCTCTGGAATTTTGGGTTTCCGTAAGAGTATGTCCGGAGCTTAATGGTAGTCCTGAGTCTGAGTCATCCGTAGCATCATCCATATAATTTCTTTGTGCCTCGCTGATGCCACGTGGTTGGTTAGAATGTGTAACAGGAACATTCATAAACTTCGAATAATCGATGTTGTTGTCCAGGACCTGCACATTAGAACTTGAAGAAGCGATTTTTGACCAATCGGGATTAGCTTCATCAAAAGTCACATGGATAGATTCTTCAACTTTAAAAAGTTTTCTATTGAAGACCCGATAAGCCTTGCTATGTAATGAGTACCCGACAAAAATCCATCATCAGATTTTGGTTCAAATTTATTCTGGGTCTCTTTGCCATTTATCAATATGTAGCAAGTACACCCAAAAGCTCTGAAATGTGAAATTGAAGGTTTTCGTCCTCTCCACATCTCATAGGGTGTTTTCATGGTAGATTTATTTATTAGAGTTCGTTACGAACATAGCAGGCGATGGACACAGCTTGACCCATAGGCGAGAGGAAGCGTTGCCCCTGCTAACATTGATCTACCAGCCTCAACTAAGGTACGATTTTTGCGCTCAGCTACCCCATTTGTTGTGGAGTTTCGGGGCGCAGAGAAGTCATCTTCGTATGCCCCTGTTCAGAACAATATGATCTCATTTCTGAAAAATCAAATTTTGTACCATGATCACTCCTGATGCACTTTATGCTCTGTCCTTGTGAGTTGCTTATCCAGTTGAAAAGATCTACAAGATGCTCAAAAGTTTGATTCTTTGATTTCAGGAACATTACCCATGTGTATCTGGTGAAATCATCGATAACCACAAGGGTATATCTCGCACCAGCCAGTGACGGAACAGAAATAGGACCACAAAGGTCCAGATGAAGAAGTTGTAGAGGAGCAGTTATTGAATTAACTAATTTGCTCTTAAAGCTATGTTTGGTCTGTTTGCCCAGTTGGCATTCTCGACGAGAGAGTGTCTCTGGAGAATTTGAGTTTAGGTAGATCGGTGACAAGATCAAGTGAAGCTAATTTAGACAATGTCATATACACTACAAGAAATCTAGCCTACGGTGATATCAAATAATAACATTATTGAAAAAGTGTTATGGTATTAAACAAAAAATCGGGGCGGCAACTTGGATTGACTTGCGCGGGATTTTTTTTGCGAGCGGGATATTTTTTTGTGAAATGTTAAGTGTTACCGGCATACTGACCTAAAAAAAATCTCTCTAATATTTATATGTCCCCAAAAAATGCATACTCTCTCTCATTCATCGACGAACCCTAGGAAATCTCTCCTTTCTTCGCAAGGTCGTCCTCCTTACATCCATGGGCCTCTCTCTCTCTCTCTCTCTCTCTCTCTCTCTCTCTCTCTCTCTCAACGTCTTCGATCTAGACGATTCTGGCTTTAAGTTTCTTGTCTTTTCTCTCTCGCGCAGGGGCTTTTTGGGCTTTAGGGTTATCTCATATCTCCTGCGGCTCGAAGAGAAGACTCAATCTATGCTATGGTTCTATTGGTCGCTTCCTGCGGTGGAGAGGGCCTTGGGACAGCGGCGGCTTTCCCCCCTTGGCGGCGCCCTGGCGACTACTCGTTCTCACCTTCCAACGACGGGATCTTTAGTCTGTTAGGGGCGAATTCTTCGGGCGCTACAGATCTGGCTCCTCCACGACGAACCTCGCCTCCCTTGCGTCAACGGGCTACAAGCAATGGCGTTCCCGGCCTTTCCGACCTCGGTGGTTCGTCTGCTGTGGCGGCACGGAATGGGCTATCTCCCCTCTTGCAGAAAAGCCTGTCAGCACCGCCAGGGACGGCGCCTGGCTCCATGTCTTCTTATTTGGTGTATATGGCTACGGATCTGTCATGTAAGTATGGTTCTTCACCTCTGCTAGTTTTGTCTTGCGTATCTACTACACATACCTCGTCTTATGACCCTGTGGGCTTGATTGTTAAGCATGCTGATCAGTCGACTGATACTATCTACCAGGTTCCCCCACGCGTTACGATAGGATACCAAGCTGACCTAGTAGTTGACTCATCTGCGTAAGCCACCCCTCCCCCTGCCTCTTTCATTTTCTGTTTCAATTCATGTTTTTTGTCTTTATTATTTTACCTATATATATATACACATACACACACACGCTTTATTCAAAATGTAGGTAGTTTAAAGTAGTTTTATCTTACGTGTTTACCCACATATATTCCTAGATCTCTTTATTTCCCATGAATATGACTTTCGTCACTAAGTTTCCTCTAATCTATTCCTTTTTGTTGTTTTTTCTGTACAATACTTGATTTTGGATAAGCATTCATCTGATTTTGAATTTTATAGTTTCTCGGCTATTTGTATCTGCAAATCTCTGTGTTTTTGTTTTTTTTGTTTCTGTGTAGCCACTATAATTATTTTGATTTAATGTGATCTTCATATGTGAACATTGCGAATTCATTTTCATTGATGGCATGTATGTGTATATATATTTACTTATATATTTTTAAGAAAAGTGATCGATTTTTTTATGATGCCCTATTTTTACGTGTTGTGGCTTTTGTAAACGTTTGGTCCTATTTTTTTTGTGGGTGAAGACATGGGACATTGGATATACAAATTCCTTTCTATGTTTTATATAAAAATAACAATAAATGGATTTTCTATATTGTTGTAGAAATATAAGAACAAATGGAAATGAACTGGATTAAGTGTGATGAACATAGGATGAATTATGTTTGTATATTATTTTTGGCCCCTTGAAAAATGAATATTATATCCAAATACTACATAAATCATGGGAATCATAATCATTACATCTCATGGGTTCTCTTCAAATTCATATTGGTTTTGGATTGGAGTAGCAACATTAGTTGGTTTCATATTTGCATTCAACTTTGGGTTCACTTTGGCTCTTGCTTATCTCAATCAGGAGTAACTATAATTTTTAATGGTTGGTTTCTTTTTGTGCTTATATATTGATATTCTTAAAAATTATGCAGCATTTGATAAGGCTCAGGAAGTTAACATACAATGTTGGATTGGAGCAGCAACAATCAGTCTGTCCCAATTCCTCCGGTTTACCTAGATCGACTTTTTTTCATGTTTGCTTTACCTAGTTTTCATGCATCAATTATGTCATCCTTTGAGTAGGTTGCCTATTTATTTTCTTTATGGTTTCTATGTTTCTGTCTTGTATGCCTATTTAGTTCCTGCAAATTTATGTTTTCATTTTTACATTTTTTTACACTTGCTAAAATTTCACTGCAAATTCTTAACATCATCAACATTTCCTACTTCTTTTTGTCTATCATGTGTTGTTATGATCAAAGCGTGTCCTTCAATAAAAGATATCGGTATCTTTTATTTGCTGCTGAACTATATGAGATCATTGCTTCCAAGGTAACCATGTATTGATAAGTGCTCCCAACAAATATTTGTGGTATGCTCTCTGCTGCCTCTCATTTCTTTGATTATTTCACCATTGGTAGCAAACTTTTTTGATCTTTCAGGCCATGCCCTTGTTTTGGACTACCTGAAAATTTTACCTTCAATAATTGTTTTTGATCAAATGAATACGTTATAGATTTTTTTACATTGTGTTTATACTTCCAAAAATTATTGTCTATAGACTTGGAATTTTAATCTTGTCCAATCACTATTGCTTAGTTTCTTTCTTTTTCTCTTATAGTTTTTTTATAAAATTATCTGTTGGTTTGTGTTCAGGGTGCTATAAATTTGCTTTTAGCGATTGACAAGAAGGAATTCAATAAAATGGGTGGCTACTTGACTAATGCAAGCAAGTTATTTAATTGCCCAGATCTATCGTTTCCCTCTTTGTAGAGGATTATTCTTTAAGTTTATTAATCAGGTGCCCTCTTCTTACAAAACATCTTAATCATGTTGTTGCTCTTAATGTTATAATTAGTTTTTGACTTTCCACTATTGTTATAATATTTTCATAAGTATATATATATATATATATATATATATATATATATATATATAATTTGTGCCATGTTATTGAAGTCTTAATAATTACAGGAAGAAGAAGAGAGTTAATTATGCCTGCTTTCTTCTATCTCAGTTTAGCAATTTTAACAGCAACTGGATCTAATTTGGTTGTTGTGGTGGTTGGGCGTTTTGTATATGACATAGGTATTGGAGTAGTAATAGATATTATTTATTAATTTTTTTTCTATGGATTCTAGCATTAACATGGAAAGTTTAAAGGCTTCAAAATTTTGAACACATGAAGTGAAAGCTGTTATTTTTTTTTCTTATACAAAATGCATGTTGTACCATTGCACATAGCTGAAATGGCTCCAAGTCATATACGAGGCTGCCTACTCTGTCAAAGATTTTTTTTAGTTCTGGGAATAGTTATGAGTGACTCAAATTTCTCTTGTTAAGTTCAATATTTTTTATAAGTGCGCAAAAAATGAATGGCCTTCTTCAGAACTTCTTGAAAGACCATACAGTGTTGATTCTTGCATTTATTTGCCTGAGAATTCCTCAAGCAAGTTTAAGAATGTTTATGTATGCTACTTTTGTCACTTTTCATGTACTAAATTTTTCCAAAGGGTTTTTATAGTATGGTGGCTGCCTTTTAACTTTTTTTTAACTTGTTTTTAGGATATGCTTTTTGATGAATTTGTTATTTCTTATATTTATATTAATGATATAGATATATAATAATACTTGTAGACTTATTGTTGGTTTTTTTTTTTGCAGAATGATGGAGTTGTGATAATTTATTCTAGCGTGGAATAAAGATGACACTAGGGGTTTTGTTTTGGGACATTTTGTATTTTATATTATGGTTTGTAAGAGAGTGATGTTCTAAGATATTTTGGACATAGTTGGTTATTTTGGAATGCAACACTTCAAAATACTATTTCTCTGTGTGGAAATATAATAATAATATTTTTGATTGTTTGTTTCTTTGAATATTGGTAGTTTTTGAACTTAATTGTATTTATGAAATTGTAACCAATAATTATAAGCATTTGAGAAGGCTTGCTATATTTCTCTGTCATTTACCGTAAGCTTTTTTAGTGTGTTAGGTCTGCTTGGCTTATGATATGTCAGCTACTTTTCGTAACACAAAAAATGTCATATTGTATGATCTTCGACAACATATAATTGTAACACAATAAAAAGTGTTATGTATAGAGTGCTATGGTAAGCTTAAAAAATGCTTACGGAAATATTTCATAAGACAATGACATGTGTTCCCGTATGATCTACCGTAACATAAAATTGTAACACACAAAAAAGTGTTATTAAAAGGTGGGGGACTTTCCATAAGCCAAGCAGACCTAACACCCCAATAAGTGTTACAGTATCCTATGGTAACACATTTTATGTCTTACTAAAGGCCTGATTTCTTGTAGTGATAGTTTAAATGTGCGCATCGCTTGTGCCATAGCCAACTATCTTCATCTGAAGCTTTAGTGAGGAAGCATACAGGGTCAGAAGAATTATTTCTTAAGACCACTGAGTATATGTCCCCATCTCTTGATCCGGATAACTTAACATCTCCGGATAAGTTTTCTCTTCGTATCTGGTGTTGGACATAAAGGAAACGGTAAATCCTTTGTCACATAAATTATTGACACTTAGCAAATTATGCTTTAAACCTTCGATTAGTGCAACTATAGTGATTGATACACAACCGTTAGTTAAAGTGCCATACCCGACAGTCTTACCTTTTCTTGTTGTCACCATATAAAATGGATGGACCTCGTTTGTCATTCACTTCAACAAGTAGAGTCTGATCACCCGTCATATTTCCTGGAGCATCCACTATCGAGGATCCACTTGCTTTGATTGATTTTTAACTTCAAGTGATCCGGCAATGCATTCCAAGAGATGCTCTCTGAAAGACAACAACGGTTTACACTTTTGGTGCCCAAACTTGTTTCGGGCGGTTAGAGAGAGCAGCGATAATGTCAACGGTTCGGATTTGATTTTCTTTGGGACTTTTAGCTCTCCAAGTTGACTTTAACTTGTTAGTTTCTGCCTCTTTTATTTGGGTTTTCTTGGGAGAGATACTCCTTTGAGGTTTAGATTTTGTTTTGCTCGTAGAACCCTTTTTATTTAACTGATCTTTATTGGTATGAATTTGATTACAAAGCCAGGTTATCGGATAAACTCCAACATTCATAGTGATAATGACCTATTTCCCTACAGATGGAACAGACACTATAATGCGGAGTACAAACAGGGGATACAGGTCTCTTAGATTTTACAGACTTTCTACTCTGTTCCCTGTGGCCTATTCCATTGCGTTTGGGTGACGCGCTCTTGGCCTAGATGCGTCAGCCTTAGCCTTTTCTTTCTTTTTTGGTGCTATAGTTTTAGCTTTAACTGCAGCAGCCTTCCCTTCATCTTTAGTTACGGGTGCAATTGCTTCGGGAAGAGCAGTAACAGCCTCGACTCCACAGTCATAAACTATGGTGCCACCTGAAATGAAACCTTCCAACGGTTTAGATGTACTAACAGGATATAAGTTGGTTAGTTTTGGAGTGAAATCCGGAGGACACTCAGTAGTTTGAGCTATGGAAGTCGATGGGTCGGAACCTAGGCCAGGTTTGACTTGGATGTTGTCAGGATCAGTCGTAAAGGTAGAGGCTATTTCCCCGGATTTTAGCCACTTACGATTTATTTCCCTTTCCTGTTCCAGTTCATTTTCGAGTTGTTTCACAATAACTTTTAGGCCCGTTAGGTTGGTATTTAACAGATGATTTTTAGCTCTTAGATCATGATACCAAGCCTCTTTTCCTCTGAAGTCAGCTATGTCCTTTTCAAGTCTAGTGATAGTAAATTCAAGGCGTTTATTCTGACTTTCCACATCTTTGTACATTTGAGTAATTATTAGTCTCTCATTCTTTTCATGATCACGTTCAATAATAAGAGATTTTAATTGACTCATGAGCTCAGAGATAGAAGGTACCTTATTATTTGCCATGAGGCGGATGTTCGGCTTAGGAGTTGGCTCATCATCCAAGGATTCCTCCTCTTCTTCCAGAGCCACCGATGTACTTTGTCACGAACGCCTTCCTCTTGTTCTTCGTTGTTGTCTGAGGTGGAGCGGCGAGGAGTTACCTTGTCACTTTTCTCGGCCACTTTTGATTTGGACTCGCAGTCCTTGGCCTAATGACTGGTTTTCCCACAGTTGTAGCATTCCTGGGAACTGGACTCCGGTCTCTCCTTCCTTTGGAAAGATGATGATGAGTGTCTCCTGAATCCTTTTCTGCTTTTCCGTAGGAATCGCTCAAAGGATTTGACGAGAAGAGCTATCTCCTCCTCCTCGTCAGAATCAGAATTCTCGGACGCATCCATATCATCATTCCTCAGTATGTTTGAACATTCCGTAGCTTTGAGAGCTACCCCCTTTTCTTTCCGAGCTATTTTCTCATCCCGGTCAGAGTACTTAAACTTGACTTCGTGAGTCTGCAGCTCTCCATATAGTTCTTCAAGGGGAACATACTGCCAGTTTTTGTCTAATTGCATCTGGAGTTGTTTGGAGCAGTATCGATCTGGCAAGGAATGAAAGAACTTGTCATTGATCTAAGATTGAGAATAATGCTCATTGACAGTCTTCACTCAAGAATAAGCTTACCGAATCTCCGATAGATGCTTTCGAGTGATTCGCCTGGTTTATGATTGAAACTCTCAAAGTTCTGCCTGAGAGTACAGATAACGTTCTGCATCTGGGACTGACTCCCCTCATAGAGGATTGTCAGTTTATCCCAGACAGCTTTTGTTGTTGTGCAGCCTTGGACGTCTGTGAATGCCTCGGAATCCAAAGACGATGTAACGTAAGCCAGAGCCTTTTCGCTAGCGCACTGCCAGGCTCTTTCATTGTTGGTAAGTTCGGCATCCGTCTTTGGCCTTCTAACTCCATGTTCTCCGATTGTCATCGGAATTGGAATCTCTTGATGAAGACAGGGCCACATAAGATGGTCATGGCGTACCATGAACATCTTCATGCGAGCTTTCCACTGGGAGAAAAGCTCAGGTGTGAATTTGGGCGGTTTTGTTAGAGTAAAACCAGAACTCCGTGGTTGAGCAGTGGAGGGAGCACCAGGTTGAGGTGGGTCGACGTTTTCCCTGCTGCTTCGATTCGGGATGGGCTCTTGTGCACCTCCGGAGTTAAGGCGAGTGTTGAATAGCATACTGCTTCCTTCGGCCATTGCTGAGAGCGAAAGAGTGGGATCTCTATTTAGAACAAATAGAACTTGCTCTGATACCACTTGATGGTCCCTTGGAGTCTAGAGGGGGGGTGAATAGGCTCTTATCGAAACTCTTTCTAATCTCTTAAGACACAAACACTTATCCGGTTAAGTGATAGAATCATCTGGAAGATAACCAGGATAGTGGAAGTATTTTGTTTTATTATCAAAAGATAAATACAACAAAATAGAAGCAAGACTCTCTTACACTCTGTTTACAAAGGGATTCATACACTAGCCTATTTCTATCTTTTTTAAGTCTTGTGCATACACAGGGTTGATCTTAGCTTACTTACCCTTTTTTTACACAAATGTACAAGTATGAATATTTATACAAACATTCCTGGGAGACAACCTTGGAACTTGTAGTTCCGGAATGCGTTCAAAGACTAACTATTCTTTGGTAATCTCTCTGCCTTGACCGCTGCGGTTTGTGGAGCTCAAGATCTTGGGTTTGAAGAGTATAAGTACCTTTGTGAGTTCCCAAATATAATTGAGGTTGTGTCCACATATCCAGGGTGATCCACGTGTAAGATTCTTCTGGTTCTCAACGAGTTTGTCTTACATCGGGACACCACGAGCCGATAACTTTAAATGCGGTAGTTTGAAGTAGCATCTTCTTGGTCCGGTGTAATTTTCCTTACTCCGTTGCTAATGAAGCTCGGAACCTTACTCCGTGTCGGTGGTTGCTTACTCCGTATCTATTAGGTCCTGGAATCCTTAGTCCGTGTCGGCATTTCCTTATTCCGCATGTAAGTTCCTTACTCCATATGTAAGTTCCTTACTCCATATGTAAGTTCCTTACTCCGCATGTAAGTTCCTTACTCCGTATGAGTGAGTGGCCCAGATTCCTTACTCCACATCTAGTTTCCTTACTCCGTGCGAATAAAGACTCGGGTCCTTATTCCGCATCAATACTTCCTTACTCCGTATGTATGAAAGACTCGGATGCCTTACTCCGTGTCTTCTTTAGTTCGCTTGAGGCATTAGGAACAGATTCCGTAATCCGTAGCTTTTAAGTTCTTAGTCCGTACGAATGTTCCTTATTCCGTATGTATTAGTGACTTGGTTATTTACCAAGTGTTTGACGACACTCACTCTTGTTCGGATCAAGATTATGTATCCTGTCCTTAGCTTTGCTCTCACGAGTGTATCTCCGGATTAATAACATATCTTCTGCGACGATCAAAGAAACACAAAAGATCTCAGATCAAATTACATAAGGCTTTATCAGCATTATCCAAATTCTGTGCTTGATCCAACAGTATTTTACCCTTGGTGCCCTTTTGGGTTTTCACCAAGTCCGCTCATTACAGGGATGAGAATCTTGTGGGGAGGTATGAGAGTTAAGCATAAAACTTTTTGACGGTGTCACTATTCACACTGGATTAGAAAGCTCATCTCCGTCCATTTTGGCAAGGATCAATGCGCCTCCCGAGAATGCTTTTTTCACAACATATGGGCCTTCATAATTAGGAGTCCACTTGCCTCTATGGTTGTGTTGAATTGGTAAGATCTTCTTAAGGACAAGATCACCCTCTTAAAAGCTTCTAGGCTTCACCTTTTTATTGTAATTGTTCATCATTCTCTGTTGATACAATTGTCCTCTCGTAAACCGTCGCCAAGCGCTTGCCCTCAATTAAATTCAATCGCTCATAACAACTTTGGGCCCATTCTGCTTCTTCGAGCCGAGTATCCTTAAGTACTCGGAGGGAAGGTATCTCCACTTCGACCGGTAGAACTGCTTCCATGCCGTAGACCAAAGAAAATGGAGTTGCCCCGGTCGATGTACGCACCGAGGTACGATAAGCATGCAAAGCGTATGGTAGCTTCTCGTGCCAATCTTTATATGTTTCAAGTCATTTTTCCGATAATGTTCTTGATGTTCTTGTTGGCTGCCTCGACTGCTCCATTCATCTTTAGGTGATAGGGGGGTCGAGTTGCGGTGTTGAATTTTATATGTTTCGCACAACCTCCCTATCATGCGGTCGTTCAAATTGGCAGCATTGTCCGTTATGATCTGCTCGGGAAGCCCATATCGGCATATGATGTTGTTCCGCATAAATCGAAGCACCACACCTATGTGACATTAGCATATGATGCCGCTTCTACCCACTTAGTGAAGTAATCAATGGCTACCAAAATGAAACGATGACCATTAAAAGCTTTTGGAGATATTGGTCCGATAACGTCAATGCCCCAAAGCGAGAACGGCCACGGGGAAATCATCACGTGTAATTTGGACGGCGGTACTTGGATTTTATCGCCATGAATTTGACACTTAAGGCATTTGCGCACATGTTCAATGCAATCCTTTTCCATGGTGACCCAATAATAGCCCATTCGCATGATTTGTCTCGTTAATGCATGTCCATTTACATGTGAACCACATTCTCTTTCGTGCACTTCTTTCATTATTTGTGTCGATTCTTCTTTTGCCACACACCGCAATAAGACCATGTCATGGTTTCTTTTATACAGAACGGGACCATCAAGATAATAGTTGGATGCTGACCTTCGGATATTTCTTTTATCAGACTCAGAGGCCTCAGCTGGATACTCTTGTTTAAGCAAGTATTGTCTGATATCATTGTACCAGGGCTTTTCTTCGGTATTTTTGTCAATGGCCATGCAATGTGCAGGAGCATCTTGTATGCGGATGTCAAAAGATTGAACTTCCAACTTTGTGTCTAGCCAAAGGAGGGAGGCTAGAGTTGCCAGCGCGTTAGGGGAGCCGATTGTATTCCCTGGGCATATGCTCAAACGTGATGTCTTCGAATTGCTCGGCTAACTCGCAACGTGCTTCCGATATGGGATTAATTTGTGGTTTCGAGTCTCCCATTCACCCCTTACTTGAAAAATGATGAGTGCCGAATCGCCGAACACTCGTAATTTTTTGATTCCTTTGTTAATGGCTTCTTGAAGTCCCATCACACAAGCCTCATATTCTGCTACATTGTTTGTACAAGGGAAGGTTAGCTTTGCCGCCATGGGAAAATGTTCGCCTTTTGGGGATATTAGGATGGGCGGCCTTAGAGATCACCCTTGTGTTGGGCACAGACGGGAGAGATAGCAATTCTCGGTCCCGATATGGTTCGAGAGACACACAGAGATAAGATCTGGTGATTCAAGCAGCGCATGTTGACAGCGCAAAGTAGGCGGAAGTCCTACGTGGACCAAGAGGCATCGACCTTTGCGGTTTGAGGTGGGGGACCGTGTATTTTTGCAGGTTTCACCACGTCGAGGGCATCGGAGGTTTGGACGTGGATCCAAACTTTCCCCTCATTTTGTGGGGCCGTTTGAGATTGTTGCCACCGTGGGCGCAGTGGCTTAGCGATTGGCTTTGCCACCGAGTTGGCGCGAGTACATGATGTGTTTCATGTGTCTCGGTTGAGGCGATATCACCCTGATCCTTCCCATGTGTTGGATTATCGCGAGATAGACTTGGATGATGATGGTGCCGTTGTTGAGATGCCGGCACAGATTTTGGACAAGCGGGACCAAGTCTTGCAAGGCAAGATGATCCCACTAGTTCGGGTGTTATGGCGACACCGAGGTATGGAGGAGCAGACTTGGGAGAAAGAGAGCCAGGATGCGGATTCTTCATCCTGGAGCTGTTCGAGGACGATCAGTCCTGAGGTGGGGAGGATGTGAGGACCTTCCCTGAGGTATGAGTTATGTTTTATGCATTTGTTTTGCATATGTTGTTTGAGATATTGTGTAGCTTGTTGATTGTTGGCATCCTGGCATCGAGTGAGCCTTTTTGACTTGTTGTGAGTTGCATTGCACATGTGTGGTTGGTGATCATGTTGATGATCATATTTTGTGTCTTGTTATTGTGTGGTGCTTGAGCTTGGATTTTGCTATGTCTTTTGGGCTTGTGTTTTATTTTCGAGGATGAAAAATCCTAAGGTGGGGAGGATGTAAAGACTCGTATTTGATTAGTTTTGAGAGATAGTCATTTTATGGGAATGTAACTATCTGGACGGTAGTGTAGCCGTCGATGTGAGCATTTTGACTGTACTTGGGCCCGATTTCGAGTCGGGGCCCCGTTTGACCCGTTTGTTGACTTTTCGGGGTTTATTGGTTGACTTCGCGTTTGAGCAGTCATTTGAGTGTGATAATATCGAACAGTGTTGTGCTCGTCATTTCGAGCATTTTGACCATAATTTGACTCAATTTGGAGTTCGTGACCTCGGGAGGTCAATTATTGCGTTCGGGTCAATTATTTTCTGGGAGGCCAATTATTGGCAACGGTATATATATAATTAAGAACTGCCTTATCTCTTTAATTGCCAATTATTGGTGCATGCGTGTTTGAGCAGAGAGAGAGAGAGAGAGAGAGAGAGAGAGAGAGAAGGTGAAGAGCGTGAAGAGCTTTCTTGGCGATTTTGGGGCGATTGGAGCTCGTGGATCGCAATAAACCTTTCCTGGGTAGGTGTCTTTAACTGTCTTATCTCGATCCTATCTTTGAATATGTGATCTGTGGTTGTATGAGTGTGTATTTTATGAGGGTTGAGAAGTCAACCATGGAGGTTTAGATTTAGATCTAGATGAATATATGATTTGTGTGTATTTCTGCTGTTATCGTGCGAATTAGAGGCGTTTAGGACGCGTTTTGAGGTAAATATTGCAGTTTATTGCGTAAAATATGTGTTTATGAGTGTCTGGGGGTCACTGGGTTGCTTCCAGACGAAGAACAGGCCAAAAACGATGATGAACAGTACCCTGGGCGAGTGTTAGGGTTGACGGACTAGTTAGCAGCTTCGTAGTCAGCAACTATGGAGTCAGCAGCTATGGAGTCAGTAGCTGTGGAGTCAGCAGCTATGGAGTCAGCAACTTAGTTAATCCGGATCAGTAGTCCAGAATAGTTAGTCCGGATCAGTAGTCCGGAGGAGTTAGTCCGGATCAGTAGTCCGGAGGAGTTAGTCCGGATCAGTAGTCCGGAGGAATTAGTCCGGAGCAGTAGTCCGGAGGAGTTAGTCCGAGCGATAGTCCGGAGGAGTTGGTCCGGAGCAGTAGTCCGGAGGAGTTGGTCCGGATCAGTAGTCCGGAGGAGTTAGTCCAGATCAGTAGTCCGGAGGAGTTAGTCCGGATCAGTAGTCCGGAGGAGTTAGTCCGGAGCAGTTGTCCAGAGGAGTTAGTCCGGAGCAGTAGTCCGGAGCAGTAGTCCGGAGGAGTTGGTCCGGATCAGCAGCAGTGATCCCAGCAGTGCAACTGCACTGCACTGGACATTTACATTGTAAACCATTATGCCTCTCCACATTTAAGTATTATACGTAAGTTACAATGTAAATAACGAAATACCCCCCATTTGGATTCAAAGAAAAATACTAGAAAAATTAATTCCCACTCTTTCAAAATGTGAAAATTGGGATTTAGTGTAAAATCTCGGAAAAACCCAAAAGTTCGTAGTGGTGAATTTTTGGAAAGTGGGGTTAGACATCTCGAGAAAAATCCCCAAAAATCAGATTATCTTATTTATGATATGGGAACCCAATGCCTGGGACTTTTAATTTCAAGAAAATAGGCTGCTATGGGTACTTCCTTCATAAATCAAGGATTGAGGATTTACTCGTGAAGACCGGCTACGAGTTCCAAAGAAAATGTTGAGAATGACATGCCATACTAATGTTAGTATGTTGGTGTGAGGTATTGGGGCATGGACTCCGTGACTTATTTGGGTTCTCACCTTGATGCACCGATGGTGCTATGTGGTTGACGTGGCGGACATATGCACCGATGGCAGGCCCGTGTGGCGACCGTGGCCGGGCATATTGCGCCGTGGACAAGGCTAAGGTCCGAGTTGAGCCGTTGAGCTCGTGGAGCTAGGGCCGAGTGCCCTGAGATGGGATCCCATGGAGGATCGTGGACAAGTTGTCCTGATGTTTGTTTGCAGGTCGAGTCCCGATGATTGTGCACACTACACGGTGCACGAGTACACCGAGCAATATAGTATAGACTTATATGTGTTGCATGATGTGGAGTTTTGGGGTCACCTACCGAGCTTGTCGCTCACCCCTACTTGTTGTTTACCCTTTTCAGGTGTGACCCGAGACTAGTGGAGGACTTTCTTCCAGGAGGACGTGCCCACTACTCGATGTATGATACGACATCGTATTCCGTATTGTGTATTGTCTTACGTTTGTATCCCGGACATGAGTCCGTAAACGGTTATATTTGCATCCCGTTTGTGATGTGATGTCCGTATGATCGTTTGACTTATTGTATGCATGATGATGTATGGGAAAGTACGGGATTACCCTTGATGTATGATCGTACAGGGTTGCATATTTGAGACAGCACCCACGGTGTAGTCTCTATTGGTGCTAGTCACCAACCCCTTGACCTATTGGGTGCGGGCAAGGGGAAGTCATGTTCCTAGTTCCGGGTTTCCTGGAATTTGGGGGCGTGACAACCACATTCACGACACTTTGGGGCACTTTCTGCTATAATGTGATGCCTTTTGGTCCGAGGAATGCAGGAGCAACCTATCGCCGAGCCATGGTGACCCTATTCCATGACATGATGCATAAGGAAGTCGAAGTATATGTGGATGACATGATAGCCAAATCACGAAGTACGGAAGATCATATCGAAGTACTCCGCAAGCTCTTCAATAGGCTACGGAAATATCACTGAAATTAAACCCCTAAAAGTGCACTTTCGGAGCCATGTCGGGAAAACTGTTGGGTTTCATTGTGAGCCAAAAAGGAGTTGAAATCGATCCAGATAAAGTTCGAGCTATCCAAGAGATGCCGCCACCACGGACCATCAAGGAGGTTAGAGGATTCCTAGGGCGACCGAATTACATTGCCCGATTTATTTCCCAATTAACAACAACATGCGAACCCATTTTCAAGACTTTACGGAAGAACAACCCCGAAATTTGAAATGATAAGTGTCAAGAAGCTTTTGACAAGATCAAAGAATACCTGTCTAATCCACCTATTTTGGTCCCACTAGTACCGGATAGACCTCGATCTTATACTTGACCGTTCAGGAGTCGGCGATGGGTTGTGTCTTGGGGCAAGACGATTCTACAGGGCAAGAAGGAGCAGGCCATTTATTACCTCAGCAAGAAGTTCACAATCAATGAAGAAAACTACACACCCTTGGAGAAGACGTGTTGTGCTCTTGTCCTGGATAACAAGAAGATTGAGGCAATACACTCTTTATCATACTACTTGGCTGATTTCAAGGCATGATCCGCTCAAATATCTCTCGGAAAAGCCATCCACTTCTGGAAGAATCGCCAAGTGGCAGTTGATCCTATCGGAGTACGATATCATCTACATACCTCAAAAAGCTATAAAAGGAAGTGCAATACCCGACTATCTGTGTAATGACCCGTGTTTCGCGGCGTGTAAGAAGTTAACCGTAGATGCCTTGTGAGTGGAAATTATTGGGTTTTAGGGAGTTTCCTAACATACTTTTATGCCCTAGGAAGATGCTATTTGCATATACAGGCGTTTTAAAGCTGTTTTGTCCGGTTTTGGAGATTGATTTTGACCAAGTAGATGGCCTTAAATCAATTGGCGTGCAAAACAAAAGTTTCTCAGAATGATGTCCTCTACCTTCCACAAAATTTTTAGAGCCAAAGGCCTTGAACGCCAATTGGATCAATTGGCGTGCAAGCATATTTTTGCATACCAGCCTTCTACATGATGCAAGGAAGCTTGGGGTAGAATTTTAGGGTGTTTGGGCCTGCACGCCAATTGGGGATATAGCATGCACTATGGCGTGCAGCCATATTTTTGTACCGTCACCTTGGTTTTGTTATTCTAATCATCTTTTCCCAAAGGACCATGTTGGAATTGTGGATATTTTATCGTGTGTGTATGCGGAAAGGTTACAACTTGTGTGATCAAAACTACGTCGTTTTGATGCTGGGATTCACTTATTCAAAACTACGTCGTTTTGATGTTGGTGTGCCTATATAAGAGGTGGAGGACTCTTAGGTTTAGGGTTCTTCTTTTTGGCTAGCCTTTGCGGCCATCGCGAGAGAGAGAGAGAGAGAGAGAGCTAGATAAAGGGAAAGGAGGAGAGCTGCTGGTTGCTGCCGGAGTGTCTTGCGTGGGGAGGACAACGTCTAGCGAGGAAGCAAGAGCAGGAGGACGTTTTCAAGGTAGGGATTCTGTCTTCTTGTACCTGATTCGGGGTTAGGCCCTGTGGTGAATAAATCGTTTGATATCGTCCTTGTTATCATACTATTTATATGTAAATTTATATAGGTGTGATCTCCTATATGAATGTTGGCCTTCAATGGCGCCCTGGGTGTGTTTCTGATGTTGGGTTGTTAGTGCATGTTACATGATCGATAAATGCCTGTGTGATTATGTTTGTGTAAATATGCCCGGTAAGTGTTTGTTTTTATGCCTGAGAGGCTGGATTTGTGGGTTTGTAAACATGTGCATGCTAAGTGTTTGTTTTTATGCTTGAGAAGCTGGATTTGTGGGTTTGTAAACTTGTGCATGCTAAGTGTTTGTTTTTATGCTTGAGAAGCTGGGTTTGTGCACTTGTGAATGTGTGCATGCTAAGTGTTTGGTTTTATGCCTGAGAGACCAAGGTGTATCTTTGTGTGCTTGTCTGTTTGGTACTTGGCCCGAAGAGGCGGTTAAATCACTTGGCCTGAAGAAGCGGTTAATTCCCTTAAATCACTTGGCCTGAAGAGGCGGTTAAATTACTTGGCCTGAAGAGGCGGTTAAATTACTTGGCCTTGAAGAGGCGGTTAAATAACTTGGCCTGAAGAGGCGGATAAATCACTTGTTTGAGAGGCCGTGTGGCCGGGACCGAGGTTGTGCCCGTTTGTGTGGTGTGATTTCCTTGTTATGTCTATGTCACGTCACCGCACCGGTGCACGCTCACATATAGAGGATAGGTGCATGGGAAGGGTTAGGGGAGACTTGATCCCTACCGAGCCGTGGTTGCTCACCCCTCCTACCGTGGTGTATTTTCTTGCAGGAACCTACAGGCGTTAGGTGGGAACACCAAGGTGGAAGAGTTTTGTTTTGTGGCTTTGTTTTATGTTATTGTTATGTAATTGTGTTGAGGCCTTGTAACCCCAGTGGGGAGATATTGTAATGGAGTTTGAAACATAATAAAGGCATGTGGTTTGAATTTAATAATTATGTGATTTGGTCTCTGAAAATAAAATGTGGAGTGCATGTTGTATTCTACCCCTTTATCCAAAGCTGGGTAAAGGGAGCGTCATGTTCCGGTCTCCTCGGATTGGAATTTCGGGGCGTGACAATATGGTATCGAGCATGGTCTAGTTGGCCTAGGGTAGTGGGCGGATCTGGTTATCTTGAGTCCTTTGGAGGAACCTGGAGGGACGTGCCTGATCAACACGGTCCTCTTGGAGCCTCTAAGGTGTACTTGGGGTAGTCCAGGACCTGAGGTAGGAATTGCATGCATTGGCATTAAGGCACTAGTTGTGTTGGTTGTTGTATGTGAAGGTGTGGATACCTGTTGAAACATAATAAAGGCATGTGGTTTGAATTTAATAATTATGTGATTTGGTCTCTGAAAATAAAATGTGGAGTGCATGTTGTATTCTACTCCTTTATCCAAAGCCGGGTAAAGGGAGGGTCACGTTCTGGTCTCCTCGGATTGGAATTTCGGGGTGTGACAATCTGGCAGATAGAGTGCTGGAAGACTTTGAGCCCATGACTATTGGCTTCCCAGATGAGCACATCAACATCATTTCAGCCGAAGTATCAGACATATGGACGATGTGGTTTGATGGAGCCTCCAGTCTCTTAGGTCACGGTGTTGGGGCCATCCTGATATCCCCAAAAGGCGAACATTTTCCCATGGCGGCAAAGCTAACCTTCCCTTGTACAAACAATGTAGCAGAATATGAGGCTTGTATGATGGGACTTCATGAAGCCATTAACAAAGGAATCAAAAAATTACGAGTGTTCGGTGATTCAGCACTCATCATTTTTCAAGGGGTGAATGGGAGACTCGAAACCACAAATTAATCCCATATCAGAAGCACGTTACGGAGTTAGCCGAGCAATTCAAAGACATCACGTTTGAGCATATGCCCAGGGAATACAATCAGCTCCCTGATGCGCCGGCAACTCTAGCCTCCCTCCTTCGACTAGACACAAAGTTGGAAGTTCAGTCTTTTGATATCCGCATACAAGATACTCCCTGCACATTGCATGGCCATTGATGAAAATACCGAAGAAAAGCCCTGGTACAATGATATCGGACAATACTTGCTTAAACAAGAGTATCCAGTGAGGCCCTCGAGTCCGATAAAAGAAATATCCGAAGGTCAGCATCCAACTATTATCTTGATGGTCCCGTTTCGTATAAAAGAAACCATGACATGGTCTTGTTGCGGTGTATGGCAAAAGAAGAATCGACACAAATAATGAAAGAAGTGCACGAAGGAGAATGTGGTTCACATGTAAATGGACATGCATTAACGAGACAAATCATGCAAATGGGCTATTATTGGGTCACCATGGAAAAGGATTGCATTGAACATGTGCGCAAATGCCTTAAGTGTCAAATTTATGGCGATAAAATCCAAGTACCGCCGTCCAAATTACACGTGATGATTTCCCCGTGGCTGTTCTCGCTTTGGGGCATTGACGTTATCGGACCAATATCTCCAAAAGCTTCTAATGGTCATCGTTTCATTTTGGTAGCCATTGATTACTTTACCAAGTGGGTAGAAGCAGCATCATATGCTAATGTCACACAAGCTGTGGTGCTTCGATTTATGCGGAACAACATCATATGCCGATATGGGCTTCCCGAGGCGGATCATAACGGACAATGCTGCCAATTTGAACGACCGGATGATAAGGAGGTTGTGCGAAACATATAAAATTCAATACCGTAACTCGACCCCCTATCGCCCAAAGATGAATGGAGCAGTTGAGGCAGCCAACAAGAACATCAAGAACATTATCGGAAAGATGACCGAAACGTACAAAGATTGGCAAGAGAAGCTACCATACGCTTTGCATGCTTATCGTACCTTAGTGCATACATCGACCAGGGCAACTCCATTTTCTTTGGTTTACGGCATGGAAGCGTTCTACCGGTCGAAGTGGAGATACCTTCCCTCCGAGTACTTAAGGATACTCGGCTCGAAGAAGCAGAATGGGCCCAAAGTCGTTATGAGCGGTTGAATTTAATTATGGGCAATCGCTTGGCGGTTGTAGAGGACAGCCGTATCAACAAGAGAATGATGAACAATTACAATAAAAAGGTGAAGCCCGAAGCTTTCAAGAGGGTGATCTTGTCCTTAAGAAGATCTTAGCAATTCAACACGACCATAGAGGCAAGTGGACTCCCAATTATGAAGGCCCATATGTTGTGAAAAAAGCATTCTCGGGAGGCGCATTGATCCTTGCCAAAATGGACGGAGATGAGCTTCCTAATCTAGTGAATAGTGACGCCATCAAAAAGTTTTATGCTTAACTCTCATACCTCCCCACAAGATTCTCATTCCTGTAATGAGCGGACTTGGTGAAAACCCGAAAGGGCACCAAGGGTAAAATACAAAGCTCCAAGGAAAGACAAAAAAAGAAAACAAAGGCGGACTTGGTGAAAACCCGAAAGGGCACCAAGGGTAAAATACAAAGCCAACAATAAATCTTGAAGGGTGAAATCAGTCAGAATCTGAAAGGGTCAGGACCACAACAAATAGGGTCTTTTGCAAGTAGTAGAGACAACATCATCCAAAAAACAGCGGTCGCAAACAGTGGAAGACTTGGTCAAACCTGCAGCACACTCGAATCAAATTTGTACATTATACTTTTAAAGACTTGTGATTCTGTTTATCAGATTATAACAATAGGGCACTTTTTATGATATAAATATGTTTTGTGGAATTAAACCAGCAAAAATCTTCTTTATCTCTTTAATCATGTTACATCCTCTTCATTTCACATTTAAATAGAATATCTTAATTCCCCAGTGGGATCCTTTGGCATTACCTCATGAGTAGGGCCAAGCTCAAAATCCCCAAACAAATTAAGTTCCCCAACTCAGAATACTCATACCTCCATAAAATATCATTATCCCCAAAGAAGACGTCAAATCAAGCTCCTCAATATGGCGAAGCTAAATTTAATCGACCCTTCATGTATAAAAGGGAGTTCCCCAAAAAGGTAGAAAGGTCTCCCTAGCCCGAGAGACAAAAAGTCCCCAACAAATTGGATGTCATCTAAACTCTCCAGCAGTAGGGAGATGAACTCTCAGCTCATATTGGGTCATTAGCCATGCATGTCACAATGCGTCCCGGCATACATCACAATGCATTCCATGCATCATTTGTATACATTCAGCATACTCTGCAATTTCAGGAATGTTGCCGTCCTGAAGATCCTAAGAGCTCATACTCGGCAAGCTTCTCATCAAGCTATCCTAGCTTTCTTTGTTTAACTCGTACACCTCTTCCCTTGCAATTTCCTCAAAGTCTAAACGCATCCCATTGGCACTTGACAAACTTTTCCCATTTTGGGTCACCTCGTAGAGCGATCTCCTTGAGTGAACTCGTAGAGGGAGCTCAAATTGGGTTACTTCCTAAACTCCCCAATTCCTTAAAGCATTTCCCCAAATACCATTTGATGTCTCCAACAAGTCTTCCCAATTTAAGCCTATCGTTCTTGTGGGCTTTCGGTTTTCAATTCAAGCCTATCGTTCTTGTGGGCTATCCATTTTCAATTCAAGCCTATCGTTCTTGTCGGCTATCCATTTTCAATTCAAGCCTATCGTTCTTGTGGGCTATCCATTTTCGGGCTCCATTTCTCGTGGGCTTTCCATTTTCAATTCAAGCCTATCGTTCTTGTGGGCTATCCATTTTCAATTCAAGCCTATCGTTGTTGTGGGCTATCCATGTTCAATTCAAGCCTATCGTTGCTGTGGGCTATCCAATTTCAATTCAAGCCTATCGTTGCTGTGGGCTATCCGTTTTCAATTCAAGCCTATCGTTGCTGTGGGCTATCCATTTTCAATTCAAGCCTATCGTTGCTGTGGGCTATCCATTTTCAGTTCAAGCCTATCGTTGCTGTGGGCTTTCCATTTTCAATTCAAGCCTATCGTTGCTGTGGGCTATCCATTTTCAATTCAAGCCTATCGTTGTTGTGGGCTATCCATTTTCAATTCAAGCCTATCGTTGCTGTGGGCTATCCATTTTCAGTTCAAGCCTATCGTTGCTGTGGGCTTTCCATTTTCAATTCAAGCCTATCGTTGCTGTGGGCTATCCATTTTCAATTCAAGCCTATCGTTGTTGTGGGCTATCCATTTTCAATTCAAGCCTATCGTTGTTGTGGGCTATCCATTTTCAATTCAAGCCTATCGTTCTTGTGGGCTATCCATTTTCAATTCAAGCCTATCGTTGTTGTGGGCTATCCGTTTTAATTCAAGCCTATCGTTGTTGTGGGCTATCCATTTTCAATTCAAGCCTATTGTTCGTTGTGGGCTATCCATTTTCAATTCAAGCCTATCGTTCTTGTGGGCTATCCGTTTTCAATTCAAGCCTATCGTTGCTGTGGGCTATCCATTTTCAATTCAAGCCTATCGTTGCTGTGGGCTATCCATTTTCAATTCAAGCCTATCGTTGCTGTGAGCTATCCGTTTTCAATTCAAGCCTATCGTTGTTGTGGGCTATCCATTTTCAGTTCAAGCCTATCGTTGTTGTGGGCCTTTCAATTTTTAGTTCACACCCATCATTGTTGTGGGCCTTTTCCATTTTTCAATTCGAGCCTATCGTTGCTATGGGCCTTTCAACTTTTAATTCACGCCCATCATTGTTGTGGGCCTTTTCTCTTTTTCAGTTCAAGCATGTCATTGTTGTAGGCTTTCAATCTCCAGTATCAAGCGGCCTTAGATGCCTCATCAAAGTATTATCCAAGCCCACCGGCCTGTGAAGCCCCTTTTCCCTCTCGGGGACAGACCCAACCGTCGCACTTCTTCCTCTAGGTAAGTCAGGTAAGTGCTCCAACCCGTCCAAAATGACTCCCTTTTATCTTTGTCTGTTGTTTGTATACAAACGATTGCACGAGAGAGGGGCAGCTGTTGGACCCCATTTGATATACCTTTTGCCCATTGCATATACCTTGTTGAATAGGTCCACAATAATCCCATACTTCCAAGGAATGGTTCGGAATTGATGTTAGCCCCAATTTGCACGAGATGGATACAATTGACACCGGACAGGGGAGTTCAAAATTAATGACTTCTGCTACAAGTCCTTGAAGTTCCCCAAGACCAACACCAGGTGATAGAGTATAAAAATTGGAGATTAATGCACTTGACCGAGCTAAAATCGGACTTAAAATGAAGAAGTTATGGCCAAAACAATTTTCGTCAGGAAAAGTCAAACTTACAAAAAAGACGGTCAATGCCCTTGGTCAAAGGGCCCGAAAATGTGACCATGCGAAATTCTTCAAAGTGTCAATTTAGGCAAATAAGGATCTTCCCAAACAACCCCCGGAAAGTTGTCTATTTTTGCATTGTGGGTAAGGGTAAGAAGGTAATTAAAAGTTTTAAAAAAAAACTTCCGGGTTGACCGTTGACCGTTGACCATTGACCTGCCGACACCTCGACCCATTGACCTTCGAAGCCTCGAAGCATCGAAGCCCCGAAGCCTTGAAGCCCCGAAGCCCCGAAACCTCGAAGCCCCGAAGCCTCGAAGCCCCGAAGCCTCGAAGCCTCGAAGCCTCGAAGCCCCGAAGCTTCGAAGCCTCGAAGCCTCGACGCATCGAAGCCTCGACGCCTCGAAGCGTCGAAGCCTCAAAGCCTCGAAGATTCGAAGCCTTGAAGCCCCGCTGCCGACACTCCGACCTTCGAACCTTGACCCGGACGCCTGTAAGCCTTCGAACCGTTGACCGTTGACCTTCGACTTGCCGACACTTCGACTCATTGACCGTTGACTTTCGCCCCACCAAAATTTCGACCCACCGAAGCTTCGACCCTGCCGACACTCCGACCTGCCAACACTTCGAGCCTCTGACCCCTTGACCGTCGCCGATGGCTTTTCTCGTGGCTTTGTTTTTCTCTCGCTAGTTGTTCACGAGACTGTTTTATGCGCCGCCGGTGACAAAGAATTATTTCGAATACCTGTTGGTCACATGTGCTAAACGAAAACATTAAAAAAGGGCAATCACGAGCCGCAAGTCACCCGGACCACCCGACAGATTGCACAAGACCTGGACAAAAATAAGGAAATCAATAATACAAGCATTAAATGTTGCAATTAATGACAGTCCAAAAAAAATTTTCTGCAGCCCGTTAAGATGCAGTCTTCAGTTCCTGCGCAAGGGGGAGCCATCATCGTTGGAAAAAACCTGCTACCATTCCTCATCCTAGCGCAAACAGAGAGAGAAAAAACATAGAGAAAAAAAAGTGAGCCCTGTTACCATTATTACACCCCTTGTCCCAACACAAACGAAAAAAAAAAAAGAACAGAGAGTTGAGTAGAGAAAAAAAGAAAGACAGAAGAGAAGGATTGGCAATCGCCCAGTCTTTCTGCTATTCTGCAATCAGAAAAATCTCCCATTCATTCTGCATCCTCTTTCCCTCCTATCTCGTTCCAGCCCTTTCTTTCCCCAGAAAACGAAAAACACAAAAAATAGCTTCAATCCTACCTTGTCCTTACGTTTCCCTCATACGGACCAAATCCAATTCTCTGTCATTTCCCTATTCCTTACGCCCATTCCCCTCAATTTCAGCCACAAAAAAAATCTTAATTCGAAAAATACACATCATCCTCCTTTCCCATGTTTTACTCAGAACCCAGAAATTTTCTTTTCTCATCTTCTCTCATCTCCACATATCGCTGCAATCTCCAAATCAAAATCCCAACTGATTTTTGCCATTTGTGAGATTGGAGCTCGCTGAATCGTCGGTGTAGACAAGGATCCCAAACAAGTCTGGTGGAAGCCCCAAAGTCGGTTCCATATTTTACTTCCTTTACTTATGTATATTCATATTTAAGGTAATGTGTTTTTTTTTTGTATTTTGTTTTCTTTGTTGGGTATAGGGCGTATGTTTCTTGTATTATTTATTTATTTGTTTATTTGCCTTTTTTCCCCCCCAAAGTTGTAGATATATGTTTTATATACTTGTCTATGTTGTAATGTGTAAAGTGCGGTAAAAAAAAGAGAGAGAGAAAAGCTAGAAAAAAAAGGGAGGGCAAAGCAAAAAAAAAAAAAGAGATGAAAAAAAAAAAAAAAGAAAGAGTAGCTTTATCTTTGCTTATTTATGGATGTCATAATCACACACTCCACGTTTATTTTATGTGTTCATTACTTTGATATGTATTTGTACAAGTATGACTTTGAGTTTTCAAAACAAAATAATTAAAAGTTTTCAAAAAAAAAAAAGAGAAAAAAACAAAAAAGAAAAGAAAGGTTTCCAAAAACAAAACAAAAACAAAACAAAAACAAACAAAAAACATTTTCATGTTTTCAAACCAAAACAAAAAAAACCAAAATTAGTACTTCAATTTCCAAAAGCAAAAATAAAGCAAAACAAAAACAAAACATTTTTTTACAAAACACAAAAACAAAAAAATGTATGTTTTCTAACCAAAAAAAAAACCAAAAAAAGGGGAAAATAAAAAGGAAAAAAATCATATTTGAGGACTTCAATTTCCCAAAGTAAAACCAAAAACCCAAAACCAACCCATAGGATCTCATTCTCCACAAAAAAAAAACCCAAAACTTCTAGGGTTCCCTTTAGAAATTTAGGGTAAATCCATTTTCACCATAACTTTAATAAATAACTTAGCTAAATACAAATCATAGACTTTTTAGGAAACTTAACCAGATTATGGCGGTCTGATAAAATAAAACCTCCTCCTCCTAAATTAGATACCGAAAGGGCGCTGTAGGGGTGCTAATCCTTCCCTACACGTAACCAACTCCCGAACCCTTTTCTGATAACGCAGACCACATCTTTTTACTACTCAAAGTAGAGGGTATCCAACTATACCCCAAAAATAGTTGGTGGCGACTGTAAATTTTCTCACCATTGGTTTAGTTTAAGCCCACCCCAAACGGGCCCGGACAAAAACCAGTGATGACAAACGTCCGGATTAAGATCATATCTTATGCAACAACTTAAGAATAAACATGCAAGGTCTCAAATCAAATTACATAGGGTTTTATCCACATCATCCAAATTCTGGGTTTGATCCAACAATCTCCCCCAATTATGGATATGCCAAAATCCTTTGTAATCTGATCTGGTAAGTAAAGCAAAAAGATAACATACGGAATAAAGATAACTTCTAGTTTTATTAGGTCAGCGACAAAGTACAATTCAGCCTTAATACATGAGTTTTACATTAAGGTACATAAGGTTTACTATACGTGAAGATCATTATTGCTGCCTTCTCTTGAAGCTCCATTGTCTGCTACAACATGTATTCGTTGATGTTTTTCCAGTCTTCATACACCCTTATGAAAGATTTGATGAAGAACAAACAAAGGCTCAGTAGCTATCTCCATCAGGTCGTTGAGGCACTTGCTTCTTGCTCGGACCGCCGCCTTTAACTTCTCGGTAGGAGCCAAAGGAGTTTGGCCCATTTCTTGATAAAGCCCAGATTGCTTTATCGCTTATGTCCGTCGAAGACGCGGTGGCTCTAGTTGATCTTTTCTAACTCTTTTATCCACAATTTGGTGAGAGTCAATCACGAGCATCTTCTTTAATGGAATTAGATAAACAATCAGCATGAAGTGCGGCGTCTTTACCCAGGTATGGAAAAAGGACGGAGGATAGATTTTTCCATTGCTTATCGTCCTCGGCAGTTCCATCAATGAAGGTCCGGATGTGGACTACTTCGGAAGATAGCCCTCGGACCAACATGGCAAGACGTCCGACAAGTGTCCCATCCTTGTACGGAGACGGAAACAACCTCATCTCCATCTTTACCGCCCGAGAGAAGCTATCTATATCGTCCGTGGTAAATAGGCCCTTCTCAAAACGTAGAGTCCGAATATCTTCATGGGATAAGGGGTACAACTCGGATAGACATCTCCGCTTGGCGGTGGACGCGGCATACTTAGCCATTTTGTTAAAAAGCGTCACGTCCCAAATTTCCTTCCCCCTGGAAATGGGTAGTGATCGCCCATGCCCGCACTTGAAGGGTCAAGGGATCGGTGTAAACACCAAAGTGAGGACACCTACCGCGGGTGCTGTCCTATCCCTGTATCACAAGTCAACATGACAAGGGGCATGTACCTGTTTCATGCCAAGCACACCACCACAATATATACATACAGTATTCATAACACAATACATCAATTATATTGCTCAGAGGCTTGAAGCCCTTTTACAACCCACAAGGGAACAAGCTCCCATCATTATAGCCAGGATACACAGTTCAAATAAACAGAATCTCAAATACAACAAAACAACCAAATGTATATATATATAAGGCCATACATCCCCAGCGGCCTACCAACTCAGCTCTTCCGCCTATCGCCTACTAGGTCCTGCAAAGAACAGTTCATAGGAGGGGTGAGCAAACCACAGCTCAGTAGGGATAGTGTCTCCCCAGGCCCATCCCACTCTAAAACTATGCATCTCAAGAGGATGCATGTGCTCGTGTAGTGACTTAAGCTAAAACAATAACCATCACCCAGTAAACACGCCTCATACCGCTGCCTGCACTAGAGGGCAGAGGACACCCTGCCACCACGGCGACATGTGACATACCACACCAGGCAAATGTGAATCTCATCTCAAGGGGTATAGTATAATGACTGTCCCATACTCAGCTCAATCCCCACGTTTCTGGGGTTCTCATCTCAACTCCCTGCGTTTCTGGGGTCCTCAACATACACATTTCAACATATACAACTCAACAATCTCAACTTAATAAACATAACTCAACAAACATAGTACAATTCAGTGAGCTTAACTCAATAAGCACAATTCAATAGATACTGTGCAACTCAACCAGTAAGCTCATAAACACAACTCAGAGACACAACTCAGACATGTAACTCATTTAGCATACAAAAACTTAACTCAGAATGTAAAACAACAGATAGTCTCAGAACAATCAAATCATCACATATAACATCACCTAACTCCTCATGGTCCCTAAAGTCCACACATTTCTCACACTCATAGTCTGGATCATCAACAACCTTTCAAAGGAAGCTTATCCACTTTAAGGGGAGCCCAAAACAAGCTGCACGTGACAACCTATTGTCGTGGGCAGAGGCAAATCAACTCAGAACATCATTCTAACCATCCCAGAAGATTCAGGGACGATTTTTAGCCAAAAATAAGGTTGCACGTGAAAAGGTCATTCTCACGGGAAGGGGTATTTTAACTCATATGCCTCTAAGGAAGCTCCACCTAAAATTTGGGGCAATTTGGAGCAAGAATGAATCTGTAAGTGAAAAAGTCATTCTTACGGGCAGGCTCCAAAACCTCTCTTTTGTCATTCTAATCACTTTTCCCTAAAGGACTAACCTTAAATTTGTTTTAATTTAGAATTTATTGAGATTCTAAGTCCATAAACAGGGTCTAAACCCAACTCTGACCTCACTCTCATTTTTATTTCCCAATACCAGAGGCCTTAGCGAAACCAGATATAGGGTTTCCCCAAAATTCTTCATCTAAATAATCTCAAGACAATGGGTATACAAATGACCCCTAACCCAAAAGCACAAATAATCTCACGCAAAAATTCAGAAATTAAGAAAACTCAGACAAAAACCCCAAATCATCCATAGGCTCAAGGTGAAATTCAGAAACTCAATATATTTAAAAATCTCTTCTCAACATCCCAGATCATGTCACATAAATTTTGTTTTCTAGAATCTGTAAGAAAGAGATGGCATAAAGACAAACTTGAAATCCCTACCTCAGAAGTGTTGCAAAAAAAGAATTTCTCCAGGAATTAGCTTCCAGCCACCAGAAGAGATCCTTGATCACCGAAAATCTCCCTTCCAGCCTCCAGATCGTCTTCTCCTTCTCTTCCTCAGGCCTCTCTTTCCCTTGGCCGAAATTTCGCGATCCCCCCCCTCTCTCTCTCTCTCTCTGGGTCGGTTGCCAACAATGAGTAGGGTTTGGTTTTCCTTTTGCTCTTTTTTTCCTTTTCTTTTCTCTTATTTTCTTTCTTTTTATTATTATTTTTAATAGAAGCCCAAGACCAAATGCAGCCCAATGGTGGTTAAGTAAACCCAAGCATAGACCCAAGAAGAAAGGCAAAATAGCCCACTCTCTCATATTGGGTTTTCCCTTGAAGGGAGACCCAAAGCTCAAAATACAAACCCAGGTAATTTAAAAGGGAATATAAAATTATTTGTGAAATCCCGAAAATACCCCTCAGGGGCCTCAAATCCCAAATTTAGTCCAAGTACAGTCAAAATTCTCCATTTGATGAGCACATCATCGTGCTGATATCCATTTGTTAAAATAAGGTCTCTAACTCAAGGCTATCTCCAAGTCCCTCAAATACGGGTCCATACAAAAACACTTTCATTTGCATCATGTGGATCACAATCCGCGTATAATGGGAGGAAGGTGACATCCGCGAGATGGCGAGGTCGAAGGAGGAGCTGTATTGGAGGAGCTGGGATGAGAGAAGCGGTTGCGTTTGGGGATTGAAACTCCCGGAAGTAATGTAGATGCGGGCCACTTACTAGCACGAGCTGAGGAAGATGTAGGAAGATCAGATGACACTTTATCACCCATTTTGGTAGATCACCGAGGAGCAGTAGGAGGACGAGTCATCTTCTGCTCAATGGAAGTGGAAGAGTCAGTGAGGGCGGAGAGGAGTTGGGCGCCGAGAGCATCAACCTTGACGGCGAGAGTGGTAATTTGGGTGCTCTGGGCTTGGCTGTGGTGGTCCAGTTGTGTAGAGATCACAATGTCGGAGTGAACCGTGCGATAAGAGGCACTTCCAAGCACAAACTCCGGGGCTTTGGGGGACTCCCCCGCATGAATAGGTGTAGGAGTGCGTCGGGTAGAGGAGTCGGCAGGTTGGAGAGAGGGGTTGGTCAGCAGCAGTAGAGGGGCCACTCGGAGCATCGGAGGCATCCGGGGCATAAGAACCGCTTTGACCAGAGAGGTTAACAATGGAGATGGCTGTAGCAGGAGAAGAGGGCCCTGCCTCAGCAGGGGAAAGAACCCGTGCGTCATGGGCCGGTCCGGAGGTAATAGCAAAAGGAATGTCAGGAATGTTGGCCGACGTAAGGAAGCCGTGGTCCAGGTTCCGGATGATCATTTCCTTCGGGGTTTTGGTGTGTCGAGTGTAATACACCCGGAGGTCGTTGTCGGGGATGGTGGTTGTGCAGGCGAGGCTGAAATGGAACCATAGGTCCGTTAAGGTGTCGGTGGGGAGATGGTCGAGGTAGTCTCGAGGTTGAGGAAGCGGGGCCAAGGGTGCTTTTGGAGGAGAGGTAGGGAGATCAGCCATTATCACAGCAACAACAGCATCAATAGAGGCAACAACAGTGGGAGAATCGGGTGCAGGAACATCAGCAACAAAAGGCGCTGGAGAGTCAGCCGGAGGTAAACTTGACTGAGACGGCCCCGCAACCTCGGATGGGTCGGGCGCAAATTTGTCTTTGCCGGGAGCTTTGAGAGATGGAGGGTGCAGCTACGGACCGAATTCGTGAGGACTGGTGGGGCGAACTGACTTCAGGGGCAGAGCTATCGGCTGGGTCACCAACCGAACTACCCTGTTGTTCTGGAGTAGGGAAGAGGCGGATAGTAGCAGAGGGCCGACAGGCAGTCAGATTCTCGTCAGGTGTAAGATGGCGGAGATAGAAGGCCTGGGGAAAATGGATGACGCCATGTCCGTTGAAGTGGGACGGACGAAGGTGCCAAAAAACGATGCTGAGTATCCGCCCAAAGGATTAATTCTTCGGGTTGTTCCCTAGTAGCCAGAACAAGAAAGTCCCCCAATCCATTGAGAGACCCTCAAAGACTCTGTACATGGATAGAAGCAGGTCATACGGAACGGTGTCTAGGGCTGTTATATGAGCCAGAAGACACCGACTCAGGATGGTCGCCTTACATCGGTAGCGACCCTGGAAGGACTTCACCTTATATTCCTTCCCTTTGTATGTGCAGCCCATGGAAGCTGCCATTTACTTTGGATCTGGGCGCTGATGAGGACCGTATGGGAGATTGAGAGCGGTGCAAAGAACGTTTCGGATGATGAATATGGATTCACCCCGGACGGTGGAACGGATGGAGTCGGTGGTGCTTCAGATGTTCCGGTAGAACTCAACAATATCGTTGATAAGGAGATCGACGGGCACAGAGACCAAGTTTAATATATGGCTGGCTTCTAGGAGAAGGCGAAGTTCTAGAAACCATGCCGTAGAATTGGTCACAGTGGGCCAATCAACTAGATGGCCGGGATTAACGCTGGAAAGAATGGTCTTGGGTGCCATTTGAGATGAATGCAGAGAAGGGAAAGGAACTTTAGGGTTTGAGAGGATGGAAGAGCGACTATGAAATTTGAGAGTGATAAGGTGCTCTTGCGTGAAGGCTTAGGATTTATATGGCGGGTTAGTGGATGCCGGCGGGTCTAGGGTTTAAGTGAAATGAACAGTGAACCACCTGACAATCTGATGTCATTAGCCTTGATAAGTGTGCACCTCCGAATAAAGAGATGACGTGGAGGCAGCATAACTAAGCATTTATGACAGCTGTTTGCCTTCTTCTAGAAATTTGCCCATTTGGGACATGCATTTAATGGACCATCATTATCCCTCCTCAGAAACACGCGATGTAAGATAATACTTGGATTATCGCTATTTGCGAGTTCCAAGAGTTAGGAGGAATTGAACTGTCACACCCCCAAATTCCAGGGAACCCGGAACCAGGAACATGACTTTCCCTTGCCCGCACCCGAAAGGTCAAGGGGTTGGTGACTAGCACCAATAGAGACTACACCACAGGTGCTGTCTCAAATATGCAACCCTGTACAGTCATACATCAAGGGTAATCCTGTACTTTCCCATACATCATCATGCATACAATAAGTCAAACAGTCATACATATATCACATCACAAATAGTATGCAAATACAAGTCCACGGACCCATGTCCGGGATATAATACAAACAATACAGAATACAGCACTATATCATACATCAGAGTAGTGGGCACGTCCTCCTGGAAGAAAGTTCTCCACTAGTCTCAGGTCACACCTGAAAAAGGTAAACAACAAGTAGGGGTGAGCAACAAGCTCAGTAGGTGACCCCAACACTCCACATCATGCAAACATACAAGTCTATGCTACATGCTCTGTGTACTCGTGCACTGTGTAGTGTGCACAATCATCAGGATTCAGCCTGCAAACAAACATCAGGACCCAGCCTGCCCACATAGGACAGCTTGTCCACGATCCTCCACGGGATTCCAGCTCAGGGCACTCAGCCCTAGCTCTACGAGCTCAACGGCTCAACACAATCCTCAACGGGATTTCACTTCAGGGCACTCAGCCCTACCACAGTGTTATATGCCCGAACACAGTGCCACACAAGCCTGCCATCGGCGCATATTCCTGCCACGGCCATAGCGCAATATGCCCGGCCACAGTGCCATACAGGCCTGCCATCGGCACATATGCCTGCCCCGTCAACCACATAGCATCATTTGTGCTTCACGGTGAGAACCCAACAAGCAATGGAACCTAAGTCCCAAATCCACAAACCAATCATACCAACACCAATATGGTCTTAAGGTGTACAACAATCCCTTTAGAATTGTAGCCAGTCTTCACAAGTCGATCTTCATTCCTTGACTAAGGAAGGAGATACCCATAGCAGCTATTTTCTTGCAATAAAAAGTCCCGGCATTGGGTCTCCATATCATAACTATGATAATATGATTTTTGGGGATTTTTCTGAGATGTCTAACCCCACTTTCCAAAAAGTCACCACTACGAACTTTTGGGTTTTTCCGAGATTTTACACTGAATCCCAATTTTCACATTTTGAAAGAGTGGGAATTTATTTTTCTAGTGGGAATTTAAATCTCCATTTTTATGCAACAATTCATCCCTATTAAGGGGTTCTAACATCATCAAGCCATAGTAGGCTACCAAACAACCTAAGTTATCTAGGTTTCATGCTCAGTTTCCATTTTCCCCAATTTCTAGGGTTCATCACGAATTTGCATGATTTCATCAAATTCTTACATGTTAATCCAATAAAACAGCAAGAAAAGGGTGAAGAATCAATGGAACACCTACTTGGAATGATTCTTGATGCTTAAACAAGCTCAACACGCCCCAAATCGAAGGCTCCAAGCTTCCTTTTCACTTTCTCTCTCTAAGGTCTCCAACGTAGACGCAGAAACGCTGAAACGTAACGTGGAAGCTCTCTTTCCCCCTATTTATATTTCTGTATTTTCTTTTATTAATAAATCCCAAAAATATTAATTGACCTCCTGAGGTCACGAACTCCAAATTGAGCCCAAGTATAGTCAAAATGGTCGAAATGACAAGCACATCATTATCCAGGATATTTTCCAACCTAATTGACTGCTTAAATGCAAAGTCAATGAATAAACCCCAAAAAGTCAACAATCGGGCCACTCGGGGGCCCGACCCGGAATTGGGCCCAATTACAGTCAAAATGCTCACATTGACGAACACAATATTGTCCAGATGTTTTTAAGAACAGAGAAAGACTATCTCTTAGCCCTACCCAAATACAGGTCTTTACATCCTCTCCACCTTATGACTTTTCGTCCTCAAAAATAAAATACATGCCCAAAGGACATAGCAAAATTCAAGCTCAAGCACCGCACAACAACTAGACACAAACACATGATCATCAACATGATCACCAAGCACACATGTGCAATGCAACTCACAACAAGCCAAAAAGGCTTCACAATATTTAACAACAACAAGCTAAACCAAGCTTAACCACATCTCAAACCACATCTCAAGCATAGCCACATAAGGGTACAAAACATATGCAAAACGAATGCGTAAAATATAACTCATACCTCAGGGAAGGTTCTCACATCCTCCCCACCTCAGGACTGATGGTCCTCGAACAGCTCAGGATGAAGAACCCGCATCTGGCTCTCTTTCTCCCAAGTCTGCTCCTCCATGCCTCGGTGTCGCCATAACACCCGAACTAGTGGGATCGTCTTGCCCCGCAAGACCTGGTCCCGCCTATCCAAAATCTATGCCGGCATCTCAACAACGGCACCATCATCAGCCAAGTCTATCTCGTGATTGTCCAGCATATGAGAAGGATATGGGTGATACCGTCTCAACTGAGACACATGGAACACATCATGTACTCGCGCCAACTCCGGTGGCAAAGCTAACCGGTAAGCCACTGCGCCTACGGTGGCAACAATCTCAAACGGCCCCACAAAACGAGGGGAAAGTTTGGATCCACGCCCAAACCTCCGATGCCCTCGATGCGGTGAAACCCGCAAAAATACACGGTTACCCACCTCAAACTGCAAAGGTCGATGCCTCTGGTCCGTGTAGGACTTCTACCTACTTTGCGCGGTTAACATCCGCTGTCGAATCAACTGCACTATGACAGACAAGATTTTTAGCCTCTCTAAAAGAGCTAGCTAATGTCGTTAAATCTCTCTTCAAGATAATAAATTCCCTAAGTTTGCACTAAAAGAATAGCAGCAAGCAAGGGGTCGAACGCACAGGGATTAGCCTAGTTCTCTAGTTCTCAAATCAAAGCACCCAATTACTCTTGTTCTATAAAATGTCTTGGCAAAAAGTTTTCTTTTTTTAAACTAAAGATCTAATTTTTATTTGGTTTTCTGAATAAACAAAGAAAGTAAACTGATTTTAAGATTAAGATTCAAGGATTAAAAGCATCTAGGGTCATAATTTCACCTCCCTATGTTATCTCTACTGGTTCATGGTATTAGGGTTGTCTGATTGAAAACATGCTAAACATAAGCCAAGGACAACAAATGGTCATTGAGGTCCTTTTAAGAGTTGTATGCCAGAATGGTCATCTAAACACACAAACATGCAAAGCCAATAAATCATACTTGCAAAAGGATAATGATCACACCAATTACAAATAAGTTATGAATCTCAATCCGCCCCCGGACTAGGGCTAAGAATACCAAGGTGTACATCCAAAGATAGAATTAAGAACAGATTCATAAAACATGCAAAACTCAATCATCCAAACCCAATATTCATAAACACAGCAAAGCAACAAGGGGGCTACATTGCTCCCCTAGATTAAAAGACTACTCACGCATGATTACAAGCAAAACCATAGCAGAAAAGCTCAACATCTTCTTCTTGATCACGCGCACAGCAAAGCTTCAAATCCAGGCTCCAAAATCCGCGACGGCTGCTGCGACGGCTGCGACGGCTGCTCTCCTAGGTCAAGGAGCACCTCCAAGTCGTGGAGCCCTCTCTCTCTCTCTCTAAAAACATGTAGGGGGTTAGGCATGGCTAGCAAGGGCGTGGAGGCTTGTATTTATAGAGTTTGGATGGGCTTTGAGGTGTGTAACCTAGCCCATCTATCAAAACGACGTAGTTTTGATAAGTAACACTCGAAACTTTAAAATCTCTATCTTCCATCCACAATTTGGACTTGGGCCTTCAGGAACAAATGATCGGCATAGAAAAACGATAGGATCGGTCCAAAAATATCTCGCCCGCCAATTTGTATGTGATATGATGAATTCACGTGCACCTCCAAATCAGCTCAAACTTCTCCCCAAGCTTCCTTGCATCCTGTAGAGGCCTGAGAGGCAAAAATAGGCTTGCACGTGAAATGGGTGAATTCACGTGCAACTCCAAATGCTCTGAAATTTCTGTGGTAGGTAGAGGACATCATTCTAAGAAACTTTTGTTCTTGCACGCCAATTGTTTGAGGCCATCTACTATGTCAAAAGTGAGGTCCAAAATCTGCCAAAAGCAGTTAAAAACGCATGTATTTGCAACTAGCATCTTCCTAGGGGTTAGAGCAAATATATATGATATATGAAGCAATAAGGCTCTAATCATGCTCTTAAACATCCTAAATAAACAATAGAATAATGGCATAAAATGCACGTTATCAAATACACCACACTTGAACCATTGCTTGTCCTCAAGCAAAAACATACAAGCATGCAAAAATAAAATAAACACGCAATCAAACGGAAGAAAAATAAAATAACAATCAAGGAGAATCATGGTTTCCTAAACATGCAACTCTATCATGATGAAATGGGAATTTAAGCATCAAAATGAGTCATAGCTTAGTTCATTTATGTCCATATCCCTAGTCCAAGAACCATGCAATATCACCACTTAAATTTCAGATATGAGTAAGCAATCCATGATAAAATAGCACCTAGTTTCCCTTTAAGTTCTTACCAAGGATAAGCAGCCTCACTCAAATATAATAATTCTCAAGCCCAATACCTATCAATGAACAATGGATGGAAAACTCTATCTCTACACTCGCCATCAGCTATTGATTAAGTACTTGCCAAGCAATCATGAGAGTTCCCTATTGTGCTCATCAAAGAAAACACACCCTCTATTCTACTTTATTTGAACTCACACGCTAGTGTAAACTCAATAAACTCACACTCTATTCTAATAACTGATAAAACAAAACCATGAGCTAGAATTGAGCTCAACACTCTCAAAACAAAACACAATTCAGCCAATGTGGCTTCACAAATAAATAATCACACATAAACATCAAGCCAGGTGTGGCTTTTATTCGAATTCTTTTTTTTTAGTAATAACCTTACAAGGTTGCATTTTATGCTCTCCCTTGATGGATTATTCACTCTTTTTTTTACTCACATAACACATAAATAAGACTGATTTTTCTAATGCATACCCCTTGCCATTTTGCTTCATAAGGAGAGACAAAAATTCATTGATGTCTCACATCCCATTTTCCAATTAAGTGATGACTTTTTCACATTCTGTATCACAGCCTTTTCCAATAATATCACACAATAAAGAAAAGAATGCAAAGACAGTCACAATGACTTAGAGGTCTTGCATCCTAACTCCACACACCAAACACTAAGCACTAATAAGTAATCACATGCTTACTTGACTCCTACCATTAAATAACCAATGTTGAATGCAAGATGAGTAGCAAATCAAACTATTACCCATACCCTAAAATGACACTCAAAGGCTAAAAGAAGCTGTTCTCATTTTTCATTTTTCACTCAACTTTAAGGGTTACTTAGGTCTATCATAGTATTTCATGCTCAGCTAATATTCAAAACTCAGCTCCAAAAATATGGTGATATCATTCAAAAGATAAAGACATGATTAAACCAATTCAGAGCACATTTTAACTACTTTAACACCCTTATCACAACATGATACTAATGTGGCATAAAAATTAAATTTTAAGCCAAAATTGCATACTTAATATCCATGTCTCCACAAGCAAATCATTCAAGCAAGCAACTAAAAACATTTTTTTTTTAAATAATAAATAAAACATGCAATCACAACATAAAAGACAAACAAATGGCTCAAGTCACTCCCCATACACCACACTTAAAACATGCTATGTCCTCATGGCATAAAATAGGGAGTAGGAAAATACTTACCCCTGGTTTGGCAAGCTATAATAGTAGATGACATTGGCCACCATTTGTCGCACCTGAGCCACAAAGTCAACCAACGTCTCGCCGCGCACTTCCCAAGTTTCCTTCCCTTGCAGAATAGCCATAATGTAGTAACAAACAAAGATCCCACAGCTGAATTGGTCAGGCTGCTGAGGGATTTCCATTTCGTTGAGGTGAATAAGAGGAAGCTTGTCCTGCAACAATCCTTCTTTCTTCATTGCATCCTTGATTCGTTTGATAAGCCCATGAACAAGCCGTCTCTTTCTTCTGCTGAACCCTTCATTTTGGCTTGGATCATACAGCATTGCATGCCCTGCAGTCAAATCCACTCGCACCAAGACATAATGACGTTCAATATGCACAGGGATCAACACCTCGTGCATACCTTGCCAAGGACGGTGCCCTTCATTGTGACCATTGATACGCTGGCGCCACACACTTTCAGACAGAGGTTGGTCGTAAAGCTCGCACAGCATAATGGATGTATACTGGGACAGTGGGTAATTATGAGGTTCAGCCTCCACAACAAAACGCATAGTCCTGCAAAACAAGTCCACCTCATCCGAATATAGATATTCATCGCCTAAAATCCTTTGAAGGACAAACGAGGTGAAGAGGTCCATGTCCCTTGCAAATCGAGCCCTTAACACCTGAGAATTAATGAAGTCTTCAAATGCTACTTGACTCTCAGCAGATGATATGGCTGGATCAATGATTAAATAGATAGGAGGGCCAAGAAGGTCTTCAGGTTCGGCAGGCATGTATGTACCCCAAGAGACAGGATGTATAACAGGCACAATAGCTCGAGAATATGCAGGATCGGTAAAAGGCTGGAAGGGTGAATACCCCCTGGCTAGCTTTGTCTCCTCTTGAGACCGGAAGGGTGAATACCCCGTTGCTGGCGCCGCCTCCTCTCGGGTGATAGTAAGATGGCCGAGCTGAAGGTTCTGGTTGAGGTGGATCTGCCTTGGGCTGGATAAGAATCTTCGAGGGGGATGGAGAGGGTTCTTCATCGGATATCTCCACTATAGGAGAACGTTTTGATGCTTTCCTCTTGCTCAAAGCCTTCCAGATTTTGCCTAGGAGGCCTTTAACTACTTTGTTGTCCTTCTTCGGGGCTTCCACCTCGCCTGGGTTCTGGCATTTGCCTCCCCGAGCCTGCTTGTGTTTCTTGCCTCCAAGCTTTGGTAGATGCGGCAGGAGGAGCTTCGGGGCCTCCCATGCTCTAGGTGATGCATGAGTAGCTACGTCTGGAGCCTCCCATGCTCGGGTTCTAGGTTGTGAAGTAGCTTGTTGGTCTCCAAGAGATGAGGGCCATTAATTCCTCAAATTGGGCACTAGTGATGTGCCCATTAGTGATCGCCCAATTGATGACCTCCAATTCGCTCACTACTTGCCCACTAATGCCTTGAAAGAAATTGAAAATATCTTCTTTGTGTACATTGAACTGCATGTACGTGGCAGTGAGTCTGTATAGAGTCTGCTTCCTTTGATCCATATGAAGAGAGGTTTCCCTTGCAAAGTCAGTAGATCGCTCCACATGAACGCCGTGCCTTGCGGGTCGTGATGGAGGAGGAACATTGGTTGCCCAATGACCTCCTGGTATCGACCCCCAAACCTCCTTCAGCATGCAATACTCTTAACACCCAATGAGAAGGAAAAGTAATGCTCTCCATGGAGGAAAAATGCAAAGCAGGCTTGCTTTGAAATATCACACACAAAAGTCCGCCATTTATCTGCTTGGATGAGTTTTTCTTCCACCATTTAAAAATGGTAGTGGCCCAATCCACATTTAGCATATGATCAATGCTATACATGAACTCCAGGTGTGGCTTAGGCACACTATCTAGCCCACTGGTCCGAATCAATAAGCATTTCCCTACCCAGGTAAGCTAGGCATCTAAATTTTCCAACAAAACCATTCTTGGTAAACCGCCTTCGACTTTGAAATTTTCTAGCATAGTTGCATGCGTGACCAAATTCTCCTAGGCTTAGCCGAGGGAAGCTATCACTGGGTTCAGGGAGGTTAAAGCAATGTCTAATAATTTCAGGGGTAATCCCGACATAAACCCCTTGCACAACCCCTATCGGTTCATCCTCACTCCCAGAGACGGATGCATAGAATTCTTGTAGGGCGAGAATAAGAAATAGGCGGCTAGGCAGATACTAACCTTTGTAATCCCAGATTTTGAATTTTAAGAGCCACCTCTCTAGCCTAGCCCAGATCTGAAGCCTCCAAAGCCTGCATATCAAGAGCATGCCCCAAGAGTATCTCCTCCTCGGGTTGGCTATCAGCACTAGGTGAGTGCACCTCCTCCTAGCCAGTCCTCCTTGTGCGCACCATCTTTGGAATGAGAAAATAAGAGCAAAGAGCGGAAAACGAAGAGCAAGAGAGCAAAAGGGCGAGTTTCTCTAATACTCGGATCTGGAGTGATTTTGGTGTGGAAGCCTTTGAAGATGGCCTCCCTTTATATAGTGTGCAGAAGGAAAGATGCTCCAATTGGCGTGATACACGTGCCCCTAAATTTTCGAGTGTTCGACCAAAATAGCCTCTGCACGTGAATTGGCTGAATTAGCATGCGAGTCGAATCGTCCCAAACTTTGGTGGTGGGTCCCCATTGAGCTGGCAAGCAATAGTCCCTTCGCACGTGAATTGTTTGAAGCTTCTAGGAGGGCTAAAATCGGTATTTTGTATTTTTGAGCCTCCATATGACGACTAGCAATTCGCGTGCAAGAGTAAACGTGATTCACATGGTCTTCATCTACCATTCCAGAAAGTTACGGCTCAAAAGGAGGTGCACGTGAATTGGGCAATTCACGTGCGAAATCACGTTCAGCCCAAACTGGCCCAAATTTCTCCACCGAGTTGCTTTTACATTATGGACCATCTTTAAGTCTTGCACGTGAATTGTTTGAGCCCATCTTCAAGCACTTTTGGGCTTCACTTGCTCCTTGCTCCTTGACTTTGACTTTAAAAATAATTCCACAAGTTCAGGACCCAACAATTTGCTCATCCTGCAAATGGTTAGTTAAGAAAGAAGCAAAGTCTCCTGCACAATGGTTAGCTTGCAAACAATTTTAAAAATAAATAAAAGAAAATAACATAAAATAAAACATAGCAATAAACATTGGGTTGCCTCCCAACCAGCGCTTTATTTAAAGTCTGTAGCTAGACTTTCAGTTATGATTAGGCAATGGTGAAAGAGAGGGAATCAACTATCTCCCTCTGAGTTGAATCAAAGTATGGTTTCGACTATTGCCATTCACCCAAAATTTCTTGCCATCTACCGACTTGGAGCTCAAAGCTCCCATATGGCTTCTTATCAACTATCACAAAAGGTCTCATCCACTTGGACCTTAATTTGCCAGGAAATAACCTCAACCTTGTGTTAAATAGAAGAACTTTCGTCCTAAGGTTAAAGGTTCTTTGTTGAGTTGCCTATCATGCCATTTCTTAGTTCTTTCTTTGTAAAATTTAGCACTATCATAGGCATCCAACCTAAGCTCATCTAACTCAATTAATTGAGTCATCCTAAGCTCCTTGATCTCTTGTGGGTTAAAATTTAACTTCTTCAAGGCCCAATGAGCCTTGTGTTCTAGTTCCACAGGCAAGTGACATGTTTTACCATATAGAATACGGTAAGGTGACATCCCAATGGGAGTTTTGTAAGCTGTCCTATATGCCCATAAGGCTTCATCAAGCCTTTGAGACCAATCTTTCCTATTGGCTCCAACAGTTTTCTCTAAAATGGCCTTAATCTCCCTGTTGGACACTTCGCTTGTCTATTAGCTTGTGGGTGGTAAGCTAAAGACTTCCTATGAGTGACACCATACTTGTTCAATAATTTGTCAAACAATTTGTTGCAAAAATGACTACCCTCATCACCGATTATAGCCCTTGGTGTCCCAAAACGGCTAAAGATGTTCCTAGTAAGGAAGCGAGTCACAACCCTAGCATCATTCACTCTAGTAGGAATAGCTTCTACCCACTTAGACACATAATCCACAAGCAAGCAAAATGTATGAAAACCCATCGAATTGGGGAATGGCCCCATGAAGTCAATGCCCCAAATGTCAAAAATTTCAACTGGAAGGATTCCAGTTAAGGGCATCTCATTTTTCCTAGACAGACCACTTTCCCTTTGACATCTATCACACTTTTTGATGTAGACATAGGTGTCTTTCACCATGTGAGGCCAATAAAAGCCACACCGCATGATTTTAGCCACAGTTCTTTGAACCCCAAAGTGGCCTCCATAATGTGATGCATGACAATGATGTATTATGTCATCTACTTCCTCCTCAAGGACACACTTTCTAATGATTTGGTCAGGACACCTCCTAAAAAGAATTGGGTCTTCCCAAATAAATTTCTTAACATCCACTACCAATTTCTTTCTCTAGTGGTAGTCTAACCGCTTGGGTATGAACCCGGTGGCTAAATAATTTGCTATGTCGACAAACCAAGGAAGATGATGCACCTCAAACAACTTCTCATCAGGAAAGTCATCTACAATAGGTAGAGACTTAGGTGCATTCTCCACACGGGAGAGGTGATCAGCCAGGAATTTAGGGCTCCCTTTGTGTCTCTAATTTCAAGGTCAAATCCCGTAAGAGGAGAACCCATCTAATCAAGCGTGGCTTAGCTTCTTTTTTAGCAAACAAATATTTCAATGCAAGCATGATCAGTATAAACAATGACTTTAGACCCCAAAAGGTAGGGTCTAAACTTGTTGCGACCATAAACCACAACTAACAACTCTTTCTCGGTGGTGGTATAGTTCGTTGAGCATCATCTAAGGTCTTACTAGCATAGTAAATGACCCTAAACACCTTTTCTCGCCTTTGCCCTAAGACTACCCCCAAAGCATAATCACTCGCATCACACATTAGCTCAAAAGGTGAGCCCAGTCAGGTGTGACTATAACAGTGCGGTGACTAACTTACCCTTGAGGATGTTGAAAGCTTCTAAGCAATCTGCATTAAACTCAAAGCTTGTGTCTTTTTCTAACAACCTACTCATGGGTTTTGCAATTTTTGAGAAGTCCTTAATGAATCTCCTATAAAAGCCAGCATGGCCAAGGAAACTTCTCACTCCTTTTTCATTGGTTGGAGGTGGCAGAGTCTCAATAGTGGAGGTTTTTGCCTTGTCTACCTCCAAACCATGTGCAGACACCTTGTGCCCTAGAACTATCCCCTCGGTTACCATGAAATGGCATTTCTCCCAATTTAGGACTAGTTCCTTCTCCTCACATCTCTCTAAGACCACATCTAGATTTTTCAAGCACTTGTTGGTAGGAGGAACCAAACACCGAGAAGTCATCCATGAAGACCTCCATGATCTCCTCAACCAAACCCTGAAAAATAGCCATCATACACCTTTGGAAGGTGGCGGGGGCATTACAAAGCCCAAATGGCATTCTCCTAAATGCAAATGTGCCAAAAGGGCACGTAAAGGTGGTCTTTTCTTGGTCCTCGGGCTTAACCATGATCTGATTATACCCGGAATAGCCATCTAAAAAGCAGTAGTGACTATAGCCAGCTAACCTATCCAACATTTGGTCAATGAAAGGAAGAGGAAAATGATCCTTCCTTGTAGCCTTGTTTAGCTTTCTATAATCAACACACACTCTCCACCCCGTCACAGTGCGAGATGGGATCAATTCATTTTTCTCATTCTTAATCACGGTCATTGTCACGCCCCGGATTTCCAACCCGAGGAAACCGGTACGTGACTCCCCTTTTTACCCACACGGAGGGCAAAGGGGTTAGGATACAAACCATGAACCGAACATTTTAAACATTCACAACACATTCAAGAAAAATAAAGTCCATCAAGTAGTCCACAAACCAAATCAGTCTTTAATACAAAGTCTTCTTTTCAATCCATCCCCATTGGGGTTACATCGATTCCCATAATAAAATAACATAAACAATAAAATAAATAAGGTCTTCCACCTTGGGGTCCCACCTAACGCCCGTAGGTTCCTGTAAAGAAAACAACATGGTAGGAGGGGTGAGCAACCACGGCTCAGTAGGGATCATGTCTCCCCAACCCATCCCATGCACCTAATATCTACATGCCTTGTGTACAAGTCCGTGTCGTGATACAATCATTCCACCAGGATATAGTTACAGGCTATAACAAGCAAACACAATCATACATGGGCTGGTACATAAACACTCCCGGGCTTCCACGGCCACCGGGTTTCAAGAACAGTCCCGGGCTTCCACAACCACCGGGTTTCACAAAACAGTCTCGGGCTTCCACAGCCACCGGGTTTCACAAAAACAGTCCCGGGCTTCCACGGCCACCGGGTTCCACAAAACGTCCCGGGCTTCCACGGCCACCGGGTTCCACAAAACAGTCCCGGGCTTCCACGACCCACTGGGTTCCACAAAACAGTCCCGGGCTTCCACGGCCACCGGGTGTACAAGCAAACACGCAGACACATGGCCATACAGGCATAACATCAAACACTTAGTATGCTTAGTCACACAGGAATAACATCGAACACTTAGCATGCATATATTCACCAGCTCATAAACCCAGCCACACAGATATAATCTCACACATAATATGCACGACTTCACAGGCATAATTTCAAACACATAACATGCACGGCCTCACAGGCATTACCTCAAACACATAACATGCACGGCCTCACAGGCATTACCTCAAACACATAACGTGCACAGCCTCACAGGCATTATGTCAAACACTTGCAGGCATATATACATATATCCAAACAACGCCATTGAAGGCCAACATTCATATAGGAGATCACACCTATATGAATTTACATATAAATATTATGATAACAAGGACAATATCCAACGGGTACTTCACCACAGGGCCTAACCCCGGATCGGGTATAAGAAAACAGAATCCCTACCTTAAAGAAGATCCTCCTTGCTCCCGCGTTAGATGCCGTCCTCCCTACGCAAGATGCTTCGGCAAGAACCAACACTTCTCCCCCCCTTTCCCTCTCTCTAGCTCTCTCTCTCTCCACGACGGCCGCAATGGCTGAAAAACCCCTAACCCTAGAACAAGGAGTCTCCTCATCCTTATATAGGCCTCCCACTATCAAAACGACGTAGTTTTGATTAAGTGAAACCCAGGATCAAAACGACGTAGTTTTGATCACACAAGTTAGCACCTTTCCGCACCCATATAGGCCAAAATACTCGAATTTCAACATGGTCCTTTGGAGAAAGTTCCTTAGAATGTCAAAACCAAGGGAACCATGCAAAAATATGCCTGCACGCCAATTTGCACGTGAATTCCCCAATTCACGTGCAACTCCATATGCACTCCAAATGCTCTCAAACTTCACCCCTAGCCTCCTTGCATCATTTAGAAGACAACCACACTTGCACGTGAATTGGACCCATATCACGTGCACCTCACATACATGTCCATTTGGCCTGAAACTTCGTGGTAGATAGAGGACATCATTCTAAGCATCTTTCCTTTTGCACGTGAATTCATTGGAGTCCATTTACTAGGTCAAAATCTAGAAAAACTCTACTCAGGAGGCAAAACCGACTAACTCAAGGTACGGGTCCTTATAGTCATGCCCCCTTTCTTGGGCACAACATGCAATGGACTCACCCACTCACTATCAGAAATAGCATAAATTATACCCGCATTTTTCCATTTTAAAATTTCTTTTCTACCAACTTCTTTCATGGCAGGGTTTAATCTTCTTTCTCACTCAGCAGTGGGTTTAAAATCATCATTCATCAAAATCTTATGCATGCAAATCCCTGGACTAATACCCCTAATATCTTCAATGTTCCATCCTAGGGCCTTTTTGTGTTTCCTAAGGACTTCTAGCAATTGAGTACACTCCACATCATTCAAATTAGAAGCAACAATGACAGGGAATTGATTTGTAGAGTCTAGAAATTCGTACCTTAGGTGTCCAGGCAGCTCCTTCAGTTCTGGAGCTGGAGGCACGTCATCTTCTTTCTCCTCCTCGGTTTGCTCCAAAGAGTTTGTAGTTTGCTCATCTTCCTCAAGTGTCAAGTACATCTCTTCATCTTGTTGAGCTTCTATGAGTGAAGGGCTCCATTATTGGTGGTGGTTATTTCTTCTACCAAGTAGTCTTCCACCAATTCCTCAAGGTCTTCAACCCAAAGGCAATCCTCCTCCTTTTGACCTTGCAAAGCCTTCCCCATGTGGAAGACTAAGGTCTCCTCATTAATTCTCTCAGAGTTAGCTACCCTTGAGCAACATCAATCAATGCACAACCCGTTCGAGAAACGGTCTTCCAAGGAGTAGCTGAACTCCTCTATCTTCTTCCATCTCCAAAACTACAAAGTCCACCTGGAAATATGAAGGAACCCACTTTGACTAACACGTCTTCAATTATCCCTTCAGGCCTTCCAAGAGACCGGTCAACAAACCGCAATGATATGGAAGTGGGCTTCATGCCCTTAAGCCCAAGCCGCTTATACAAAGCGAAGGAGATCAAATTGATGCTAGCCCCTAAATCACATAGGGCCTTCTTGCGGTGCATTGCCAATCACACAAGGGAGATTAAAGCTGCCCGGATCTTTATGCTTGATGGGCAAACTCGTTGAACAACACTTGCTCACCTCGTTAGTGATCGCCACCATCTCATGATCCCCATATTTCCTCTTCTTTGTCACAAAATCTTTAATGTACTTTCTGTACCTAGGCATCTGCTCTAAGATTTCCACAAATGGAATATTAATTTCAAGCTTCTTGAACAAACTCAGAAAACGCTCATACTCTTCCTCAACCCTCTGGTTCCTCAGCCTCTGAGGAAATGGCATAGTAGGCCTGAGCTCTTGCCTCTGTTCGTCAGCTATTCTGTCTTGACTCAGCTACTTGTCCTTCTTTTCTTGCACTCTTTCTTCAGCTTTATCTGATTTTCCTTGGTCATCAGCTTCCAAGGGTCTGCTCTGTTCTTCCTGGAATTGCCTTCTTCTTAGGCTCTTCAGCTTCATTCGGTGTCTTCCCGCTCCTTAGAGTGATAGCCTTGCAACTCTCCTTGGGGTTCACCTCGGTGTCACTTGGAAAAGTATTGGTTGACACCCTTTGATTAGCATTCGTGCCATACTCACAAGTAACTTCTCCATATTCTTAATTGAAGATTCTATTGTGACTACCCTTTCCTCCAAATTATCCTCTCTTTTGGTTGGCTCATCCACATTCCGATATACCCTTCCTCTTTCTTGTTGAGGCCGAGGCAATTTTCGCCAAAATCCTGGAGGTGGGTGTAAATAATTATCCGTAGCATACGGATTCTCGCTTCATCCCGGGGGGCACATATTTGTCTTGAAATGAGGTATCTCCCCCTCGGTTCGAGTTCTCGAAATGGTTGAGATTGCTGCTGATTCTGGTTGTACCCTTGTTGTTGTTGAGGATAAAATTGCCGTTTCGGTACAAGCCCTTTCCTCCAACATAATTTGCTTCTTCAACTCTACTCCACCCGCTCAACTACTGGTAAAGCTTGTGATCCTTCAACTTTAAGAGCCAATACTTCCATGCCTTTCACTAAAGCTTGAATCGTGCTTGCACATCATTGGAAGAATTTTCAACTGAAGCTATCTTCTCCCTCGGCTTTGAAGTACGCACATTAGACCACTACCAATCAGCTAATGACAGCCTCTCCAAGAGCTCTGGCTGCTGCGTCAGGCTCTAGGTTCATCAAGCATCCTCCAGCAATTGCATTCACCTTGTCTTGTGAATGGGACTGAAGACCTGTGTAGAAAGATTCAATTTGAATCCACCTGGGGTCTTCCATGATCGGGGCATCTTCTCACTAAGTCTTTGAAACGCTCCCAAGCTTCATGAAGAGTCTCCATCTCATCTTGCCTGAATCCGCAAATCTCCCCTCCGAGCTGGATCACCTTAGAAGGAGGGAAGTACTTTGACATGAACTTGGTCTCGCATCTCCTCCCAAGTGTTGATTGAACCCTCTTGGCACATGTTGAACCAGCCAAGAGCTCTATCCCTTAAAGAGAAAGGGAAAAGCCTTAGCTTTATTGCCTCCTCCGACACATTGTTGATCTTGATGGTGTCGCACACCTGGTAGAACCTCATCAAATGCTGGTGCGGATCATCCACGGCTGTTCCTCCAAACGCGTTGTTGCTCACCATGTTGATCAATGCCTGCTTCAGCTCGAAACTATTTGCTTGAACTCTTGTTTGCCGAATCCCAGAATAATGGTCTGACATCATCGGTCTCGCATAGTCTAAGAAGGTTCTGGGCATAAACCTATTACCCTCTTCTTCTGGATATTGGCCATTGTAATTGCCCCCTCCTTGCGGTGCACCACCATCAGGTCTGAGATCTGCCATCAGATCGCCTACGGATTGCTCCAAGCCTTGCAATGCTTCTTGACCTCACGTCTTTGTTTCCCTAGCTGCTCTACGACGAGCTATGAACAACCTTTCAGGTTCCCGAGTAAATTGTATATCCTCCTCTCTTTGCATGCACAACTAGGAATCCTTGATGTATGTTCCTGTAAAACAACAAGAACACACCCAGCAGCTCCGAACAATGCAGAATAAACAAATAAAGAACACAAAATAACAGAAAATAAAGACAAAATAAAACACCAAGATTAGAATTCAAACAATTTCACTCAATGTTGATTTTAAAAACTAGTTAACCGTTGAATCCCCGGCAACGGCGCCAATTTGACAGACAAGATTTTTAGCCTCTCTAAAAGAGCTAGCTAATGTCGTTAAATCTCTCTTCAAGATAATAAATTCCCTAAGTTTGCACTAAAAGAATAGCAGCAAGCAAGGGGTCGAACCCACAGGGATTAGCCTAGTTCTCTAGTTCTCAAATCAAAGCACCCAATTACTCTTGTTCTATAAAATGTCTTGGCAAAAAGTTTTCTTTTTTAAACTAAAGATCTAATTTTTATTTGGTTTTCTGAATAAACAAAGAAAGTAAACTGATTTTAAGATTAAGATTCAAGGATTAAAAGCATCTAGGGTCACAATTTAACCTCCCTATGTTATCTCTCCTGGTTCATGGTATTAGGGTTGTCTCGATTGAAAACATGTTAAACATAAGCCAAGGACAACAAATGGTCATTGAGGTCCTTTTAAGAGTTGTATGCCAGAATGGTCATCTAAACACACAAACATGCAAAGCCAATAAATCATACTTGCAAAAGGATAATGATCACACCAATTACAAATAAGTTATGAATCTCAATCCGCCCTGACTAGGGCTAAGAATACCAAGGTGTACATCCAAAGATAGAATTAAGAACAGATTCATAAAACATGCAAAACTCAATCATCCAAACCCAATATTCATAAACACAAACAAAGCAACAAGGGGGCTACATTGCTCCCCTAGATTAAAAGACTACTCACGCATGATTACAAGCAAAACCATAGCAGAAAAGCTCAACATCTTCTTCTTGATCACGCGCACAGCAAAGCTTCAAATCCAGGCTCCAAAATCCGCGACGGCTGCTGCGACGGCAGCGACGGCTGCTCTCCTAGGTCAAGGAGCACCTCCAAGTCGTGGAGCCTCTCTCTCTCTCTAAAAACGTGTAGGGGGGTTAGGCATGGCTAGCAAGGGCGTGGAGGCTTGTATTTATAGAGTTTGGATGGGCTTTGAGGTGTGTAACCTAGCCCATCTATCAAAATGACGTAGTTTTGATAAGTAACACTCGAAACTTTAAAATCTCTATCTTCCATCCACAATTTGGACTTGGGCCTTCAGGAACAAATGATCAGCATAGAAAAACGATAGGATCGGTCCAAAAATATCTCTGCACGCCAATTTGCACGTGATATGGTGAATTCACGTGCACCTCCAAATCAGCTCAAACTTCTCCCCAAGCTTCCTTGCATCCTGTAGAGGCCTGAGAGGCAAAAATAGGCTTGCACGTGAAATGGGTGAATTCACGTGCAGCTCCAAATGCTCTGAAATTTCTGTGGTAGGTAGAGGACATCATTCTAAGAAACTTTTGTTCTTGCACGCTAATTGTTTGAGGCCATCTACTATGTCAAAAGTGAGGTCCAAAATCTGCCAAAACAACTTAAAAACGCATGTATTTGCAACTAGCATCTTCCTAGGGGTTAGAGCAAATATATATGATATATAAAGCAATAAGGCTCTAATCATGCTCTTAAACATCCTAAATAAACAATAGAATAACGGCATAAAATGCACGTTATCACACTATCTCCGTGGTCTATCGAACCATATCGGGACCGAGAACCGTTGTCTCTCTCCGTCTGTGCCCAACACAAAGGTGACCTACAAGGCCGCCCATACAATGCCTCATACGGAGTCATCCCAATCGTGGCCTGATAACTGTTGTTGTAAGAGAACTCCACCAAAGGAAGGTGAGTCTCCCAACAACCTCCAAAATTTAGGACACAGGCACGCAACATATCCTCGAGCGTCTGAATCGTCCGCTTCGACTGACCATCCGTCTGCGGATGAAAAGCTATATTGAGGTTCATCCTGGTACCTAAAGCTCACTGCAACTGTCTCCAAAACTGAGAGGTGAACCTAGCATCCCAATCAGATACAATAGACAATGGGACTCCATGCTACCGCACAATCGCATCAAGATACCTCTGTCCCAAAGTCCTCACTGAGTCTGTCTCCCAAATCGGAATAAAATTCGCCGATTTGGTTAATTGGTCCACAATAACCCATATGGTGTCGTGTCCCCTGGAACGAGGAAGTCCAGTGACAAAATCCATGGTCACGTGGTCCCATTTCCACTTTGGCACTGGCAATGACTGCAACTCACCAACTGATCTCAGGTGCTCTGCCTTGACTTGCTGACAGGTCAAACACCTCCTCACAAAATCAGCAACAACCTTCTTCAGGCCTGGCCACCAAAACTGCCTCCTCACGGCATGGTACATCTTGGTCCCACCAGGATGTACAGCTAACCTCGACTGGTGAAATTCCCGAAGAACCTCCTCCTGAAGAGAAGTCGGAACTATCGGTCTACCCCTATACCGTAGTACATGCTCGCATCGCCAGTCTAATCGAAGGTGCATGCCAGTCTGAATCCTGTCCCGGATGACCTCACAATCAATGTCCCCCAGCTGATCCTTTATGATCCTACGGTGTAACTCAGGGACTACGACAACAACACAGAAGATCCCTCGCCCCTCGCTGGTCACCATCTGCAACCTCAACGCTGCCAATTGGCCCATCATCTCTCATTCCTTAATGGCACAATGGGCCATCACGTCCCTACTCTTCCTACTCAGAGCATCTGCCACCACATTACCCTTCCCAGGGGTGTATAGCATATCAAACTGAAACTGCTGCAAGTACTCCACCCACCACCTCTGCCTAAGGTTCAGGTCTCGCTGAGAGAAGATATATATTGTAAGCTCTTGTGGTCTGTATATACCACAAATTTCTCCCCCAAGGAGATAATCTGCCACTCTTTAGAGCAAACATCACTGCAGCCAAGTCCAAATCATGCGTGGGATAGTTCTGCTCATGTGGTCTCAACTGCCTAGATCCATAAGCAATCACCTACCGAGTCTGCATCAACACATAACCAAGCCCCACCCTAGAGGCATTACAATACACCTCGAAAGGTATACCCTCCTGTGGGAGAATCAAGATAGGTGCTGAGGTCAATCGTGCCTTCAGCTCCATGAAAGCACTCTCACACGCATCAGACCAAACGAAAGGAACTCCCTTCCTGGTCAAGTTCGTCATAGGAGCCGCCAACCTGGAAAAATCCTCCACGAACCTCCGATAATAGCCTACCAAACCAATCAAGCTACGAATCTCAAACACATTCGTGGGCCTCTTCCATGACATAACTACCTCGATCTTCTCGGGATCCACTGTGATACCCTCCGGAGATACCACATGCCCCAAGAAGTGTACTGTTGCAACCAGGAAGTCACATTTCGTGAACTTCGCGTACAACCGATGCTCTCGCAAGGTCTGCAACACAACCTGCAAATGCTCCTCATGCTCCCTCTTGGTCGCTGAATAAACCAAAATATCATCGATGAACACCACAACGAACATATCTAAATATGGAGCAAATACCTGGTTCATCAATCCCATAAACACTACTGGAGCATTCGTGAGCCCAAACGGCATCACAAGCCACTCATAATGCCCATAACGACAACTGAACGCGGTCTTAGGGATATCTGCCTCCCTAACCCTCAACTGATGGTATCCATATCTCAAGTCTATCTTGCAAAACCATCTCGCACCTCGAAACTGATCGAACAGGTCATCGATCCTCGGCAATGGATACCTGTTCTTCACAGTCACCTGGTTCAGCTTCCGGTAGTCTATACACAGCCGAAGTGAACCATCCGCCTTCTTGGCGAACAACACTGGAGCGCCCCACGGTGAGTTACTCCGCCTGATAAAGCCTCATGCTAGAAGATCATCTATCTGCCTCTTGGGCTCTCTAAGCTCAGTTGGCGCCATCCGGTAGGCCGCCAACCTAATAGGTGTTGTCCCTAACAACAACTCGATCGAAAACTCTACCTCCCTCACGGGTGGCAAACTGACCAAGTCCTCGGGAAACACATCCGGGAACTCATCTACAATGGGTGGCAAAATAGCCTTCCCCTCTCTCCTCCTGTCAACCAACGTCAAGCTGGCTAACTGGTGGGTCACATCACCCCACTCAAGCCTCAAAGGTCCCACCCTGCATGCCTCCTCAGTCCACTCACCCACAAAGACACCTCGCGTGCCCTCTGGAGTAAGGAACGTCATGCGCCGTCGAAAACAATCAATCTTGGCCTCCACATAGACCAACCAATCCATACCTAGGATAATATCAAAATCATCTAACTCCATGATATACAAATCACAAAACAGGTTAACACCCCCAAGTGTTACCTGACAAGCACAACAGATACTCTCAAGTATCACAATTCCACCCAAAGGTGAAGCAACCATCAGAACCTGACTCACTGTCTCCTGGTCTAACTCCAATCCAACCACCGTAGCATACAAAATAAAAGAATGGGTAGCACCAGTATCAATCAAAACTGAACAGATAGTATGAGAAATGATAATAGTACTTGTCACCACTGAATGTCCTTCTCTTGCCTCGTCCACTGGTGGAACCTCTGCCTCTCTGCCGGTAAGGGCAAAAGTCCTCCCTCGTGGCCCACTGCCACTAGCCTGGCCCATTGGGGCCTTGCCCCGCTGATCAACATGACCCTGTGCCTCCCGTTGCGGCTGCTGCACCGCAGGTCGTGTCTGCGTGCTCTGTGCCGGTGGAACCGACCTCTGAGACGGAGCCCCACTCCTCTGTCCCTACTCTCTCGAACGAGGGCCTACACTGCTAGTCGAGCTAAGGGTAACACATTCCCTAGCTCCATGTCCCACCTTCTCACATCGAAAGCATGTCATCTTTTTCCTCGGACAGTCTCTCGACAAATGTCCTGGTCAAACCACAACTCCAACAAGTACCTGGCCTCCTGTTGGCTGAACTCTCCCGAGGTCCCACTACCTGGCTGGAAACCCTCTGCACCTGCCTCCTCTCAAGCTGAACTGCACTGCTCTCCCCACTTTGCCTCTTCTTGCCCGAACTTGCCGAACCGCCAGGCCTCTGGGCTCTCGCCTGGTCCTGACCTCGCTCAATAATGAGTGTCTTGTCGACCGCCTCCCTGTAGCTAGTCAACTACATCAATTCTAGCTGTTTCTTCAAAGATGGCCTCAAGCCCTGAATAAAATCCTGCGTCTTATGGGCTTCCTTTTCCCAAGCCTCAAGAGCAAACCGCCCTAAATCTGTGAAGGTTTGCACATACTCACCCACAGTTTGGCTACCCCGCTGAAGCTCATAATACTCTCTCCGTTGGGCATACTGTACCGAGCTGGGAAAATACTCCCCAAAGAAGCGCTCAACAAACTCTCTCCAACTCATCTGACTGCCATGGACAGCTCTCGTGGATTCCCACCACCTGCGTGGGATACCCAATAGATAGTGCGTCGCCACTCGCACCCGCTCCTCATCTGGCACCCCAATCATCTCAAAGATGTCCTCCGTCCATCTAATCCAATCCTCGGCTGCCTTTGGCCGCGAACCATCCTCAAAAGTCCTGGGTGCATGTTTCAAAAACTGTGCAGCCCAATCCACTCCTCGTCGTGCTGGCTCTATCACAACCTCCTGCTGGTGCACATCCTGCACCACCCTTGCCTCCTGCTGCTGAGGCTGTGGTGGCGGCTGCGGCTGTTGTTGCCTCTTTAGCTCATCCACCTCTCTATCCATATCCCTCATTGAGCCCTGCTTACCCTACATGGCTTCCTGCAATTCAATCAATGCCTGAGCCAAATCAGGTCCCACAACGGGAGCCGACGATCTCTCGCTGCGGGCTTTATTGCCCCTGGTGCCCCGACTCTATCGTGGGCTCCTCTGTCGGGCCCTGGCCTCGGATAACTCTCCTCGGTGGTGCCATCACACTGGCCACAACAACAAACAACAAATGATCAACACTAGCACTGCTAGCACAAATAACCATCAAAGGCACAAATCAACTCGTAGGTTCTCACCACACGACCCATAGGTCTACAACCATGCATATAGCATCGTGTCCCCCTCAGGGTACACCACACAGCCCGTAGATCCTCAACTATGCATATAGCATCGTGTGCCCCTCAAGGTACACCACACGACCCGTAGGTCCTCAACCATGCATATAGCATCGTGTCACCCCTTAGGGCACACAAAATGAAGTCCTGAATCTCACGGCCACGTGCCATTTAGGCACCAAATGCAATCACATCACACACAAAGACAATCTAGTGCCCTATATGCACACAATCATACCACTAGGAAAGCATCCATATATGCTCCTAAGATGATCTAACTGACACCAACATAACCAAGAATACATGTAAGGACTGCGTTGATCAGGCGCCCTCCCTACAGTTTTCCAAGTCACATGGAATCAATTAACCACCCCTCACTAACCTAGGTCCGCTAGACCATGCTCTGATACCAACTTGTCACACCCCCAAATTCCAGGGAACCCGGAACCAGGAACATGACTTCCCCTTGCCCGCACCCGAAAGGTCAAGGGGTTGGTGACTAGCACCAATAGAGACTACACCACGGGTGGTGTCTCAAATATGCAACCCTGTACAGTCATACATCAAGGGTAATCCTGTACTTTCCCATACATCATCATGCATACAATAAGTCAAACAGTCATACATATATCTGACCCGCATAAATTATGTCTGAAGGTTTTGCAGCAAGTGCACTGGTCAAGTAATAAAATGGAGTATTAAGACTCCGGTTGTCTAACCCATAGGGAGCTAGCTAATCTTGTTAAGCAACAAGCACTAAGCTAACAAGTTGTTTTTATGTCTGGACAATTGATTTTTGTTGGACAAATAATGTGAACAAAAGGTGATTAAATCAGAAAGTTGGCAAGCTATTGGTATAGAAATTTCAGTGATTAAGGATCTAGGGTCACAATGTTTACCACCCAATCGATTGTAATAGTCTGGTTATGGCTCTTGTTCTTGATTTATGTTCTAGTTCACGTTCATGTTGATTATCTCCTACCTATCTTACATTTGGTCCATGCTAAGATTGATTTAAGGCTTTTGTCCCATTTGGTCCATGTGAATAAAAGTGATCAAGGTAGATAAACAATCTAATACTTGCAGACTTGGTCCATCATGCAATATTAAATCTAATTCACTAGTGTTCCACCCTAGACAAGGGCTAAGATTACCTAATTATGCATAAACTAGGCATTTCCATTCAAGCAAGTGAATTAAACAAGAACTGAATTCTATTTTATTGAACAACCATAACCAAACTGACTACAATTTATTGGGGGCTACATTGCTCCCATAGACTAACAAGACTACTCCATAATCATGACAAAAACAATAACAATTACAGGAAAGAACATGATTACAGTACCAGGACAATAAAGGAAGACCCCAAGATGAACTAGGACTCCAGCCTCCAAAGACTCTGGCGTCTGCTGCCCAAACTCACTCCTTGCCAAGGACAATCCGATTTTTTAGCAATGGCTATAGCTCTTTTCAGAACTCAGATCAGATTCTCCCACTCAAGATGATTTACAATGCCTCCAAAAACCCCTATTTATAGGTTTTAGTGGGCCAAATTAGGGTTACAAAAGGTGTGCCCTAATTATAAATGTGGTCGCAGCCAAAACGACGTCGTTTTGGTTAGTGACACTAATCGACGTTCTAGGCGAAATAAAACTCAAACTACACCAAATTTGACTCCAGTCTTTAGAGGAAAATGATTAAAACAACAAAATACATCAATTGGAGCGCAAAAATGCTTGCACGTGAGAAGACCCTTTTCACGTGCAGCTCCAATTTGACTCAAATTTGCTCCAAAGCTTCCTCTTGAGTTGTAGAAGGCATCCATGCAATAAAATCCTTGCACGTGAGAATGCACGTGAGAAGGCTTTTCACGTGCACCTTGATTTTACCTTCATTTTGCTTCCATCTTCTTCCTATAGCTTCCTTGTGAGTTGATGGAGTGATCTAGCCAAAGTGTGTGGGAAAAGGTTGCTCCAAAACCTGCCAAAAACACTCAAAAAGTACCACTATACACCAAACAGGGTCTTCCTAGGGGTTAGAGCAAATATGTCAAAAATAACATGCAAATAGGTACAAAACATACGCTAAAACACCCTATATAAGGCATAGGATAACGGCATAATTGTACGTTATCAAATTCCCCCATACTTGAACCTTTGCTTGTCCTCAAGCAAAAAGAAATAAACACAAAGTCAAACGGAAAAGAATGAATAAACTAACAAACAAGAGAGGCATGGTTTCCCAAGGCATACAATTCTATCATGATGAAGTAGACATTCCAATAGCTAAAAATGAATCATAAGTTAATCAAAACATGCCCTTACTATTAAGTCCAACAACCATGTAATATCGTTACAAACGGTTCCAGATAGAAGCAAACATGCCAGGATAAAATGAACTTAGCTCCCCCTGAAAGTCCTCACGAAGGTTAGAGCAGCCTCACTCAAATATAACTTTCTTTTTTTCTCCTCTCAGGCCCTACTATCAATGCCTAACAACTAAGGGTTTACTCTTACACCCACTACTAGCTATTGATTAAGTTTTTGCCAAGTAACCATGAGAGATCCCCATTGTGCTCGTCAAAGGAAACACACATGCTATTCTACTTACCGATAAACACCGGGAGCTAAAGATTTAAGCTCACATTTGTGACACAAATTGCACAACAAAAAAAACGCTTAACCATTATGGCCGCAACATGAAAACAAAAAAACACATATAAACGGTAAGCCATTGTGGCTTTTATTCGGGCAAACACTTTTTTTTGTTTCTTTTTTCTTTTTTTTTCACACTTATTTTTAGTAATAACCTTACAAGGTTGCATTTTATGCTCTCCCTTGATGGATTATTCACTCGCTATTGTCCTCATGCAAGCCCCTTTTTTTAAACAATAACGGAGCGGAAATACTTGGAATCACTAACATCATACACCAAACACTAAACACAAACAGTACTTCTTATGCCTAAGTAACTCCAACTATTAAATAGCTAGTAATGAATATTAAGAGCGAATTGGTAACCCAATAACCCATAAAATACACTCAAAGGCAAGATAATGGTGCTCTCAAAAAGTATATGCCTATTTCGCACTCAACTTCAGGGTATACAAAGTTCATCCTAACATAACATGCTCAACTTACTATTCAAACGTCGGCTCCAAAATCATGGTGATATCATTCAAAAAAGTAAAGACATGCTCAACTAACTTATAACACACCTTAACAAGTGAAACATCTTTATCACAACAAGATACTAAGGTGGTCAGGATATTCAACCAGAATTGTCATACCTTGGTAGCCATTGCACCTCACAGGCAAAACAAACATTCACGGTAAAAACATAAAATAAAAGTAACGCATGTAGGCAAACAAACAAACAACCGGTTCAAGGGAAATCCCCCCCCCCATACTTAAACGAAGCGATGTCCGAGAGCATGGAAAAAGTAAAAGGAAAAGGAGCGTTACCGGTTGGTGGGTACGCTATAGTAGAAGATAACATGGGCCACCATTCTTCTAAGACGTGCGACAAAGTCGCCCGAGGTTTCTCCTGTGAGCGCCCAAGTATCCTTATGTTGCAATAGAGCTATCAAATAATAGCAGACAAAAATCCCACAACCGAATTGATCAGGTTGTTGGGGAAGCTCCATTTCATTGAAGTGCACCGGAGGAAACTTGGATGTCAACAGACCCTTCTTTTTCGAGTGCGTTTTTTGATTTTTTTTCAAGAAACCATGGACAAGCTTCTTCTTTCGTGTGGAAAACCCATGGGCTTGGCTCGGGTCATAAAGGATGGCATGGCCCTGATCAGGTCCAACCGCAAGAGTACAAAGTGTCGATCAAGGAGGACCGGTATAAGAACCTCGTGGACCTGGTGCCAAGAGCGATGTCCTTCTGCAGCTCCATTCATCCGCCGGCGGAAGATATGTTCCTCTAACGGTTGCTCATAAATCTCACACGGCATGATAGAAGTGTCTTGAGCCATAGGGTAGTCGTTGGGCTCGGCTTCCACCACGTGTCGCATCGTACGGCAGAATAAGTCAACATCATCGGAAGATAAGTACTCATCGGCTAGGATACGCTGCAAATAAGATGACGTGAAGACTTCGAATCACGTGTAAAACGTGCTTGCAAGGTGTCTCCATAAGTAAAGCTGCTAAGCTTTGTGGCATCAGCAGTGGAGAGGGCCGGATGAAGATGAATATAGATGGGCTCCCCTAGGTCATCTTCCCGGGGAGCCTCGGATGATGCGCCAGACCACCATTTCAACGGCCGGATTAAGGGAACTAGGGCCTGTGAAGAGCTGGGCCCTGCTGGTGGTGGGAAATAAACCGGAACTGCTGGAGGGAAGGGTGACGCGGTGTAGGGCTCCGCCTCTTGCGGATACTGTGGATACTCCGGTGTCTCTTCGCTATGTGCAGCGTGCTGCAGTACCGGAGGTGATGGTGCGTCAAATGGATCCTCCATAGGAGGTGTAGGAGTTTTCTTCTTCTTCTTCCCCAGGGCTTTCCAGATCTTACCGAGAAGCCCTTTGACTTCCTTCTGCTCCTTGAGGATGAGAGTTTGATTTTTCTTCGAAGCCCGATCTCCTGAACGGTTTCCCTTGTGCCTCTTGTAGTTGAGCAGTTTGCTTCCGTAAGTCTTCATAAGAAGCAGCAGGAGTTGGCTCTGGGGCTTCCCATGGTCGGGCAGATAGACGAGACGTTGCTTGTTGATCTTGAGTGATGTACTCGAGCAGCTCATCCAGCTGAAGTCTTGTGATGTGGCCATTAGTGAAAGCCCAGTTAAGAACGTCAACTTCACTGATAACTTGGCCACTGATGCCTTGGAACTCAGCCCTATTTATAGTGATTCGCCACAAGGGGAAAAGACGAAAATAACCCTCTTAAAGTGCTCCATCATTTTCACGTGCAGACCAAAGAAAACTCTAGAAGATGCCAGTTAGTGCCCACCGAAATTTCAGGCCGATTGGCCAAAGGTAGGTGTGCACATGAAAAGCGTGTTTTCACGATCAAAGCTTGGATGACTCTAGACACCGTCACTGCCGTCCACCAAAATTTTAGATCGAAAAGACGCATCTATCCCCTGTGCACGTGAAAAGTCTTTTCACGGGCAGGTCTCGAAGGGTCTAGAAGATGCCGGTTGCCTCGTGCAAAATTTCAGATCGATTGGACCATTCTACCCTTGTGCACGCGAAAAGCCTTTTCACGGGCAGGGCCTTTTTTGTCCAAATTTCACCTGTAGGTCACGGATGAACTGTAGATTCATTATAGGTGTGAACGTGACATACTGGTTCTCACGGGCAAGCTGGTTGACACCCTAAATGAAGCCCAATGTTGTTGAAATTTGACAGGCTAGTAGCCCATCTCCCAAGGACAAAAATGTGTCAGTTAGTGGGCCCAAAATACCATCATATAATCCATAACTTCATCTCCTTGGTTTGGCAATAGATTGGAGTGGGCCCCTCCGATTTAATTCAACCGAGCTTGGATGTGGGCCTGAGAAAATTTAGTTGAAGTTCGATACACAGGCCCAAGTAAGCCCAAGCATAAAGAAGCTCCATCAAGGAATTTGGGCCTAGGCCCTGGTTCAAATGCTGCCAATAAAAGTTAAAACAAAACAGATATGCACTCCCTATAGACTATGGGTTAAAGCACACAATAACAATATCCCAATAAAATAAAATAAAATAAAAAGGAAGAGAAATCACCATGGGTTGCCTCCCATGAAGCGCTGAGTTTAGGTCTTTAGCTTGACCGTCCCCGCTGTCAAGTGGTGCTCAGAGTGAAATGATCAACCTCCTTAACATGGCCCTGCATGTAGTATGGCTTCACACGCTGACCATTTACTTTGAAAATTTGTCCAGAGGTTGATTGGAGTTCAACACTGCTATATGGAAAAACCTTGTAACAGTGAAAGGCCCCATCCATTTAGATCGCAGCTTCCCAGGGAAGAGTTTAAGTCTGGAATTAAAGAGCAGCACCTTCTGCCCTAGTTCAACAGTAGAGGGGCTGATCTTCTTATCATGTTTGAGCTTAGACCTCTCCTTGTACAGCTTCGCACTCTCATAGGCATTGAAGCGAAATTCCTCCAACTCATTTAGTTGGTGCAATCGTAGTTCAGCAGCAACATTGGGATCCATATTAAGCTTTTTAACGGCCCAAAAGGCCTTGTGTTCCAATTCAACAGGCAAGTGGCAGGCCTTTCCGTACAGTAGACGATAAGGAGACATTCCAATGGGTGTTTTGAATGCTGTGCGATAAGCCCACAACGCCTCATCGAGTTTTAGAGCCCAATCTTTTCGGTTGCCTCCCACTGTCTTTTCCAAAATGTGCTTGATCTCACAGTTGGAAACTTCAGCTTGACTGTTTGCTTGTGGATGATAGGCTAAGGTGCGCCTATGTTGAACTCCATATTTGTTTAAGAGCTTGTCGAAAAGTTTATTGCAGAAGTGACTCCCTTCATCACTGATAATTGCTCTCGGTGTTCCAAACCGGCTGAATATGTTGCGACGAAGGAACTTGGTAACCACTTGAGCATCATTCTTCCTAGTGGGTATAGCTTCAACCCACTTTGAGAGGTAGTCAACAGCCAGAAGGATGTAAGAAAATCCATCTGATGGTGGGAAAGGTCCCATGAAATCGATTCCCCATATGTCAAAAAGTTCGACTGGCATAATGCCGGTTTGGGGCATCTCTTGCTTCCTTGTAATCCCTCCTGTTCGTTGACACTGATCACATGACTTAACAAAGGTGTATGTGTCTGTGAACATAGTTGGCCAGTAAAACCCGCTTTGTAGGATCTTTGCCACCGTTCTCTGCACTCCTAAATGGCCAACATAGTCGGATGAATGACAATGCTGAGAATGCTGTCCACTTCCTCTTCGGCACACATTTTTCGATGATCCGATCAGCACATTGCCTGTATAGAACAGGCTCATCCCAAATGTATCTTCTCGCATTAAAGAGGAACCTCTTCTTTTCCTGATAAGTAAACTCGGTAGGTACATAGTCACATGCATGGTAGTTCACAATATCAGCAAACCATGGAGTCTTTGCGTCGGCTACAAAGAGCTGCTCATCGGGGAAAGTGTCGAAATAGTAGCACCTTGAGTACTACCTTCCCTTAGCTCCAGCCTTGACAAATGGTCTGCCACAAGTGTTGGAAGTCCCCTTCAAGTCTTTAATCTCCAGATCAAACTCTTGGAGCAACAAAACCCATCTGAGCAACCTGGGTTTCGCATCCTTCTTGCTGAACAAGTATCGCAAGGCAGCGTGGTCGGTATAGACAATGACCTTAGTGCCCAAAAGATATGACCGAAACTTATCACACGCAAATACCACAGCAAGTAACTCTTTCTCGTAGTGGTGTAATTGAGCTGGGCCTCATTGAGTGTGTGACGGCATAATAGATTGCCCTGAAAACTTTGTCCCGTTTCTGCCCAAGCACCGCTCCGATCGCAAAGTCACTCGCATCACACATCGGCTCAAAGTGTTGCGACCATTCTGGAGCTACTATCACCGGTCCTGAACCGAGCTTCTCTTTCAGGATGTAAAGGCCTGAAGGCAGTCTTCCGAAAATATGAAAGGAACATCCTTCTCTAAAAGCATGCTTAGGGGCTTGGCAATTTTTGAGAAATCTTTGATGAACCGCCGATAAAACCCTGCATGACCCAGAAAGCTCCGGATGCCTTTCACATTAGTGGGAGGAGGTAGACTCTCAATGGTGGAGATCTTTGCTCTATCTACTTCCAACCCAGTGCGGACACTCTATGCCCAAGGATGACTCCTTCCTTGACCATGAAGTGACACTTCTCCCAGTTCAAGACCACGTCCTTTTCCTTGCATCGGACTAACACGGTTTCCGGATTTCGAGCGAGATGGAAAAAGATGAACCAAATACCGAGAAGTCATCCATAAAGACTTCCATAATGTCCTCCACTAACCCTTGAAAAATGGCCATCATACACCTCTGGAAGGTAGCAAGGTGCGTTGCAGAGACCAAATGGCATACGCCGGAAAGCATACGTGCCAAAAGGACGCGTGAATATAGTCTTCTCTTGATCCTCCAGGGCAACCGCTATCTGGTTGTATCCAGGAATAACCGTCCAGGAAAGCAATAATACGGGTAGCCAACTAACCGATCTAGCATTTGATCAATGAAAGGTAACGGAAAGTGGTCCTTACGCATGGCTTTATTCAGCTTGCGGTAATCAATGCACACGCGCCACCCGGTCACCGTGCGGGACGGAATAAGCTCGTTCTTCTCATTGCGTATCACCGTCATGCCGCCTTTCTTGGGAACCACTTATCTTGGACTAACCCAGGAGCTATCTGAAATGGCATATATGATTCCCGCTTTCCTCCACTTAGAATCTCCTTGCCAACGACTTCCTTCATTGCAGGATTGAGCCTGCGTTGGCGCTCTACAAGTAGGAGTATAAGACTCCTCCATCAATATCTTGTGCATGCGACCGCTGGACTTATACCTTTTATATCATCCAGAGACCACCCCAGGGCCTGCTTATGCTCTCGTAAGACTTCTAGTAGCTGTCCTGGTTTCCTCTCTCGTTAGGACGCAGCTACTATCACAGGGTAACGCCCTTGTGTATCCAAAAACTCGTACCTCGGATGTTCGGGAGTTGCTTGAACCTGGCAAGGGGTCCGTGATTGCCGAGGAGTCGATTGAGGAAGGCTGCTTCTCGGTTCGTTCTTTCAAGACTTCATAAGTCTCTTCCGGTTCCACCTCCTCAAAATCCCTCGTTGCAATTCTGTTCCAAGCTTTCAGTGATCAAGCTCTCTTCGAAGTAGCTGTCCACGAATTCAGCAATCTGATCAATCCAATAATAGCTGGAATGATCATTTGCCTTGCGCATCGAACGCTCCATGTTGAACACTACTGCATCTTCATCCACACGCAGCGTCAACTCCCCTGAGTTTACATCGATCAAGGCCCTTCCAGTACTCAGGAATGGCCTTCCAAGAATCAATTGGACTCCTTTATCTTCTTCCATTTCCAATACAACAAAATCCACTGGGAAGATAAAGCGATCCACCTTGATTAAAACATCTTCAATAATGCCCGCCGGCTTTCCTATTGATCGATCAGCAAATTGTAAAGATATGGAAGTGGGCTTTATTCCAGTCAAGCCCAGTCGCCGATAGATGGACATTGGCATCAGATTTATACTCGCCCCTAAGTCACATAGGGCTTGCTCCAATTGCGAGGTGCCAATGGTATAGGTCAGCGTGAAACTACCCGGATCTTTAAGCTTGGGCGGTAGCTTGTGCTGCACCACTGCACTAACATCATTTGTGAGAGCCACTATCTCACAATCAGTGTAGCTTCTCCTCTTGGACAGTAGATCCTTTAAAAATTTGACATATCCAAGCATCTGTTCCAAGGCTTCTATGAATGGGATGTTCACCTCCAGCTTTTTGAATACATCTAAGAATTTCTGGAACTGAGCATCTAATTTCTGTTTCCTCAGCCTTTGAGGATACGGCATAGGAGGTTTATATGGAGCGGGAGTGCTAACTTCAGGCTGACGGATTGTCGGTTGACTACTCCCCACCTTTTCCTTCTGGTTCTTACGTTGCTCAGCATCTCCTTCTTTAGCTTCCTCCTGGGTGTCTTGTTCGACTCCTCCTTGGTTGGCTCGATTTTCTTCTCTCTAGCTGGTAGTTCTTTCCCACTTCGAAGCATTATGGCTTTGCATTGCTCCCTTGGGTTGACCTCCGTATTGCTAGGAAAAGTGTTTGATGAAGATGGCCTAACTTCATTTGCTAGCCGGCCAATCTGTCGCTTCTATATTCTTCATGGCAGCCCCAAGATCCTGGGGGAAGTGGTAAGGGACTCAATCCTCGTATCCCCCTTACTCATTCTGTCAGTTGCTTGCTTAGCAAATTGATAAAAGAAGTTCTGCATCTCTTCATCCTTTGCCTTCTCTTTGTCTTCCTCCTTCTGTTGAGGCATCTTCTGGAACCCAGGAGGAAGTGGTGGCTGAGAATGTTCTCCATACTGTGGTGCTCCAGTAGCAGAGACCTTATTCTGCCTTGGCCATAAGTAAGGCTATTGTTGAAATTGGTGAGGTCCTCCTTGATTCCTGGAAGTTGTTGGGCCGAGGAGGATTCATGCACTGGTTTGGATTCCGAAATTGTCGCTGAAATCCTCCACCTCGATTCCCAACATATTGGGCTTCTTCAGACAATTGGGCAGCACGGCGTCTTCAAGAATCGCCTTGGGTTGTTCAGTTCTGCCCTCCATGCGAACAGCCATCACGGATATTTGCTCTGTCAGTAACTCCATCTTCCTTGTCAACTCATCGAACTGAGTTGAATTTGAGGAATTTGATACCACAGCCACCGGCTCAGCTCTAGGGCGTCTGTCATTCGACCATTGGCAGTTGGACAACGCCATTCTCTCTATGAGCTCTCTCGCTGCGAAGGATCCATCATCATGAATGCTCCTCCAGCGGCCGCATCTATCATGCTCCTTGTATTTGCATGCGGACTGCGTAAAAAGATTCGACTTGTAACCATTCCTGGCCTGCCATGATTAGGACACCTCCTAACCAAGTCTTTGAATCGCTCCCAGGCCTCGTATAGCGACTCATCACCGTGCTGGGTGAGTTGATTTATTTGGCTCCTTAAATGAATAACTCTTGTTGGTGGAAAGTACTTAGAGAGAAACTTCTCCACCATTTGGTCCCATGTGTGTATTGCGCAAGCGGTAGGGATTGGAACCAACCAAGAGCTCGGTCCTTCAGGGAAAATGGGAAGAGTCGCAGCTTAATGGCGTCATCCGAGACTCCATTAATTTTGATGGTGTCGCAAATTTGCAAGAATCGCGCTAGATGGTTGTGTGGATCATTTAGTGCCGAGCCTCGGAATGCATCTTGCCCAACCATTTGCAGTAGGCGCAGGCTTCACTCGAAGTTGTTTGCTTGGACCGGCACCCTTCTAATGCCCGAATACTCATCCGATAAGACAGGTCTAGCATAATCCATGAAGGTCCTCGGCTGATAACCGCCTTGGCCGTTGTGTCCCTGATCTTCCCTTGCTCTGTTTTCAGCCATGATTTCTTCGCACAAGGTATGTAAACCTTCCAACTCTTGTTCACCGCAACTAATACCCTTCGAGCCCTTCGTTGCTCTCGCAACGTTTGTTCGATTTCGGGATCGTATGGTAATAACTCACCCCTGGTGTGACGCATACACGAAGAATTTTCTCAAACACCTAGGGTGCACTCCGACACGTAGCAAAAACAAAAGATACCAGGTAACACCGTACTAGCAAAATTATAAGAAAATAAAATTCCAGATCGCAAATAAACTTAAGCACCTAATGTCACTTAGTCCTAACAACGTTTGGCTTGCCTCCCCGGCAACGGCGCCAAAAACTTGACCCGCATAAATTATGTCGAGGGTTTTACAGGCAAGTGCCTGGTCAAGTAATAAAATGGAGTATTAAGACTCCGGTCGTCGAACCCACAGGGAGGTAGCTAATCTTGTTAAGCGGCAAGCACTAAGCTAACAAGTTGTTTTTATGTCCTGGACAATTGATTTTTGTTGGACAAATAATGTGAACGAAAGGTGATTAAATCAGAAAGTTGGCAAGCTATTGGTATAGAAATTTCAGTGATTAAGGATCTAGGGTCACAATGTTTACCACCCAATCGATTGTAATAGTCTGGTTATGGCTCTTGTTCTTGATTTATGTTCTAGTTCACGTTCATGTTGATTATCTCCTACCTATCTTACATTTGGTCCATGCTAAGATAGATTTAAGGCTTTTATCCCATTTGGTCCATGTGAATAAAAGTGATCAAGGTAGATAAACAATCTAATACTTGCAGACTTGGTCCATCATGCAATATTAAATCTAATTCACTAGTGTTCCACCCTAGACAAGGGCTAAGATTACCTAATTATGCATAAACTAGGCATTTCCATTCAAGCAAGTGAATTAAACAAGAACTAAATTCTATTTTATTGAACAACCATAACCAAACTGACTACAATTTATTGGGGCCTACATTGCTCCCCTAGACTAACAAGACTACTCCATAATCATGACAAAAACAATAACAATTACAGGAAAGAACATGATTACAGTACCAGGACAATAAAGGAAGACCCCAAGATGAACCAGGACTCCAGCCTCCAAAGACTCCGGCGTCTGCTGCCCAAACTCACTCCTTGCCAAGGACAATCCGATCTTTTAGCAATGGCTATAGCTCTTTTCAGAACTCAGATCAGATTCTCCCACTCAAGATGATTTACAATGCCTCCAAAAACCCCTATTTATAGGTTTTAGTGGGCCAAATTAGGGTTACAAAAGGTGTGCCCTAATTATAAATGTGGTTGCAGCCAAAACGACGTCATTTTGGTTAGTGACACTAATCGACGTTCTAGGCGAAATAAAACTCAAACTACACCAAATTTGACCCCAGTTCTTTAGAGGAAAATGATTAAAACAACAAAATACATCATTTGGAGCGCAAAAATGCTTGCACATGAGAATGCACGTGAGAAGACCCTTTTCACGTGCAGCTCCAATTTGACTCAAATTTGCTCCAAAGCTTCCTCTTGAGTTGTAAAAGGCATCCATGCAATAAAATCCTTGCACGTGAGAAATGCACGTGAGAAGGCTTTTCACGTGCACCTTGATTTTGCCTTCATTTTGCTTCTATCTTCTTCCTATAGCTTCCTTGTGAGTTGATGGAGTGATCTAGCCAAAGTGTGTGGGAAAAGGTTGCTCCAAAACCTGCCAAAAAAACTCAAAAAAGTACCACTATACACCAAACAGGGTCTTCCTAGGGGTTAGAGCAAATATGTCGAAAATAACATGCAAATAGGTACAAAACATATGCTAAAACACCCTATATAAGGCATAGGATAACGACATAAATCCACGTTATCAATATCACATCACAAATAGGGTGCAAATACAAGTCCACGGACCCATGTCCGGGATATAATACAAACAATACAGAATACAGCACTATATCATACATCAGAGTAGTGGGCACGTCCTCCTGGAAGAAAGTTCTCCACTAGTCTCGGGTCACACCTGAAAAAGGTAAACAACAAGTAGGGGTGAGCAACAAGCTCAGTAGGTGACCCCAACACTCCATATCATGCAAACATACTAGTCTATGCTACATGCTCTGTGTACTCGTGCACTGTGTAGTGTGCACAATCATCAGGACTCAGCCTGCAAACAAACATCAAGACCCAGCCTGCCCACATAGGACAGCTTGTCCACGATCCTCCATGGGATTCCAGCTCAGGGCACTCAGCCCTAGCTCTATGAGCTCAACGGCTTACGAGCTCAACGGCTCAACACAATCCTCAACGGGATTTCACTTCAGGGGCACTCGGCCCTACCACAGCGCTATATGCCTGGACACAGTGCACACAAGCCTGCCATCGGCGCATATGCTTGCCACGGCCACAGCGCAATATGCTCGGCCACAGTGCCACACAGGCCTGCCATCGGCGCATATGCCTGCCCCGTCAACCACATAGCATCATCTGTGCTTCACGGTGAGAACCCAACAAGCCATGGAACCTAAGTCCCAAATCTACAAACCAATCATACCAATACCAATATGGTCTTAAGGTGTACAACAATCCCTTTAGAACTGTAGCCAGTCTTCACAAGTCAATCTTCATTCCTTGACTAAGGAAGGAGATACCCATATAGCTTATTTTCTTGCAATAAAAAGTCCCGGCATTGGGTCTCCATATCATAACTATGATAATCTGATTTTTTGGGATTTTTCTGATATTTCTAACCCCACTTTCCAAAAAGTCACCACTACGAACTTTTGGGTTTTTCCGAGATTTTACACTAAATCCAATTTTCACATTTTGAAAGAGTGGGAATTTATTTTTCTAGTATTTTTCTTTGAATCCAAATGGGGGGTATTTCGTTATTTACATTGTAACTTAAGTATTAAATGTGGAGAGGCATAATGGTTACAATGTAAATGGTCCAGTCCAGTCACACTGGAACTGCACTGTCCAACTGCTCGAAACTGCCTGCTCGAGACACCTTGCTTGACGCTCTGCTTGATGCTGCTCGACGCTCTAGGCTCGAGCATCATGCTCGAGGCTCCCTGCTCGACGCTGCTCGACACTCTGCTCGAGGCTACATTTTGCTCGATGCTCCTTGCTCGAAGCCTCTACTCGAGACACTTGCTTGAGGCTGCTCGAAGCTAGCCTCAGCGCCTCCCCGATTGTGAATTGCCGACTGTGCTCTTCCCCAATTCGTCCCAAAACCCAATTATACTTGTTAAATCTCCATTTTTATGCAACAATTCATCCCTATTAAGGGTTTCTAACATCATCTAGCCATAGTAGGCTACCAAACAACCTAAATTATCTAGGTTTCATGCTCAATTTCCATTTTCTCCAATTTCTAGGATTCATCACGAATTTGCATGATTTCATCAAATTTTTACATGTTAATCCAATAAAACAGCAAGAAAAGGGTGAAGAATCAACGGAACACCTACCTGAAATGATTCTTGATGCTTGAACGAGCTCAACACGCCCCAAATTGAAGGCTCCAAGCTTCCTTCTCTCTTTCTCTCTCTAAGCTCTCCAACGTAGACGTAGAAACGCTGAAACGTAACGTGGAAGCTCTCTTTCCCCCTATTTATATTTCTATATTTTCTTTTATTAATAAATCCCAAAAATATTAATTGACCTCCCAAGGTCACGAACTCCAAATTGAGCCCAAGCATAGTCAAAACGCTCGAAATGACAAGCACATCACTATCCATATATTTTCCAACCCAATTGACTACTCAAACGCAAAGTTAATCAATAAACCCCAAAAAGTCAACAATCGGGCCACTCAGGTCCCCGACCCGGAATTGGGCCCAATTACAGTCAAAATACTCACATTGATGAACACAATATTGTCCAGATGTTTTTAACAACAGAGAAAGACTATCTCTTAGCCTTACCCAAATACAAGTCTTTATATGAACTGACTTTCATCCGGAGTAAAGATAATTCGTAGAAGAATATCCAGATGAACACTAGACCGAGTCTGTAGAAACAGGTGCTATAAGAGAAAAATAGATTCCTTTGCTTTCTTGAAGTCGACGAGAAAAGAAGTACCACAACACTTCAAATCTGAGACATCAGACAAGATAATTATCGGCGAAAATGCAAAGAGAATCTGAACTTGTAGCTTCCCAAAGATAAACAAAAAGAACAGAAGACTTAACAGGTTGGGATTAGTACCGATATAAACAGATATGAAAAGTCATCATAATCCAAACTAAAATAATTAGAACTTATGCATTTAAAAGCAGGCGAGATACATACATATGAGTTAAGGATCATTTTACTGAAATCAAAGCATATGTCAGATAAGAAACACGTAAGTTCATATTGGTCAACATAGCGAAACCTTCATGTTGAACGACATAGCTAAGATTAATTAAATTTATATGATTTGCCCAAATTAAGATTCATGAGTGAGAATCGATTAAAGAACACATGCCAATAGCAAAACCAAATGCACATTGATGTAGCCGTTGTCCATGACATGGAGAAACAGGGAGGAACACATGATCGCCCATAGAAAAGTCCAAAGGTCACCGCCACTGATCCGCATAAGATTTTTGTCGACTCGAGCCGACAACAAGCATTGATGAATCAACTTGACCTTCTCGGTAGCCTCTTAAACCAACTATGGTCTCAAAAGAGCTATCTCCCCCACCTCAATCCAACACGAAGGGGATCGAAACGGCCTCCCATACAACTCCTCAAAAGAAGCCATGCCAATAGATGCCTGATAACTGTTGTTGTAGGCAAACTCCTCCAAAGGAAGGTGAGTTGCCCACGAAACCCCAAAATCGAGCACACAGGCATGCAACATGTCCTCCATTGTCTGATTCGTCCTCTCCATCTGACCGTCAGTCTTAGGGTGAAAAGCGGTACTCATGCTAAGCTTTGTCCCCTTAGCCTCCTGCAAGCCTATCCAAAAACGGAAAGTGAACCTCGAATCTCCGTCGGACACAATCGACAATGGTGTAGGACCCTATTTTGTCCGGGTTGGACATACTAACCCCATTTGATATACCTTTCGGCCCATGCCATATACCTTATTGAACAGGTCCACAATGATCCCATACTTCCAAGGAATGGTCTACCCCAATCTGCACGAGATGGATACAATTGACACGGATGGGGGAGTTCAAAATTAATGACTTTTGCTACAAGTCCTTGAAGCACCCCAAGACCAACACCAGGTGATGGAGGATGAAAATTGGAGACCAACGCACTCGACCGAGCTCAAATCGGACTTAAAATGAAGAAGTTATGGCCAAAACAACTTTCGTTGGAAAAAGTCAAACTTGCCAAAAGACGGTCAATGCCCCTGGTCAAACTACCCGCAAAAGTGATCATGCGAAACTCTTCAAAATGCCTATGTAGGCAAATACGGATCTCCCCGAACAATCCCTGGAAGGTTATCCATTTTTGCATTTTTGGTGGGGGTAAAAAGGTAATTAAAAGTTCAAAAAAAAAAAAAAACGGGGGTTGACCTGCCGACACTTCGACCCATTGACCCCAAAGCTCGAAGCCTTGAAGCCCCGAAGACCCGAAGCCTGAAGCCTCGAAGCCCCGAAGCTCGAAGCCTCGAAGCCCCGAAGCTCGAAGCCCCGAAGCTCGAAGCCTCGAAGCCCGGAAGCCTCGAAGCCCCGAAGCCCCGAAGACCCGAAGCTCGAAGGCTCGAAGCCCCGAAGCTCGAAGCCTCGAAGCCCGGAAGCCTCGAAGCCCCGAAGCCTCGAAGCCCCGAAGCTCGAAGCCCCGAAGTCCCGAAGCTCGAAGCCCCGAAGCCTCGAAGCCCCGTTGACCTGCTGAGTTCTGACCTTTGACCCTTCGACCCTCGTACACCTTCCACCTTCGACCCTTCAACCCTCGAAGCCCCGCTGCCGACACTCCGACCATTTGGCCCTTTGACCGTTGTTCCTCGAAGCCTCGTTGCCGACATTTCGACCCGCGGCACCCGTACGCCTTCCACCTCCGACCCTTCGACCCTCGAAGCCTCGCTGCCGACGCTTTGACCTGCCGACACTTCGACCTGCCGACACTTCGAACCTCCGACCCTTTTTGGCCTTCGCTGATTTTTCTCACTGGCTTATTTTTGTCACTGTTTATTCACGGGGCTTGTTTTATGCACTGGCCACCTAACAAAGAATCATTTCTCACCAACCTGTCAATCACATGTGCTGCTAAAATACAAATTCAAAAAGGCAATCACGAGCTCCCCTGTTTCCTGCACAAGCTGTCCACCAGACAAAATACAAAATCTGCAATTAAAAACGCTGCCTTCATAATAGAGCATTAAATGCAGCAATTAATGATAATCCAGCCAAAAAATTTTCTGCAGCCCTTAAGATGCAGTCATCCATTCCCTGCGCAGAAGGGCGTGGGTTTTCGTTGAAGAGAGCCATCAAAAAAAGAGGAAGAGGGAACCCTCCATCATTCCAGTGCAGAAAAACAGAAAAAAAAAAAAAAAGAGAGCCATCATCGTGAAGAAAAAACACACAGAGAGAGCCATCATCGTGGGAAAAGAAACCTGCAAACCAGAGAGAGCAAAAAAAAAACAGAGAGAGAAAAGGAAAAAACAGAGAGTAAAAAAAAAGAGAGAAACTCAAAAACCAGAAAAAAGATCACTCTTCCACGCCTCCCTGACTGCCATCCTTTTAGATTAAACGCCCAGTCTTCTGCAATCAACATTACTCCTTCATCCTCTTTCTCTCCTATCTCACCCCAACTCCTTTTTTTTTCTCAAGAAAAAAAACACAAAAACAGTCCCAACTTCGGCCTTTTTTCTGCGTGTTCAGCAAGCGAAAAACATAACAGACACAAATCCCTTTCCAATCCCCTATTTCTCACGCCTACTCTCCTTATTTCCAGTCATCAAAAAACTCAAACCCAAAAAATACACCACTCCACTCTTCAAATACCAAGAAATCCCCCCTCACAAACCTCGCTGTCAGATCTTATTGGTTCTAAGCAAGTGATTATCAGCGCCGGCGGGAGCTCAAGCAGAAGATTGGCATTGCAAAGCTTCAAAGTCGGTTCAGCCCTTATCTTTTCAATACTTTTTTCAGTTTATTTGTATCAATATTTGGTGTAATTGTTTTTTTAGCATTTTTCTAATTTTCGTTTTTTAGCTTATCTATATTTGATGTAATTGCTTTTCAACCTTTTTCATTGTATTTTCTTGTATTTCTTCCTATGTGTATGTTGTAATATGTAAAGTATAGTAAAAAGAAAGGGAAAACAAAAAAGAAAAAGGAGAGAGCAGAGGGAGAACATGAAAAAAAAAAGAGAAAAAGAAGAGTGATTTTATTTTTGTGGATGTCACACTCACACACTCCACATCTATTTTGATATATGCATTTTCAATTTCAAAAAAAAAAACCCAAAAAAAAACATGTTTTTCAAAACGTTTTCAATAAATAATTTTCGAAATGTTTTCAAAAAAAAAAACAAAACAAAACAGAAAAACAAACAAAAAAAACAAAACGTTTTTTTTATAAAATGTTTTTTTAAAAATCTCTTCAACAACATGTTTTGAAAATGTTTTCATAAAATGTTTTCCAAATGTCTTCCAACAAAAACAAAAAAAAACAAAGAACAACAAAAAAAACAACAAAAAAAAACAACAAAAAAATATAGAAAAACAAACACAAAATGCATGTTCTAACTCAAACCAAAAAAAAGGGGGAAAATAAACAAATATTTTTTAGGATTTCAATTTCCAAGAGCAAAACCAAAAAACAAACCAATCCCTAGGATCTCATTATCCACTTCAAAAATCCAAAACCTTTAGGATTCCCTTTAGAAATTTAGGATAAATCCATTTTAACCATGACTTTAATAAATAACTTAGCCAAATAAAAATCATAAACTTTTTAACTTAGCCCGGTCATGGCGGTATAAATAAAATAAAACCTCCTCCTCCTAAATTAGATACCGAAAGGGACCTTGTAAGGGTGCTAATCCTTCCCTACACGTAACCAACTCCCGAACCCATATCCGATAACGCAGACCACACACTTAAAACTACTCAAAGTAGAGGGTATCCAACTGTACCCCAAAAACGGTTGGTGGCGACTCTAAATTTTCTCACCATTGGTTTAGTTTGAGCTCACCCCAAAAGGGCCCGGACAAAAACCAGTGATGAAAGATGGTACCCCATGCAATTGCACAATCTCGTTCACATAAAGCTAGCTCAACACCGCAATGGAATCCTCCTCTCGAACGGCAAGGAAATGGTACAACTTCGTTAACCGATCCATAATCACCCATATTGTGTCTTTCCTCCCGGTGGTGGGTAGAAGGCCGATTACAAAATCCATTGCTATGAGGTCCCTCTTCCACTCCGTTATCGGCAACGGTTGCAACATGCCTGTTGGCTATTGATGCTCATCTTTCGCTTGTTGACAAGTAAGGCACCTCGTAACAAATGCTGCCACATCACGTTTCATCCTAGGCCACCAAAAATGCCCTTGAAGTGCATGGTACATCTTCGTACCCCCTGGATACACAACAACTCTAGACTGATGAAAATCCCTCATCACCTCGTCTTTGAGACAAAAAGCCATTACCAATTGTCCCTGAAAGTATAACTCATGCTTAGGACCCTCAGTCCAATCCTCAGATAGCTCGCCAACCTCTATACGGGCACGGAGAACCTCACACTCTATATCACCCAATTGTCCCTGCTGGACTCGTTGGTACAGCTCAAGCACAATAACAATAAGACTCAGGACTGTCCCACCATCACGAGCAATAGGCTGCAACTGCAACATCACAAACTGCTCCATCAGCTTCCACTCTCTCACTACCACCTCAGCATTACCTTTCCTACTTAACTCATCAGCCACGACATTACCCTTGCCTGGGATGTAGGCAAGAGTAAACTCAAAGGTCTGCAAATACTCCACCCATCTCCTCTGCCTCAGATTCAAGTCCCTCTGAGTAAAGATGTACCGAAGGCTCTTGTGATCGGAGAATACCACAAACTTTGCCCCTAGTAGATTAAAGCAAAATACTTCCACTATCTGGTTATCTTTCGCATTGATTCTATCTCTTAACCAGATAAGTGTAGTGCTAAGAGTGAGAAAAGAGTTTTCACTAAAAGCCTATTCACCCCCCTCTAGGCTCTCAGGGACCAACAAGTGGTATCAGAGCAAGTTCTACCTGCTCAAAGTAGAGATCCCACTCTTTCTCTCTTAACAATGGCCGATCAAAGAAGTATGCTATTCAACACTCGCCTGAACTCCGGAGGTGCACAAGAGCCCATCCCCAATCGAAGCACCAGTGAAATTGTCGATCCACCTCAACCTACTGCTGCTGCTACACCACAACCATGGAGATCTAGTTTCACTCTGACCAAATCGCCAAAATTCACACTAGAGCTTTTCTCCTAGTGGAAAGCTCGCATGAGAATGTTCATGGTATGCCATGATCATCTCATGTGGCCATGTCTTCATCAGGAGATACCGATTCTGATGACTATCGGAGAACATGGAGTTAGAAGGCCAAAGACTAATGCCTGAACTTACCCATGATGAAAGAGCCTGGCAGTGAGCTAGCGAAAAGGCTCGGCATATGTCGCATCGTCTTTGGACTTTGAAGCTTTTACGGACGTCTAGGGCCGCACAATAGCGAAAGTTGTATGGGATAAGCTAACAATCCTCTATGAGGGAAGTCAGTCCCAAATGCAGAACATCATATGTGCTCTCAGGCATAACTTTGAGAGCATTAATCACAAACTTGGCGAATCCCTCGAAAGCATCTATCGGAGATTCGGCAAGCTTATCCTTGAGCTAAAAACTATCAATGAGGACTACTCTCAATCCCAAATCAATGACAAGTTTTTTCGCAGCAGCTTCAGATGCAAGCCGACAAGAACCGGCAATATGTTCCCCTCGAAGAACTATATGGAGAGCTACGGACTCAGGAGGTCAGGTTCAAATACTCTGACCGGGATGAAAAAATAGCTCGGAAAGAAAAGGGGGTAGCTTGCAAAGATACGAAATGCTTTAGCATACAACATGATGATGATACGGAAGAGTCAGGAAACTCTGACTCAGACACTGAAGAAGAAATAGCTCTTCTGGTCAAATCCTTCGAGCGATTCCTACGAAAAAGCATAAAAGGATTCAGAAGAGGCTCTTCATCATCATCCACAAGGAAGGAGCGATCGCAGTCAAGTTCCCAAGAATGCTACAACTGTGGGAAACCCAGTCACTGGGCCAAAGATTGTAAATCCAAATCTAGGACGGCCGAGAAGAATGACAAGGTTACTCCCCGACGCTCCACCTCAGACAATAACAAGAATAGGAGGAAGGCGTTCGTCACAAAGTACATCAGTGGCTCGGAAGAAGAGGAGGAAACCTCTGATGATGAGCTAACCCCAAAACTGAATGTCTGCTAAATACCAACCTAACTGGCCTAAAAGTTATTTTAAAAAGACTCGAGAATGAACTTGAAAAGGAAAAGGAAATAAATCGTAAGTGGCTAAAATCCGGAGAAATAGCCTCTACCTTTAGGACTGATCCGGATGACATCCGAGTTAAACCTGGCCTTGGCTCCGAACCATCAACCTCCACACAATTGTTACTGAGTGTCCTCCGGACTTCATTCTAAAACTAAACAACCTATATCCTATTAGTACATCTAAACCCTTGGATGGTTTCATTTCATGTGGCACCATAGTCTATGATTGTGGAAGTGAGGCTTTTACTGTAATTCCCGAAGTAGTAACACCCATATCTAATGATGAAGGGAAGGTTACTACAGTTAAGGCCAAAACTGTAGCACCCAAAAAGAATGGAAAGGCTAAGGCTGAGGCATCTAGGGTCAAGTGCGCGTCACCCTATCGCAAAGGATTAGGCCATAGGGAATAGAGTAAAAAGCCTGTATCCCCTGTTTGTGCTCCGCATCATAGTGTCTGTTCCATTTGTAGAGAAATAGGTCATTATCACTATGAATGTTGGAGCTTATCTGATAACTGGCTTTGTAATCAAGTTCGTATTAATAAAGATCAGTTCATCAAAAAAGGTTCTTCGAGCAAATCAAAATCTAAATCTCAAAGTAGTGTCTATCCAAAGAAAACCCAAATGAAAGAAGCAACTGACACTGACAAAGTAAAGTCAACTTGGAAAGCTAAAGTTCCTAACAAAGTAAATTAAGCTGTTGACACTGCTGTTGTTTCTCTTAACCGCCCGAAACAAGTTTAGGCACCAAAAGTGTAAACTGTTATCTTGTAGGAGCATCTCTGGAATGCATTGCTAGATCACTTGAAGTTAAAGATCAATAAAAGTAAGTGGATCCTCGATAGTGGATGCTCCGGATATATGACGAGTGATCTGTCTTTACTCGTTGAAGTATCGACAAACGAGGCCCATTCGTATCATATGGGGACAACGACAAAGGTAAGCATCGGTTATGGCACTTTAACCAAGCGAGGTGTATCAATCACTAAAGTTGCACTAGTCAAAGGTTTGAAGCATAATTTGCTGAGTGTCAGTAATTTTTGTGACAAAGTGTTTATTGTTTCATTTATGTCCAACACCTGCACAGTCTGGGATAACTTATCCGAAGATGTTAAGTTATCCGGATTAAGAGATGAGGACATATACTAAGTGGTCTTAAGAAATAATTCTTCTAACTCTGTATGCTTCCTCACTAAAGCATCAGATGAACAAAGTTGGCTATGGCACAAGCGTTGCGCACATTTAAATTTTAAGACCTTGTCTAAATTAGCGCCGCTTGACTTAGTAAATGGTTTTCTCAAACATAAATTCTCCAAAAACTCTCTGTAGAGAATGCCAACTCGGCAAGCAGACCAAGCACAACTTTAATAGCAAATCCGTTAATTCAATAACTGCTCCGCTGCAACTTCTTCACATGGATCTTTGTGGTCCCATTTCTATTGCTTCTCTTGCCGGTGCGAGATATACCCTCGTGGTAATCGATGACTTCACCAGGTATACATGGGTGATGTTCCTAAAATCAAAGGATCAAACCTTTGAACATCTAGTAGATCTCTTCAACTGGATAAGCAATTCACAAGGACTGAGCATCAAGTGCATTAGGAGTGATCATGGTACTAAATTTGATTTTTCAGAAATGAGATCCTATTGTTCTGAACAGGGCATTCAGCATGACTTTTCTGCACCCAGGACTCCACAACAAAATGGAGTTGCTGAGCATAAGAATCGCATGTTAGTCGAAGCTGGTAGATCAATGTTAGCAAGGGGCAAAGCTTCCTCTCGATCGTGGGTGAAGCTATGCCCACTGCATGCTATGTTCAAAATAGAACTCTTATAAATAAGGTTACCATGAAAACACCCTATGAAATGTGGAGAGGCAGAAAGCCATCAATCTCTCTTTAATTGTGCATCTTAATCGGATAATCAATTGATAGCATTTGTCATGTGTTCCTTCTTCCATTCTCACTCATGAATCTCAATCAGAGTAACCCAAATATAGTTCATTTATCTTGGCTACAATGTTCAGCATGACGATTTCACTATGTTGACCAATGTGAACTTATGTGTTTCTAATCTGACATATGCTTATTTTTCAGTAACGTTGATTCAGGCATTTGTTCGTATGTGTCTAGCATTCATTTTCCATGCATGAGTTCTACCTTTTTCATTGGTTCGGATTACACTAATTTTTCAATAATTGTTTACCTCTGTCCTAATCACAACCTGTAAAAGCTCTGTGTTCCTTTTAGTTTATCTTTGTGCAGCTACAAGTTTCGATTCACTTTGCCTACTCACCGAAATATCTTGTCTGAAGTCTTGAATATGAAGTATTGTGGTACTTCGTCCTTCTTCGACTTCAAGACAGCAAAGGAATCATTTTCTCTCTTACCACACTCTGTTTCTATGGACACACTCTGTTGATCATCCGGATATTCTTCTGCGGATTATTTTTCATCCGGATGATTGTCGGTTCATTTCCTCCGGACTCTTGAAACACTCAAGCCTCATCGCATGTTTTTGAGGAGGAATCATGATGGTCTATTTAAAATGCAAGTCTCAAGACAAGCAATTTCCGGAAGAAGGCATACAGCTGTCATAAATACATGATTCTGCGGCCTCCACGTTACTTTTAAATTCGGAGGTGCTCACGTATCAAGATAAATGACATTAGCTTGTTAGGAAGATCACTATTCCTCTCGCTTAATCCCTAAATCCGCTGGCAACCACAGACTCGGTCTTATATATATTAGATCCTCACACGCAGCATGAGTCTACATTTCCAAAGCCCTAAATCCCCGTCGCTTTTCCAATCTCTAAGACCTACCTTCCTTGTCCCACTCCTCTTAATTGAAATGGCACCCAAGCTCTCCCTTTCTGGCGTTAATCCCGGCCATCTGGTCGATTTTCCTACAATTTCTGATCCTCCGGCTTGGTTTCTGGACCTAAGCCCCCTTCTAGAAGCCTCCCACATTCTGAATCTGGTTTCCAATCCTGTTGTTCTTCTCATCGACGACATTACTGAGTACTACCAGTGCATCCGCTGCACTACCGATTCCATCCTTTCCCATGTTCGGGGTGAATCCATCGTAATCACTACCGCTGTCCTCCGTGCCGCTCTTAACCTACCTCCTGGTGAACCTCAGTGCCCGAACCTAGAACCTATGGTAGCTTCCATGGGCTGCACTTCCAAGGGCAAGGAATATAAGGTGAAGTCCTTCTAAGGTCGCTACCGGTGTATGGCGACCATTCTAAGCCGCTGTCTTCTAGCTCGCACCTCCGCTCTCGACTCCATTCCTTATGACCTCCTCCTGGCCATGTATGGCATCTTTGAGGGTCTCCCGCTGGGACACCTTCTTGTTCCGATTGCTGAAAAATGGTCCAAAGAACAAATCTTTTGGGCGGATTCTTAGCATTGTCTTCCGGTATCTGCATCCGTCCCATTTCAACGGAAATGGCACTATCCCTTTTCCCCAAGCTTACTATCTTCGCCACCTTACGCCTGATGGGAACATGACGGCCCAGCGATCTTCTACTACTTTCCGCCTCCTTCCTGCCTCGGAACAACAGGGCAGTTCGGTTGGTGACCCCGCCGACAGCCATGCCCCAGAAATCAGCTCTGCCCCCGGTCCTCCCGGATTCGGTTCGTTGCTGCACCATCCATGTCACGCCCCGAATTTCCAACCCGAGAAAACCGGTTTGTGACTCCCCTTTACCCACGCGGTGGGCAAGGGATTGATATACAACATCACGCAAGACATCGTACACACACAGCAGAAATTCATAATAATGTAAATCAAATATCTTTATTAATTTCAAATCACTATAAACATTTACAACCAAACCACACGCCTTTATTACATTCAATTTTTTTTATAATCTCTCTTCACTGGCGTTACATCGGTTTCCACAAAATAGCATAATTGAAAAGGAACAGTAAAACAAATATGGTCTTCCACCTTAGGGTTCCACCTAACACCTGTAGGTTCCTGCAAGAAAACACATCACAGTAGGAGGGGTGAGCAACCACAACTCAGTAGGGATCATGTCTCCCCAACCCATCCCATGCACCTAACCACTACATCGGAACGTGTACTAGTGCAGTGTCGTGGCAATAGTAAATACAAGTAAAGCACACCACTCAAATGGGTGCAACCATAGCCCCAGCCACATTAGCTCCACAACCTCACAGCTACCAATTTCACAGCCTTCTAGGCTAACAATTTAACTGCCTCTCGGGCAAATGTTTAATTGCCTCTCAGGCAAATAGTTTAACCGCCTCTCAGGCAAATAGTTTAACCGCCTCTCAGGCAAGTAGTTCCCACAGCCTCTCAGGCTAACAATCATACAATTAAACACATAACAAACATTTATGCCACACAGGCATAAAATCAAACACATGACATGCGCACAGTCACATGTTCTCAAACTCAGCCACACGGGCATAAAATCAAACACGTAATAGGCATAGCCATACAGGCATATTATCAAACACATAATAGGCATAACCACACAGGCATATTATCAAACATATAATGTGCACACATTCATAGGCTCATAAACGCAGCCACAAAATCGAACACTTATCATGCAGGCATACTTGCACAGGATAGCAAACGTCCACATAGGAGATCACATCAAATATGCCATTAAAGGCCAACATTCATATAGGAGATCACACCTCTATGAATTTACATATATATATATATATTATAACAACAATGATAATACTCGACAGATTATCCACCACAAGGTCTAACCCCGGAATGGGTACTAGAAGAGACAGAACCCCTACTTCAACAGGTTCCCCCCTTGTCCTTGCTTCCACGCTAGACGTCGTCCGCCCGCACGAATCACCCTAGCAGTAGCACTCAAGAACTCTCTCTCCTTCGCTCTCTCTCTCTCTCTCTCTCTCTCTCTCTGCGATGGCTACGGCGGCTGACAACAAAAACCCTAAACCTAAAACAAAGAGAGCTCCTCCTTATATAGACCTCACTTATCAAGACGACGTAGTTTTGATAAATGAAATCCCACCATCAAAACGACGTAGTTTGATAAATGAAATCCCACCATCAAAACAACATAGTTTTGATAAATGAAACACACCATCAAAACGACGTAGCTTTGATAAATGAAACACTTCCTCAAAGACTCGTAGAACACTGCCTCGAAGATCACCGCCTCTGTCACGCCCGGATTTCCAACCCGAGGAGACCGGAACGTGACCCTCCCTTTATCCGGGTTTGGACAAAGGGGTAGAATACAATATACACTTCACATTTTTTTTTATTTCCCGAAACCAAAATCACATAATTATTTAATTGAAACCACATGCCTTTATTATGTTTCAAACTTCAATACAATATCTCCCCCCTGGGGTTACAATGCCTCAACAAAGTTACATAATGCAAATAACACAAAACAAAGCCACAAAACAGAACTCTTCCACCTTGGTGTTCCCACCTAACGCCTTGTAGGTTCCCGCAAGAAAACACACCATAGTAGGAGGGGTGAGCATCCACAGCTCAGTAGGGATCATGTCTCCCCAACCCATCCCATGCTCCTAGCATCTACATGCCATGTGTACAAGTGCGGTGTCGTGTTACAATAATTTCAACAGACATAATAACAACCACATCAACAATTACAATCTTCCACTGCCACACAGGCTAACACTTTAACCACAAGTGATTTAACCGCCTCTTCAGGCCAAGTTATTTAACCGCCTCTTCAGGCCAAGTGATTTAACCGCCTCTTCAGGCCAAGTTGTTTAACCGCCTCTTCAGGCCAAGTTTCCACAGCCTCACAGGCTAACACAAAACGGTCCCGGGCTTCCACATCCACCGGGTGTACAAGCAAACACGCAGCACATAAGGCCATACAGGCATAACATCGAACACTTAATATGCTTAGTCACACGGGAATAACGTCGAACACTTAGCATGCATATATTCACAGGCTCATAAACCCAGCCACACAAGATATTATTTCAAACACATAATATGCATAGCCTCACAGGCATTATTTCAAACACGTTCGAGCATACACACAGGCATATTCATACAGGCATATCCACACCGGCATTTTATCAAACACTTAACATGCACTAACCACCCAACCTCAGAAATCACACCAAAACGCCACTGAAGGCCAACATCCATATAGGAGATCACACCTATATGGATTACATATATATATATAAACAGATGTAGCCCAGAATCTGCCCTAGGACCCTAGGACAGAGGAGGGATTAGGAAGAACAGAACCCCTACCTTAAAGCAGATCTTCCTTGCTCCCGCGCCAAACGCCGTCCTCCCCACGCAAGATGCTCCGGCAGCAACCAGCAACTCCCCTTCCCTCTCTCTCTCTAGCTCTCTCTCTCTCAGGCAGCAGCTGCAGCAAAGGAACACAAGAACCCTAAACTCAAACTCAAGCCCTCCTTATATAGCCACCATCCACATCAAAACGACGTAGTTTTGATTAAGTAAACCCAGGATCAAAACGACGTAGTTTTGATCACACAAGTTAGCACCTATCCGCACCCATATAGGCCAAAATACTCAGAATTTCAACATGGTCCTTTGGAGAAAGATCATTAGAATGACAAAACCAAGGGAACCATGCAAAAATACACCTGCACGCCAATTTGCACGCCAATTCCCCAATTGGCGTGCAGCTCCAAATGCACTCAAACTTCACCACAAGCCTCCTTGCATCTTGGAGAGGCCTGAGGAGCAAAAATATGCTTGCACGTGAAATGGGTGAATTCACGTTCAGCTCCAAATGCTCTGAAATTTCTGTGGTAGATAGAGGACCTCATTCTAAGAAACTTTTGTTCTTGCACGCCAATTGTTTGAGGCCATCTACCCTATCAAAAGTGAGCTCCAAGATCAGCCAAAACAGACTTAAAACCCTTGTATACGCATAGCATCTTCCTAGGGCATAAAGGTACGTTACCACTTGTCACATGCACATCCCAAAAGTCCCCTCTTGGGCTCATCTCTTACCTCACACTTGTGCACCAACATCCAAGGTGTTTGTGGTTAACTTCTTACACACGGGTTACACACGGGTCATTACATCCTCTCCCCCTTAAGACTTTTCGTCCTCGAAAAGAAATGACGTACGAGGAAAACAAACACAAGCTACCCATTTGCCACCCGGCAAGCCACAACACCCAAATGGGTCATACACCGCGCACAACACATAACAAGGTACTACCATAATCCATAACCACATGCCTCACAATAATGCATATAACACATATCCGCATGTCACAAATACACATCTCAAAACACATCACAATGAAGAACACATGTCTAAAAGACAAAACAAATACACCAAATCATACACAACTAATACAAGAAAACACATCACAAACCCTTGGCCAACAGCCACCAACAGCCACCTCCCACTCTTAAGGTTGTTCGTCCTCGAACAACGCTGGGTGTTGCTCATGCATCATGGACTCACATTCCATGTCTCCGCTGCAGGACGTGTCGGCCCCTAAAAGACAACACACCTTCCAAAACGCACATGCTGAGGCACATCACCCACAACCATTCACATACCCGCGACCGAAGATATCACACCATAACACACATGAAGGCACGTACCCACAGACCCAATACAACACAGCATGATAGGGAAACACATATTCAAATCTCACAAACAACCATAGTTCTCCTCACCTAACACATGTCACAAGTATTCACATGTCACGACAGTAGAAGACATATACGCCCATTACCAACATGTTTAACAGATCACATAGGTCACAGAGCAACTCACATCATAAACACCACCACAAGGAACAACTCACAAACAAAACACTACTACACGTTTAACGTTCCACGGCCCATTCACCAACATCATACAACTCATCCGCAGGGAGTGTCCTCACAACCTTCCCACCGTTGGACTTTTCGTCCCCGAAAAGAGAAATCAAATAGTAAACATCACGAGAAGATCAAAGCAACATATAACACCCAGGAGCACAACCAGAACTAGAGCTTGGCCAATTAGCGTGCTGACAACAACTCATGTGAGCAAGTCTGACAACAGTGAGGTCGATAAACCTCCCACAGAGTCGCTAAGACCCCGACAACCGAACAAGGCCAACACCATAAGCCTATGCATGAAGTATCCATTCGCTAGAATTCATATGATTAAACGAGAAGTCACGACATCGACATAGCAGGGTACTCAACGTTAGACGCCTACTCGTGTCCCAATAGGACCAACACTCCACAATGTAAAAATACCTAACAATGACACCACTGAGATTTGATGTCAACGGACACCAACAATTTACAACGCAGCCACACTCCATATGTAGACCTTACCCTGACAGCAAACACAAAGAGGTCACAAGGAAACACAAACAATCAAGAGAAAAGCATTATGCAAACCACAATCACAGTCCCACACAGGGATATCACCACAGCAGCACCTGCATCACAGCTGAAACCGCCTCACTCTATAGCGATACACGCAACAACAGAACCCAACCAATGCCAAAGGGAACTCAAGATGACTTATAATCCAGGACACAACTACACGGGATGAAGTTTGCTCTCCACCATTCGGTCACGATCAACAAGACGCCCAACGGAGTCCAAGGAGGAACTCAAAACAACAAATGCAGTACCATACACAACCACAACAAGACCAAAATCCACCATCCGGCTATCACCTGTCACCGACCATGAGGATCGACTAAAAGAAGTCTGTGAACCAGAACACTACACTATAACGCCTCTCGGACACTTCGTGCTAGCATCCTTGATCACGGTTAAATAGGTATCCACTAAGGTCCCATAGCCTGCATACTAACTGAGGCGTACACTACAGCCCAAGAGTTAACGCCTTTCCGAGTCGGCAGACACCAAACGCAAAGAAGGGGAACTTATCCTCCGACATCGGTGAAGTATAACTAACACAGCTCTCTCTGTTTGACCAGGAAAAATCCTCCCACCGGCAACAAGACAATTGATCCCTTGTGTCGCTATTCACAGGTCACAAGGAAGTTCTTTGCCTCTATGACATACTCCACCTCATGGCCTACCAACTCCCCTATACCAACCATCGCGTTCCATTTCGATACACCAACAAAAGTCTCAAATACACCAACACCTTGATGGTGTGAACCATCTCACTTACCGTGTGATACTACACATGAAAGGTTTTCGAGGAGAACAGATATAAATCATCCGCCTACCACCACCGCTCCAAAACATACACCCTTGTGATATCCGCCCGACATAAATCTCTCCCCAGGGAGTAGCATTAATACCCTTTTTAAGCAAAAACAGCCGACTGACTCATAAATAACACTAATACCCTTTTCCTAGCTTATCAACACTTTAAGATTAAACATCACACCAGATAAGGAATAATATGCATAACATCACATCTAACACTTTTCTTCATCCCCACACCACAGTTAATATGCCACTACACCACGCCTCATCCTCCTCTACACATATGTGTCACAACACCCACACATAGCAACTCTGCTATATGCCTTTACCGCAGATGCAACACATACAACAACCCAATACCACATTTTCTGCACATTCTCAACATATGCAATGAAACACAAGACTCCTGACGAGTAGAACGTACCAATTTTACACCATCTCCTCAAGATACGAGACCAAAGGAATGGCCCTACCATGCAAAAGCACACCCGCAGCACCTAGAGAATTATTTTCCAGTTGTGGGTAAGAAGCCCGATCAAGGCCTGCCAAATCTCACTTACTTACCTCTTTTTTTCTAATTGGATGCACCGGGCATGACCCCTAAAACCCACTCATAGCGGATTGTTCAGGTCTAGAACACCGCACATTTCGTACATGCACAAACTGGTTTCACAACATATCCTTCTCTACCCTACTCGGTGTTTTCGACACACCGTAAGCATGACACATGGCTCCGCTTGGCCATCGGAGAACCCAGGACACCTATATAATCACCAACAAGAGCTTGCAATGATCACTCCATCCAACAAGTCAACACCTCAAGGACCCAAGGGCTCAAGGAGTGAGCTATACTAACTGCGATGTCCTCCTTCAGCCCCAACGCTTGGAAAGGTAACCATAGGAATACCCTTCCCAAGTAGTACTCCAACACGTACATTTATTCGAATGAGAACATATTCCTATTACTCAAGGTTGCCAAAGTGGGGCACACAATAACCCACAAGCTATCCTTTCACGCCTCAAGCTCTACTAGCTAGCCAATCTAAATATAAATATTCATTTTTACCCTTTTTTTTTTTTTTTTTTTTTTTTTTACAGGTTACCAACCACCTCTATTCGAAATGCCAACTTAAACAATCTCCTAAGTGTCACCTAACAGAAGACCGTGGCTCAAGAACCCTACCAACGAGAATACCCCTCTATTACAAGTGTCTTAATTTAATTGCTAGAAATTCAACAATTAAAGGTCCACCCATCCTCACCTAAGTCAGTACGGGACTCAACCAATCACTATCTTCTGGAGATGTCCTACTTTTTCACAGATGCAACACTAATACTGCTTCCTGCTACACTCTTTTCCAATGTCCCGGTTGTCCACAGCAAGAACAACCCTTTAAGCAACTGGTCTCAAACTGATTTGTTGGGGGCTGACCCCCATCTCGAAACTTGTGGCCATCCTCTGTTCGCCCCTCTCTGCCCCTTGAATCCTTCTTGCTAATCAGGACAACAGTGCTTCAATTGATCTTCATCCAAGTTTTCCCTAAGGGTGCGGGTTGACAACTCTTGGCGTGCCTCGAGCCTGCAGCTCCCCCACTCGCCTAGCCTGGGTGGCGGACTCTTCTGTCGCACGGGTCGTAGTGTCTCAAGAGGTTGGGTACACGATGAGATAGCGCTCTAGGTCAACACTCAATGCTCTCATTACCATTACCGACTAGACGTTTGGAGCTATAGCTGATCTCAAAACGCACATTATCACCACACAGATTCGCAGATTCACATTTCACAAACTATGCAAGTTCACACCTTCACATAACACATATCATTTATACTCAAGTGAACGTTTTGAACACCACATTACTTATTCCACACAATACCATACAAAGGCACACACTTAAGCATTCACATATCTCACCTAGTCATTTTCGAATATCAACAGTATTATCACAACTTATTTTATTTATTTATTTATTTTATTTATTTTCAGTTCACATTTCACAAGCTTCAAGTTCACAAGCACACAACTCAATACCACAAATTCTTTTCCATGTTTTCATGCTCGAACCATCACAAAATTTCAGAGTTGCACAATTAAAACTTTATCATGTTCAAACCCTTTACCCATGCAATTACACACACTGCACACTTTTCAGTTCTCATTAAACCACATTGCACAAGCATCCATTCCACAAGCACACAGTTCAATTAAACAAGGACCTTTCCTTGTAGTCATGCTCAAGGTACTTCAAATAAAATCAGAGTTGCACAGTTCACGCCTTATCACATTATTCATATTTTTCTTTTATCACAATTAAAATTTTCACAGGTATCCACACCTTCACATACAACAACCAATGCAACTAGTGCCCTAATGCCAATGCATGCAAATCCTACCACAAGACTGGACTACCCCAAGTACACCTTGGAGGCTCCAAGAGGACCATGTTGATCAGGCACGTCCCTCCAGGCTCCTCCAAAGGACCCAAGATAACCAAGTCCGCCCACTACCCTAGGCCAACTAGACCATGCTCTGATACCATATTGTCACGCCCCGGATTTCCAACCCGAGGAGACCGGAACGTGACCCTCCCTTTATCCGGGTTTGGACAAAGGGGTAGAATACAATATACACTTCACATTTTTTTTTTATTTCCAGAAACCAAAATCACATAATTATTTAATTGAAACCACATGCCTTTATTATGTTTCAAACTTCAATACAATATCTCCCCACTGGGGTTACAATGCCTCAACAAAGTTACATAATGCAAATAACACAAAACAAAGCCACAAAACAGAACTCTTCCACCTTGGTGTTCCCACCTAACGCCTGTAGGTTCCTGCAAGAAAACACACCATAGTAGGAGGGGTGAGCATCCACAGCTCAGTAGGGATCATGTCTCCCCAACCCATCCCATGCTCCTAGCATCTACATGCCATGTGTACAAGTGCGGTGTCGTGTTACAATAATTTCAACAGACATAATAACAACCACATCAACAATTACAATCTTCCACTGCCACACAGGCTAACACTTTAACCACAAGTGATTTAACCGCCTCTTCAGGCCAAGTTATTTAACCGCCTCTTCAGGCCAAGTGATTTAACCGCCTCTTCAGGCCAAGTTGTTTAACCGCCTCTTCAGGCCAAGTGATTTAACCGCCTCTTCAGGCCAAGTTTCCACAGCCTCACAGGCTAACACAAAACGGTCCCGGGCTTCCACATCCACCGGGTGTACAAGCAAACACGCAGCACATAAGGCCATACAGGCATAACATCGAACACTTAATATGCTTAGTCACACGGGAATAACGTCGAACACTTAGCATGCATATATTCACAGGCTCATAAACCCGGCCACACGAGATATTATTTCAAACACATAATATGCATAGCCTCACAGGCATTATTTCAAACACGTTCGAGCATACACACAGGCATATTCATACAGGCATATCCACACCGGCATTTTATCAAACACTTAACATGCACTAACCACCCAACCTCAGAAATCACACCAAAACGCCACTGAAGGCCAACATCCATATAGGAGATCACACCTATATGGATTACATATATATATATAAACAGATGTAGCCCAGAATCTGCCCTAGGACCCTAGGACAGAGGAGGGATTAGGAAAGAACAGAACCCCTACCTTAAAGCAGATCTTCCTTGCTCCCGCGCCAAACGCCGTCCTCCCCACGCAAGATGCTCCGGCAGCAACCAGCAACTCCCCTTCCCTCTCTCTCTCTAGCTCTCTCTCTCTCAGGCGGCAGCTGCAGCAAAGGAACACAAGAACCCTAAACTCAAACTCAAGCCCTCCTTATATAGCCACCATCCACATCAAAACGACGTAGTTTTGATTAAGTAAACCCAGGATCAAAACGACGTAGTTTTGATCACACAAGTTAGCACCTATCCGCACCCATATAGGCCAAAATACTCAGAATTTCAACATGGTCCTTTGGAGAAAGATCATTAGAATGACAAAACCAAGGGAACCATGCAAAAATACACCGCACGCCAATTTGCACGCCAATTCCCCAATTGGCGTGCAGCTCCAAATGCACTCAAACTTCACCACAAGCCTCCTTGCATCTTGGAGAGGCCTGAGGAGCAAAAATATGCTTGCACGTGAAATGGGTGAATTCACGTTCAGCTCCAAATGCTCTGAAATTTCTGTGGTAGATAGAGGACCTCATTCTAAGAAACTTTTGTTCTTGCACGCCAATTGTTTGAGGCCATCTACCCTATCAAAAGTGAGCTCCAAGATCAGCCAAAAACAACTTAAAAGCGCTTGTATACGCATAGCATCTTCCTAGGGCATAAAGGTACGTTACCACTTGTCACATGCACATCCCAAAAGTCCCCTCTTGGGCTCATCTCTTACCTCACACTTGTGCACCAACATCCAAGGTGTTTGTGGTTAACTTCTTACACACGGGTTACACACGGGTCATTACGACCTCGAAGCCTCGTAGTTTCGGCCTCGAAGATCGGCTGGAAACGTGGCCTCGAAGATCTGTCTCGAAGATCAAACCTTCGACCATCAAACCTTCGAACTTCGACCCTCGGTCTTTGACCCTACAGCCCAAATCTTTGGGTCTTCCACCTTTCGACCCAAGCGTTCACCCAAGGTACTGTTCATCTTCGTTCCAGGCTTGTTCTTCCCAAAACATGGGTCATTACATCCTCTCCCCCTTAAAACGTTTCGTCCCCGAAGAGAAACTACATGCCACTAGGACTGCGAGGAGTAACAAACACATGCAACCCACTATACAAAACGCAAGCCACAACACACAAATAGATTATACACCGCACACAGCACATAACAGGACATATGTCCACAAAACTCAACCAGGCACCACCACAATGCATATAACACATACCCGCATGTCACAAATACACATCTCAAATATAAATTAATGTCTAAAAAGGACAATACACAACACATAAACAACTAGCACAGAAAATCACATCACTATCTCTTGGCCAACAGCCACCTCCCACCCTCAAGCTTGTTCGTCCTCGAACAACTCCGGGTGCTGCTCACGCATCATGGACTCATGTTCCCAGGTCTCCTCCTCAATGCCGCGATGTTGCCATAGCATACGAACCAAAGGAATAGCACGACCACGCAAATGCTTCTCTCGCCGATCCAGAATACCGATTGGGGCCTCAACAACTGATATGTCATCCTCAATATCCAATGTCCCCCAATCGATCACATGGGTGGGGTCAGGGTGATATTTCCTCAACTGGGACACGTGGAATACATTGTGCACCCGACTCAATCGCGGTGGCAACGCTAACCAATAGGCCACTGGCCCCACATGAGCCATAACCTCAAAAGGACCAATAAACCGTGGAGATAGCTTGGAACCTCGCCCAAACCGCCGATGTCCACGACGGGGAGAAACACGGAGAAACACATGATCTCCCACAGAAAACGCTAAAGGTCGCTGCTGCTGAACTGCATAAGACTTCTGTCGACTCTACGCGGACAACAAGTGCTGATTGTCACGCCCCAATTTCCTTCCACTTGGAAATGAGTAGTGACTGCCCATGCCCGCACCCAAAGGGACAAGGGGTTGGTGCAAGCACCATAAAAGGACTTTTGGCACGGGTGCTGTCCCAAACCTGCATAACCAGGCTAACATGCCAAGGGGCATGCTCCTGCTCCCAAACCATGCACACAAACACAAATTGAATAACAACATCTCATTTTATTTCATTTCAAAGACTAAATGTTTATTACAACCAGTCGGGGAAAAACCCCTATGAAGTCAGGTGTACTGTTACAAATAAAACCAAACCAAATTCCAGAACACAAAACCACGAGCACGACAAAGGAAATAACATAAAACTCCTAGCCTCAGGGACCTAGCTCCTCAGCCTTCACCTACCGCATGCTAAACCCTGCAAAAGGACAGTTTATATGAGGGGTGAGCAAACCATAGCTCAGTAGGGATCCAGTCTCCCCAGACCCGTCCCGCTCTACAACATGCATGATATGTGTATGCTTGTGCTCGTGTCGTGCCTCAAGCTAAAGCAGGAAACATCACCCAGTAAACACTCTTTACCTGAGCCCGCACTGAAGGGCAGAGGACACCCCGCCACCACGGCGACATGACATGCCACATCCAAGCGAATGTTGCATGGACACCAATGCAACATTTTCCACCCGAGTCAGATATGGTCAACCACCTCCTCGGGCGCCATACCTACCCTCAGGAATGGGTGTAGACTTAGCCCACCGTCGTGAGTGCTACACCGAGACTCAGGACCACGTCCTGGCCAAATCTCAAGGGGTCCAGCTATTGTGCCTGGCCCATATCTCAGCTCAGTCTCAAACAGACCAGCAGAACAGCATAGCATTACATCTGAACAAGTAAACTCAGCACAACATTTACACTTTATTTCAGAGGGACCAACATGGTCAGATACAAGCCACACACATCAGCCTCACAGGCTTTTTATCAAATACAAATCAAACACAGTACACACCAGTCACACAGGTATATCATCAGACACCCATATACAAGGTCTCACATGCATTATATTGAATACATGGCATGCAGGCCTCACAGGCATTTTATCAAATACATAGTGTGCAGGCCTCACAGACATTTCATCAAACACATGGTGGGCATAAACAAACCCAGAAAATCCTCAGGCCAAATTCAACATCAGAATCAACAGAACATGCCACTGAAGGCCAACATCCATATAGGAGATCACACCTATATGGATTTACATATATATATATAGGCGAATATCCTAGAACAGAGGAGAGTTAGGAAGAACATGAATCCCTACCTCAGACTTTTGTCCTAACCTCTACGCTAGACACCTTCCAACGACGCGAACCACCATGGCAACTGCCCGGAGATCCTCTCTCTCTCTCTCTCTCTCTCTCTCTCTCTCGCGGCAGCACAAGCAAAGAAGAACACAAGAACCCTAAACTCAAACTCAAGCCCTCATTATATAGACACTACCCACATCAAAATGACGTAGTTTTGATTAAGTAAATCCCAGGATCAAAACGACGTAGTTTTGATCACACAAGTTAGCACCTTTCCGCACCCATATAGGCCAAAATACTCAGAATTTCAACATGGTCCTTTGGAGAAAGATCATTAGAATGTCAAAACCAAGGGAACCATGCAAAAATATGGCTACACGCCAATTTGAACATGAATTCCCCAATTCACGTGCAACTCCATATGCACTCCAAATGCGCTCAAACTTCACCCCTAGCCTCCTTGCATCATGTAGAAGACAACCACAGTTGCACGTGAAATGGACCCATTTCACGTGCACCTCACATACACGTCCGTTTGGCCTAAAACTTCGTGGTAGATAGAGGACATCATTCTAAGCATCTTTCCTTTTGCACGTGAATTCATTTGAGCCCATTCACTAGGTCAAAATCTAGAAAAAAACCCTACTCGAAGGCAAACCGTGACTAACTCAAGGTACGGGTCCTTACATCCTCTCCCCCTTAAGACTTTTCATCCTCGAAAAGAAAAGGTGGAATGAAAGAAAACAATCACAACCAATGCATAGGCCTCTAACACCCTCTAGCACAAATTAATACACAACAAATCACAAATTATTTCACACATTTATACACTCCACATGGTCATGTAGCGATGTTATGTTCTCAGGTTACCTAACTAGTTGGGCAAATGCCTGATTATGTTGAAGTTTGATGCTTGCCCTCCTCCCTTCCTTCGAGTTGTTCGTCCTCGAATAGATCAGGATAATGAGCACCCATCTCAGCCTCACGTTCCCAGGTCTCTTCCTCCAGCCCTCGGTGTTGCCACAACACCCGAACCAACGGAATAGTCTTACCTCGCAGCTGCTTCTCGCGCCTATCTACAATACGGATGGGTGCCTCGACAACAGACACATCCTCTCCAAGATCCAGGGTAGCCCAATCTAGCACGTGTGTGGGATTTTGATGATATTTCTGCAACTGGGATACATGGAAAACATTATGAACTCTGCTCAAACTAGGTGGTAACGCCAACCTATAAGCAACAGGTCCAACTCTGCTCAAAATCGCGAACGGTCCAATGTATCGAGGGGACAACTTAGACCCAGTCCCAAATCTCTTATGCCCTCTCCGTGGAGAAACACGAAGGAATACGTGGTCTCCCACCAAAAACTCCAACGGTTGGCGTCGGCGATCCGCATAAGACTTCACCGCTCTGAGTGTAAGAAGGCGTTGCCGAATCGGTTGAACTTTTGCCGTAGCCTCCTGGACCAATTGAGGTCCTAACATAGCTGCCTCTCCGGCTTTCGTCCAACATAATGGAGACCGACACGGTCGGCCATACAATGCCTCAAACGGGGCCATCCCAATCGAAGACTGGTAACTGTTATTATAGGCAAACTCCACCAGAGGAAGGGTGGGAAGCCCATGATCCTCCAAAATCAAGTACACAAGCCCTCAACAAGTCTTCCAATGTTTGAATGGTCCTCTCGGACTGACCATCAGTCTCAGGATGGAATGCGGTACTCAAATTAAGTCGGGTTCCTAATGCTTCCTGCAGACCTCCCCAAAACTGGGATGTAAACCGCGCATCCCTGTCCGAAATAATAGACAAGGGCACTCCGTGCAGGCGGACAATCTCATCAACATACAACTGGCTTAACGTGCCGATAGAGTCGCGCTCTCGAATTGCCAAGAAATGGGCTAACTTAGTTAAGTGGTCCACTATGACCCAAATCATGTCCTTCCTCCCAGAAGTGGTAGGAAGTCCCATCACGAAGTCCATGGTAATATGCTCCCACTTCCACTTAGCTACAGGTAAAGGCTGTAATTGACCAGCGGGTCGTTGGTGCTCTGCCTTCACTTGCTGACAGGTAAGGCACTTGGAAACAAACTCTGCTACCCTCCGTTTCAGCCCCGGCCACCAGAACTGTGCGCGAACGGCATGATACATCTTAGTTCCTCCTGGATATACAGCCAAACGGGAATGATGAAATTCCCTCAGCACATCCTCACGCAAGGGAGGTGGTACTATCAAACGCCCCCAAAATTTCAGCTCATGCTCAACTCCTTCTGTCCAGCTCTCTGACAACTCTCCGGCCTCTATCTGGGCCCGGATCACCTCACAGTCCACGTCGCCTAACTGTCCCTCACGGACACGCTGATACAACTCGGTATCACAGTGAGAGGACACAGGATAGCTCCCTCATCGCTGAAAGCAGGTTGCACCTGAAGCACTGCCAACTGCTCCATCATTTTCCATTCTCTCATGGAAACCTCAGCTTTCCCTTTTCTACTTAGCGCGTCGGCTACTAAATTTCCCTTCCCAAGTGTGTAGGAGAGCGTGAAGTCAAACATTTGCAGGTACTCTACCCACCTCCGTTGTCGCAAATTTAAGTCTCTCTGGGTGAAGATATACTGTAGGCTTTTGTGGTCAGTATATACCACAAATTTCTCTCCCAACAGGTAATGTCGCCAAGACTTCAGGGCAAAAATAACTGCTGCTAACTCCAGGTCGTGTGTTGGGTAGTTTTGCTCATGGGACTTCAGCTGTCGCGAGCCATATGCTATGACTTGGCATTCTTGCATCAGAACACACCCCAGTCCAACGCGAGACGCATCACAATACACCTCGAATGGCACTCCCTCCTGCGGTAGACTCAACACCGGTGTAGTAGTCAGGCGAGTCTTCACTCGAATGCCTGCTAGCACTTGTCCGTCCACTCGAACTTGGCTCCCTTCCGTGTAAGAGCTGTCATGGGCGCCGCCAACCGAGAAAATCCTTCCACAAAACGCCGGTAATACCCTGCCAGACCCAAGAAACTCCGGATCTCAAAAACATTTGTGGGCCTCTTCCAAGATGCTACGGATTCAATCTTGGTTGGGTCCACTCTAACTCCTTCGGCAGATACCACATGCCCAAGAAAATGCACCTCTCGCATCCAGAAGTCACACTTGCTAAATTTAGCATACAAGTGATGATCTCGTAGCGCCTGCAGCACCACGGCCAAGTGCTCCTCATGCTCAGCTTGGGTTTTGGAATACACAAGGATGTCGTCAATAAATACCACCACGAAGGAATCCAGGTATGGGGCAAATACCTGATTCATTAGATGCATGAACACGGTAGGTGCGTTCGTGAGCCCAAAAGGCATCACTAACCACTCATAGTGTCCCTATCTACACCTGAACACCGTCTTAGGGATGTCTTCGCTCCTGACCCTCAATTGATGATATCCTGAACGCAGATCGATTTTTGAGAACCACCGTGCTCCACTCAGCTGGTCGAATAAGTCATCGATCCGCAGCAAAGGGTATTTGTTCTTTACCGTTACTTGATTCAGCTTCCGATAATCAATGCAAAGTCGCAACAAACCATCTGCCTTCTTAGCAAACAAGACCGGTGCACCCCAAGGTGAGGTACTAGGACGGATAAAACCTTTATCTCCCAGTTCCTTTATTTGCTTCTGAAGCTCCCACAACTCAGCAGATCCCATCCGGTATGCTACTTGTGAGATGGGTCCCACCCCTGGCAACAGTTCAACCGTGAACTCGATACTTCTGTGTGGAGGCAACTCCAACAACTCCCCAGGAAAGACATCCTGGAAATTTTCGACAACATCTGGCCACACCCTTTTCTCTAAGTTACCTTCCTCCTCAAAGGTTAGGGTGGCAAGCCTATGGGTAATATTGCCCCATAGCTCCCTCGTCGGTCCAAGCCTCTCCCAAGCATTCCTATCCCATTCACCCACTAGGGTACAGGAAGATCCTGTGGGTGTAGTAAATGATACTCGTCGCCTATAGGAGTCAATCTTAGCCTGAAAGGCCATCAACTAGTCCATCCCCAGAATCAAACTAAAAGTCCTCATGGGCATTACGTACAAATCAAATGAGAGGTCAACCTCTCCTATCGTAAGCGCACACTCTCGACACATTTGGTGGATCAACTCCACACCTCCCATTGGGGACTCGACGCTCAAAGGTCTATCGGCCTCCACACAATCAAGTCCAAGGCTCTCCACCAAGGACTTAGCAATCAGGGAACACGAAGCTCCGGTATCAAACAATGCGGCAACAACGGTGCGAGATATTAGAATAGTACCTCAAACCACCGAAGGTCCAGCCCCACCTTCCTCGGAGGGTGATGGTAAATCCTCCATTTCAGCTGGTGCCGAGGTAAGCGCGAACACTCTGCCTTGGCCTGCCCCACCACTAGCCTCACTTGCCTTCCCTTTTGCTCCCGCCTGAGTCCACCTGGGACGCCCCTCCGATCCTCCTTGTGGTTGCCTCTCCCCATGTGGCCTAGTGTGACCGGAACCAGCCGACCGGCCCGCCACGAATGTCCTGGCTTAGGGGTGGGGCTTGAAATTGGGTCCCACCCCTGCTCCCTTGTGCTAAGCTTCCAGCTCCCCTATGTTCCCCTTGCTGAAACACACCTTGCTGATGTGTCCCACCTTCCCACAGTTATGACACGTCAAGTCTTGCTTGGGGCACTCACGTTTGACGTGCCCTGACAGGCCACAATAGGTACACCCGCTTGGGAAGTTCCCAAGCAGACTCCCCTGTCCTCCAAAGTAACGGGATCCGGGCGGAGCCATTGAAGCTTGGCCCCTATCCTTGGGAAAAGTCCCACTCCCGGGCTCAACCTTCTGCCTCTTGGTTTCACCGTGCTTGTCGCGCACGCTCTGCCCCATCCGCTCCTGGTGAGCCTGTCTTCCCTCCTCTAATCCTCTCTCAACAATCTTGGCGGTGTCCATAACTTCAAGATAGGTCTTCGGCCGCAGCATCTCCACCCTTTGCTTCAGGGCAGGTTTGAGACCCATGGTAAACTTATGGGCCTTCAGGTCCTCCCTTGATATTGCTTCGGAGCAAACCGACTCAGCCCCCGGAAATCTCGCTCATACTCTGCTACTTAGCGTGATCCCTGCTTCAGGCTGCTGAACTCCTCCCGCTTCTGCCACCGCAATGACTCTAGAAAGAACTCCTCATGGAACAGCTAGAGGAACTCATCCCAGGCCATGGTCTCCATGTCCCGGCTTCCTGAGATGCTAAGCCACCATTCCAAGGCTTCCTCCTCCAACTGCCGGACTGCTAGTCTCACTTTGTCTTCCTCCCGGGGTCGAAGAAAGGAGAACACATGCTCGATCTACCGCAGCCGGTGCTCTGCTCCTAGAGGTTGAGCTCCTCCCTTGAACCTTGGTGGATGTTCCTTTCGGAACTGCGTCAACACGTCTCCCTCTTCCCGCCTCACCGGCACTTCCTGCCTACACGTAGGTTCCGCCTCACGGGGTGGAGAGGGTGGCACTGCCTGTCGTGCCATCATCTCCTGACGCACCTCGTTTAGGATCTCTCCCCTGAGGTCCTCACGCATGCCTTGCACGTTCTCACTTAGGGCCCGGACTTGGGCCATGATCCGCTCCAGGGGATCATCGCCCTCTACATGCTGTCCTCTTTCCTCTCCCAACACGTGCGGAAGATTCATCTTCTACACTGGAGTAGCTCGGGTTACTCTCCTAGGAGGCATAGTCTACATAATTTAAACCAAACTAGGATCAGCTTCTCTCAAGCTCTACACACCCTCATCCCCATGGGCCATGAGGTACTCAAGCAACGTTTTACATTTAAACACACAGGTAAATCACAGAAGTACACAGCAGCAATTCATAGCAACAAGCCTCAAAGAAAATCACCGAATTTCACAGCAACAAAATTTTGTTTTTAGCAACAAGTTTCAGCAACATAGCATGTCCAATCACGATACTCATACTGAAATTAAACTAGTGCCCTAATGCCAATGCATGTATGCACCCTCAACCCAAATGCAAATGCCCTACTCCTTGGTTTAACTACCCCTGAGTACACCCCAGAAGACCAGATAGGACCACGTTGATCAGGCGTGTCCTATATCGCTCCTAAGAGTCTCAGAAGCAGCCAGACCTCCCCACTATCCTAGGTCCACCAGACCATGAACTATCGCTCTGATACCATATTGTCACGCCCCAATTTCCTTCCACTTGGAAATGAGTAGTGACTGCCCATGCCCGCACCCGAAGGGACAAAGGGTTGGTGCAAGCACCTTAAAAGGACTTCTAGCACGGGTGCTGTCCCAAACCTGCACAACCAAGCTAACATGCCAAGGGGCATGCTCCTGCTCCCAAACCATGCACACAAACACAAATTGAATAACAACATCTCATTTTATTTCATTTCAAAGACTAAATGTTTATTACAACCCAGTCGGGAAAAAACCCCTATGAAGCCAGGTGTACTGTTACAAATAAAACCAAACCAAATTCCAGAACACAAAACCACGAGCACGACAAAGGAAATAACATAAAACTCCCAGCCTCAGGGACCTAGCTCCTCAGCCTTCACCTACCGCCTGCTAAACCCTCCAAAAGGACAGTTTATAGGAGGGGTGAGCAAACCATAGCTCGCAGGGATCCGGTCTCCCCGGCACTGTCCCGCTCTACAACATGCATGATATGTGTATGCTTGTGCTCGTGTCGTGCCTTAGGCTAAAGCGGCAAACATCACCCAGTAAACACTCTTTACCTGAGCCCGCACCGAAGGGCAGAGGACACCCCGCCACCACGGCGACATGACATGCCACATCCAGGCGAATGTTGCGTGGACACCAATGCAACATTTTCCACCCGAGTCGATATGGTCAACCACCTCCTCGGGCGCCATACCTACCCTCAGGAATGGGTGTAGACTTAGCCCACCGTCGTGAGTGCTACACCGAGACTCAGGACCACGTCCTGGCCAAATCTCAAGGGGTCCAGCTATTGTGCCTGGCCCATATCTCTGCTCGGTCTCAAACAGACCAGGCGAACAGCATAGCATTACATCTCAACATGTAAACTCAGACAAAGCATTTACACTTTATTTCAGGAGGGACCAACATGGTTAGATACAAGCCACACACATCGGCCTCAAAGGCTTTTTATCAAATACAAATCAAACACAGTACACACACCATCACACAGGTATATCATCGACACCCATATACAAGGTCTCACAGGCATTATATTGAATACAGGCATTTTATCAAATACATAGTGTGCAAGCCTCACAGACATTTCATCAAACACATGGTGGGCATAAACAAACCCGGGAAAATCCTCAGGCCAAATTCAACATCGAATCAACAGAACATGCCATCGAAGGCCAACATCCATATAGGAGATCACACCTATTTGGATTTACATATATATATATAGGCGAATATCCTAGAACAGAGGAGAGTTAGGAAGAACATGAATCCCTACCTCGGACTTTTGTCCTAACCTCTACGCTAGACACCTTCCAACGACGCGAACCACCATGGCAATCGCCCTGGAGATCCCTCTCTCTCTCTCTCGGCACGAGTGAGCAAAGAAGAACACAAGAACCCTAAACTCAAACTCAAGCCCTCATTATATAGACACTACCCACATCAAAATGACGTAGTTTTGATTAAGTAATTCCCAGGATCAAAACGAAGTAGTTTTGATCACACAAGTTAGCACCTTTTCGCACCCATATAGGCCAAAATACTCGGAATTTCAACATGGTCCTTTGGAGAAAGATCATTAGAATGTCAAAACCAAGGGAACCATGCAAAAATATGGCCGCACGCCAATTTGAACGTGAATTCCCCAATTTACGTGCAACTCCATATGCACTCCAAATGCGCTCAAACTTCACCCCTAGCCTCCTTGCATCATGTAGAAGACAACCACGCTTGCACGTGAAATGGACCCATTTCACGTGCACCTCACATACACGTCCGTTTGGCCTTAAACTTCGTGGTAGATAGAGGACATCATTTTAAGCATCTTTCCTTTTGCACATGAATTCATTTGAGCCCATTCAATAGGTCAAAATCTAGAAAAAAACCCTACTCGAAGGCAAAACCGTGACTAACTCAAGGTACGGGTCCTTACACTAACGAATCAACTTTACCTTCGCGGTAGCCTCTTTAACCAACTATGGTCCCAAGAGAGCTGCCTCCCCAACCTCGGTCCAACATAAAGGTGATTGATATGGCCTCCCATACAATGCCTCGAAAGGAGCCATCCCAATGGATGCCTAATAATCTGTTGTTGTAGGCAAACTCCACCAAAGGAAGGTGAGTTGCCCATGAACCCCCAAAATCTAGTACACAGGCCCGCAACATGTCCTCCAATGTCTGGTTCGTCCTCTCTATTTGACCGTCGGTCTCGGGTGAAAGGCGGTACTCAAGTTAAGCTTTGTCCCCATAGCCTCCTGCAAGCCTGCCCATAAACGGGAAGTGAACCGCGAATCTCCGTCGGACACAATCAACGATGGTACTCCATGCGGTCTCACAACCTCGTTCACATATAGCCGGCTCAATGCCCCAATGGAGTCCCGCTCTCGAATGGCAAGAAAATGGGCCGACTTTGTCACCAATCCACAATCACCCAAATCATGTCTTTCCTCCCAATAGTGGGTGGAAGACCAGTCACAAAATCCATCGATATGCGGTCCCACTTCCACTCTGCCATCGTCAATGGTTGCAACATACCTGCTGGCCGCTGGTGCTCAGCCTTCATCTGCTGACACGTGAGGCACCTCGAAACAAAAGCAACTACATCACGTTTTATCCCAGGCCACCAAAAATGTCCCCGAAGTACATGATACATCTTCGTACCCCCTAGATGCACTGCAACCCTAGACTGATGAAACTCCCTCATCACCTCATCCCAAAGAGAAGAAGCCACTACTAGCCGCCCCTGAAAAGACAACTCATGCTTAGGACCCTCTGTCCATTTTGCAGATAGCTCACGAGCCTCAATACGGGCACAGAGAACCTCACACTCAATGTCACCCAATTGTCCCTCCCGGACTCGTTGACTGCCTCAGGCACAACAACAATAGGACTTACGACTGTCCCACCATCACGAGCAATAGGCTGCAACTGCAACATCGCCATCTACTCCATCGGCTTCCACTCTCTGACGACCACTTCAGCCTTTCCTTTCTTGCTCAACGCGTTAGCTACAACATTGCCCTTGCCTGGGGTATAGGCAAGAGTAAAGTCAAAAGTCTGCAAATACTCCACCCATTGTCTCTGCCTCAAATTCAAGTCCTTCTGAGTAAAGATATACTGAAGGCTCTTGTGATCTGAGAATACCACAAACTTTTCCCCCAAGAGATAATGCTACCAACTTTTCAAGGCAAAGATGACAGCCGCTAACTCAAGATCGTGAGTAAGGTAATTCTGCTCATGAGGTTTCAGCTGCCTCGACCCATAAGCTACCACATTGTGCTCCTGCATAAGCACACACCCAAACCAATCCTGGACGCATCACAATACACCTCATATGAAATACCCTCCCTAGGTAACCTCAACATAGATGCGGTGGTCTAACGGGTTTTGAGAGCCTCAAACGCCTCCTGACACTTATTAGTCTACTCAAACTTCACTCCTTTCTTGGTTAACGCCGTCATAGGAGCCGCCAAACGGGAGAATCCCTCTACAAAACGATGATAGTACCCCGCCAAACCAAGGAAACTACGAATCTCGAAAACATTAGTTAGCCTCTCCCACGATGCCACGGCCTCAATCTTGGCTGGGTCCACTCTAACTCCCTCAGCTGACACTACATGGCCAAGAAAGTGAACCTCCTGCATCCAAAACTCACATTTGCTAAACTTAGCAAACAATTGTTGGTCCCTCAAGGTTTACAGCACTGTCGCTAAATGCTCCACATGCTCCCTCTCCGTCTTAAAATACACCAAGATATCGTCTATAAACATCACCACAAAGGAATCCAAATATGGAGCAAAGACCTGGTTCATCAAATGCATGAACACTGCTGGTGCATTAGTGAGCTCGGAAGGCATCACTACCCACTCATAGTGCCCATACCTACACCGAAAAGCCGTCTTAGGGATGTCCTCCTCCCTAACCCTTAACTGGTGATACCCTGATCGCAGATCTATCTTGGAAAACCACTGGGCCCCACTCAAACAAGTCCTCAATCCGAGGCAACGGATACTTGTTCTTCACAGTCACCAAATTCAGCTTCCTATAGTCAATGCAGAGGCGGAGCGTGCCATCTGCCTTCTTTGCAAAGAGCACCATAGCACCCCAGGGTGAGGTACTCGGTCTGATATACCCTTGGTCCACCAACTCCTCTATTTGCCTCTGAAGCTCCCTCAACTCGGCTGGCCCCATACGATATGCTACCTGGGAGATTGGGCCAGTCCCCGGTACCAATTCAATGGTGAACTCCACCCTTCTCTTAGGAGGTAAACTCCTCAACTGGTGAGGGAAGACATCCTGAAATTGGTCAACAACTGCTGGCACACTCTCTTTTCTACTTTTCCCTCCTCAACAAAGGTTAGGACTGCCAACCTGTGGGTAATGGCACCCCACTGGTCCAAAGATCGCCCAGCCTCGACTGCTGCCTCACGTCCTACTCCTCCTGTAGGGTGCCGAAGTCCCCGCAGGTGTCATGAAGGATACACGCCGCCGATAACAATCTATCTTGGCCTGGAAAGCAAGCCAATCCATACCCAAGATCAGGTCAAATGTAAGCAAGGGCATCATGTACAAATCGAAACTAAGCTCCACATCCCCTATAGTTAACACATATTCACGATATATACGCCGCACCTCAATCATACCCCCCCACTTGGAGACTCCACTGTTAGGGGTCTCTCTCGCTCAACACATGCGAATCCCAATCCCTCAATCGAAGTTCGGTGACAAACGAACAAGATGCACCCGTATCAAAAAGTACGAAACAAGCGTATGAGAGATCAAAAGGGTACCTCTAACCACCGATGGTCCTGCCTCACCCTCCGGTGGTGGAGGTGGTAGCTCAGCCTCCTCCTAGGGTGTTGCATTCGGTGCGAACACCCTCCCTTGCCCGTGCCACCGGTCGGCTCCCCCACTAGACGGTTCCCGCCATGGCTGCCTCCGGCTTGGTCTCACATCGCTCAGGCCTCCCCTGAGGTCGGGTCTGGCGAGATCCTGCATGACTAGCCTGCCACTGACACGCTGGCCTCTCCGCTGGTGCATGGAAACTAGCATCACTCCTCATGTTGGATGCCAAGCCTCCTGCTCCCTTGTTGCCACTCCTGCAAACCTTGTGCAAATGGCCCTCCCGTCCACAGTTGTTACACTGCTAGTCTTTCTTGGGACACTCCCTATTGACGTGTCCTTGCTCCCCACAACAAAGACAACTGCTAGGAAGACCTCCTGCTGAACCTCCCTGTCTACTGCCGCCAAAGGTGAACCTCCCTGGGTTCACTGATGGTTGACCCCCGGCTGCGGAAGGAACGACTATCTCTCTCCTCGGTCTTGGGCCTCTTGGATTCTAAATCCCGATCTAACCCACCCTACAACGGGTGACCCTGATGGGCCTGCCTCCCATCATCTAGTTCTCTCTCGGCTATACGAGCCGTCTCAACAACCTCAGGCATAAGTCCTCAAACACAGAATCGCCAACCCTCGCCTAAGGGCTAGCCTAAGGCCCAAAGTGAACTTGTGGGCTTTCAGGTCCTCCTTGGCCCACGTCTCGGGAGCAAATCGACACAAGCTACGGAACTCGCATTCATACTTGGGCACCGTTTTCGATCCTTGCTTTAGACTCCCGAATTTCTCCCTCTTTTGCCACCTCGGTGACTCGGGGAAGAACTCATCATGGAAAGGCCGTAAGAACTCATCCCACAACATGTACCGCACAAAGACGGCTTCCTGCGACACTCGGCCACCACTCCAAGGCATTCCCCTCCAAGCGCCGGATGGCCAACCTCACCTTATCCTCCTCCCGAGGTAGGAGAAAGGAGAACATGTGCTCGATTTGCCTCAACCAATGCTCCGCTATCACCGAATCCCCCTCTCCCTTGAACCTCGGAGGTTCTTTTTGGAACCTTGTCACAACATCATCTTCTACATGATGCATCGGTACGCCACCCAACGAACTCTCACACTCACGAGGTAACTCCCTCATCTGGCGGTGGTGGTGGTGGTGGCGGCACCACCCGTTGTGCGGCCATCTCATGGCGCACTTCCTCCCGAACCTCTTGCCGGATACCCTCCTTCAGCTCTCGAACTTCCAGTCAGATGCTCTCTCGCAGCTGTGTCAACAACAGCGCATGTCCTCCAGCGGGCTGCCCTGCACCAGGACCCTCGTGGGCAGATGACTCATCAGCCACTGCCCCGAACGCACGTGTCACTCTCCTTGGTGGCATTCTTACTATATAAAGTAAGGAACACAAACGTCAAAACGAATTCGAATCTATCGCGTGTCACTACCTCTACCCCACTTATCAATTCTACTATCATATGGCATTACACACATAGATTGCATCAATCCACATTGCACATAGCTTAATTCACATTTCAGACAGCTCAATTAAACAAGGAGTTCTCATGCTCAAGGTATTCTAAGAAAATTCAGAGTTGCACATTTCACACTTTATCACGCTATTCACATTTTTTTCCAGTTTAGCAAACATAAACAACAAATGCAACTAGTGCCTTAATGCCAATGAATGCAAATCCTACCTCAGGTCTGGACTACCCCAAGTACACCTTAGAGGCTCCAAGAGGACCGTGTTGATCAGGCACGTTCCTCCGGGCTCCTCCAAAGGACTCAAGATAACCAGATCCGCCCACTACCCTAGGCTAACTAGACCATACTCTGATACCATACTATCACGCCCCGAATTTCCAACTCGAGCAAACCAGTTCGTAACTCCCCTTTACCCACCCGGTGGGCAAGGGGTTGATATACAACATCACGCAAGACATCGTACACACACAGTAGAAATTCATAATAATGTAAATCAAATATCTTCATTAATTTCAAATCACAATAAACGTTTACAACCAAAGCACACGCCTTTATTACATTCAAATTCTTTTTTTTTTTAATCTCTCCCCACCGGGGTTACATCAGTTTCCACAAAATAGCATAATTGAAAAGGAACAGTAAAACAAATATGGTCTTCCACCTTGGGGTTCCACCTAATGCTTGTAGGTTCTTGCAAGAAAACACATCACAATAGGAGGGGTGAGCAACCACAGCTCAGTAGGGATCAAGTCTCCCCAACCCATCCCATGCACCTAACCACTACATGGGAACGTGTACTAGTGCAGTGTCGTGGCAGTAGTAAATACAAGTAAAGCACACCACTCAAATGGGCGCAACCACAACCCCAGCTACACTGGCTCCAAAGCCTCATAGGCTACCAATTTCACAGCCTTCCAGGCTAACAATTTAACTGCCTCTCGGGCAAATGTTTAACCGCCTCTCAGGAAAATAGTTTAACCGCCCCTCAGGCAAATAGTTTAACCGCCTCTCAGGCAAATAGTTCCCACAGCCTCTCAGGCTAACAATCATACAATTAAACACATAACATACATTTCTGCCACACATGCATAAAATCAAACACATGGCATGTACACAATCACAGGTTCTCAAACTCAGCCACACGGGCATAAAATCAAACACGTAATAGGCATAGCCATACAGGCATATTATCACACACATAATAGGCATAGCCACACTGGCATGTTATCAAACATATAATGTGCACACATTCATAGGCTCACAAACGCAACCACACAGGCATAAAATCGAACACTTATCATGCAGGCATACTTGTACAAGATAGCAAACGTCCACATAGGAGATCACATCAAATATGCCATTGAAGGCCAACATTCATATAGGAGATCACACCTATATGAATTTACATATATATATATATATATATTATAACAACAACGATAATACTTGACAGATTATCCACCACAGGGTCTAACCCGGAATGGGTACTAGAAGAGACAGAACCCCTACTTCAACAGGTTCCCCCTTGTCCTTGCTTCCACGCTAGACGTCGTCCGCCCGCACGAATCACCCTAGCAGCAGCGCTCAAGAACTCTCTCTCCTTCCCTCTCTCTCTCTCTCTCTCTCTCTCTCTCTCTCTCTCTCTCTCTCTCTCTCTCTGCGATGGCTGCGGCAGCTGACAACAAAAACCCTGAACCTAAAACAAAGAGAGCTCCTCCTTATATAGACCTCACTTATCAAAAGGACGTAGTTTTGACAAATGAAATCCACCATCAAAACGCCATAGTTTTGACAAATGAAATCCACCATCAAAACGCCATAGTTTTGATAAATGAAACACACAATCAAAATGACGTAGTTTTGATAAATGAAACACACCATCAAAGTGACGTAGCTTTGATAAATGAAATACTCCCTCAAAGACTCGTAGAACACTACCTCGAAGATCACCGCCTCGGAGCCTCGTAGTTTTAGCCTCAAAGATCGCTGGAAACATGGCCTCAAAGATTTGTCTCAAAGATCAAACCTTTGACCATCAAACCTTCGAACTTCGACCCTCGGTCTTTGACCCTACGACCCAAATCTTTGGGTTTTCCACCTTTCGACCCAAGCGTTCGCCCAGGGTACTGTTCATCTTCGTTCCAGCTTGTTCTTCCCAAAACACGGGTCATTACAATCCATCTCCTGAGCCTCCCAGCACAGTGTCCGTGCTGACCCATCCGAGGTTGCAGGGCCCTCTCAGCAAAGTCCTCATCCGGCTGATTCACCAGCGTCCTCTCCCGTTGATGTCCCCGCACTCGATTCACCCACTGTGGCTGCTGCTGTTGATGCTACCGTTGCTACGACAATGGCATATGTCCCTCCTTCTCCTCCAGAATCCTCTTTACCTCCCCTACCTCAACCTCGTGACTACCTTGACCATCTCTCCACCGACACCTTAACGGACCTATGGTTCCATTTTAGCCTCGCCTGCACTACCTCCATCCCTGACAATGACATCAAGGTATTTTATGCCAAACACACCCACTCGGTGAAGGATATGATAGTCTGGAACCTGGATCACGGCTTCCTTACACCGGCCCACATTCCGGCCCTTCATTTCATTATTACCTCCGTCCCGGCCCAAGATGCACGAGTTCCTTCTCTCCCGCCGAGGCCCGGCTTGCCTCTCCTGCCGCAGACATCCCCATAGTTGACCTCTCTGGTCAAAGTGGATCTGCTGCTCCGGATGCCTCCGATGCTCCGGATGCCCCTTCTCGTCGCCGATGGTGCCCCCTCTACTCCTGTTGACTCCTGCGCCCGGTGCACACCTGCACCTATTCTCGCGCGGGGGAGTCCTCTAAAGCCCCGGAGTTGGCGCTTGGACGTGCCTTGTTTGGCATGGTGCACTCCGATGTTGTGCTCTCCGCTCAGCTGGACTCCCATGCCCAAGCCCAGAGCGCCCAGATTTCTGCCATTGCCACCAAGGTTGATGCTTTAGCCGCCCAACTCCTCTCCGCCCTGACCGACTCCTCCACTTCCATCGAGCGGAAGATGGACCTCATTGCCTCGTTCGTTTATTCCCTGTCTACGTCTTTCGCAGACTTGGTGCACACCATGGCTCGTCCTCCTCCCCGCCCGTGGCGATCCGCCACACCTGGGGGAGAAAGTGTCATCCGATCCTTCGCACCTTCCTTAGTTCGTGCCGAGAAACGGCCTACGTCTTCACCGCATCCACTTTCAGGAGTTACAATTCCCAAACACAGTCGCTTTTCTCAGCCCAGCTCCTCAAGTGCAGCTACTCCCTCGACCACTCCATCCGCGGTTGACACCTTCCTCCCATCATACGCGGATTGTGATCCTCATGATGTGGATGGACGTGTTTTTGATGCAATGACCAAGTATGCCACGTCAAATGCTGAGCGAAGATGTCTATTAGATCTGTACCCCTTCTTTCCTCATGACATTTGGACTATTCATTTTGAGATAGGTTTGCTTACCACAGAAGACATATACAACTTCTCTCAGGAAGTTAAGATGGAGATGAGGTTGTTTCCGTCTCTGTACAAGGACGGACACATGTTTGATGTCTTTCCATGTTGGAATGAGGGCTATCTTCCAGATGTAGCCCACATTTAGACCTTCATCGACGGAACTGCTGAGGATAGCATATCCTGGAAATCTCTTTCATTTATCCTTATTTCGTACCGGGTCATGACACCGCACTTCATGCTGGTTGTTTTTATGATTCCGTCCAAGCAGCTGATTTTAATTGATTCTCATCAGATTGTGGAAAACAATATTAGAAGGAATCAATGGGAGCCACTGCGTCTTCGACTGACGGAAGCCGTAAAGAAATCTAGACTTTATGAAGATAGGGGCCTAACTCCATTGGGTCCAACTGAAAAGCTGAAGGCGACGATCCGGGGCAAGAAGCAAGTGCTTCAACAGCCCGATGGAGATAGCTGCGGAGCATTTGTCTGTTTCTTTATCAAATCTATTATAAAGGTGGATAAAAGGTGGAACACTATCCAAGCTTATATGAAGGAGTAGACAATGGAGCTAAGGGACAAAGTAACAATGATGATCTTCAAGTATAGTAAGCCTTATGTACCTTAGTGAAAATTTGTATAAAGGCTATATTGTATTATGTTACTGCTTAATGAAAATGGAAGTTATTTCTTTTCCGTACACTATCTTTTTGATGTGCTTACCAGATCAGATTACAAAGGGTTTTGGCATATCCATAATTGGGGAGATTGTTGGATCAAGCCGAGAATTTGGATGATTCTAATAAAACCCTATGTAATTTGATCTAAGACTTTTGTTGTTTTCATCTTAAGTTATTGAAGAAGATATGATCTTAATCCAGACCTACACTCGTGAGAGCAAAGCAAAGGACAGGATACATAATCCTGATCCGGACAAGAGTGAGTGTCGTCAAATACTTGGTATATAACCAAGTCTTTACTTCTTACGGAATAAGGATCTTTCGTGCGGACCAATCACTAAAAGCTACGGACTAAGGAATCTGCACCTAACATTTTAAATGGACTAAGTCAAATAGATGCGGAATAAGAATCCTAGTCTACAAGTCGCACCGAGTAAGACATAGTTTTTGCAGAGTAAAAGGCTAAGTTTTCCACTCAAGCGGACTAAGGAAAAAAAGACACGGAGTAAGAAATCCGAGTCATCCATACATGCAGAGTAAGGAATGACTTGTGCAAAATAAGGACCGAAGTCTTTATTCGCACGGAGTAAGGGAACTAGATGCGGAGTAAGGAATCAGATCTGTTACTCACACGGAGTAAGAAAGTGATGACACGGAGTAAGCACTCCGACCTTCTCATTCGTACGGAGTAAGGAAGTATTGATACGGAATAAGGATTCCAGTACTGAATTAATACGGAGTAAGCAATCACTGACACAGAGTAAGGATCCGAGCTTAGTTAACATGGAGTAAGGAACCTTACACCAGATTAAGAAGACGCTGCTTCAACTTATCTCTTCACATTTCAAGTCACCAGCTCACTGCTTCCCGATGTAAGACAAACTCGTTGAGAACTTAAAGTATCTTACGCGTGGATCATCCGGATATGTGGACACAACTTTGACTGAACTTGGGAACTCACAATCGCACTTACGCTTTGGAAACCCAAGACCTTGAGCTCCACATCTGCAACATTCAAGGCAGAGAGAATTCCGAGGAACAGTCAATTTGCACATAGTCCGAAACAACAAGTTCCAAGACTGTCTCTCAAGGATGTGTTATATATAATGTAGAGCTTGTACATTAAAAAATATGTGTAGAAGTTTGTTGATCGTTCGTGAGAGCTCATTGAGATCAGAGAGGGTAGTGTGTGAGTTGTTTTGTAAACAGAGTGTAAAAGAGTCTTGCAATAAATCTAAAGGCTTTACAAGCTTTAATTTGCTTTTATTTTGTTGTACTTATCCATTGATAATAAAGTAAAATACTTTCACTATCTGGTTATCTTCCGCATTGATTCTATCTCTTAACCCGATAAGTATAGTGCTAAAAGTGAGAAAAGATTTTTCACTAAAAGACTATTCACCCCCCTCTGGGCTCTCAGGGACCAACAATGTTAATCCGATGAAATAGAAAGAACGAGTGAAGAATCAAGGGAATACCTAGTTCTTTGAAATCCGAGAATACTAATCACCCCAAATCGCCAAGGCTTCAAGATTCCAAGCTCTCTCTCTCTGTCTCTCTCTCTCTCTCTTTGTCTCTCTCTCTCTCCCTCTCTCTCGCTAACACATAAACAAAATAACATAATGTGGAAGCCCTCTTTCTTCACCACCTATTTATATTTACTGCCCTTATCTTTAATTAATCATTAATTAATCAACCTCCAAAATAATAATTGACCTCCCTATGTCACAAACTCCAAATTGATTTTAAATACAGTCAAAATGCTCAAAATGACGAGAACATCACTATCTAGATGTTTTTTTAACTCAATTTACTGCTCAAACACAAGTCAACGAATAAGCTCCCCCAAAAGTCAACTAATGAGCTTTTTAGGGCCTCAACCCGGAATCGGGCCCAAGTAATATCAAAATGCTCACATCGATGAACACAATATCGTCCAGATGTTTTCAACCTCATAAAATGGTTATTTCTCAACACTACTCAAATAGATGTCTTTACAATATCTTAGTGTTTTATCTAGGAAAACAGAAAGAAAAGCAAATTATTAATATTCAATTTCTATATTTTGAAATACTAAGTGTTGAGATTTTTTAAATGAATGAATTACATAAAATAAGAGAAAGAAAGAAAGAAAGAAACACTAGGAAATATTGAGGTTGATGCTCCTACTAGTGTCTTCATTACAAGAAATCGGACCTTTAGTAAGACATAAAATGTGTTACCCTAGGATACCGTAACACTTTTTGGGGTGTTAGGTTTGCTTGGCTTATGAAAAGTCTCCCATCTTTCGGTAACAATTTTTAGTTTCTTACTATTTTATGTTACGGTAGATCATACAGTAACACATTTTATTGTCTTATAAAACATTTTCATAAGCTTTTTTTAAGCTTACCATAGCACTCTCTATATAACACTTTTTATTGTGTTACAATCATATGTTATCGAAAATCATACAATTTGACTTTTTTTGTGTTACGTAAAGTGACCGATATATCATAAGCCAAGCAGACCTAACACACCAAAAAGGCTTACAGTAAATAACACAAAAATTTGACAAGCCTTCTCAAATGCTTACAATTATTGGTTTCAATTTCATAAATACCATTACAGTTCAAAAACTACCAATATTCAAAGAAATAAACCATCAAAAATATTAATAATATATTTCCACTTTGAAAAATAGTATTATAAAGTGTTACAATTCAAAATAATCAACTGTGTTCAAAATATTTTACAAACCATAATATAAAATTTAAAATGTCTCAAAACAAAACCCCTAATGCCATCTTCATGCCAACTTCATTCCATGCCAGAGTAAATTACCACACAACTCCATCATTCTGAAAGAAAAAAATAATAAGTGTGTCAGTATTATTATATATCTATATCATTAATTTGGTCTATACGTTGAAGGAGCAGTTACCTTAATTATCACCTGCCTTAAGCACTCCAGTTCTGGCATTTGTCACTACTTAGCTATGCAAAACAAAATATATAAACATTAATATGTATCATGGCAAAATATATAAGCATTATATGGATAAAGTCCAATATTAGAGTATAAAGACTCACCTTTCAACTCCAAGATGAATGACAACATAAAAAAAATTACACAGCATAAGAAAAAGAATAACAAAGAATGATAAGGTTGTTACTCTACGTATATTCAATGAGAATAGTATCAAATCCAATGAGTATATATGATGATAGAGCTAACAATATCTCTACCAATGACAGAAATCCACTACTCATCTAATGTGTAGATTATGTATCAGGGATAGAAAAATCCATTTCTCCGCTTTATGTCATTTCTAAATAAAATAACTATGAAAAAGATAATTAAAATTTGGGTAACCTACCCATCTCCTTGCAAACTTGATGCCCATCCTCGTACACAACTTAGGGCAGTCCACACGGAGGGTCGTGAAGTGCAGCCATTATAGAACACCAGCTATAAAGGGCAAAACCTAGAGTTCATGGAACAATTTACCATTTACCTCTGTGAAGGTGGCGCAACACCCCTATCAAGTGGTGCAGCTCCATGGCCAGTAGCCTGAAAAAAAAAGCAATTGAAGTTTTTTCTAAAACCAACATTCCAAACATCAATTTGGAAAAATCATCATAAGGGGGAAGGACTCCCAAAAACTAACAAGTAACCTAAGGGTGTCAAAACAATGCACAAAAATACAAACTCTAGCCCACATAGCAACAGCGCGGCCCCGTCCAACTCCAACTGATGAACCCTTGCCCTTCAACAAGAAATGAAATGAATTAGTAAAACAAAGCAGGTAGTTGCACAATAAAGGAAAATCAAACACTGCACTTGCAAAAAAACCTTAATTATAGCATCAAGTCGCTTAAACATTGGAGCATTCTTCAACATGTCTGGTATAACCATAAACCTGGAGGGGTCAGTCATTAGTCTAAATTCTAAAATAAACCAGCTAACAGTTAACTATCTCAAGTACCAACTAATTAAGCTACCTGACTTTGCTGCCTCGAATAAAAACATGTTCTAGCTGTGAGACTTTCCTATCCTGAGAAGAACCCAAACCAAATCAGCAACTACCATACAGTTGAATATGGCTACAAAATAATTTCCAATTATGAGATCTAAATAGAGTAATGCCTCATTTTTAATCCAATAATAATTTCCAATATATCAGGCTCATAAATAATAGAAATGATGAAGCCACAATATTAATTTAAAGGAGAGTTGGTAATAAAGAGCCAGCAAAACAATATAACAGATAGGAGCCACTTAAACTTTCATAAAGCACAGTTGCATTAACTTTGTGGTTGCTTTATATACCTTTCCCCATTCATGAATTTCTATCAGTTTATAATGAGCTACACTACATTAAGTGATTAATCACAACCGACACAAGTAAATGCTTCGACTAGGTAGTCACTTTGCCAAAAAGCATCACCCAATATTTTACTTCGTGCATATAAATCTATATGATGGATAAATGTACCACTAATTAAGCACACCTATAGTTTAATCTAATGGAGCTGTACTTATAACATCCTGTTATGGATAGTATCACACAAACATGACATACTTTCAATACACATTTCTTTCCAATTCCCAAACTCAGCAATCAACATGCCAACAATAATCTGATGCGTTTCAAGCCAAAGGAAAACCCCCTTGTGTGTTTTGGAGCAAATTAGAACTATACCTCTAGTTTCCTATTTTGCAGTTTTCTAGACACTCTGCAATAATACCCTCCCCAACTCTTTCTTGAAAGTTGAAGCTATTTAATACAACAGGCAGTAGTAGTTTATCCACATGCACAACTTACCATGGAATTCGTGGAGTAGGGTTAAGAAACATCTTCTTTCTTTGATGAGTGTTCCAGTCAAAAGTTGCTAGTAATGAATTGGAAGGTAAGTGGTTATAACTTATAAGATGGACTTTTTTAAATAAATAAATAAATCAATACTAAATACCCATTTCTTTATAAAATATTCAAAACATTTCCTATTATTCAACTTCAAGGCATTCTCAGTTAAAAGACTATCTGGATTGAATTGGCAGATTATATCCTTAACTCCCAAATTACCTGATGTGGGATCTTAGGGCAAAATAATAATAATAATAATAATAATAATAATAATAATAGTAATAATAATAATATTAATTATTATTATTATTATTATTACTATTATTAGTATTAAACAAAAAGAAAGTAAGAGAGTAGCACAAACCTAATACGAATTACTAAGACAGCCAAGTTGATTTATTTATTTATTGAGGGGTGTACCAAATTAAAGGGGAAAATACACCAATTAATCAGGGTGACACAACTTAGGCTTTAGAATAGTTGCTACCCACTACAAACCAAGCAATCCACAATCACCACAAGCCAATAAATATATAACATGGGAAAAGGAATCCATAGGAATTAGAAGGCACCTAGCATTTGGCAAATGTGTGTTTTTCAATAGGGGGGGGGGTTGGGCATTTTAGGTGAAAAACAGATCCCATGAGGCCACCCAAATAGAGATCCCATCCCTTGGTTGACTTCTAATGCTAAAATGAACCCATCTCTGCACTTTAAGCCATTTCTTTTAAAAAAAAACAGGAAAACATCTCCAAACTTAAGACAAAAAATCGACCATGAAATGTTTTACTACATCCATCAGATGAAAGAATGATCATCCCACTTTCTATGATCGAATGAGAAATACCATCAGGGCAGAACTATAAATTTTTGGAGACAGAGGCTTGATATAATGAAACAAAAAGCAGGGATTTTAGATATTTCCTCCTTGCTCCAATACGAGAATAAAAGGCCAAATTAAGGAGTAACTCCAATGTTGGGTTCAAAACAAAAACCAGTAAACAACTGAAGTAGGAACTTCTTCGTCACTTGGTACTTCTGTGACCATTTCCATTGTTTCAGGTTCACGTTAAAAGCAACAAGAGCTAGGGCCCTGTAACTCTGAACATAAATGAGATCATCCATACCACTGCTTGCAAAAACATCATCAACTCTCCAAATCCTTGAAAATATTTTGGAGGCATACAGGTGACCTCTCTCTACTCATTCCCCTCAAGAACCCAGATACCAATCCCCTTAATCAATATATTTAAATATCCAGTTTTTGCATGAAAACTACGACAAAAACTGTACTAGTGAGACACTATAATCATGATAATTAATATTAAGTAATTGCAGGGAAGTATATCATGTGACAAGTAGATAGAAATAACAAAGCAAATGCTGGAAGCTAGATTAGAATGACAAAGCTTTCTGTCCAACTCAAAATAGTAAATTGATTAAAGGAAAAAAAGATTACAAATAAGGATTCTAAACCATCATACCCCAAATGCCTGAATCAATGAAGAATTAAAGTCAGGCATGCTCAGATTACTCATTCTCAAATTACTAGACTCATCATCTCTTCTCTTCCTTTTCTACGGCAGATAGATCGATAAATAAATAAATAGAAAGAGCAAAACTTTTTGAAAAGCCCTTGAATCAAAACCTTAAGCTTGTGATTTGTTCTTCCTTCCCATTCCTTCACCGCCTCTCTCTTTCAGCAATCTCCCGACAAGGCATTCTGAAAATTATTCTTTAGTGCTTTGATAAGTAGACTGACTTATGCACAAAGAGGATGCCAAGGCCATCCAATTCAACTGGTTTGAGTTGTAGACATCATTCAGGGGAATCTTTCATAATACGATTCAAAAATTCAGATGTAATAAAAGAGATTAAGAAAAAAACTATAATTATTGAAATGAGAATATATGCACACATACCCATAAAATTGAGCAAATCAGTAGGCTTCCAAGGTAAGGTTCTATTAGGAAGCTCCTAACAACAAGATACAGATCCACCATTGTCGCACTGTGGATATAGAACCATTAATTTCTAATAGAATTTTCAAAGCATTTTGAAGAATATAGAGTTTCTGATGGCTTTTGCATTGAATTAAATTTAAGGAAATACCAGTACATATATATAAATATATTACCTCTTCCTGTTACTGATCATTTTTTGGGTGTTCTTCTCCCTTGTCAGGCAGCCACATGATCATGCTCTCCTCCGCGAAAGCACAAAGAAAATAATAATAATAATATTAATAATTATTATTATATCATCATCGAGGACATGTCCGAGCAAGGCTGTGGGGTGGAAGATCGTGAACTAGGCCGCACAGAGCTGGGAGCCGAGTTGAGGCCATGGCACCGGAGCCGGATCTGAAGACGGTGAAGAGGTGCGATGTGAGTGCATACAGCCAACATTCGAACCCTAGATATGTATTTAGGGAAGCGTATCGAGGGCGGCTCCACCACGTCGTTGAAGGAAAACTGCTCCCGGGCAAAAAGCTTGAGGCAGGTGGTCAAAAACAAAATCCCATGGGATCGAGAAAACCTTATCATCGAAAATCACCTTCAACTCGCCCAAAAAACCCTTCGGGAATGAACGAGTGAGAGTTCTTTTTTTCCTTTTAGGTACATACGTCAAAAAGAAAAATAAGGAAGGTATAATTTTAGTTTCGGGTGCTGGTAACACTTAGATTTGACGAAAAATATACCGCTCACCTAAAATAGTCCGTGCGCGCAATCTAATCTAAGATGCCGCCCTGTGTTTTTTTAAATACCTACATATTGTAATACTTTTTCAATAATGTTACCCTTTGATGTTACGGTAGGCCTGATTTTTTGTAGTGCTTGTTCCTTATGTGGAATGCTTGAGGAATGTTAGAATAGAATCTAGCAAAAAGTAGCAATAGATGTATATTTTTCCAGCTAAAGGTAGCAAGAATTCGTTTTGAAGAATAATATTATCTTTTGTTTTTCGGACATAACAACCCAGAATTTATTTTGAAATTTGCACTTACCAAAAATTCTCTCCTGAGAATATTGCCCATAATATATGTTGTCCAATCCTCCATAATTGTTGTTACTTGGATCTCTCTCAATTTAGATCTCTCTCAATGTTTCTAAGCTAGTGGGTTTTTATAGAGGTTTAAGAGGGGACATCCAGATGCATTGAATTTGGAAGGGCACTAGCATGTGATTTTCGAGTTCCCATGCATTGAAAATGCATTTTTAAGGCGCTGACACTACAATTTCGAGAAAAATAGAGTCCCAAGGAGTTAAAAAAAATCATATCTGTCTCGTATTTAAAATTTGTGTCCTAAATTGCGCTTAATACAAATGACATCATTTTCAAATTGTTGGTAGAAGATTCAAAGGTTAGTGTCCAAGGGTTACCTCAAAGGTTAGGGTCAAAAGGCCGAAGGTGAACTTGGACAATGATTACATGCTCGAATGGCATCAAAAGCTCCAATGGGAACTCGGTTTAAGAATACAGGTCTTTCAAAGCCTTAATATAAGAATTTGGATCTTACAAAGCCTTGGTATAAGAATCCAAGGCTTCCAAATCCTCAATGTAAGAATATGGGCATTTTAAAGCCTTACTATAAGAATCTAGGGGAGGAAAGTGTCTTCAAATGTTCAGATTAGAGGCTAGATGCTTGGATTGGTGGCTAGGTATTTGTATTGGAGGCCAAATGCTCGAATTGGAGGCTAGATTCTCGAATTGGAGATCAAATGCTCAGATTGGAGGCCAAATGCTCGGATTGAATCTAGATGCTCAGTTTTGATCAAGTTTGACTTTTGACAGGGAAACTATTTTGACTATAACTTCTTCATTATTGCTTGAATTTGAGTGCGGTCAAGTATATTAGTCTTCAAATTTCATCCTCTATAATTTGGTGCAGGCCTTGGGCTATTTTGAGGTCTCTTAGAAGTAGTTCTCAATTTTAGGCTTCTTTGTCGAGTGTAATGATATATCAAACCCAGGCAAAATGGGTCCAACACACACCGTAATCCACTAGCTCATTGGGGCATTAATTTAAGCCACCCACTATACCACTAATCACCAACTAGGGGCCTTAGTCACTTATCCAAACCAATCCTTTATAGTTTTACAACATTGACCCCATGGGCCTCATAACTAGCATAACAAAAACAACATAGTTGTACATGCTAAACATGTCACAAGCTTCATAGACACAAGGATACCCCAAAATATCATGTTCCAGAACATAGGGTTCCCTATAGGGATTCCCACAATCAACTTAACCTAACTAGGTTCTTATAGTGCCAAATGGCACAACTCTGCCTCATAAGCCTTAAACAAGATATAACCCATTGCACATTCATATAAAAGATCATTAGGTGTCATAAAATCATCAAAGAAGGTTAAAAACATTAGTTTAGAAATCATACACATCTCGAACGAGGTCCCATAGATCAAAGCATCTCAAAATGGGAGAAAGAAGTGACATACAAAACTAGCAAAGTAGGCCACGGTGACATGCCTTTGCAATGCGACGAACTCCCCCCGACGGCTGTGACCATGCAATTTTTTTCATGTTTCTTTTGCTATCATGTGACACCTACATTACAACTCCAAATACCCAACTCTACTCAATTTTTGGCACCAAAACACTCAAATAAGCTTCTTAATAACATCATAACAATTATACATGAATTATCATAAAGTATAACGCATCATATATTAAACCACATCAATTTTTGGAGTTCTAGGCCAAGAACACCTCCAATCCCTAACTCACCAAATTTTCACTATTTTAATTCATTCTTTATTAATTCTTTAGCCTAAGATTGAGGCAAACAACCTAAAATAATTATTCTAAATATATTCCAAACATCAATTTGAACAAACAATGAAATCCCCATAATTCCAAATTTTAGGGTTTTTCCCTCATTCTAAAATTTCCTACAAATTAAGCATGCTTAATCAAAGTTAATAGTGTTGAGTCAAGGAATCACTTACTTGGAATAATTCTTGAAGGTTGGATCACCCAAATCGCCAAATCGCCAAATTCTCTCTTCTCCTCCCTTCTCACCAAAACTTTAAAATGAAGAAACATGATATGGTCTGTTGTCACCACTTTCTTTTCTTTTCTTTTTATTAATCAAATAATAATATATTCTTTAATTTTAAATAACATAAAATCCATTTAAATTACAAAAATGTCAAAAATTATATTTTGTGGCCCCGAACTCCAAACCAGATCCAAACGTAGTTAAAACGCTCGTACCAATGAGCACATTACCATCTGGATATTCTCATCATCAAATAAATACTATCTAAAAAGGCTACACAAAACATGAATCTTTACCGTAGAGACCCGTGCTTGGGTTAATCCATGAGATAGTTTTTATTCAATAATTAGAATATCTAGTTGGTATTATGCTCAACAAAACGAGCGTTTTGCTAGTAATTGGGTCTAATTTGGAATTGGGACCTCAAGAGATTAGTTATATATTTTGGGTGTTTATTAATTAAAGAAATGAGCAGAAAAATATAAAGAAGGGAGAAAAGAGAGAGATACTCTCAGCGGGTATTGTGTTCCACGACTTTGGTGTGTGTGCGTGTGTGTATGAGAGAGAGAGCTTGAAGTGTGTGTGTGTGTATGAGAGAGAGAGAGAGAGAGCTTGAAGGTGGAGCTTGCCGAATTGAAGCTTGGAGCTTGGGTTTTGGGGTATATTCATTCGTAAATCCTTACCAAGTAGGTGTTCTTAATCTCTTATCTCAATTTTGTTCTTGAATATGTGTGATTTGAGCATAATCTATGAAAATTAGTATGAACCCTAGGTGTTGGTCCCGAGAAGCCTAGAGGGGGGGGGGGGGGTGAATAGACTCTTTTAAAAACTCTTCTCACTCTTTTCGGTGCAACACTTAATCTGGTTAAAGATAAAATCAATGCAAAAGTCAATCAGATAGTAGAAGTAATTTGTATTATTGTCACAAGATAATTACAACAAATTGTAACAGATTAAAGCTGAGTACAAGTGGATCTACTAAAAGAGTATCTCACTTCTATTTACAATAGCACTCTGTTTTATAGTAACACACACATTAGCCAAAATGAAATCTTCTAAGCACTTTCACATGCATGCTCCCTCCTAAAAATATACAAGACTTAGTATATATAGACATCCCTAAGAAACATTCTTGGAACAAGATTATCCAAGTAGTGTGTAGCATTCAAGACTGTTGGTCCCTGGGAGTTTAAAGGGGGGGGGGTGAATAGGCTCTAATCGAAACTCTTTTTCGTCTCTGGCACAACACTTATTTGGTTAAAAGATAGAATCAATGTAGAAGATAACCAGGATAGTGGAAGTATTTTGTTTTATTATCAAAAGATAATTACAACAAAATATAGCAGATTAAAGCTAATGAAGCTTTTTGATCTACCGAAAACTCTCTTATACTCTATTTACAATGACTCTTTCACACTAGGCAATTGTGTTCCACGTGTAGGATGATTTAGATTTTTAACAAGTCTGTCTTACATCGGGATACGCAAGTCGATGATTTTAAATGCGAAGCTGATAAAGTGAAGTAGCGTCTTCTTTATCCGTTGTAAGATTCATTACTCCGTGTTAATGAAGCTCGGATCCTTACTCATGTTAATGGTTGCTTACTCCGTATCGGTTTAATACTAGAATCCTTATTCCGTGTCAACACTTCCTTACTCCGTATAAATGAAAGGTTTGGAGGGCTTACTCCATATCGGTGCTTTCTTACTCCATATGAGTAAAAGTTCCGGAGGACTTACTCCGTATCAGCGCATCCTTATTCCGCTCGAGTGAAAGGTTTGGATTCCTTACTACGCATCTTCTTGTCCTTACTCCGTGCGAATAAAGGAGTTGGGATCCTTATTCCGCACAAGTCGTTCCTTACTCCACATGAATGAAAGACTCGGATTCCTTACTCCGTATCTTCTTGTCCTTAGTTCGCTTGAGTGAATGACTTAGCTTTTTATTCCGCGATCGTTCTCTCTTACTCCGTGTGAAATGTAGTCTGGGATTCTTATTCCACATCTTTGTAACTGTCACGACTTGAATTTTCGACCCGAGGAAACCGGTTCGTGACTCCCCTTTACTCACGCGGTGGATAAAGGGTTGGGATGAGTATTACAACAGGACACCACATATCTTTATTAAATTCGGACCATAATAAATATCCAAAAGGCAAACCACATCACTTTATTAATTTAAAAACATTTTACATCATTTCCCCATTGGGGTTATAATAGTTCAAAAAATTAAAATAAAACAAAGCAACAAAATATATAACTGTCTTCCACCTTGGTGTCCCACGTAACGCCTATACGTTCCTGAAAGGAAAACAAGCCACAATAGGAGGGGTGAACAACCACAGCTCAGTAGGGATTAAGTCTCCTCGACCCATCCCATGCTCATAGCATCTACATGAGGACGTGCACAAGTGTAGTGTCATGGCAATAATTTATGAATAGGCTATAATTAACATTTATAAACATGGCAACATACAAACAGGCCACACAAGCAAGCACCATAGCCACAGCCACACAGGCTTCCACAACCACAGTTATATAGGCTCCACAGCCACACAGGCTACCACAACCACAGCCACACAGGCTCCACAACCACACAGGCTACCATAATCACAGCCACACAGGCTCCATAGTCTCACATAGCACACTTAATCATACATTCACAACACATCAGATAAATATGTGTATTCAACAATCCACGCAATCCGTAATTATCATATCCATATAATCATCATATCGGACATAATTATCATATCAACAAAACTCCCCCGGAAACCCTAAGGTTTCCCCACGGGACTAAGCCTAACAATCTCAACCACTGAACGAACAATGCAGATACCCCAACGGCCCCCAGGGTCCACTGCCATGGGAACGAACTCGAAATCCCTAGACCCCGAACTCAACGACATATCCAAACATAACTTTTCCATTGAAGGCCAACATTCATATAGGAGATCACACCTATATAAATTTACACACACACACACATATATATATATATATATATATAACATATCTAATCCACAATTGCCTACCACAAGACCTGAGAATAGAATAGTTTCAGGAAGAACGGAACCCCTACGTTAAAAGGAACCCCTTGCTCTTGCTCCCATGCTAGATGTCGTCCACCCACGCAAATCACCACAGTAGCGATCAGGAGAAGATTCTCTCTCTCTCTCTCTCTCTCTATGACGGCAGTAGCGGCTGACAGCAAACCCTAAACCGAAAACAAAGAGACCTCAACCTCCTTATATAGACACCTCATTTATCAAAATGACGTAGTCTTGATAAGTGAAACCTATGTATCAAAATGATGTAGTTTTGATAAGTAAAACAAGTTTCAACCTTCCCGCTTCCACATAGGACAAAATACCCATAATTTGAACATGGCCCTTTGGGAAAAGATTATTAGCATAACAAAACGAAGGTGACGGTACAAAAACATGGTTGCACATGACAAAGGCCATTGTCACATGCAACCTCCAAATGGTCCGAGATTTTGCTACTAGCTTCGAACTTGGTCTGGAAGGCTCCCATGCAAAAACATCACTACACATGACAAAGGCCATTGTCACGTGTAGCCTCTAAGAGCTCCCTCTTGCCTCAAGCTTGCTCATCTATATACAAAGTATTTTAGCCAATGTGTATGAGAAGAAATCTCCCAAAAGCATGACAATTGCCACTCAAAAGGCATAATTATGACTAACTCCTCATATCCCAAAACACGGGTCATTACATCCTCTTCCCCTTAAGACTTTTGGTCCTCGAAAAGAAACAACATGCCACTAGAACCGCAAGGAATAACAAACACATGCACCTCATTATACAAAACCGCAAGCCACAGCACACAAATGGATCATACACTACACACAACACATAAAAGGACATACGTCCACAAACTCAACAAAGCACCACCACAATGCATATAACACATACCCGGATGTCACAAACACATCTCAAATACAAGCACATGTCTCAAAAAGGACAATACACAGCACATCATGAACAACTAGCACAGGAAATCACATTACTATCTCTCGGCCAACAGCCACCTCCCACCGTCAAGATTGTTCGTCCTTGAACAACTCCAGTTACTGCTCATGCATCATGGACTCATGTTCCCATGTCTCCTCTTCAATACCACAGTGCTGCCACAGCACGCGAACCAAAGGAATAGCATGACCACGCAAAAGCTTCTCTTGTCGATCCAGTATACGGAAAAGGGCCTCCACAATGGACATGTCATCCTCAATATCCAATGTCCCCCAATCAATCACATGAGTGGGGTCGGGATGATACTTCCTCAACTGGGACACATGGAACACATTGTGCACCCGACTAAACCGCGGTGGCAATGCTAACTGGTAGGCTATTGGCCCCACACGAGCCATAACCTCAAATGGACCAATAAACCGTGGAGATAGCTTTGAACCTCGCCCAAAGCGCCGATGTCCACGACGGAGAAAACACTAAGAAACACTTTATCTCCCATACAAAACTCCAAAGGTCGCCGCTGCTGATTCGCATAATATTTTTGTTGACTCTGAGCCGGTAACAAGTGCTGACGAATCAACTTGACCTTCTCGATAGATTCTTGAGCCAACTGTGTTCCCAAAAGAGCTGCCTCCCCCACCTCGGTCCAACACAAAGGTGATCGACACGGCCTGCCATACAATGCCTCAAAAGGAGCCATCCCAAAGGATGCCTGATAATTGTTGTTATAGGCAAACTCCGCTAAAGGAAGGTGAGTAGTCCACGAACTCCCAAAATCTAGCACACAGGCTGTCAACACATGTCCTCCAATGTCTGATTCGTCCTCTCTGTCTGACTATCAATCTCAGGGTGAAAAGTTGTACTCATGCTAAGCTTTGTCCCATAGCCTCTTGCAAGCCTGCCCAAAAATGAGAAGTGAACCTAGAATCTCGGTTGGACACAATCGACGACCTGGTAACCCATGCAATCTCACAACCTCGTTCATATATAGCCGACTCAATGCCGCAATGGAATCCCGCTCTCGAATGGCAAGGAAATGGGCCGACTTCGTTAGCCAATCGACAATCACCCATATCATGTCTTTCCTCCCAATAGTGGGTGGAAGGCCAGTCACAAAATCCATCACTATGTGGTCCCACTTCCACTCCGCCACGGGCAACGGTTACAATATACCTGCTGGCCGCTGGTGCTCAGCTTTCACCTGCCGACAAGTGAGGCACCTCGAAACAAAAGCCGCCACATCACATTTCATCCCAGGCCACCAAAAATGTCCCCGAAGTGCATGGTACATCTGCGTACCCCCTACATGCACAACAACTCTAGACTGATGGAAATCCCTCATCACCTCATGCCGGAGAGACGAAACCACTATTAGCCGCCCCTGAAAAGACAACTCATGCTCAGGATCCTCTGTCCAATCCTTAGATAGCTCGCTGACCTCAATATGAGCATGGAGAACCTCACACTCAATATCACCCAACCGCCCCTCCCGAACTCACCTGGTACAACTCAGGCACAACAACAATAGGACTCAGGGATCTGTCTTACCATTACAAACAATAGGTTGCAACCGCAACATCGCCAATTGCTCCATCAGCTTTGACTCTCTCACTGCCACCTCAGCTCTCCCTTTCCTTCCCAACGTATCAGCCACGACATTGCCTTTGCCTGGGGTATAAGCAAGAGTAAAGTCAAAGGTTTGCAAATACTCTACCCACCTCCTCTGCCTCAAATTCAAGTCCCTCTGAGTAAATACGTACTAAAGGCTCTTGTGATCCGAGAACACCACAAACTTCTCCCCCCAAAAGGTAGTGCTGCCAACTCTTCAAAGGAAAGATAATAGCTACCAACTCAAGATCATGAGTAGGGTAATTCTACACATGTGGTTTCAATTGCCTCGACCCATAAGCTATCACACTATGCTCCCGCATAAGCACACACCCCAAACCAATCCTGGATGCATCACAATACACCTCATATGGGACGTCATCCCTAGGTAACTTTAACACAGGTGTAACGGTCAAACGGGTTTTGAGAGCCTCAAATGCCTGTTGACACTTGTCGATCCACTTGAACTTCGCACCCTCTTTCCCACTTTCCCTTCCTCCACAAAGGTTAGGGCTGCCAACCTGTGGGTAATGGCACCCCACTGGTCCATCACTAGCCCAGCTCGACTCGCCTCATAATCCCACTCCCCCTGCAGGGTACAAGGAGTCCCCGCAGGTGACACGAATGATACACGGCGCCGATAACAATTTATCTTGGCCTGGAAAGCCATAAGCCAATCCATACCCAAGATCAGGTCAAACGTCCTCAACGGCATCACATGCAAGTTATAACTAAGCTCTACATCTCCTATGGTTAACAGACAGTCACAACAAACATGTCGCACCTCAATCATACCTCCCACCGGAGACTCCACAACTAAGGGTCTCTCTGCCTCTGCACATATTAATCCCAATCCATCAATCACAAGCTCAACAGCAAATGGACAAGATGCACCCGTATCGAAAAGAACAAAAGTAAGCATACGAGAGATCAAAAGGGTACCTCTAACTACAGATGGTCCTGCCCCACCCTCCGCTAGTGGAGGTGGTAGCTCAGCCTCCTCTTGAGGTGTCGCATTCAACGCAAACATCCTCCCCTAGCCCGTGCCACTAGTCGGCTCACTCACTGGATGGTTCTCGCTATGACTACCTCCAGCATCGGTCTGCTATCGCTCTGGCCTCCCCTGAGGTCGAGACTGGCTAGATCCCGCCTGACTAGCCTACCACTGATGAGCTGGTCTCTCTGCTGATGCCTGAAAACTTGCATCACTCCTGTGCTGGATGCCATGCCTCTTGCTCCCCTATTGCCACTCCCGCAAACCAGGCTCAAATAGCCCTCTCGTCCTCGGCTCTTGCATCACCGGTCCTTCTTGGGACACTCACTCTTGAAATGGCCTTGCTCCCCACACCAATGAGAACCACTAAGAAGACATCCTGCTGAACCTCCCTGTCTGCCGCCACCAAAACTAGACCTCTCTAGGTTCGCCGGTGGTTGACCCTTGCCGCAGAAGGAACCGCTACCTCCCTCCTCGATCTTGGGCCTCTTGGACCCCGAATCACGGTCAAATCCACCTCAGAATCGACGACGTTGATGGGCCCGCCTCCCATCATCCAGCTCCCTCTCCGCTATACGAGCTATCTCAACAACCTCAACATAAGTCCTTAAGCGCAGGATCGCCACCCCTCGCCTAAGGGCTGGCCCGAGACCCAAGGTGAACTTGTGGGCCTTCAGGTCCTCCCTCGCCATGGTCTCGGGAGCAAATCTGCTCAAGCTTCGAACTCCCGCTCATACTCGGGCACAATCCTTGATCCCTACCTCAAGCTGCCAAATTCCTCCCTCTTTTGCCACCTTAATGACTTGGGGAAGAACTCATCATGGAAGAGTGTAAGAACTCCTCCCACAACATGAACCGCACTACGGGCTCCCCGCAACACTCGCCACCACTCTAAGGCATTACCCTCTAGCCGCCGAATGGCCAACCTCACCTTATCCTCCTCCCGGGGTAGAAGAAAGGAAAACACATGCTCTATCTGCCTCAACCAGTGCTTAGCCACCACCTGGATCCACTTCTTCCTTGAATCTCGATGGTTGTTTCTTACGGAGCCTCGTTGATAACGTGCATTTATGCCGTTATTTTATAGCCTATTTAGGGTATCAAAGAGCTTGTTTAGAGCCTTTATAGTACCATATTTCATATATATTTGCTCTAACCCCAAGAAAGACACTACTTGTGCTGTATATGTGTTTTTGAGCTGTTTTGGGCAGGTTTTTGGATGATTTCTTCTCTAGTCATCAGCTAGACTACTCTATCTCCTAAAGAGGGAGCTTGTGGCAACTTATGATCTCAAAAGGAGGCATTTTGAAGGCTACAAGCGACAAGGCTGCAAGAGGTCTCTTCACACTATTAGTGCGAAACAAACATTTTGATTTATTTGACCACGAAGATGGCCTTAACAATATCATGTGCAGAAGGGAAAGTTGCTTCAAATGATGCCTTTTACCTCCCATAAAAATGTCAGAGCAAAAGGACAACAAAATATTTTGCACGTGATATTGGGATTTGATTTTTTTTGACCTAGTAGGAGGCTTCAGATGATCTCATGTGAAGAATAAAAGTTGCTCCAAATGATGTCATCTATCTCTCATAAAAATTTCAGACCATTTGGAGGTGCCCATGAAAATGACCTTTTTCATGGGCAAGGATATTTTTGCATGGAAGGCTTCTATCTGATGTGATAAAGTGCTGGGTGAAGTTTCAGAGCAAATGGAGCTGCACGTGAAAAGGGTCTTCTCACGTGCATTCTCACGTGCAAGCATTTTTGCGCTCCAAATGATGTATTTTGTTGTTTTAATCATTTTCCTCTAAAGAACTGGGGTCAAATTTGGTGTAGTTTGAGTTTTATTTCGCCTAGAATGTCGATTAGTATCACTAACCAAAACGACGTCGTTTTGGCTGCGACCACATTTATAATTAGGGCACACCTTTTGTAACCCTAATTTGGCCCACTAAAACCTATAAATAGGGGTCTTTGGAGGCATTGTAAATCATCTTGAGTGGGGGAATCTAATCTGAGTTCTGAAAAGAGCTATAGCCATTGCTAAAAGATCGGATTGTCCTTGGCAAGGAGTGAGTTTGGGCAGCAGACGCCGGAGTCTTTGGAGGCTGGAGTCCTGGTTCATCTTGTGGTCTTCCTTTATTGTCCTCGTACTGTAATCATGTTCTTTCCTATGATTGTTATTGTTTTTGTCATGATTATGGAGTTGTCTTGTTAGTCTAGGAGAGCAATGTAGCCCCCAATAAATTGTAGTCAGTTTGGTTATGGTTGTTCAATAAAATAGAATTCAGTTCTTGTTTAATTCACTTGCTTGAATGGAAATGCCTAGTTTATGCATAATTAGGTAATCTTAGCCCTTGTCTAGGGTGGAACACTAGTGAATTAGATTTAATATTGCATGATGGACCAAGTCTGCAACTATTAGATTGTTTGTCTACCTTGATCACTTTTATTCACATGGACCAAATGGGATAAAAGCCTTAAATCTATCTTAGCATGGACCAAATGTAAGATAGGTAGGATATAATCAACATGAACGTGAACTAGAACATCAATCAAGAACAAGAGCCATAACCAGACGATTACAATCGATTGGGTGGTAAACATTGTGACCCTAGATCCTTACTCACTGAAATTTCTATACCAATAGCTTGCCAACTTTCTGATTTAATTACCTTTCAACAAAAATCAATTGTCCAGACATAAAAACAACTTGTTAGCTTAGTGCTTGCTGCTTAACAGCATTAGCTACCTCCCTGTGGGTTCGACAACCGGAGTCTTAATACTCCATTTTATTACTTGACCAGTGCACTTGCTGCAAAACCTATAGACACAATTTATACGGGTCACTCGTCACCACGTCATCCACTGCACGATGAATCGGTAAGCCACCCAGCGAACTCTCATGTTCACAAGGTGACTCCCCCACTGGTAGTGGTGGCGGTGGTGGTGGGACCACCTACTATGCTGCCATCTCACGGCACACTTCCTCCTGTACCTCTTGCCGGATACCCTCCCTCAACTTTTGGACTTCCTGTCGGATGCCCTCTCGCATCTACGACAACAATAGCTCATTTCCTCCAGTGGGCTGCCCCATACCTAGACCCTCATGGGTAGATGACTCGTCAGCCACTGCTCCGGACGCACGTGTCGCTCTCCTCGGTGGCATTCTTACTACACAAAGTAAGGAACATAATCGTCAAAACGCATTTGAAATCTATCGCATTTCACTACCTCTACCCCATTACACAATTTAATTATCACATTGCATTGCACACATTGCACACGTTTCAGTTCTCATTAATTCACATTGCACAAACATCAATCCCACAAGCACACAACCTAATAACATAGGTACATTTCCTTGTCGTCATGCTCAAGTTATCACAAAATATCAGAGTTGCACAATTAAAACTTTATCACATGTTTTTCATCTTTTCTTATCACATTTAAGGCTTTATTGCAGTTATCCATATAATAACACATAAATAACAAATGCAACTAGTGCCCTAATGCTAATGCATGCAAATCCTACCACAGGACTGGACTACCCCAAGTATACCTTAGAGGCTCAAAGAGGACCATGTTGATCAGGCATGTCCCTCCAGGCTCCTCCAAAGGACTCAAGATAACCAAATCCGCTGACTACCCTAGGCCAACTAGACCTTGCTCTGATACCATATTGTCACGCCCCGGATTTCCAACCCGAGGAAACCGGTTCGTGACTCTCCTTTACCCACGCGGTGGATAAGGGGTTGGGATGAATATTACCACAAGACACCACATATCTTTATCAAAATTCAGACCACAATAAATATCCAAAAGGTACACCACATCACTTTATTAATTTAAAAACCTTTTACATTATTTCCCCATTGGGGTTATGTTGGTGCCTGGAAACCTAGAGGGGGTGGGGGTGAATAAGCTTTTATCGAAACTCTTTTCTAACTTTGGCACAACACTAATACTGGTTAAGAGATAAGATCAATGCGGAAGATAACTAGATAGTGGAAGTATTTTGTTTTATTATCAATTGACAATTACAATAAAATAGAGCAGATTAAAGCTTGTAAAGCTTTTCGATCTACTGAACAAATCTCTTACACTCTGTTTACAATTGCTCACACACTAGCCAATGATATATCTATGAGCTGTTGTACATACATGCGCGTATATCTGTATTCTATTACACCTCGCACGCTACATCAACATCAACACTTATGCAAATATACAAAGTCTAATATATATAGGGCCATCCGTTTTAAACATCCTTGGAACTTGTTCTTCCGAGCAATGTGCAACATTAACTGTTCCTCGATAACTTCTCTGCCTTGATTGCTGCGGATGTGGAGTTCAAGATCTTGGGTTTGTAAACCATAAGTGCCTTTGTGAGTTCCCAAGTGCAGTTAAAATAATGTCCACATATCCGTGTAATCCACGTGTAAGATACTTTAGGTTTTCAACGAGTTTGTCTTACATCGGGAAGCAGCGAGCTGACTACTTGAATGCAAAGATGATAAGTTGAAGTAGTGTCTTCTTAATCCGTCGTAAAGTTCCTTACTCCGTGTTAATGAAGCTCGGATCCTTACTCTGTATCATTGGTTGCTTACTCCGTGTTAGCTTGATACTGGAATCCTTATTCCGTGTCAGCGCTTCCTTGCTCCGTATGAAGGAGAAGTCCAGAGAGCTTACTCCGTATCAGCGCTTCCTCACTCCGCATGAGGTGAAAGGCCAGATGGCTTACTCCGCATGAGTAAAAGGTTTGGATTCCTTACTCCGCATCTATTTTCCTTACTCCATGCGAATAAGGACTTGGGTCCTTATTCTGCACAAGTCGTTCCTTACTTCGTATGTATAGAAGACTCAGATTCCTTACTCAGTGTCTTCTTGCCCTTAGTCCGCTTGAGTGGAAGACTTAGCTTTTTATTCCGCGATAACTGTCCCTTACTCCATGCTAGATGTAGACTAGGATTCTTATTCCACATCTATGTGACTTAGTCCATTAAGGTGTTAAATGCAGATTCCTTAGTCCGTAGCTTTAAGTGTTTGGTTCACGCGAACGATCCTTATTCCGTATGAAGTGTAGACTTGGTTATTTACCAAGTGTTTAATGACACTCACGTTAGTCCGGATCAGGATTATGTATTGTCACGCCCCCGAATTCCAGGGAACCCGGAACCAGGTACATGACTTCCCCTTGCCCGTACCCGATAGGTCAAGGGGTTGGTGACTAGCACCAATGGAGACTACACTGCGGGTGCTGTCTCAAATATGCAACCCTATGCAGTCATACATCAAGGGTAATCCTGTACTTTCCCATATATCATCATGCATACAATGAGTCAAACAATCATACAGACATCACATCATACAGTATGCAAATACAACTGTCCACGGACCCATGTCCGAAATATCACATAAAACAATACAGAATATAACTGTATCATACATCAGAGTAGTGGGCGTCCTCCTGGAAGAAAGTCCTCTACTAGTCTTGGGTCACACCTGAAAAGGGTAAACAACAAGTAGGGGTGAGCAACAAGCTCAGTAGGTGACCCCAAAACTCCACATCATGCAACACATATAAGTTATACTATATGCTCAGTGTACTCGTGCACCGTGTAGTGTGCACAATCATCAGGACTCAGCCTGCAAACAAACATCAGGACTCAGCCTGCCCATATAGGACAACTTGTCCACGATCCTCCATGGGATCCTAGCTCATGGCACTCAGCCCTAGCTCCACGAGCTCAATGGCTCAACTCAGGCCTTAGCCTGTCTACAGCGCAATATGCCCGGCCACAGTCGCCACACAGGCCTGCCATCGGTGCATATGCCTGCCACGTCAACCACATAGCACTATCGTTGCATCATAATAAGAACCCAAACAAGTCACGGAGTCCATGCCCCAATACGTCACACCAACATACTAACATTAGTATGGCATGTCATTCTTAACATTTCCTTTGGAACTGTAGCCAGTCTTCACAAGTAAATCCTCAATCCTTGATTTATGAAGGAAGTACCCATAGCAGCTATTTTCTTGAAATCAAAAGTCCTGGTATTGGGTTCCCATATCATAAATAAGATAATCTGATTTTTGGGGATTTTTTTGAGATGTCTAACCCCACTTTCCGAAAATTCACTACTACGAACTTTTGGGTTTTTCCGAGATTTTACACTAAATCCCAATTTTCACATTTTGAAAGAGTGGGAATTAATTTTTCTAGTATTTTTCTTTGAATCCAAATGGGGGGTATTTCGTTATTTACATAGTAACGTAAGTATACTTAAATGTGTAGATGGGTATAGGTTACGATGTAAATAGGTCCAGTCCAGTGTTGTCCAGTATCTAGTTACACTGTTGGAGCTACGACTCGTAGCTCAGAACCTACGACTCGTAGCTGCGGAACGGCGACTCGTAGCTGCGGAGTGCGGAGCTGCAGCGCGCCTCGAAGACTCGAAGCGGGCTACGATCTTCGATCTTCGGACTACGACCCTACGAACTACGAACCTTCGAACTATGGGTCTACGAACTACGAACCTTCGACCTACGAACTACGGGTCTACGAACTACAACCCAGAACTTCGGATTTTCGTTAGTTCGACCCAGTAACGCGCCCAGGGTACTGTTCATCGTCGTTTTTGCCTGTTCTTCGTCTGGAACATGCCCAGAAACTCCCAGACGCTCACTAACACCCCTGTTTCGCAACAAACTATGATATCTACCTCAAAACGCGTCCAGAACGCCTCTAAATCGCGCAAAAACAACAGAAACACTCCCATAGAATGACTATCTCTCAAAACTAACCAAATACGAGTATTTACATCCTCCCCACCTTAGGACTTTTCGTCCTCAAAAATAAAACATATGCTCAAAGGACATAGCAAAATTCAAGCTCAATGTCCCAACAACAAAACATAAAACATGATCATCGATCACACATATGCAATACAACTCGCAACAAGCCAAAAGGGCTGACAAAATCCAACAACAACGAGCTAAACCACATCACAAACAACATATGCAAAACAAATGCATAAAATATAATCCATACCTCAGGGGAGGTCCTCACATGTATCCTATCCTTAGCTTTGCTCTCACGAGTGAAGGTCCGAATCAAGATCATATCTTCTGTAACAACTTAAGAACAAACATGCAAGGTCTCAAATGAAATTACATAGGGTTTTATCCGCATCATCCAAATTCTAGGTTTGATCCAACAATGTCCCCCAATTATGGATGTGCCAAAACCCTTTGTAATCTAATCTGGTAAGTGAAGCAAAAAGATAACATACAAAAATAAAGGATAACTTCCATTTTCATTAGATCAGCAACAAAGTAAATTTTAGCCTTGATACATGAATTCTACATTAAGGTACATAACTGTCATGGGGTCAGGGTTTTCACCCGTGCAGCACTCGGTCACCCTAGTGGATGCTCCGAGTAAGCCATACCAATCGGGGCCCATGTACACTGGTTTCGCCCTGTCATGGGCTAATCAGGAGAACGGCTCCAGTTCCCAACTAGTTTGTGTAGGGATGGCCAAGTCCCCTCTTCAACGTCAAGTCCGAGACTAGCGGTGTACTCCACACATTTAACTGGGTCGGTATGTCTGAACTCCGAAGGGGATCCATCGATCACCCGCACGAACTGTCATGGAGCCTATCCTATCCGCACCAGCTACATATGCCTTTGCCCCACCGCAAGTAGCGTGTACCTACGCCACTTGGGAGACACCCGCCAACACCTCACTATTTGGGGCATGACATCCTCCCCCACTTGATTTCACAACGATCTCGTTGCATCAGCGAGTTCGGAGGAACCAAGATCGTTTGGCGATGCGCTCCTCTCGACCGCAACTCTACTCCCTCCGATCCTCGGGAACTCCACCATGGCTCAGCGGTCGACGTTGGTGGACGCGATGTGTGCAAGACCTCATCTTGGTCAACCCCCATCTTTTAGGGGCTCCCTCCCAACTAGGGATCAGGGACCACGCATATCTCTCGCGAGATTACTTCAATGAGCATTTGGATACGGGCCGCAATCGCTCTGATGCCACTTTATCTTAAGGTCAGGGTTTTCACCCGTGCGGCACTCGGTCACCTTCGTGGATGCTTCGAGTAAGCCATACCGATCGGAGCACACGTAGACTAGTTTAGCCCTTCCTTGGGCTCATCAAGAGAACGACTCCTATTCCCGACCAGTTTGTGTAGGGATGGCCAAGTCCCCTTTTTAACGTCAAGTCCGAAACTAGCGGCGTACTCCTTGCATTTAACCGGCTTGGTGCGTCTGAACTCCGAACGGGCTCCATTGATCTCCCACACGAACTGTCCTGGAGCCTATCTCATCTGCACCAGCTACGCTTTCTACTCAGCCCCTCTGCAAGTTGCGTGCACCAGTGCTACTTGGGAGACGCCCGCCAACACCTCGCTATTTGGGGCGTGACATAAGGCTTATTATACTTGAAGATCATTGTTGCTGCTTTCTCTCAAAGCTCCATTGTTTGCTCCATCGTTTAGTTGCGGATGTTGTTCCAGTCTTTATCCACTTTTATAAACGATTTGATGAAGAAATAGATAAAAAATACGCAACTATCTCCAATGAGATGTTGTGGCACTTGCTTCTTGCTCCGGATCACCGCCTTCAGCTTTTCAGTTGAAGCCAAAGGAGTTTGGCCCATTTCTTCATAAAGCCCAGATTGCTTTACTACTTCTATCAGTCGAAGACGCAATGGTTCCCATTCATTCTTTCTAACATTGTTATCCATAACTTGATGAGAATCAATCAAGAGCATCTGCTTGGACGAAATCAGAAAAGCAACCATCATGAAGTGCGCCGTCATGACCCAATACGGAATGAGGACAGTTGAAAGATTTTTCCAAGGTTTGCTGTCCTTAGCAGTTCCATCAATGAAGGTCCGGATGTGGGCTACTTCTGGAAGATAACCCTAAAACCAACATGGCAGGACATTAAACAAGTGTCCACCCTTGTACAGAGACGAAAACATCCTCATCTCCGTCTTAACTGCTGACAGAAGTTGTCTATGTCTTCTGTGGTAAACAGACCCTTCTCAGAATGTAGAGTTGAATATCTTTAGGAGACAAAGGATACATTTCTAAAAGACATCTTCGCTCGGCAATGGATGCGGCATACTTTATCATTTCGTTGAAAACACTGTCGTCCACATCATGTGGATCACGATCCGCGTATGATGGGAGGAAGGTGATAGCCGCGGATGGAGAGGTCAAAGGAGGAGCTACACTAGAGGAGTTGGGATGAGAGAAGTAGCTGTATTTGGGGATAAAAACTCCCAGAAGCAGTGTAGATGCAGGCCGCTTAACAGCACGAGCTGAGGAAGATGCAGGAGGATCAGATGACACTTTCACCCACGTTTTGGCAGATCGCCGAGGAGCGGTAGGAGGACGAGCCATCGTATGCGCCAAGTCCGTGAATGAGGTTGACAAGGAATGCACGGATGAGGCGACAACATCCATCTTCTAGTCGATGGAAGTGGAGGAGTTAGTTAGGGCGGAGAGGAGTTGGGCGCCGAGAGCATCAACCTTAACAGCGATGGCGGCAATTTGGGCACTCTAGGCTTGGGCGTGGTGGTCCAGCTGAGCAGAGAGCACAACATCGGAGTGAACCATGCCGAAAGAGGCACACCCAAGCATGAACTCCGTGTCACGCCCTGGATTTCGAACCCGAGGAAACCGGTTCGTGACTCCCCTTTACGCACGCGGTGGGCAAGGGGTTGGGATTACTTCCACACAGGACTTTACGCAAATCCACAATAAACTTTCACAAAAACAAAATCATATTATTAATTTCAAACCACAATAAATGTTACAAACCAAATGTGCCTTTATTACAATTAAATTTCCCCTTACAATATCTTCCCACTGGGGTGACAAAGGTCCCACAAAAATTAACAACACAAATTAATATTAGACAAGACAAAGCAGAACTGTCCTCCACCTTGGTGTTCCCTCCTAACGCTTGTAGGTTCTTGAAAAGTAAACAAAACACAACGGGAGGGGTGCAACCACAGCTCAGTATGGATCATGTCTTCCAAACCCATCCCATGCTCCTAACATCTACATGTTGACATGCACGAGTGCAGTGTCATGGCAATACTATACAGACAGGTCATAATTAACATTTATATACAAACAAGCCACATCAATAGGTACAACTATTGCCACAGCCACACAGGCTCCATAACCAGCCACGGGCTTCCACAACCACTGGGCTCCATAACCAGCCACAGGCTTCCACAGCCACCGGGCTACATAACCAGCCACGAGCTTCCATAGCCACTGGGCTCCATAACCAGCCACGGGCTTCCACAGCCACCGGGCTACATAACTAGCCTCGAAGGCTCCAATCTCAGCCACACGGGCATACAATCAAACACATAATATACATCATAGCCACACAGGCATATAATCGAACACATAGCATGCATCACAGCCACACAGGCATATAATCAAACACATAGCATGCATTACAGCCACACAGGCATATAATCAAGCACATAGCATATATCACGATCGACAATCATTATATCAAGTATATTTCCCTCGGAAACCTCAAGGTTTCCCCACGTAAACCTACAATGGAACGAAGCCTAACAAACAACACTGACATTCCCAACCGCCTCCAAGGCCACTGCCACGGAACGAACCATGAGAGTTCCCATACCCCGGACGCAACATCAAAACCAAACAAAATATGACATTGAAGGCCAACATCCATATCGGAGATCACACCCATATGGATTTTTACATATATATATATTATAACAACGATAATACTCTACAAATCATCCACCACAGGGCCTAACCCCAGAATGGGTACTAGAAGAGACAGAACCCCTACCTCAAAAGGTTCCTCCTTGCACTTGCTCCCACGCTAGATGCTGTCCACCCACGCGAATCACCACAGCAACAATGATCAGAAACTCTCTCTCTCTCTCTCTCTCTCTCTCTCTCTCTCTCTGACGGCTAGTGGAAAGAAACCCTAAACCTAAAACAAAGAGACCTCCACACCACAACATGAAACTGATGTAGTTTTGATTAAGTGAACCCCATCATCAAAACGACGTAGTTTTGATAAATGAAACACAACATCAAAACGACATAGTTTTGATAAATGAATCACAACATCAAAACGATGTAGTTTTGATAAATAAAACATAACATCAAACGACATAGTTTTCATAAATGGAACATGCCACAACCTTCCCGCATCGACACAGGACAAAATACCCATAATTCAAACATGGCCCTTAAGGAAAAGATGATCAGCATAACAAAACGAAGAAGATGGTGCAAAAACATGGCTGCACGTGACAAAGGCCATTGTCACGTGCAAGCTCCAAATGCCCTAAGATTTTGCCACAAGACTTAGAATAACTTCTGGAAGGCTCCCATACGAAAACACCACTACCTGTGACAAGCCATTGTCATGTGCACCCCCTAAAGATTCCCTCTTGGGCTCATCTCTTACCTCAAGCTTGCCCATCATCATACAAAGTGTTCAAGCCAATGTGTGTGGGAATAAAACTCCCTAAAACCCAACAATTGTCACCCCAAAAGGCAAAACTATGACTAACTCCACATCCCAAAACATGGGTCATTACACTCCGGGGGCTTTGGAGGACTCTCCCGCATGAAGGGGTGCAAGAGTGCATTAGACAGAGGAGTTAACAGCTGGAGAGAGGGGTGCATCAGTAACAGCAGTAGAGGGGCCACCCGGAGCATTAGAGGCATCCGGGGTATCAAAACCACTTTGACCAGAGAGGTCAACAACGAGGATTGCTACAGCAGGAGAAAAGGGCCCGGCCTTAGCAGGGGAAGGAACCCGTGCGTCATTGGTCGGTCCAGAGGTAACAGTAAAAGGAACGTCCAGAATATTGGCCGGCATAAGGAAGTCGTGGTCCAGGTTCCAGGCGATCATTTCCTTTGCGGTTTTGGTGTGTCAAGTGTAATACACCAGGAGGTCATTGTCGGGGATGGTGGCTTTGCAGGCGAGGCTAAAACGGAACCATAGGTCCGTTAAGGTGTCGGTGGGGAGATGGGCGAGGTAGTCTTGAGGTTGAGGAAGCGGGGGCAAATGTGATTCCGGAGGAGAGGTAGGGACATCAGCCACTGCCACAGCAACAGCAGCAACAGCGGGAGAATCGGGTTCGGGGACATCAACAGCAAAAGGTGTTGGAGTATTAGCCGGAGGAGAACGTGGCTGAGATGGCCCAGTAAACTTGGAGGGGACGACGCGAATGCTGTGCTGGGAGCCTCGGGAGATGGACGGTGCAGCTACGGACCGAATCCGTGAGCACTGGTGGGCAGAGTTGACTTCAGGCGCAGAGCTATCGGCTAGATCACCAACCGAACAACCCTGTTGTTCTGGAGTTGGGAGGAGGCAGATAGTAGTAAAGGGATGGCGGGCAGTCAGATTCTCATCAGGCATTAGATGGCGAAGGTAGAAGGCCTGAGGAAAGGGAATAACACCATATCCATTGAAATGGGACAGATGCAGGTGCCGGAAGACGATGCTAAGGATCCGCCCAAAGGATTGATTCTTCGGGTTGTTCCCTAGCAGCCAGAACAAGAACATCTCCTATTCCATCAGGAGGATTGGAAATAGCATTCCAATCGACCAAATGGCCAGGATTAACGCCGGAAAGAGAGGTCTTGGGTGCCATTGGAGATTAATGAAAAGAAGGGAAAGGAACTTTAGGGTTTGAGAAAAGAAGAGCGACTGTGAAATTTGAGAGTGATAAATCACTCTTTGCGTGAAGGCTTAAGATATATATGGCGGGTTAGTAGATGCCGGCGGGTCTAAGGTTTAAGCGAAATGAACAATGAACCGCTCGACAATCTGATGTCATTAGCCTTGATAGGTGCGTGCCTCCAAATAAGGAGATGACGTGGAGGCAAGATAACCTAGCATTTATGACAAATGTTTTGCCTTCTTCCGGAAATTGCCCATCTTGAAACTTACATTTAATGGACCATCATTATCCTTCCGCAAAAACAAGTGATGTAAGATAAGACTTTGTTTATCGCTATTTGAGATTTCCAAGAGTCAGGAGGAATTGAACCGACTATCATCCAGACTAAGGATAATCAGTAAAAGAATATCGGGATGAAAAACAGACCAAGTCCGTAGAAATAGGTGCTGTAAGAGAAGAATAGATTCCTTTGCTATCTTGAAGTCGAAGAGAAAGGAAGTACCACAATAGTTGAAATCCGAGACTTTAGACAAGATATTTCGTCAAAAATGGAAAGTGAATCTGAACTTGTAACTTCACAAAGATAAACTAAAAAGAACAAAAAGCCTTACAAGTTGGGATTAGTACGGATAAAAATAGGTACGGAAAGTCAGTATAATCCGAACTAATGAAAAATCAAAACTTATGCATTAGAAATGAATGCAAGAGACACATACATATGAGATAATAATCATTTATCCTGAGATCAAAGCATATGTCGGATAAGAAACACATAAGTTCATATTGGTCAACATAGCGAGACCGTCATGCTAAACGACGTAGCTAAGATGAATTAAATCTATATGATTTGCCCAAATTAAGATTCATGAGTGAGAATGGATTAAAGAACACATGCCAATAGCAATCAATTGATTATCATATTAAATTATATAGTTGAAGAAACAAAAACATTCAATCATGCCACAATTCCAATTCAACAATGCATGCCTAGTCAGATCCGTATGCGAGTTATAGAGTAGAGCATCCAAGACATATCGGGGGGTTATTACGGAAGTAATAGATAAACCTTTTGCTCCCCTTTGTAATGACCCGTGTTTTGGGATGTCGAGTTAGTCACGGTTTTGCCTTTTGAGGGTGGCAATTGTTGGCTTTTAGGGAGTTTTATTCCCACACACATTGGCTTGAACACTTTGTATAATAATAGGCAAGCTTGAGGTAAGAGATGAGCCCAAGAGCGAACCTTTAGGGGGTGTACGTGACAATGGCTTGTCACAGCAGTGGTGCCTTTGCATGGGAGCCTTTCCGAAGTTATTCTAAGTCTTGTGGCAAAATCTTAGGTCATTTGGAGCTTGCACGTGACAATGGCCTTTGTCACGTGCAACCATGTTTTCGCACCGTCTTCTTCGTTTTGTTATGCTGATAATCGTTTCCTTAAGGACCATGTTCGAATTGTAGGTATTTTGTCCTGTGTGGATCGGGAAGGTTGTGGCATGTTCCCTTTATCAAAACTACATCGTTTTGATGGTGGGAATTTCATTTATCAAAACTACGTCATTTTGATAAGTGAGGTGTCTATATTAGGAGGTGGAGGTCTCTTTGTTTTAGGTTTAGGGTTTCTTTTCGCCAACTGGTCGAAAAGAGAGAGAGAGAGAGAGAGAGTTCCCGATCGTTCTTCTTTGTGGTGATTTACTTGGGTAGACGGCGTCTAGCGTGGGAGCAAGAGCAAGGAGGAACCTTTTGAGGTAGGGGTTCTGTCTCTTCTAGTACCCATTCCTGGGGGTAAGGCCCTTTGGTGGATGATTTGTAGAGTATTGTCTTTGTTGTTATAAATATATATGTAAATCCATATAGGTGTGATCTCCTATATGGATGTTGCCCTTTAATGGCATATTTTGTTTGTTTTGATGTTGCATCCGGGGTATGGGAACTCTCGGGGTTCGTTGCGTGACAGTGGGCCTTGGAGGCGGTTGGAATGTCAGTGTTGTTTGTTAGGCTTCGTTCCGTTGTAGGTTCACGTGGGGAAACCTTGAGGTTTTCGGGTAAAATATACTTGATATAATGATTGTTGGCTGTGATGTATGTTATGTGTTTGATTATATGCCTATGTGGCTGAGATTGGAGCCTGTGTGGCTAAGATTGGAGCCTGTGCGGCTAGAGCCTTCGAGGCCGATTATGGAGCCTGGTAGTTGTGGAAGCCCGTGGCTGGTTATGGAGCCCGGTGGCTGTGGAAGCCTATGGCTAGTTATGGAGCCCGGTGGCTGTGGAAGCCCATGGCTGGTTATAGAGCCCAGTGGCCGTGGAAGCCCGTGGCTGGTTATGGAGCCTGTATGGCTGTGACAATGGTTGTACCTATTGATGTGACTTGTTTGTGTATAAAAATTAATTATGGCCTGTCTGTATAGTATTGCCACGACACTAAACTCGTGCACGTCAACATGTAGATGTTAGGAGCATGGGATGGGTTGGGGAGACATGATCCCTACTGAGCTATGGTTGCACACCCTTCCTATTCGGTTTTGTTTACTTTTCAGGAACCTACTGGCATTAGGAGGGAACACCAAGGTGGAGGACAGTTCTACTTTGCCTTGTTTAATATTATTTTGTGTTGTTAATTTTTGTGGGACCTTTATAACCCTAATGGGGAGATATTGTAAGGGGAAATTTAATTGTAATAAAGGCACATTTGATTTGTAACATTTATTATTGTTTGAAATTAATAATATGATTTTGTTTTTCGTGACTATTTATTGTGGGTGTGCATAAAGTCCTGTGTGGAAGTAATCCCAACCCGTTGCCCACCGGGTAGGTAATGGGGAGTCACGAACCGTTTTCCTCGGGTTGGAAATCCAGGGCGTGACAATATAGTATCAGAGCATGTTCTAGTTGGCCTAGGGTAGTGGGCGGATTTGGTTATCTTGAGTCCTTTGGAGGAGCCTGGAGGGACATGCCTGATCAACATGGTCTTTTTTGAGCCTCTGAGGTGTACTTGGGGTAGTCCGATCTGTGGTAGGATTTGCATGCATTGGCATTAGGGCACTAGTTGCATTTGTTGTCTATGTGTAATTGTGTGGATAATCGACATAAAGCATGTGATAGGAAAATACGAGGAACATGATTTAATCTGTGCAACTCTGATTTTGTGATAACTTGAGCTGTGTGCTTGTGGAATTACTGCTTGTGCAATGTGACTTAATGAGAACTGAAATGTGTGCAAAGTGTGTAAAGCTATGTGATAATTGAATTGATAAATGGGGTAGAGGTGGTGACACGCGATAGATTTTGAAACGCATTTTGACGATTGTCTTTCTTACTTCGTGTGGGAAGAATGCCACCAAGGAGAGCGACGCGTGCATCTGGGGTAGTGGATGATGAGTCATCTGACAATGAGGGACCAGGTGCGGGGCAGCCCGCTAGAGGACATGCACTGTTTTTGGCACAGCTGCGAGAGGGCATCCAACAAGAAGTCCAAGAGTTGAGGGAGGTATCCGACAAGAGGTTCGGGAGGAGGTGTGCCGTGCGATGGCAGCACAGCAGGTGCCACCGCCACCACCACCACCAGTGGGAGAGTTACCCCGTGAGAATGAGAGTTCACTAGGTGGCATACCAATTCGTGTAGAGGATGACGTGGTGACGAGGTTCCGAAAGGAACAACCTCCGAGGTTCAAGGGAGAAGTGGATCCTGTGGTGGCTGAGCATTGGTTGAGGCAGATCGAGTATATGTTTTCCTTTCTCCTACCCCGAGAGGAGGAAAAGGAGAGGTTGGCCATTTGGCATTTAGAGGGGAATGCTTTGGAGTGGTGGCCAAGTGTAGTGGGAAGCCATTCAGTGCAGTTCATGCTGTGGGAGGAGTTTTTATAGCTCTTCCATGATGAGTTCTTCCCCAAGTCATTGAGGTGGCAAAAGAGGGAAGAATTCGGCAGCTCAAGCAAGGATCGAGGACAATGCCTAAGTATAAGCGGGAGTTCCGGAACTTGAGTAGATTTGCTCCCGAGATTGTGGCGAAGGAGGACCCGAAGGCCCATAAGTTCACCATGGGTCTCAGGCCAGGCCTTAGGCGAGAGGGTAAGCGAACTGTGTTTGGGGACTTATGCGCCGAGGTTGTTGAGACAACCCGTATTGCCGAGAGGGAGCTTGATGATGGGAGGCAGGCCCATTAAGGTTGACGATTACAAGGAGGGTCGACCGTGATTCAGGGTCCAAGAGGCCCAAGACCGAGGAGGGAGGTAGCAGTTCCTTCCGCAACAAGGGCCAACCCTTAGTGAACCCAGGGAGGTTCACCTTTGGCGGACGATAGCGAGGGTGGTTCAGCAGGGGGTCTTCCTAGCGGTTGTCATTCTTGTGGGGAGCAAGGCTACTTCAGGAAGGAGTGCCCCAAGAAGGACCTGGTGTAAGGACCCGTACCTTGAGTTAGTCGGTTTGCCTCCTGAGTAGAGTTTTTTCTAGATTTTGACCTAGTAAATGGACTCCAATGAATTCACGTGCAAAAGGAAAGATGCTTAGAATGATGTCCTCTATCTACCACGAAGTTTCAGGCCAAATGGACGTGTGTGTGAGGTGCACGTGATATGGGACCAATTCACGTGCAAGTGTAATTGTCTTCTAAATGATGCAAGGAGGCTAGGGGTGAAGTTTGAGAGCATTTGGAGTTCATATGGAGTTGCACGTGAATTGGGAATTCACGTGCAAATTGGCGTGCAACCATATTTTTGCATGGTTCCCTTGGTTTTGACATTCTAAGGAACTTTCTCCAAAGGACCATGTTGAAATTCTGAATATTTTGGTGTGTATGGATGTGGAAAGGTGGTAACTTGTGTAATCAAAACTACGTCGTTTTGATCCTGGGATTCACTTAATCAAAACTACGTCGTTTTGATGTTGTGTTGGCTATATAAGGAGGAGAAGCCCCTCTGTTTTAGGTTTAGGGTTTGTTGCTTCACCGGCCGTCGCAGAGAGAGAGAGAGAGAGGGAAGGAGAGCTCCTGGTTCTCGCCAGGCGTCTTGCGTGGGTGGTCGGTGCTCCGTGGGTGGACGGCGTTCGGCTTGGGATCGGACTATTCTTTGTGTTGTTGCGTTTTCCTTGAGGTAGGGATTCTGTTCTTCCTAAGTCCTCCTCTGTCCTAGGGTCCTAGGGCGGAATATGAGTATATCTCGTTATATTATTTATATGTAAATTCATATAGGTGTGACCTCCTATATGAATGTTGGCCTTCTGATGGCGTTTTGGTGTGATTCTATGGAAAACATGCTATATGTTTGATGAAATGCCTGTGTGAGTATTGCTGTGTGTATATCGCCAAGTGGTTGAACTTATGCCTGTGAGGCCGTACATGTTGTGTTTGTGGTAAAGCCTGTGAGGCTGTGCTTGTTATGTGTTTACGGAAATGCTGTGAGGCCACGCACGTCAAGTGTGTCGGATTATGTCCGTGTGGCCGGGTTTATGAGCTTGTGGATATATGCATGCTAAGTGTTCGATGTTATTCCTGTGTGACTAAGCATGCTAAGGGTTTGACGTTATGCCCTGTATGGCCATGTGTGCTGCGTGTTTGCTTGTAAACCCGGTGGGCTGTGGAAGCCCGGGACTGTTTTGTGGAACCCGGTGGTTGTGGAAGCCCGGGACTGTTTTGTGGAACCCGGTGGTGTGGAAGCCCGGGACTGTTTTGTGGAACCCGGTGGGTGTGGAAGCCTGGGACTGTTCTTGGAACCCGGTGGGTGTGGAAGCCCGGGAGTGTTTATATACCATCCTGTGTATGATTATATTTCTTTGCTATAGCCTGGTAACTATATCTGGTGGAATAGCCGTATCACGACACAAAGACTTGTACACGGTCATGTAGATAATAGGTGCACGGGATGGGTTGGGGAGACTTGATCCCTACCGAGTGTGGTTGCTCACCCCTCCTACCATGTTGTTTTCTTTTCAGGGAACCTACAGGCGTTAGGTGGGACACCAAGGTGGAAGACTTTATTTACTTTCTTGTGTATGTTATTTTTATGGGAACCGATGTAACCCCAATGGGGATGAATCGAAAAGACTTTGTATTAAAGACCGATTTATTTTGTGGTCGCTTGATGGACTTTATCTTTCTTGAATGTGGTGAATGTTTAAATTGTTCAGTACTTGGTTTGTATCCTAACCCCTTTGCCCTCCGTGTGGGTAAAAGGGGAGTCACGTACCCGGTTTCCTCGGGTTGGAAATCCGGGCGTGACAATATGGTATCGAGCATGGTCTAGTTGGCCTAGGGTAGTGGGCGGACTTGGTTATCTTGAGTCCTTTGGAGGACCCTGGAGGGACATGCCCGATCAACATGGTCCTCTTTGAGCCTCCAAGGTGTACTTAGGGTAGTCCAGTCTTGTGGTAGGATTTGCATGCATTGGCATTAGGGCACTAGTTGCATTTGTTGACATGTGTGAAGGATGTGCATAACATGATTATGTGTGAACTGTGTGCAACTCGAATATTCTTGGACTGCTTTGGGTATGACTACAATGTGGATGTCTTTGTGTGCAATGTGATTGATGCGGTGTATGTGTAATGCCATGTGTTAGTGAAATTGATCGGTGGGGTAGGGGTAGTGACGCGATAGATTATAAAATTGTTTTGACGTTGTGCTTCTTACTTCGTGTAGTAAGAATGCCGCCGAGAAGAGTGACGCGTGCGTCCGGGGCAATGGCCGATGAGTCATCGCCCATGAGGGTCCAGGTGCGGGACCATCCGTTGGAGGGCATGCGTTGTTCCTGGCACGACTACAAGAAGGCATCCGGCTGGAGGTACGAGAGCTACGGGAGGGACTCCGGCAGGACGTTCGGGAGGAAGTGCGCCGTGAAATGGCAGCACGGCAGTGGTGCCACCACCACCACCACCGTAGGAGAGCTGCCTCGTGAGCGTGGGAGTTCGGCCGGGTGGTGCACCGACCCGTGCGGAGGATGACGTGGTGACACGGTTCCGAAAGGAACAACCTCCGCGATTTAAGGGGGAGAAGATCCTGTGGTAGGCGAGCAGTGGTTGAGGCAGATTGAGCACGTGTTCTCCCTTTCTCCTGCCCCAGGGAGGAGGATAAGGTGCGGCCGGCAATTCGGCAACCGGAGGGGGGACGCTTTGGAGTGGTGGACGAGTATTGCGGGGAGCCGTGCAGTGCAACTCATGTTTTGGGAGGAATTCTTGCAACTCTTCCATGATGAGTTCTTCCCGGAATCGGTAAGATGGCGAAGAGGGAGGAATTTGGCAGCCTGAAGCAAGGATCAAAGACGGTGCCCGAGTATGAGCGGGAGTTCCGGAGCTCGAGCAGGTTTGCCCCCGAGACAGTGGCAAAGGAGGACCTGAAGGCCCACAAGTTCACTCGGGTCTTAGGCCAGCCCTTAGGGAGAGGGTGGCGATTCTACGCTTGAGGACCTATCTTTGAAGCCGTGGAGACGGCCCGTATAGCCGAGAGAGAGCCGGATGGTGGGAGGCGAGCCCATCAGGGTCGCCATTGCAGAGTGGGCCTGATCGAGATGCAGGGTCCAAGAGGCTCAAGACAGAGGAGAGGGATAGCAGTTCCTTCCGCAGCAGGGGACGGACATTGGCGAACCCAGGGAGGTCTAGCTTTGGCGGTGGCAGACAGGGCGGTCCAAACAAGGGGTCTCCCCGGCGGTTATTCTTGCTGTGGGGAGCAAGGCCACTTGAGAAAGGAGTGTCCAAAGAGAGACCGGAAATGCCATAGATGTGGACGAGAGGGCCATCGAGCCGAGTTTGCCGGAGTGGCAACGGGGGAGTTGGAGGCATGACATCCAAGCACAAGGAGTGATGCCGTTTTCGTGCACCAGCAGAGAGACCAGCTCGTCGGTGGCCGGCTAGTCGGGCAGGATCGAATCGGACCCGACCTCGGGGGAGGCCGGAGCGGCAGCAGACCGAGGCCGGAGGCAACCTTAGCGGGAAGCGTCCGGTGAGTGAGCCGACAAGTGGCACGGGCCAAGGAAGGGTGTTTGCGCTAGAGGCGACGTACCAGGAGGAGGCCGAGCCACACCCCCACCAGCGAGGGTGGAGCAGGACCATCGGTGGTTAGAGGTACCCTCTTGATCTCCCGTACCTTAGCTTCGTACTTTTCGATACGGGTGCATCGTGTTCGTTTGTTGCCGAGCTTGTCATGGACGGCTTGGGGTTAGCTTGTGTGGAGGCCGCGAGGCCCCTAGTTGTGGAGTCTCCTGGTAGGAGGCATGATTGAGGTCCGGCGAGTTTGCCGTGATCGTGTGCTAACCATAGGCGAGGTGGAGCCGAGTTTTGACTTACATGTGATGCCTTTGAGGACGTTCGACCCGATCTTGGGTATGGATCGGCTTATGGCTTTCCAGGCCAAGATAGATTGTTATCGGCGGCGTGTGACCTTCGTGACACCTGCGGGGACCTCTTGCACCCTGCAGGGGGAGTGGGATTGTGAGGCGAGTCGAGCCGGGCCGATGTTGGACCGGTGGGGTGCCATTACCCACAGGTTAGCGCCCTGACCTTTGCCGAGGAGGGTAAGGTGGAAAAGAGGGTGTGGCCCCTTGTTGTGGACCAATTTCGGGATGTTTTTCCTGAGCGGTTGAGGAGTTTGCCACCTAAGAGGAGTGTGGAGTTCACCATTGAGTTGGTGCCGGGGACGGGTCCGATTTCCCAAGTAGCATATCGTATGGGGCCGGCCGAGCTAAGGGAGCTTCGGAGGCAAATCGAGGAGTTGGTGGGCCGGGGGTATATTAGACCGAGTACCTCACCTTGGGGTGCTCCGGTGCTCTTTGCTAAAAAGGGTGATGGCACGCTTCGTCTCTGCATCGACTACAGGAAGCCGAATTCGGTGATCGTGAAGAACAAGTACCCGTTGCCTCGGATAGATGACTGTTTGACCGGTTGAGTGGGGCCCAGGTGGTTTTCCAAGATAGACTTACGGTCGGGGTATCACCGGCTCGGGGTTAGGGAGGAGGACATCCCTAAGACGGCTTTTCGGTGCGGTATGGGCATTATGAGTGGGTAGTGATGCCTTTCGGGCTCACTAATGCGCCAAGCAGTGTTCATGCATTTGATGAACCAAGTCTTTGCCCCATACTTAGACTCGTTCGTGGTGGTGTTTATCGACGATATCTTGGTGTATTCCAAGACCGAGAGGGAGCATGTGGAGCACTTGGCAACGATGTTGCAAACCTTGAGGGACCAGCACTGTTTGCTAAGTTTAGCAAGTGTGAGTTTTGGGCCGCAGGAGGTTCACTTTCTTGGCCATGTGGTGTCAGTGAGGGAGTTAGGGTGGACCCGACCAAGATTGAGGCCGTGGCATCGTGGGCGAGGCCAACCAACGTTTTTGAGATCCGTAGTTTTCTTGGCTTGGCGGGGTACTATCGTCGTTTTGTCGAGGGGTTCTCCCGTTTGGCGGCTCCTATGACAGCGTTGACTCGGAAGGGCGTGAAGTTTGATTGGACGGACAAGTGCCGGCCAGGCGTTTGAGACTCTCAAAACCCGTTTGACCACCGCACCTGTGTTGAGGTTGCCTAGGGAGGATATTCCGTATGAGGTGTATTGTGATGCGTCCAGGGTTGGTTTGGGGTGTGTGCTTATGCGGGAGCACGGTGTGATAGCTTATGGGTCAAGGCAGTGAAGCCTCATGAGCAGAATTATCCTACTCATGACCTTGAGTTAGCGGCCGTCATCTTCGCCTGAAGAGTTGGCAGCACTACCTCCTGGGGGAAAAGTTTGTGGTGTTCTCGGATCACAAGAGCCTTGACACATCTTTACTCGAAGGACTTGAATTTGAGGCAAAGGAGATGGGTGGAGTATTTGCGGACCTTTGATTTTACTCTTGCCTATACCCCGGGCAAGGGTAATGTTGTGGCCGATGCGTTGAGCGAAAAGGGAACGTTGAGGTGGCCGTGAGAGAGTGGAAGTTGATGGAGCAGGTTGGCGACGTTGCGGCTGCAGCTTGTTGTTCGTGATGGTGGGACAGTCCTGAGTCCTTTGGTGGTAGTGCCTGAGTTGTACCGGCGCGTCCGGGGAGGAACAGTGGGTGACATTGAGTGTGAGGTTCTCCGTGCCCGTATTGAAGCCGGGGGAACTATCGGAGGACTGGACGAGAGGGTCCCGAGCATGAGTTGTCATTTCAGGGGCGGTTGGTAGTAGCTTCTTCCCTCGGGGATGAGGTGATGAGGGAGTTTCACCGGTCTAGAGTTCTTGTGCATCCGAGGGGGTACGAAGATGTACCATGCGCTTCGGGGACATTTTTGGTGGCCGGGGATGAAACGCGATGTGGCTGCCTTTGTTTCGCGGTGCCTCACGTGTCGGCAGGTGAAGGCCGAGCATCGGCGGCCGGCGGGCATGTTACGGCCGTTGCCCATAGCGAGTGGAAGTGGGACCACATAGCGATGGATTTTGTGGATGGTCTTCCACCCACCACCTGGGAGGAAGGATATGATTTGGGTGATTGTGGATCGACTCACAAAGTCGGCCCATTTTCTTCTTGTTCGCGAACGGGACTCCATCGGGACCTTGAGTCAGTCGTACATGAACGAGATTGTGAGACCGCATGGCGTACCATCATCGGTTGTCTCGACCGGGATTCGCGGTTCACTTCCCGTTTTTTGGGCCGGTTTGCAGGAAGCTATGGGGACCAAGCTTCACTTGAGTACAGCCTTTCACCCTGAGACGGACGGCCGACCGAGCGGACGAATCGGACCATGGAGGACATGTTACGGGCCTGTGTGTTAGATTTCGGGGGTTCGTGGGCAACTCACCTTCCTTTGGTAGAGTTTGCCTACAACAACGATTATCGGGCATCCATTGGGATGGCTCCTTTTGAGGCGTTGTACGGACGGCCATGTCGATCACCTTTGTGTTGGACCGAGGTGGGGGAGACAGCTCTCTTGGGGCCACAGTTGGTTCAAGAGGCTACTGAGAAGGTTAAGTTAATTCGTCAGCGTTTGTTAGCAGCTCAGAGTCGACAGAAATCTTATGCGGATCAGCGGCGGCGACCTTTGGAGTTTTCTGTTGGTGATCATGTGTTCCTTCGTGTCTCTCCACGACGTGGACATCGACGGTTTGGGCGGGGTTCCAAGCTATCTCCGCGGTTTATTGGTCCTTTTGCGATTCCTGGATCGTGTAGGGCCTGTGGCCTACCGGTTAGCGTTACCACCGCGGCCCGAGTCGCGTGCACAACGTGTTTCACGTGTCCCAGTTGAGGAAGTATCACCCTGACCCCACTCATGTGATTGATTGGGGGACGTTGGACATTGAGGATGACATGTCCGTCATTGAGGTCCCTATCCGTATCCTAGATCGGCGAGAAAAGCTTTTGCGTGGTCGTGCTATTCCTTTGGTCCGCGTGCTGTGGCAGCACCGTGGCATTGAGGAGGAGACATGGGAACGTGAGTCCGTGATGCGTGAGCAGTACCCAGACTTGTTCGAGGACGAACAATCTTAAGCGTGGGAGGTGGCTGATGGCCAAGGGTGTGATGTATTTTGTTTTCTTGTATTAGTTGTGTACGATTTGGTGTATTTGTCTTGTCTTTTAAAGACATGTGTTCTTATGTGATGTGTTTTGAGATGTGTATTCGTGTTATATGCATTATTGTGATTATGAATTATGGTGGTACTGTTGTTGTCTTTGTTGTCTTTGTGTGTGGTGTATGACCCATTTGGGTGTTGTGGCTTGCCGGGTGGCAAATGGGTAGTTTGTGGTTGTTTTCCTCGTATGTCTTTTCTTTTCGAGGACGAAAAGTCTTAAGGGGGGAGAGGATGTAAGGACCCGTACCTTGAGTTAGTCGGTTTTGCCTCCCGAGTAGAGTTTTTTCTAGATTTTGACCTAGTAAATGGACTCCAATGAATTCACGTGCAAAAGGAAAGATGCTTAGAATGATGTCCTCTATCTACCACAGAAGTTTCAGGCCAAATGGACGTGTGTGTGAGGTGCACGTGATATGGGACCAATTCACGTGCAAGTGTAATTGTCTTCTAAATGATGCAAGGAGGCTAGGGGTGAAGTTTGAGAGCATTTGGAGTTCATATGGAGTTGCACGTGAATTGGGAATTCACGTGCAAATTGGCGTGCGACCATATTTTTGCATGGTTCCCTTGGTTTTGACATTCTAAGGAACTTTCTCCAAAGGACCATGTTGAAATTCGAATATTTTGGTGTGTATGGATGTGGAAAGGTGGTAACTTGTGTAATCAAAACTACGTCGTTTTGATCCTTGGGATTCACTTAATCAAAACTACGTCGTTTTGATGTTGTGTTGGCTATATAAGGAGGAGAAGCCCCTCTGTTTTAGGTTTAGGGTTTGTTGCTTCACCGGCCGTCGCAGAGAGAGAGAGAGAGAGGGAAGGAGAGCTCCCGGGTTCTTGCCGGGCGTCTTGCGTGGGTGGTCGGTGCTCCGTGGGTGGACGGCGTTCGGCTTGGGATCGACTATTGCTTGTGTTGTTGCGTTTTCCTTGAGGTAGGGATTCTGTTCTTCCTAAGTCCTCCTCTCGTCCTAGGGTCCTAGGCGGAATATGAGTATATCTGTTATATTATTTATATGTAAATTCATATAGGTGTGACCTCCTATATGAATGTTGGCCTTCAATGGCGTTTTGGTGTGATTCTATGGAAAACATGCTATATGTTTGATGAAATGCCTGTGTGAGTATTGCTGTGTGTATATGCCTGCCAAGTGTTTGAACTTATGCCTGTGAGGCTGTACATGTTGTGTTTGTGGTAAAGCCTGTGAGGCTGTGCTTGTTATGTGTTTACGGAAATGCCTGTGAGGCCACGCACGTCAAGTGTGTCAGATTATGTCTGTGTGGCTGGGTTTATGAGCTTGTGGATATATGCATGCTAAGTGTTCGATGTTATTCCTGTGTGACTAAGCATGCTAAGGGTTTGACGTTATGCCTGTATGGCCATGTGTGTTGCGTGTTTGCTTGTAAACCCGGTGGCTGTGGAAGCCCGGGACTGTTTTGTGGAACCCGGTGGCTGTGGAAGCCCGGGACTGTTTTGTGGAACCCGGTGGCTGTGGAAGCCCGGGACTGTTTTGTGGAACCCGGTGGCTGTGGAAGCCCGGGACTGTTCTTGGAACCCGGTGGCTGTGGAAGCCCGGGAGTGTTTATATACCATCCTGTGTATGATTATATTTGCTGCTATAGCCGGTAACTATATCTGGTGGAATAGCTGTATCACGACACAGCACTTGTACACGGTCATGTAGATAATAGGTGCACGGGATGGGTTGGGGAGACTTGATCCCTACTGAGCTGTGGTTGCTCACCCCTCCTACCATGTTGTTTTCTTTACAGGAACCTACAGGCGTTAGGTGGGACACCAAGGTGGAAGACTTTATTTACTTTACTGTGTATGTTATTTTTATGGGAACTGATGTAACCCCAATGGGGATGAATCGAAAAGACTTTGTATTAAAGACTGATTTATTTTGTGGTCTGCTTGATGGACTTTATCTTTCTTGAATGTGGTGAATGTTTAAATTGTTCAGTACTTGGTTTGTATCCTAACCCCTTTGCCCTCCGTGTGGGTAAAAGGGGAGTCACGCTACCGGTTTCCTCGGGTTGGAAATCCGGGGCGTGACACCGGCGATGCAAGAGCTGTGGATGAAAGGGTCATTTAAGCTGACCTCAGGGGAGGCTGGAGCGGCAGTAGACTGAAGCTGGAGGCAAACATGGCGGGAACTATCCAGTAGGTGAGCCGACCAGTGGCACAGGTCAGGGGAGGGTGTTGGCGTTGAATGCGACACCCCAGGAGGAGGCTGAGCTACCACCTCTACCAGCGGAAGGTGGGGCAGGTCCTTCGGTGTTTAGAGGTACCCTTTTGATCTCTCATACGCTTGCTTCTGTTCTTTTCGATACGGGTGCATTATGTTCTTTTGTTGCTGAGCTTGTAATTGATGGCTTGGGATTAGTATGTGTTGAGGCAGCGAGACCCCTAGTTGTTGAGTCTCTGGTGGGAGGTATGATTGAGGTGCAACATGTTTGTCATGACTGTGTCTTAACCATAGGAGATGTGGAGCTTAGCTTCAATTTGTATGTGATGCCATTGAGGACGTTTAACCTGATCTTGGATATGGATTGGCTTATGGCTTTCCAGGAGAAGATAGATTATTATCGGCGCCGTGTATCATTCGTGTCACCTGCGGGGGTTTCTTGAACCCTACAAGGGGAGTGGGATTGTGAGGCTAGTCGGGCTGGACAAGTGTTGGACCAGGTGGGGTGCCATTACCCATAGGTTGGCAGCCCTAACTTTTCTTGAGGAGAGAAAGATGGGAAAAAGGGTGTGGCCAGCGGTTGTTGACCAATTTCAGAATGTCTTTCCTGAAGAGTTGAGGAGTTTACCACCTAAGAGGAGTGTGGAGTTCACTATTAAGTTGGTACTGGGGACGGGTCCAATCTCCCAAGTGGCTTATCATATGGGACCAGCTGAGTTGAGGGAGCTTAAGAGGCAAATAGAGGAGTTGGTGAACTAGAGGTATATTAGGCCGAGTACCTCACCCTGGGTGCTCCGATGCTCTTTGCATAGAAGGTAGATGCTATGCTTCGTCTTTGTATTGACTATAGGAAGCTAAATTTGGTGACTGTGAAGAAAAAGTATCCTTTGCCTCGGATAAATGACTTGTTTAACCAGTTGAGTGGGGCTCAGTGGTTTCCCAAGATAGATCTGCGATTGTGGTATCACCAGTTAAGGGTTAGGGAGGAGGACATCCCTAAGACTGCTTTTTGGTGCAAGTATGGGCACTATGAGTGGGTGGTGATGCCTTTCGGGCTCACTAATGCACCCGCAGTGTTCATGCATTTGATGAAATAGGTCTTTGCTCCATACTTGGATTCTTTTGTGGTGGTGTTTATAGATGATATTTTGGTGTATTCCATGACGAAGAGGGAGCATGTGGAGCATTTGGCAACAGTGTTACAAACCTTAAGGGACCAACAATTGTTTGCTAAGTTTAGCAAATGTGAGTTTTGGATGCAGGAGGTTCATTTTCTTGGCCATGCCGTGTCAGCTGAGGGGGTTAGAGTAGACCCAGCTAAGATTGAGGTTGTATCATCATGGGAGAGGCCAACCAATGTTTTCGGGATTCGTAGTTTTCTTGGCTTGGCGGGGTATTATCGTCGTTTTGTAGAGGGGTTCTCCCGTTTGGCAACTCCTATGACAGCGTTGACCAGGAAGGGAGTGAAGTTTGAGTGGATTGACAAGTGATAGCAGGCATTTGAGGCCCTCAAAACCTGTTTGACCACTGCACCTATGTTGAGGTTGCCTAGGGAGGACGTCCCATATGAGGTATATTGTGACGCGTCCAGGATTGGTTTGGGGTGTGTGCTTATACAAGAGCACAATGTGGTAGCTTATGGGTTGAGGCAGTTGAAACCACATGAGCAGAATTACCCGATTCATGATCTTGAGTTGGCGGCTGTCATCTTTGCTTTGAAGAGTTGGCAGCATTACCTTTTTGGGGAGAAGTTTGTGTTGTTCTAAGATCACAAGAGCCTTCAGTACATTTTTACTCAGAAGGACTAGAATTTGAGGCAGAGAAGATGGGTGGAGTATTTGCAGACCTTCGACTTTACTCTTGCCTATACCCTAGGCAAGGGCAATGTCGTGGCTAATGTGTTGAGCAGGAAAGGGAAAGCTGAGGTGGCAGTGAGAGAGTGGAAGCTGATGGAGCAGTTGGCGATGTTGCAGTTATAGCCTATTGCTCGTGATGGTAGGACAGTGTTGAGTCCTATTGTTGTTGTGTCTGAGTTATACCAGCGAGTCTAAGAAGAGCCAGTTGGGTGATATTGAGTGTTAGGTTCTCCACGCCCGTATTGAGGCTAGTGAGCTATCTGAGGACTAGACAGAGGGTCCTAAGCATGAGTTGTCTTTTCAGGGGCGGCTAGTAATGGCTTCTTCTCTCAGAGATGAGGTGATGAGGGAGTTTCATCAGTCTAGAGTTGTTATGCATCCAGGGGGTACGAAGATGTACCATGCACTTCGGGGGCATTTTTGGGGGCCTGGGATGAAACATGATGTGACAGTATTTGTCGCAAGGTGCCTTACTTGTCAACAAGTGAAAGCGGAGCATCAGCGACCGGCAGGTATGTTACAACCGTTGCCAATAGCCGAGTGGAAGTGGGACCACATAGCGATGGACTTTGTGACTAGTTTTCCACCCACCACAGGGAGGAAAGACATGATATGGGTGATTGTGTATCGGCTAACCAAGTCAGCCCATTTTCTTGCCTTTCGAGAGCGGGATTCCATCGAGACGTTAAGCTAGTTGTATGTGAATGAGATTGTGCAATTACATGGAGTGCCATCATCGATTGCGTCCGACAGAGATTCGAGGCTTACTTCTCATTTCTGGACAGGCTTGTAGGAGGCTATGGGGACAAAGGTAAACTTGAGCACACCCTTTCACCCTGAGATTGACGGTCAGACTGAAAGGACGAATCAAACATTGGAGGACATGTTAAGGGCCTGTGTGTTAGATTTTGGGGGTTCGTGGGTAACTCACCTTCCTTCGGTGGAGTTTGCCTACAACAACAGTTATTAGGCATCCATTGGGATGGCTTCTTTTGAGGTGCTGTATGGTGGACCGTGCCGATCACTTTTGTGTTGGACTGAGGTAGGAGAGGCAGCTTTTTTGGGACCACAGTTTGTTCAGGAGGCTACGGAGAAGGTCAAGCTGATTCGTCAGTGCTTTTTATCATCTCAGAGTTGACAGAAATCTTATGCAGATCAGCGGCGGTGACCTTTGGAGTTTTCTACGGGATATCATGTGTTTCTCTATGTTTCTCCACATCGTAGACATCGGCGATTTGGGAGAGGTTCCAAGCTATCTCTGTGGTTTATTGGTCCTTTTGAGGTTATGGATCGTGTGGGGCCAATGGCCTACCGATTAGCGTTACCATCACGGTTGAGTCGGGTACACATTGTGTTCCATGTGTCCCAATTGAGGAAGTATCATCCTGACCCAACTCATGTGATTGATTGGGGAACATTGGATATTGAGGATGATATGTCCGTTGTTGAGGCCCTTATCCGTATCCTCGATTGGCGGGAGAAGCTTTTGCATGGTCATGCTATTCCTTTGGTTTGCGTGCTGTGGCAGCACCGTGGCATTGAGGAGGAGACATGGGAACGTGAGTCCATGATGCGTGAGCAACACCCAGAGTTGTTTGAGGACAAAAAATCTTAAGGGTGGAAGGTGGCTGTTAGCCAAGGGATAGTGATGTGCTTTCCTGTATTAGTTGTTCATAATCTGGTGTATTTGTGTTATCCTTTAGACATGTATTTATATTTGAGATATGTTTTGAGATGTGTACTTATGCCATACGGGTATGTGTTATATGTTTTGTGATGCATGTGGTTATGAATTGGGGTGGTGCTTTGTTGAGTTTGCGGACGTATATCCTGTTATATGCTGTGTGTGGTGTACGAATCATTTGGGGTGTTGTGGCTTGCCATTCCGCAAATGGGTAGCATGTGTTGTCGATGACGAAAAGTCTTAAGGGGGAGACGATGTAATGACCCGTGTTTTGGGATGTGGAGTTAGTCACAGTTTTTCCTTTTAGGGTAGCAATTGTTGGGTTTTAGGGAGTTTTATTCCCACACACGTTGGCTTGAACACTTTGTATGATGATGGGCAAGCTTGAGGTAAGAGATGAGCCCAAGACGGAACCTTTAAGGGGTGCACGTGACAATGGCTTATCACGGGCAGTGGTGCTTTTGCATGGAAGCCTTCTAGAAGTTATTCTAAGTCTTGTGGCAAAATCTTTGGGCATTTGGAGCTTGCACGTGACAATGGCCTTTGTCACGTGCAACCATGTTTTTGCATCGTCTTCTTCGTTTTTATGCTGATCATCTTTTCCTTAAGGACCATGTTTGAATTGTGGGTATTTTGTCCTATGTGGATGCGGGAAGATTGTGGCATGTTCCCTTTATCAAAACTACGTCATTTTGATGGTGGAATTTCATTCATCAAAACTACATTTTTTTGACATTGGGTTTCACTTATCAAAACTACGTCGTTTTGATAAGTGAGGTGTCTATATAAAGAGGTGGAGGTCTGTTTGTTTTAGGTTTAGGGTTTCTTTACCGGCCGTTGAGAGAGAGAGAGAGAGAGAGAGAGAGTTCCCTGATCGTTCTTGCTTGTAGTGATTCGCGTGAGTGGACAGCGTCTAGCGTGGGAGCAAGAGCAAGGTGAAACCTTTTGAGGTAGGGGTTCTATCTCTTCTAGTACCCATTCCGGGGTTAGGCCCTGTGGTGGATGATTTGTACAGTATTGTCGTTGTTGTTATAATATATATATGTAAATCCATATAGGTGTGATCTCCTATATGGATGTTGGCCTTCGATGGCATATTTTGTTTGGTTTTGATGTTGCATCCGAGGTATGGGAAATCTCAAGGTTCGTTGCGTGGCAGTGGGCCTTGGAGGCAGTTGGGAATGTCAGTATTGCTTGTTAGGCTTCGTTCCGTTGTAGGTTCACGTGGGGGGAAACCTTGAGGTTTCCCAAGGGGAAATATACTTGATATAATGATTGTTGATCGAGATGCATGCTATGTGTTTGATTATATGCCTATGTGGTTGTGATGCATGCTATGTGTTTGATTATATGCCCGTGTGACTCGTGATGCATGCTATGTGTTTGATTATATGCTTGTGTGGTTGCGATGCTTGCTATGTGTTTGATTATATGCTTGTGTGGCCGTGATGTATGTTATGTGTTTGATTGTATGCCTTTGTGGCTGAGATTGGAGCCTGTGTGGTTGGAGCCTTCGAGGCTGTGGAAGCCCAGTGGCTGTGGAAGCCCATGGCCGGTTATGTAGCCTGTGTGGCTATGGCAATGGTTGTACCTATTGATGTGACTTGTTTGTGTATAAATGTTAATTATGGCCTGTCTGTATAGTATTGCCACGACACTGCACTCGTGCACGTCAACATATAGATGTTAGGAGCATGGGATGGGTTGGGGAGACATGATCCCTACTAAGCTGTGGTTGCTCACCCCTCCTGTTCGGTTTTGTTTACTTTTCAGGAACCTACAAGCTGACAGATAGATTTTTGGCCTCTCTAAAAGAGCTAGCTAATGTCGTTTAATCTCTCTTCAAGATGATAAATTCCCTAAATTTGCACTAAAAGAATAGCAGCAAGCAAGGGGCCGAACCCACAGGGATTAGCCTAGTTCTCTAGTTTTTTAAATCAAACCACTCAATTACTCTTGCCCTATAAAATGTCTTGGCAAAAATGAATTCTTTTTATAACTAAAGATCTAATTTTTATTTGGTTTTCTGAATAAACAAAGAAAGCAAATTGATTTTAGGATTAAGATTTAAGGATTGAAGGTATCTAGGTTCACAACTTCACCTCCCTATGTTGTTTCTACTGATTTTAAGGTTCTTGAGATTATTTAATTGATAACATGCTATAACTAAGCCAAGGTACTGCAATTGGTCATTGCCAGCCCTTCAAAGTACTGTCTGCCTGAATGGTCATCATGACACCATTCACCTCAACGAAATGGAAGAGTTAGTGCTGAACGCATTCCGGAATGTTTAGTGCCTGAATGGTCATCTTGACACCATTCACCATTCACCATTCACCATTCACCTGCAATCCCACAGCAGTCAAGGCAGAGAGACTACCGAGGAATAGTTAGTGCTGAACGCATTCCGGAACTACAAGTTCCAAGGTTGTCTTTTAGGAATGTTTTTGTATAAATATTCATACTTGTATATTTGAAAGAAGTGTGCGAGCGAGCCTGAATCAACCCTGTGCATGCACAAGAGTTTAAGAGAAAATATAGGCTAGAGTGTGAATCCTTTTGTAAACAGAGTGTAAAAGAGTCTTGCTTCTATTTTGTTGTATTTATCTTTTGATAATAAAACAAAATACTTCCACTATCTGGCTATCTTCCGCATTGATTCTATCACTTAACTAGATAAGTGTTTGTATCATAAGAGAATAAAAAGAGTTTGGATAAGAGCCTATTCACCCCCCTCTAGGCTCCAAGGGACCATCATGTATGGCCCCCATGAGACAGGAAGCACCATAGGCACAATAGCTTGAGAATAGATAGGATCCATAAAGGGCCGAAAAGGTGAATGTCCCGCTCGGCTCTGCCTCCTCTCTGGATAATAAGCTTGCCCTGCTGAAGTTTCTAGTTGTGGTGGGTCTTCCTGGGCATGAGAAGAGTCTTCATGAACTGAAGGTAAGTCTTCTTCAGATATCTCCACTACGGGAGAGTGTTTGGATGCTTTCTTCTTGCTCAAGGCCTTCCAAATTTTTCCTAGGAGGCCCTTAACTTCCTTGTTATTCTTCCTTAATGCTTCAACTTCGCTTTGGGTTCTAGCATTTGCCTCCCTGAGCTCTTGTGTTTCTTTTCTCCACGCTTCAGTAAATGCAGTAGCAGGAGCTTCAGGGGCTTTCCATGCTCGGTCGACGGTCTAGAAGTAGCGTCTGGGTCTTGAGAGACAAGTACCATTAACTCTTCAAACCGAGCACTCGAATATGTCCATTTGTAAATGCCCAATTGATAACTTCTACCTCACTTACCACCTGGCCACTGATACCTTGAAAGAAGTTAAACACATTCCTTGTGCACATTATACTGCATATACATGGCAGTAAGCCTGAATAGGGTTTGTTTCCTTTCATCCAATGGAGTGGAGGTGTCTTGCGCAGCAAACTCAGTAGGCCACTCCATATGAACACTATGTCGTGAAGGATGTGGTTCAGCCTAGGGAAGATTTCCCCAATTGCCACTAGAGCTTACCCCTAAGCCTCCTTCTAGTTGCAGTACTCTCAAAATCCATTGAGAGGGGAATGGGGTGCTGTCTAAATGGGCAAAATGCTGAGCATGCTGGCTCTGAAAAATAACACATAACATTCTGCCATATACTCTCTTTGTCAAGCTTTTTTTCCACCAATTAAAAATAGCAGCAACCCAGATGAGCTAAACATCTAAATTTTCCCACAAAGCCATTTTTAGTAAACTGCCTCCTCTTCTCAGAACGTTAGGCATAATTTAAGGCAGTACCATACTCCCCTAAGGTCAGGTGAGGGAAGTGATCAGTAGGTACAGGAAGGTTAAAGGTCTTCCTAATTGTCTCAGGTGTGATACGAATGTACACCCCCTGCACCTGCCCTAGAATCGCATCCTCCTCCTCATTTAAGTAAATGGAATGATAAAACTCATGCAAAGCAGGATAATAAACGGCACATCCTGGCTGAAACTAACCTTACTAACCCAAGATTTTGAAGCTTTAAGGCCACCTCACTTGACCATCCCAGGCTCCGATTCCTCCAAGGCACTTAGATCCAGAGCATGCCCCAGGAACATCTCTCCATCCTCACTGCTGGAAGAACTGGATGAATGAACTTCTTCCTTGCCTGATCTCCTTGTGCGCACCATCTTGCTTCAGGAATTTAGAGAGAAGAAAAATGAAATTTGGCTATAGCAGCAAGAACCAGAGCTTCACAAATTTCAGATCTAGAAATGAGTTTTTGGTGTGAATGACCTAGCTCCCGGCCTCATTATTTATAGCGTGCAGAAGAAGAAGTGTCCCAATTTGGATCATACACGTGTCCTCCAATTTTCAGGGCGTTTGGACCATTTTAACCCTTGCACGTCATATGGCTGAATTGGCGTTCAGGTCAGAATCGTCCCAAATTTTGGTGGTGGGTCTCGCATGAGCTGTAAAGCAATAGTATCTTCTGCACGTGATATCATTGAAGCTTCTAGGAGGTCCAAAATCGGTATTTTACCTTTTTATCCCTTCAGATGACAGCTAGCAATTGGCGTGTAAGAAGTAAAGTGCTTCATGTGATGTTTATCTACTGGCCCAGGAAGTTGCAGAGGCAACAGAGGTGCACGCCAATTGGTCAATTGGCTTTCAATATGGCGTTCAGGCCCAAATTAGCCCAAACTTTTTTGCTAAGTTGCTTTTGCAGTATGGATCAACCTCTATGCTTGCACGCCAATTCGTTGGGCTTAAATTCAAGTACTTGTGGGCTTCACTTGTTCCTTGCTCCAGGACTTGTTCCTTAAAATAAATTCAGAAGTCCAAGGCCCAATAATTTTGGCTCATCCTGCAAATGGTTAGTCAAGAAAGAAACAAAATCTACTGCACCAGGGTTAGCTTGCAAACAAAATTGCCTTTTTGTGTTTCCTAAGGATTTCTAGCAGTTGAGTGCACTCTACATTATTTAAATTAGCAGCAACTATAACTGGAAATTTATTTGTAAAGTCTAGAAATTCATACCTTAGGTGTCCAAGCAGTTCCTTCAGTTCTAGAGCTGGAGGTAAGTCCTCTTCCTTCTCCTCCTTTGCTTGCTCTAGAGAATTTGATGTTTGCTCATCCTCCTCAGCTGTCAAGTCCACTTCTTCATCTTGTTGAGCTTCTATAAGCTGGAGCTCTCCATCATTTGCTGTTGTAATTTGTTCTGCCAAAAAGTCTTCCACCAACTCCTCAAAATCTTCAACCCGTAGGCAGTCCTCCTCCTCTTGACCTTGTAAAGCCTTCCCCATATGGAAGACTAAGGTCTCTTCATTAATTCTCAGAGTCAGTTGCCCTTGAGCCACATCTATCAGTGCACACCCTGTTCTAAGAAACGGTCTTCCAAGGAGGAGCTGAACTCCTCTATCTTCTTCCATTTCCAAAACTACAAAGTCTGCTGGAAAAATGAAGGAGCCCACCTTAACTAGCACATCTTCAATGATTCCTTTAGGTCTTCCAGTGGACCGGTGCGCAAACTGCAATGAGATGGAAGTTGGCTTCATTCTTATGAGCCCAAGCTGCTTGTATAGAGAAAAAGAGATCAAGTTGATACTAGCCCCTAAATCACAAAGGGCCTACTGCTGCAGCGCATTTCTAATCACACAAGGGAGGTTAAAACTGCTCGGATCTTTATGCTTGATGGGCAAATTCCTTTGGACAACACTGCTTACCTCATTTGTGATAGCTACCATCTCATGGTCCCCATACCTTCTCTTCTTCTTCACAAAATCTTTAATGTATTTTCTATACCTGGGCATCTACTCCAAAACTTCCACAAATGGGATATTAATTTCAAGTCGCTTGAATAAACTCAGGAAGCACTCATACTCTTCCTCAACCCTTTGATTTCTTAACCGCTGAGGAAATGGCATGGTAGGCCTTAGCTCTTTCAGCCCTTGTTCTTCAGCTGGTCTGCCTTTAGTCAACTGTTGGTCCTTTTTTTGCACCTTTTCTTCTTCTTTATCGAATTTTCCTTGGTCATCAGCTTCCAAGGGTCTGCTTTGTTCTTCTGGTATGGCCCTCTTCTTAGGCTCTTCAATTTCCTTCAATGCTTTCCCACTCCTTAAAGTGATAGCCTTGCAACTCTCCTTGGGGTTCACTTCAGTGTCACCTGGAAAAGATTTAGCTGAAACTCCTTGATTTGCATTCTGTGCCATACTTACGAGCAGCTTTTCCATATTCTTCATTGAAGATTCCATGCTGCCTACCCTTTCCTCCAAATCACCCATCTTTCTTTTAGCTGTCTCATCCTCATTCAGATATGTTCTTCCTCTTTGTTGTTGAGGCCGAGGCCGTTCTCGCTCGAATCCTGGAGGTGGATGTAAATAATTATCGTAGCATACGGATTTTGCTACATCCCTGGGGGGCACATATTTATACCGAACGATGTATCTCCCCCTCGGTTCCTGGTTCTTCTGATATGCCTAAGATTGTTGTTGGTTGTGATTGTACCCTTGCCCTTGTTGTTGAGGATAATATTGCTGCTTCTGGTACAGGCCTTTCCCTCCAACATAATTTGCTTCTTCAGCTCCACTCCATCCTTGCTCAACTACTGGTGAGGCTTGTTGTGATCCTCCGACTTTAAGAGCCAACACTTCCATGCTTTTCACTAAAGCCTGGATCTGGTCTTGCATATCGTTGGAAGAATTGTCAACTGAAGCTATCTTCTCCCTTGGCCTTGAAGTCCGTACATTCGACCACTGCCAATCAGCCAAAGACAGTCTCTCCAAGAGTTCAGCTATAGCATCAGGCTCTAGATTCATTAAACATCCTCCAACAACTGCATTCACCTTATCTTGTGAGTGAGACTGAAGACCAGTGTAGAAAGATTCAATTTGAATCCATTGGGGTCTTCCATGGTCAGGGCATCTTCTTATCAAATCTTTAAAGCGCTCCCAAGCCTCATGAAGAGTCTCCATCTCGTCTTGCCTGAATCTGCTGATTTCTCCTCTGAGCTGGATCACCTTGGAAGGAGGAAATTATTTAGACATGAATTTAGTCTGCATCTCCTCCCAAGTATTTATTGAACCTTCTGGTAAACCGTTAAACCACCAGGAGAGCTCTATGCCTTAAGGAGAAAGGGAAAAGCCTTAGCTTTCTTGCCTCCTCCGACACATTGTTGATCTTTATGGTGTCACACATCTGGTAGAACCTCATCAAATGCTTGTGTGGATCATCCACTGCTGTTCCTCCAAAAGCATTGTTGCTCACCATATTAATTAATGCCGGCTTCATCTCAAAACTATTTGCTTGAACTCTTGTTTGCCTAATCCCAGAATAATGGTTTGACATCATCGGTCTCGCGTAGTCTAATAAGGTTCTGGGCATAAACCTATTACCCTCTTCTTCTGGATATTGGCCATTGTAATTGGCCCCTCCTTGCGGTGCACCACCATCAGGCCTTAAATCTGCCATCAATTCACCTACTGAATGCTCTAAGCCTTGCAGTGCTTCTTGACCTCTCGTACTGCTTCCCTAGCTGCTCTGCGACGAGCTCTGAACAATCTTTCAGGTTCCCGATTAAATGGTATAAACTCCTCTCTTGGCATGCATAACTAGGAAGTCTCGCAAATACGCTGTGAACATTCTTGTAAGAAAACAAGAACACACCTAGCAGCTCCGAACAATTCAAAAATAAATAAAAACTAAAGAAAAATAAGCACCAAGATCAGAATTCAGACAATTTCATTCAATGTTGATTTTCTAAAGCTAGTCAACCGTTGAATCCCCGGCAACGGCGCCAATTTGACAGACACTCTCTAAAAGAGCTAGCTAATGTCGTTCAATCTCTCTTCAAGATGATAAATTCCCTAAATTTGCACTAAAAGAATAGCAGCAAGCAAGGGGTCGAACCCACTGGGATTAGCCTAGTTCTCTAGTTTTTTAAATCAAACCACTCAATTACTCTTGCCCTATAAAATGTCTTGGCAAAAACGAATTCTTTTTATAACTAAAGATCTAATTTTTATTTGGTTTTCTGAATAAACAAAGAAAGCAAATTGATTTTAGGATTAAGATTCAAGGATTGAAGGTATTTAGGTTTACAAGTTCACCTCCCTATGTTGTTTCTACTGATTTTAAGGTTCTTGAGATTATTTAATTGACAACATGCTATAACTAAGCCAAGGTACTACAATTGGTCATTACCAGCCCTTCTAAGTGCTGTCTGCCTGAATGGTCATCATGACATCAACATGCAAAGCCTAATTATCATACCCATGACAGGATAATGATCACACCAATCACTAATAAGTTATGAATCAAAGATCAGCCTTAGACTAAGGCTAAGAAAACCCAGGTGTACAGCCCAGATATTAAAAGATAAGAATAGATCTATAAAACATGCAATCTCAATTAAACAAACTCAATATTCAATCAATCAGTTTGATAACATAGGGGGCTACATTGCTCCCCTAGATAAAGGAAACTACTCACACATGTTCTTGACAAAGCATAAACAAATAAAGAACATCATCTTACAACCAAGCGCAGTAGAACCTCAACTCTGGATCTTCTCCAGCCGTTAAACTCTTAGGGCCGGCAGCTCCAAGAACGTGAGCCTTCTCTTTCTCTCTCTAAAAACGTGAAACCCTGCAAAAATCTCCAAAAACGTGTTGTGTTGCCTCCTCTCTTCCAAGGACGTGTAGACCTCCTTTTATAGCTGCTGGATGCGCCTAAATGCTGTATTATAAAGTGTGCCCTAGCCCATCTGCCACAACTTATCAAAATGACGTAGTTTTGATAAGTGACAATTTCAACATTAAAATCTCTCAATTTAAGCACAATATGAACAAGGTCCTTTAGGAAAGAATGATCAGCATAACAAAATGACTGAATCGGTGCAAAAATATGGCTGCACGTCAATTTGAACGTCATATGCCCAATTGGCGTGCAACTCCAAATTAGGTGAAATTCTTCCCCAAGCTTCCTTGCATCCTTGTAGAAGGCTAGTATCTTTGTAATATGCTTGTACGCCAATTGGTCCAATTGGCGTTCAAGGCCGTTGGCTCTAAAACTTCTATGGAAGGTAGAGGACATCATTCTGAGAAACTTTAGTTCTGCATGCCAATTCATTTGAGGCCATCTACTTGGTCAAAATTAATCTCCAAAACCGGTCAAAACAGCCTAAAAGCGCATGTATATGCAAATAGCATCTTCCTAGGGGTTAGAACAAATATAAATAAAATACGATACAATAAGGCTCTAATCATGCTCTTAAACACCCCTAAATAGGCAATAGAATAACGGCATAAATGCACGTTATCACAGGCTTTAGGAGGGAACACCAAGGTGGAGGACAGTTCTGCTTTGGCTTGTTTAATATTATTTTGTGTTGTTAATTTTTGTGGGACCTTTATAACCCAGTGGGGAGATATTGTAAGGGTAAATTTAATTGTAATAAAGGCACATTTGGTTTGTAACATTTATTGTGGTTTAAAATTAATAATATGATTTTGTTTTCGTGAATATTTATTATGGATGTGCGTAAAGTCCTGTTTGGAAGTAATCCCAACCCCTTGCCCACCGGGTGGGAAAAGGGGAGTCACGAACCGGTTTCCTCGGGTTGGAAATCTGGGGCGTGACACCCTTAGATCGTGCGATCCTCTCGAGAAAGACTCCCCCTCAGATAGACAACAAGAAAGAGGTCACGAGACATATAAGGGGGGTATTACTTGGGTAATAAATAAAGCATTTTCTCCCCCTTAGATCATGCGATCCTCTCGATGAACATTTCCGGCTTAATATTTAGATCTCGAGAAATTGTTGTCTATCTTTGAGGAAACTCACTTCAGAAGCTGATCAGACTGCAACCGTGATTTTATCCACCAGGCATTCCAAGTTAACCCATTTCATTTCTTTAACCAGGCATGTTAATATTGCAATCAATATGAAAAAGCATTTAACATGTGGTGAGAGATGAAAATTTGAATTATGAAATCCTAAGGAGGTTTTATTCATATATCTTTAATTATGTTAGCTTAAGCGAATTCAGTCAGGAAATTCAAGCATCCTCCCATATGAAAGTATGAGAAAATTATGAGAAACATAATGCATGACACGAGTAAAGATGATCAACATGAAGTACAGTAAGTGTCTAATGCTCATCATGTGTCACGCCCCGGATTTCTAACCCAAGGAAACTGGTTCGTAACTCCCCTTTACCCACAACGAGGATAAAGGGGTAGGGTACAACATTCCCACACAGGACACCATTTAATAAATTTAAGATACATGTAACATTCACAAACCAAACAAATCTTTATTATAACAAAATCCTTTACAATATCTCCCCATCGGGGTTACAAGGTCTCAAAAAAATCACATACTACAAATAACATTAAACAAGCCACAAAACAGAACCGTCTTCCACCTTGGTGTTCCCACCTAACGCCTGTAGGTTCCTGAAAGAAAACACATCATAGTAGGAGGGGTGAGCAACCACAGCTCAGTAGGGATCATGTCTCCCCAACCCATCCCATGTTCCTAGTATCTACGTGCGAACGTGCGTAGGTGCAGTGTAGTGACAAGACAAAAGCAGGTTATATTCCACAGTTAAGTATCAATCCACAAGTCACAGAACAAGTACAATCATTGCCACAGTCACACGGGCTCACATATCCACAGCCTCTCAGGCGCCACACAGGCTAGCATATCCATAATTACAAACATTACCACAGCCTCTCAGGCACCACACAGGCCAATATATTTACAGTTCCAAACATTGCCACAGCCTCTCAGGCGCCACAGGCCAACATTTCCATAGCCACACAGGCTAACATAAATAGTTCCGGGCTTCCACAGCCACCGGGTTCCAACAAACACACAACACACAAAGCCACACAGGTATAACATCAAACACATGATTTGTATAGTCTCACAGGTATAACATCGAACACATAGCGTGCACACATTCATAGACTCTCAAACTTAGTCACACAGACATAAAAAAAACACTTAGCATGCATAATCCCCAGCCTCATGGTGTATATACAAACATCCAAGCAAAATACGCCATTAAAGGCGAACATCCATATAGGAGATCACACCTATATGGATTTACGTATAGATATATAACCAAACAGCCACAAAATGCCTACCACAAGGCCAAAACCCTAGGATAGGTTCAAGGAAACAGAACCCCTACCTCAAAGATCCCGCACGCTCTTGCCTCCACGCCTAACGCCGTCCAACCACGGGAATGACAACGGCAGCCACGAACTGGAGCTCTCTCTCTCAATCTCCCTCTCTCTCTCTCTCTGCGACGGCTGTGGCGGCTGACAACAAAAACCCTAAACCTAAAACAAAGAGAGCACCTCCTTATATAGACCTCACTTATCAAAATAATGTAGTTTTGATAAATGAAATCCCACCATCAAAACGACGTAGTTTTGATAAATAAAACATGAACTAACCACTCCGCTTCCACAGAGGACAAAATACCCACAATCCGCACGTGGTCATTGTCACACACAGCCTCTACACACTCCCACTTGAGCTCATTACACTCTCTAACAACCAAGCCACGAAGACTCGTAGAAACACTCCCTCGAAGACTCGCTGGAAACGCGGCCTCGAAGATCTGTCTCGAAGATCAAATCTTTGACCCTCAAACCTTCAAACTTCGACCCTCGGTCTTCGACCCTACGACCCAAATCTTTGGGTCTTCCACCTTTCGACCCAAGCATTTGCCCAGGGTACTGTTCATCTTCGTTCCAGCTTGTTCTACCCAAAACACGGGCCATTACATCCTCTCCCCCTTAAGACTTTTCGTCCTTGAAAAGAAATTACATGCCACTAGGACCGCGAGGAATAACAAACACAGTATAACAGGACTTACGTCCGCAAGCTCACAAAGCACCACCACAATCATAACCACATGTATCACAATGCATATACATCACCACAAGCATCACAATGCATTTGCCACATACCCGCATATCACAAACAGAAGTCTCAATCTCAAAAATATATCTCAAATATAAACACATGTCTAAAAGACAATACAAATACTCCAAATCATAAACAACAAGCAAGAAAGCACATCACTATAGCCGCCTCCCACCCTTAAGATAGTTCATCCTCGAACAACTCTGGGTGCTGCTCACGCATCATGGACTCACGTACACATGTCTCCTCCTCAATGCCATGGTGCTGCCATAGCACGCGAACCAAAGGGATAGCACGACCACACAAAAGCTTCTCCCGTCGATCTAGGATACGGATAAGGGCCTCAACAACGGACATGTCATCCTCAATATCCAATGTCCCCCAATCGATCATATGAGTGGGGTCAGGATGATAATTCCTCAACTGGGACACATGGAACACATTGTGCACCTGACTCAACCGCGGTGGCAATGCTAACCGGTAGGCCACTGGCCCCACACAAGCCATAACCTCAAAAGGACCGATAAACCGCGGAGATAGCTTGGAACCTCTCCCAAACCGTCGAAGTCCACGACGTGGAGAAACACATGATCTCCCACAGAAAACTCCAAAGGTCACCGCCGCTGATTTGTGTAAGACTTCTGGCGACTCTGGGCAGATAACAAGCGCCGACGAATCAACTTGACCTTCTCAGTAGCCTCTTAAACCAACTGTGGTCCCAAGAGAGCTGCCTCTCCTACCTCAGTCCAACACAAAGGTGATCGACACGGCCTTCCATACAACGCCTCCAAAGGAGCCATCCCAATGGATGCCTGATAACTGTCGTTGTAGGCAAACTCCACCAAAGGAAGGTGTGTTGCCCACGAACCCCCAAAATCTAGCACATAAGCCCTCAACATGTCCTCCAGTGTCTGATTCGTCCGCTCAGTCTGACCGTCAGTCTCAGGGTGAAAGGTTGTACTCAATTTAAGATTTGTCCCCATAGCCTCATGCAAGCCTGCCCAAAAATGGGAAGTGAACCGTGAATCTCAGTCAGACACAATTGACGATGGCACCCCATGCAGTCTCACAATCTCGTTCACATACAGCTGACTCAAGGCCCCGTTGGAATCCCACTCTTGAACGGCAAGAAAATGAGCCGACTTGGTCAGTTGATCCACAATTACCCAAAGCATGTGTTTCCTCCCAGTGGTAGGTGGAAGACCAGTCATAAAGTCCATCGCTATGTGGTCCCACTTCCACTCGGCTATTGACAATGGTTGTAACATACCAGCCAGTCACTGATGCTCCGCTTTCACTTGTTGACAAGTAAGGCACCTTGTAACAAATGCTGCCACATCACGCTTCATCCCAGGCCACCAAAAATGCCCCCGAAGTGCATTGTACATCTTCGTACCCCCAGGATGCACAGCAATTCTAGACTGATGAAACTCCCTCATCACCTCATCTTTGAGAGAAGAAGCCACCACAAGCCGCCACTGAAAAGACAACTCATGCTCAGGACCTTCGGTCCAGTCCTCAGATAGCTCACATGCCTCAATACAGGCACGGAGAACCTCACACTCAATATCACCCAATTGTCCCTCCCGGACTCGCTGGTACAACTCAGGCACAACAACAATAGGACTCAGCACTGTCCTCCCATCATGAACAATAGGCTGCAGCTGCAACATCGCCAACTGCTCTATCAGCTTCCACTCTCTCACTGCCACCTCAGCCTTCCCTTTTCTGCTCAAGCATCAGCCACGACATTGCCCTTGCCCGGGGTATAGGCAAGAGTAAAGTCAAAGATCTACAAATACTCCACCCATCTCCTCCGCCTCAGATTCAAGCCCTTCTGAGTAAAAATATACTGAAGGCTCTTGTGATCTGAGAACACCACAAACTTTTCCCCCAAGAGATAATGCTGCCAACTCTTTAAAGCAAAAATGACGGCCGCCAACTCAAGGTCATGAGTAGGGTAATTCTGCTCATGAGGTTTCAATTGCCTCGACCCATAAGCTATAACACTATGCTCCTACATAAGCACACACTCCAAACCAACCCTGGACGCATCACAATATACCTTGTAGGTCCCAAAGTGAGTCTAGAGGGGGTGAATAGACTTTCTTCGTGCGCGGAAGCTAAACTGTTAGCTGGTTTTCAGATTCCTCCTACAGATGACTATGATGAAAGTATTTATGGAGAAGATGACAGAAGTATTGTAAGGATAAGGTGAGTGATAATGAGCTATCAGACAAAACTGAGATAAGAGTAAATGCTCTTTTCTCAACAAATCTCAGTTGCGAAAGATATGGTTTATAATAGATCGAAGTGTGGAAAACTAACAACACTGAGATCAAGACTTAATGAAAGTGCTAGATCTTTGATGAACAAGAGATTCGTGAATACTCAAACAGATTGCTCTTGTTCTTGACTCACACGGTGCATAGCACTTCTTCAATTTCTCTCAGAGTCTCTCTCTCTGGTGTTTTTAACTCTTCTTCGTCAGTTCTGCAAAGGATTGATTTTTCTCTAAGTCTGTCAGAACCATTTTCTTGTGTTTTGTGTGTTTCCTTCTTTTGAGAGAGTGAGGTTAAACTCTTGATTTTGTCGTTAAGTGCGTGAGAGATATATTTTTAAGATTAAAGTGCTCGTGCGCCATGATGTCCATCCCGACAGACTAACTTCCCACCACTGAAAATATGGAATGTCAGGGGATGGGTTGATCTGCTTTGATTTGCAGATCAGATGCCCATACTGCGTATTTGGCATGCAGTCGATCTTGGCCATTCATCCGTCGATGGTAGTTGGCAGCAATTAATGTGTCATTAATGTGCTCAACTGCTCGGGACGGCGCAGACTTGCTGTACAAACCCTAGCTGACAATATTGCTAAGTGGCTGTGTTTAGGGTTGTAAGTTTGCCTCGGAGGTAGATGCCTCATAAGTTCGGTGACTCGAAGATTTCAGTTAGCACCTGTAGAAAGTTGCGAAGTTTTGCTTCAGGCTTTATGGTGTTTCTCCGAGTCTACGACTCACATCTTCGAGTCTTCGAGGCTAGAGGTCAAGTTGGATTAGCCTTTTATGTCACTCTGTTAACTAAAGTCTACGACTCTGCGTGTCTACGACTCTGCGTGTCTACGATTCTATGAGTCTGCAACTCTTTGAATAATGCTTAGAGTGACTTCTTCGAGTTCATCTAATCTACCTGTTATTGTAGCTACGAGTCTACGACTCTAGTTCTGTGGGTCTACGACCTTCAGGTCTCTCAGTTTACTATATTTGACTAAGTGATCTGAAAATTTTCGACTCTACGAGTCTTCAACTTCGCTTTTCTTCCTTAGTCTTTCACAGAGGCTCATAAACTAAGTTTTTGTACAGCTACGACCCTTTAGCTACAACTCTCCGCCATCGATCTCCGAGTCTGGAAGGTGGCAATTTCTCTATAGTGACTGTGTCCCTTGAGTCTACGAGTCTACGACTCTACGTCCCTTGAGTTACAGTTTTATTTGTTTACCAGTCTTTATAGCATCGACTCTTCGACCTTCAACCTATGAGTCTATGAGTCCGGTTTTCTTTACACTGTTCGAAGGCTTCGACCTTACGACTCTACGAGTCTTCGAGTCTAGTGACAATTTAAGTTCTGTTAATTGACTTAAGTATTTATGGGGACTCTACGAGTCTACGAGTCATTTAGCTTTGGTTACTATTCTTAACACTTCTTCGACTCTACGAGTCTCCGAGCTTATTGACACTCACAGTAACACTCTCTTTTCCGTACTCTGACTCTACGACCTTCGACCCTGGATCTACGAGTCGTAATGTTCTGTCACTGTTTTGCCTTGAATCTCCAGACTCTACGAGTCTATGAGTCTCTTGCCAATACGTCCTATGACAGCTTCACTTCTACGAACTTCGACTCTTCGACCCTACGACCTTCGGTTCTTCGAGTCTCCAGACTTAGACTATATTTTGGCAGCTTCATCAAATCCTATATTTCCAACATACCTCATATGGGACATCTTCCCTAGGTAACCTTAACACCGGTACAGTGGTCAAATAGGTTTTGAGAGCCTCAAATACCTACTGACACGCGCCAGTCCACTCAAACTTCACTCCCTTCCAGGTCAACGTCGTCATAGGAGCTGCCAAATGGGAGAATCCCTCCACAAAACGACAGTAGTACCCTGCCAAGCCAAGAAAACTACGAATCTCGAAGACATTGGTGGGCCTCTCCCACGATGACTATAATGAAAGTATTTATGGAGCAAAGACCTAGTTCATCAAGTGCATGAACACCGCTGGTGCATTGGTGAGCCCAAAAGGCATCACTACCCACTCATAGTGCCCATACCTATACCGAAGCGGCCTTAGGGATGTCCTCCTCTCTAACCCTTAATCGGTGATACCCCGATCGCGATCTATCTTGGAAAACTATTGGGCCCCACTCAACTGGTCAAATAGGTCATCTATTCGAGGCAACAGATACTTGTCCTTCACGTCACCATATTAAGCTTCCTATAGTCAATGCAAAGACGAAGCATACCGTCCGCCTTCTTTGCAAAGAGCACTGGAGCACCCCGAGGTGAGGTACTCGGCCTGATATACCCCTAGCCCGCCAACTCCTCTATCTGCTTCTGGAGCTCCCTCAACTCAGCTGGTCCCATACGATAAGCCACTTGGGAAATCGGATCAGTCCCCGGTACCAACTCAATGGTGAACTCCACACTCCTTTTAGGTGGTCGACTCCTCAACTCCTCAGGAAAGACATCCTGAAATTGGTCAACAACTGCTGGCCACACCCTCTTTCCCACTTTGCCTTCCTCAGCAAAGGTTAGGGCTGCCAACCTGTGGGTAATGGCACCCCACTGGTCCAACACTGGTCCAGCCCGACTTGCCTCACGATCCCACTCCCCCTGCAGGGTGCAAGAAACCCCCGCAGGTGACACGAATGTTACCCGACGCCGATAACAATCTATCTTGGCCTAAAAAGATATAAGCCAATCCATACCCTAGATCAAATCAAACGCCCTCAATGGCATCACATACAAATTAAAACTAAGCTCCACATCTCCTATGGTTAACACGCAGTGACGACAAACACGTCGCACCTCAATCATACCTCCCACCGGACTCTCAACAACTAGGGGCCTCGCTGCCTCAACACATACTAATCCCAGTCCATCAACAAGAAGTTCAGCAACAAACGAACAGGATGCACCCTTATCAAAAAGAGCAGAAACAAGCGTACGAGAGATCAAAAGGGTACCTCTAACCACCGAAGGTCCCGCTGCACCCTCCGCCAGTGGAGGTGGTAACTCAGCCTCCTCCTGGTATGTCGTATCCAGCGCAAACACCCTCCCTTGGCCCGTGCCACTAGTCGGCTCACTCACTGGATGCTTCCCGCCATGGCTGCCTCAAGCTTCAGTCTGCTGCCGCTTTGGCCTCCCCTGAGGTCGGGTCTGGTTCGATCTTGCCTGACTAGCCTACCACTGACGAGCTGGTCTCTCTGCTGGTGCACAGAAATTGGCATCACTCCTCATGTTGGGTGTCAAGCCTCCTGCTCCCCTGTTGTCACTCCTGCAAACCTGGCTCAAATGGAACTCTCATCCAAAGTTGTTGCATCGCCAGTCCTTCTTAGGACAATCCCTCTTGAAGTGGCCTTGCTCCCCACAACAATGACAACGGCTGGGGAGACCTCCTGCTGAACCTCCTTGCCTGCTACCGCCAAAGGTGAACCTCCCTAGGTTTACAGATGGTTAACTCTGGCTACGGAAGGAACTACTATCCCTCTCCTCAGTCTTGGGCCTCTTGGACCCGGAATCTTGATCAGGCCCACCCTATAACTGGCGACCCTGATGGGCCTGCCTCCCATCATCCAGCTCCCTTTCAGCTATACGAGCTGTCTCAACAACCTCAGCATAGGTCCTCAAACGCAAGATCGCCACCCTCTGCCTAAGGGTTGGCCTAAGGCCCAAAGTGAACTTGTGGGCCTTCAGGTCCTCCTTGGCCAGGGTCTCAGGAGCAAACCTACTCAAGCTCCGGAACTCCCACTCATACTCGGGCACTGTCTTTGATCCTTGCTTCAGGCTGCCAAATTCCTCCCTCTTCTGCCATCTCAACGACTCAGGGAAAAACTCATCGTGGAAGAGTTACAAGAACTCCTCCCACAGCATGAACTGCACTGCACGGCTCCCCGGAACACTCTGCCACCACTCCAAAGAATTCCCCTCCAGCGGCCAAATGGCCAATCTCACCTTATCCTCCTCCCGGGGTAGGAGAAAGGAAAACACATGATCGATCTGCCTCAACCAATGCTCAGCCACCAAAGGGTCCACCTCTCCCTTGAACCTTGGAGGTTGTTCCTTTCGGAACCTCGTCACCGCATCTTCCTCTGCACGAATCGGTACGCCACCACGTGAACTTTCACGCTCATGAGGTAACTCCCCCACTGGTGGTGGTGGTGGCACCACCTGCTGTGCTGCCATCTCACGGCGCACCTCCTCCCGAACCTCTTGCCGGATACCTTCCCTCAGGTCTTGGACTTCCAGTCGGATGCCCTTTTGTAGCTGCGCCAGCAACAGCGCATGTCCTCCAGGGGATTGCCCCACACCCGGACCCTCATGGGTAGATGACTCATCAGCCACTATCCCGAACGCGCGTGTCACTCTCCTCGGTGGCATTCTTACTACACGAAGTAAGAAAGATATTCGTTAAATCGCATTCACTAACTATTGCGCGATACTACCTCTACCCCACTTAACAATTCTACTACAACTGTCACATAGCATTACACTCTTTGCATTAATCCACATTACACCGTTCAATCCACATTGCACATAACTCATATAAACAAGGAAAAACCACATTTAATATTTCATACAAAATTACATTTCACTTTGTCACAGTTTAATCAACATTACACATAGCATTTTCTTTTTCTTTTTTGTTTTTTTTGTTCCACATGTACAGCATTCACTCAAACACACATAAGCAAATGCAACTAGTACCCTAATGCCCACATTTAATATTTCACACTTACTCCGCATGTATGAAAGACTTGGATTCCTTACTTCGTGTCTTCTTGTCCTTAGTCTGCTTGAGTGGAAGACTTAGCTTTTTATTCTGTGATAACTTTCTCTTACTTCGTGCTAGATGTAGACTAGGATTCTTACTCCACATCTATTTAACTTAATCCATTTAAAGTGAAAGATGTGGAATCCTTAGTCCGTTGCTTTAAGCGTTTGGTCCGCACGAGTGATCCTTATTTCGCATGAAGACTTGGTTATTTACCAAGTGTTTGACTACACTCACGATCATCCGGATCAGGATTGTGTATCCTGTTCTTAGCTTTTCTCTCACGAGTGAAGGTCCGGGTTAAGATCACATCTTCTGTAACAACTTAAGAATGAACATGCAATGTCTCAAATCAAATTACATAGGGGTTTATCCGCATCATCTAAATTCTAGGCTTGATCCAATAATCTCCCCCAATATGGATATGCCAAAACCCTTTGTAATCTGATCTGGTAAGTGAAGAAAAAAGTTAACATACAGAAATAAAGATAACTTCCATATTCCATTAAGTCAGCAACAAAAGTACAATTCATCCTTGATACAATAATTTTACATTAAGGTACATAAGCCTTACTATACTTGAAGATCATTGTTGCTACCTTCTCTCGAAGCTCCATTGTCTGCTCCATCGTATAGTCGTGGATGTTGTTCCAGTCTTCATCCATCCTTATAAAAGATTTGATGAAGAAATAAACAAAGGCTCCGCAGCTATCTCCATCGGGTTGTTAAGGCACTTACTTCTTGCTCCAGATTGCCGCCTTCAACTTTTCAGTTGGAGCTAAAGGAATTTGACCCATGTCTTCATAAAGTTTGGATTGCTTTACTGCTTCTGTCAGTCGAAAACGCAGTGGTTCCAGTTGATTCTTTCTAATATTGTTATCCACAACTCGGTGAAAATCAATCAGGAGCATCTGCTTTGATGGAATCAAAAAGACAATCAGCATGAAGTGCGGCGTCTTGACTTGGTACGAAATGAAGATCGAGGAAAGATTTTTCCATGGCTTGCTGTCCTTAGTAGGTCCTTCAATGAAGGTCTGGATATGGGCTACGTCTGGAAGATAGCCCTCAGACCAACACGGCAAGACGTCAGACAAGTGTCAGTCCTTGTACAGAGATGGAAACAACCTCATCTCCATCTTTGCCGCCCGAGAGAAGTTGTCTATGTCATTTGTGGTAAACAGGCCCTTCTTAGAATGTAGAGTTGAATATCTTTAGGGGAGAAAGGATACATTTCTGAAAGACATCTTCGGTCGGCAGTAGAAGTGGCATACTTTGTCATTTCATTAAAAACACTTCCATCCACATCATGTGGATCACGTTCTGCGTATAATGGAAGGAAAGTGATAGCCACGGATGAAGAGATCAAAGGAGGAGTTGCACTAGAGGAGCTAGGCTGAGAGAAGCGGCTGCGTTTGGAGATAGGAACTCCGAAAAGCAGTGTAGATGTAGGCTACTTACCAGCAGGAGCGGAAGAATTTGTAGGAGGACCAGATCACCCGCAAAATTTTCTAGCTATTCAAGTTCTTCCTTAAATAGTAATAATAATAATATAATAATAATGTCATTACTAACAATAGTTAGAAAGAATATTTTAGATATTATCACGATAAAAATAAGTACCCAATATAGTCATTCAAATAACATGTGACTAGTAAGTAGTCGTTAGAATAGTAACTAGTCGTTCGAATAGTAACTAGTCGTTGGAATAAATAACTAGCTATTATGAATAGTATCTATTTGAATTGTTATAAATAGGTATGAGTATGAGACTTTATTTATAAGAGAGTATAAAAGTAAGAAGAAGAATAATAAGAGGTTATGGCATCAAGCTCTCAAGTACCGCCGTCTGAGTATAGTGTACGAGATGAAGATCGGCGAGCAAAACGACTTGAAGTCACAAAGCTATGCTTTGCTGTAGATGAGCTAAATGCTCGTGTCCAATGATTGCAATATAATGCGACGAGACACAGGGAGAAGTTTGAGGTTATTCGTGCGACAACCACGACAATGTTAGCCGAAGGGTTGTGCAGCTCTACTGCCGAAGCACAACACGTCCTACGCACATATGCTAATATAATTCAAGAAATTTTACGAAGGCCATAGAATATGATATTAATGTTTATGTTTAGGTTTATAATATTTTAAGCCATAATGTTATCTTACTTTATTGTTTATTGAATATGCAATTATATTATTTTATCCGCGTTAATATTAAATACGTTATAAAAATAAAATAATTTCTTATACGTCATAAAAAATTTAGATGCTATATATTATGTCATTTAGTTTCTTAAATCAAATTACTATGGGCAAGTAAGTATTACAAGCCTTAACTTTACCAAAAGTATAAAATATAGGTAAGGCCCAAAAATTTGAATGAGGCAGATTTTGGAGGTCCCATTCAAAAATCCATAACTTGAATTATACAGATCCAATTGACATAAAACCAATGCCCATTTGTTCATTTATGACTTAGCTAAAATGTGTAGAAATATCAGAATTTAATATGAAGCCAATCAATTACAGAAGTTAAAATACTACACATAGGTTCAGTATGAACGGGTAAACATTTTAGTATGACTTTAAAATTCAATAACTTTTGTTACACATATGTAAAAATTATAACATTGATACCCATTTGTAGATATTTGAGTCAGTAATGCAATACAATTGGCCATTTGTCAAAAACTACAAAATTAAAAACGTTATAATTGAATTAGTAGGGAGTACAACAATGTGGACTTTTGATGCCAAAGGAACCTTCTAGGTTAAAAAGTCTTAAAACATTTTTAAAATGGTATGAGAAGATACCCACATTTTAATAAGAGCTAATAGGAGAAAAAAAGTATTATATATATTTTAAATAATTTAATTTAATGCCAAAGTCAAATTCATACACTATTTTTCACACTATTACACCTACCACATTACCTATAAATAGCATGCCTCACTTCCCTTCTCAAGCACTCTTTCCATTCAAATAAGCCACAAAACTCTCCTCCAAATACTCCCTAAAAAGTTCTATTAACACCCCAATAGTCCTCCAAGCCTTGTCTTCTCTCAATCTTCCTCTCACCTATTGGAAGTTCCGAAAGGTAAATATTTCAAGCATATATTAATCATGTTCATGAAAAGCTAATCCTCTTCATATATATATATATATATATATATATATATATATATTATGGATGGCCTTGCCCCTCAATATATATATGTATATTTATTAAATGATACGTATATGTGTATATATAGATTATTATTATTCCATGAAAGGCTAAGCCTCCTCATACATATATATATTATGGATGGCATTGCCCCTCAATATATATATATATATATATATATTAAATGATACGTATATGTGTATATATAGATTATTATTATTCCATGGAAGCCTAAGCCTCCTTATACATATATATATATTATGGATGGCATTGCCCCTTAATATATATATATGTATATTATATATGTATATGTATATGTATAGATTATTATTATTATCATGAGAAGTTTTTCCACCATAATATACTTATATATGTCTCTCAATATATTATTTATGAATGTACTATTATTATTAAAACTAAAATATTAACTTTTAAATTTTGTTTCAAGGTTTATAAACGCGAAAGACAAAAAGATTGTTAGGATTCCCTCTCCCTTTCCTTACCACGATCTCCGACGTGGAAATTCATTTCCTATTTCTTCTCTATATTTCTATCTCAAGATTTCTCCTCAAAATATTATTTTAAGAACAATTAACTTTCTTTGGCACTTCTTGGAAACTGGTAATCTAATTTATTGAATGGTGAATAACCCATTTACTTATCGGGGCTATTATTGCAAGACCTTCCTTTACATTGAAATGTACCATTTATGTAGTTGTTTGAAAATTTGTGAAGATATGTTTTATGTTTGGCAATATGTTTATGGGTGGTTTCAAAAAGACTTCCAATGCATTAGGTAAAGAACATCACTGGAGAGTGTCAATCCAGTTGATAATAAGTTATGCAAGACATCTAGGTGGTGAACCTAGATGAGTTGATATTCTTATTCTTCCATGAGTTGATTGTTCTCCATATATTATTCCTTACTTTTAGCCTTACTGCCTATTTGAGCTCATTTCTTTTCATGTTTTCTTTCCAACCCCAGGGAACTAGGAGAAAGCAAGGATGCTAGGATAATGGTGTCCAGAATGCTTGGAATAAAATCATAAGAAGATTATGCATGTAGTATTTATATGTCATGTAAAACTATAATGGGTTATCAACACCTAGTCTCTAAATGCTAAACCTTAGAGATCTTATGATGAGTCTTGATGTAATAAATAAATCATCGAATTTATGTTGAGCAATAGATTACTATTCATATAATTGTAATATCTTATTTGTCTAACGCACTCGGTCTAGAAGTCCAGATTTGGGGGCGTTACAGCTGGTATCAGAGCAAAGGTTTAGTTAGGTATAGAGACTAGTTATAAATAACATAGTATAAATCTATAGTATGAGTTCTAAGCTTGGAAAAATTATAGTAAATTGTTTTATATAAGTATTATTGTGGCTATATGGTTAATTTTGAACTAACCTAACCTCGAGTAATGTGTGTGCTTAAAGGGCCAAAATGGTTGAAACAAGGAATAGAGGAAACAGGAACAACTCCACAAGGAATAACAGTATGGCAAATGAACTTCAGGAGGGTTCAGCACCAATGAACTCTTCCTCTAGTGGACAGGTTGCGGGAACACTACCACCAAATGGGCAACCTTCAAACATGGCACGACCACAAGGTGTAAGCACAGAGAACCTGAGGGCATTTCTTTTGCAAATGGCACAAACGATGGCAACAAATATGACTCAACCGAACACACCCGTTGGTCAACAGGAGCAAGTTATAAACCCTCAACCAAAAGAGGTAACAGTTGACCAATTTATGAAGCAGCATCCCCCAGCCTTCTCTGGTTCAACTGATCCCACTCACATGGAGGAATGGATTAATAAGTTAGAAAAGATATTCTCAGTATTGGAATGTCCTGACCAGAAAAAGATAAAGTTTGCCATTTACAGAATGGAGGGCGAGGCAAACCAATGGTGTACCCTTGTTAAGAATACCAAAACTGAGGGAGAGATGGAAGCTCTAAGCTGGGAAGCTTTCAAAGGGATCTTACTACAAAAGTATTTTCCTCGACCATTGAGGAGTAAGATGGAGAGGGACTTCCTCGATCTTAAACAAAAGGATAATGATGTTGTGGCCATGTATGAGGCAAAGTTCACCAAGTTAGCAAGGTACGCACCTCAGTACGTAACTGAAACGCAAAGTAAAGTTCAAATGTTCTACCATGGGTTGAAACCAAGCATACGGAGAGCGTTGGCAGCTTTTGACTTCCCCGACTATGAAGCTGTTGTTCGATGTGCGATCAAAGTATAAATGGAACATCTTCACTACCAGCAAAACTGTAGTCAAAATGATAAGAAAAGGAAACACCAAGCTAATGGATCGGAGATCACAAAGCGTAGTATGAAGGAGGTAGTACATTCCACCTGTGCTAAATATGGTAAAATACACTCTGGTGAATGCCTCCAACGATCGGGAAAATATTTCAAGTGTGGTAAGGCTAGACATCAAGCACGTGAATGCCAGGAAAGGCCTAAACAAGGGCCCTAAATGGGTCCTAATCCCATTCGTATGCGTAACCCTTTACATGCACCAAGACCAGAACCAAGTACACGCCCGACCGTCCAATGTTTCAACTGTAATGAATTTGGACATTATGCAAATCAATGCCCACAAGCAAAAACTATGGGGGATTGTCGACAACCGTTGTAGCAACCACTTCAACATGTTCAACCACAATGACAGTCACAACCACAGCAGCCGCAACAACCACCTAGGGCATTAGCTCTTTCATACGCCATTACAACTGCAGAAGTGAAGCCAATAATGGAAGAAGAATCAAACAACGATGTGCTGAAAGGTACCTTGCTCATAAGCTCAAGAAATGCTTATACCTTATTTAATTCTGGTTCAACACATTCTTTTGTCTCACCAAAGTATGCTGAACATATGGATATTCCACATCAGAGATTAAAAGTGGAATTAACAATAATGACACCAAGTAGTATTACCATAAATGCCACTAAGATATATAAAGCATGCCCCATTACTATATGTGATAGGGTACTTCCTGGAAACCTAATCTCCTTACAAATAGTGGACTTTGATGTTATATTAGGGATGGATTGGTTGACATCCAATCACGCCACCATAGAGTGTACTCAGAAAAGAGTAATTTTTAATCTCCCAAATCGACCTAAGTTAGTGTTTACGTGTCAAAAGGATGGAGAGGATGTATCTAACCATCCAAAAGAGGGATATTTTTCCTCGATCAACACAAGTGTAGGTGAGATTACATTAAAAGAAGTCCCTATCATTTGAAAATATGAAAATGTGTTTTCGGAGGAATTGCCAGGACCTCCTCCACCACGAGAAGTTGAATTCTCCATCGATCTATTTCCTGGGACAAATACAATCTCCAAAAGTCCTTATCAGATAACACCAACAGAGTTAAATGAATTGAAGAAACAATTGCAAGATTTGATGGACAAAGGATTCATTAGGCCTAGTGCATCGCCTTGGGGAGCACTGGTCTTGTTCGTGAAGAAGAAAGATGGCTCAATGAGGCTCTGCATTGACTATAGAGGACTAAACAATGTCACCATCAAGAATAAATATCCTTTACCAAGGATAAATGATCTCTTCGATCAACTTAAAGGCACTCAATACTTCTCAAAAATTGACCTTCGATCAGGTTACCATCAATTAAGGGTGAAGGAGATGGACATTCCCAAGACGGCCTTTCGAACGAGGTATGGCCACTATGAATTCGTCGTAATGCCTTTCGGATTGACCAATGCCCCCGCAATATTGATGGACCTTATGAATAGAATATTCCATGACTTCTTGGACAAGCGTGTCGTTGTCTTCGTTGATGACATACTTATTTACTCCAAGAGTCGTGAAGAACATGAAGAGCATTTAAGGATCGTACTGCAAACCTTAAGGGAGAAGAAACTATATGCCAAATTCAGCAAATACGAATTTTGGTTACAACAAGTCACATTTTTAGGACATATTATCACTCATGAAGGCATCTCCGTGGATCCTGCAAAGACAAAGGCAATAGAAGACTAGCCAAGACCCAAAACAGCAACGGAGGTTCGTAGTTTTCTCCGATGCGCAGGCTATTACCGAAGGTTCGTAGAAAACTTTGTGAGACTGGCAAGCCCATTAGTAAAGTTGACTCATAAGGGTGTAAAGATCAAGTGGACCACGAAGTGTGAGGAAAGCTTTCAAGAACTAAAACGGTGCCTAGTTAGTACAGCTGTGCTGGCACCACCTTCAGGAGGAGAAAACTTCACAATTTATAACGATGCATCGAAGGAAGGACTTGGTTGTGTGTTAATGCAAAATGGTAAAGTAATTGCCTATGCATCACGACAACTAAAGACCCACGAGGTGAACTATCCCACACACGACTTAGAACTTGCAGCAATCATCCTTGCACTAAAGATTTGACAGCACTATCTTTATGGGGAGAAATGTGAGATCTACATCGATCATAAAAGTCTAAAATACATATTCACCCAAAAGGTGCTCAATGTGCGACAAAGAAGGTGGCTAGAATTATTAAAAGACTATGATTGCACCATCAACTACCATCCTGGGAAGGCAAACGTAGTGGTAAATGCACTAAGTCAGAAACATGTTGGAACCTTGGCAACATTGATCACTTCGCAAAGGCCTCTAATTGAAGATCTGAAGAGGTTGGATGTTGAAATCCTAAAACCTAGAGAAAGAAGATACCTATTCCACATGTCCACATAACCAACACTTTTGGAGAGGATAAAGGTGGCACAACAAGAAGATCCCAAGCTACAAAGAAAGAGGGAAGCAACGCAAAAAGGTAGACTTCCTGAGTTCAATATCGATAAAGGTGGTTTCTTAAGATTTGGTACAAGACTCTGTGTACCATCATCTTCTGGACTAAAAAGGGAGTTACTAGCCGAGGCACATAGCTCCGTATTCTCTATATATCCAGGAAGCACCAAGATGTATCGAGACTTACGAAAGAAATATTGGTGGGACAACATGAAGAGAGAAATCGCGGAATTTATATCCAGGTGCTTGGTGTGCCAAAGAGTAAAGGCTGAACACTAATTACCAAGTGTAGTATTACAATCACTTCCAATACCCAAATGGAAGTGGGAAAATGTAACTATGGATTTTGTCATGGGTCTGCCCAGAACATCAAAAGGACACAATGCAATTTGGGTCGTAGTGGATCACCTGACAAAAACGTCTCACTTCATCCCTATCTGCGACGATTTCTCTTTGGATCAATTAGCCAAGCTATACATCAAGGAAGTCATTCGATTGCATGGAGTGCCATTATCAATCGTCTCCGATCGTGATCCAAGATTCACATCTAAGTTTTAGAGGAGCCTTCAACATGCCTTAAGTACCGAACTAAAGTTTAGTACTGCCTTCCACCTTCAAACAGATGGACAATCAGAGAGTACAATCCAAACTTTAGAGGACATTCTTAGAGCTTGTGCTATTGACTTTCAAGGAGATTGGGAGAAACACCTTCCCTTGGTGGAGTTTTCCTATAATAATAGTTATCACGCAAGCATACAAATGGCACCATATGAAGCTCTTTATGGAAAAAGGTGTCGAACACCAACATGTTGGGATGAGGTAGGAGAAAGAAAACTACTTGCCCTCGATTTGGTGCAAGAAACAACAGAAAAGGTGCATCTAATTCAGTACCATATGCGAGCTGCTCAAAGCAGGCAGAAGAGCTATGCGGACCACCGACCAAAGGACTTGGAGTTTGAAGTAGGCGATCATGTATTTCTAAAGGTTTCACCATGGAAAGGAGTCATGCGATTTGGAAAGAAAGGGAAGTTAAGCCCCCAATACATTAGACCATTTGACATACTAGAAAAGATAGGAGCAACAACATATCGACTAGCCCTACCACCACACTTGGAACACGTGCACAATGTGTTCCATGTATCTCTCCTAAGAAAGTACATACCAGACCCATCACATGTTTTAACAGAAGAGCCTGTCCAACTCAATGTTGACTTGACCTACAAAGAACATCCGGTGCAAATCCTTGACCGCAAGGAACAAGTGTTACGTACAAAAAGAATTCCACTCGTGAAAGTGTTATGGAGGAATCAAATCACCGAGGAGGCAATGTGGGAGCATGAAGAAATGATGAGGCAAAAATATCCTAAACTTTTCCACGATTAAGGTACGCGATAATTTCGATGACGAAATTCTTTTAAGTGGGGTATGATGTAAGACCCGCAAAATTTTCTAGCTATTTAAGTTCTTCCTTAAATAGTAATAATAATAATATAATAATAATGTCATTACTAACAATAGTTAGAAAGAATATTTTAGATATTATCCCAATAAAAATAAGTACCCAATATAGTCATTCAAATAGCATGTGACTAATAAGTAGCCGTTAGAATAGTAACTAGCCGTTGGAATAAGTAACTAGCCATTATGAATAGTATCCATTTAAATTATTATAAATAGGTATGAGTATGAGACTTTATTTATAAGAGAGTATAGAAGTAAGAAAAAGAATAATAAGAGGTTATGGCATCAAGCTCTCAAGTACCGCCGTCCGAGAATAGTGTACGAGATGAAGATCGGCGAGCAAAATGACTTGAAGTCACAAAGCTATGCTTTGCTGTAGATGATCTAAATGCTCGTGTCCAATGGCTGCAATATAATGCGACGAGACACAGGGAGAAGTTTGAGGTTATTCGTGCGACAACCACGACAATGTTAGCCGAAGGGTTGTGTAGCTCTACTGCCGAAGCACAACACGTCCTATGCACATACGCTAATACAATTCAAGAAATTTTATGAAGGCCATAGAATATGATATTAATGTTTATGTTTAGGTTTATAATATTTTATGCTATAATGTTATCTTACTTTATTGTTTATTGATTATGCAATTATATTATTTTATCCACGTTAATATTAAATACGTTATAAAAATAAAATAATTTCTTATACGTCATAAAAAGTTTAGATGCTATATATTATGTCATTTAGTTTCTTAAACCAAATTACTATGGGTAAGTAAGTATTACAAGCCTTAACTTTACCAAAAGTATAAAACATAGGTAAGGCCCAAAATTTTGAATGAGGTACATTCTGGAGGTCCCATTCAAAAATCTATAACTTGAATTATACAGATCCAATTGACATAAAACCAAAGCTCATTTGTTCATTTATGACTTAGCTAAAATGTGTAGAAATTTAAGAATTTAATATGAAGCCAATCAATTCCAGAAGTTAAAATACTACACATAGGTTCAGTATGAACGGGTAAACATTTTCGTATGACTTTAAAATTCAATAACTTTTGTTACACATATGTAAAAATTATAAAATTGATACCCATTTGTAGATATTCGAGTCAGTAATGCAATGCCATTAGATGTTTGTCAAAAACTATAAAATTAAAAACGTTATAATTGAATTAGTAGGGTGTACACCAATATGGACTTTTGATGCCAAAGGAACCTTCTAGATTAAAAAGTCTTAAAACATTTTTAAAATGGTAGGAGGAGATACCCATGTTTTAATAAGAGATAATAGGAGGAAAAAGTATTATATATATTTTAAATAATTTAATTTAATGCAAAGTCAAATTCATACACTATTTTTCACACTATTACAACTACCACCTTACCTATAAATAGCATGCCTCACTTCCCTTCTCAAGCACTCTTTCCATTCAAATAAGCCGCAAAACTCTCCTCCAAATACTCCCCAAAATGTTCTATTAACACCCCAATAGTCCTCCAAGCCTTCTCTTCTCTCAATCTTCCTCTCACCTATTGGAAGTTCCAAAAGGTAAATATTTCAAGCATATATCATGGAAGGCTAATCCTCCTCATACATATATATATATTATGGATGACCTTGCCCCTCAATATATATGTATATTTATTAAATGATACGTATATGTGTATATATAGATTATTATTATTCCATGGAAGGCTAAGCCTCCTCTTACATATATATATTATGGATGGCATTGCCCTTCAATCTATATATGTATATTTATTAAATGATACGTATATGTGTATATATAGATTATTATTATTCCATGGAAGGCTAAGCCTCCTCATACAATGCTAAAACATGATCTCAGACCCAAGAAAGTTTGTGAGTTGATCATCCGTAGCAACATGTTGGAGAGATATGCGCTTTTTGACAACATAATCTTGGATGAAGTGATACCTGACTTCAATGTGCTTTGTCTTTGGGTGCGTGATAGGATTGTTGCTGATAGCAATTGCATTAGTGTTGTCGCATGTAATGTCCTGTGTTTTGGGATGTGAGGAATTAGTCACAGTTATGCCTTTTGGGTGGCAATTGTCGGGTTAATGGAGTTTTATTCCCACACACATTAACTAGAACACCTTGTTTATTGATGAGCAAGCATGAGGCAAGAAAAGAGCTCAAGAGGGAGCTTTTAGAGGTTGCACGTGACAATGCACGTGATAATGGCTTTGTCACGTGCAGTGCTGTTTTTGTATGGGAGTCTTCTAGACTTAGTTCTAAAGCTTATGGCCAAATCCTAGGGCAATTCGAGCTTGCATGTGACAATGCTCTTTGTCATGTGCAGCCATGTTTTTGCACTGTCACCTTGGTTTTGTTATGCTGGTAATCTTTTCCCAAAGGGCCATGTTCGAATTATGGGTATTTTGACCTGTGTGGATGCGGGAAGGTTGTAGCATGTTTCATTTATCAAAACTACATCGTTTTGATGCTGGACTTCACTTATCAAAACTACGTCATTTTGATAAGTGAGGTTTATATAAGGAGGAGGAGCTCTATTTGTTTTAGGTTTAGGGTTTTCGTTGTCAGCCACCACAGTCGTCGCAGAGGGAAAGAGAGAGAGTTCCTGATCATTGTTGCTGGGGTGACTCGCGTGGGTGGATGGCGTCTAGTGTGGGAGCAAGAGCAAGGATGATCTTCCTGATGTAGGGGTTCTGTCTCTTCTGGTATCCATTCCGGGGTTAGGTCCTGTGCTAGATGAATTGTAGATCGTTATTGTTATTATATATATATGTAAATCCATATAGGTGTGACCTATTATATGGATGTTCACCTACAATGCATATTTTGTTTGGATATGATGTTGAGTCCCTTGTGGCTTGTTTGTGCTGACATATTTTCAAATGTTGATTATACCTGTACATATTATTGCCACGACACTGCACTTGTACACGTCTTCATGTAGATGTTAGGAGCATGGGATAGGTTGGGGAGACTTAATCCCTACTGAGTTGTGGTTTCTCACTCCTCCTACTGTGTTTTGTTTTCTTTTTAGGGACCTACAGACGTTAGGTGGGGACACCAAGGTGGTAGATAGCTTTGCTTTGTTGCTTTGTTAAATGTTATTTTGTGTTATGTTATTTTGTGGGACCTTTGTAACCCCAGCACGGAAAGATTGTAAAAGAGATTTGACTGAAATAAAGGCATATGGTTTGGTTTGTAAACATCTATAGTGCTTTGAATTTAAAAAAGAAATATGTTTCTATCTTATGGTTATCTATTGTGGATGTGTGATGTTCTGTGTGAAATTATTTATCCCAACCCCTTGCCCACCGTGTGGGTAAAGGGGAGTCACAAACCAGTTTCCTTGGGTTGGAAATCCGGGGTGTGACATCGCAGTATAGTGGAACAGACATCATGTTAAAACCGTAGTCAATAAGTTGACTTTGCATCTAGAGAAGCTGTGCGCAGCAACTCCCAGCAGCCATATATTCCCCCTCAGCAATAGAGCTTGATACGGAATTCTGCTTGTTACTGAATCATGAAATGAATCTGTTTCCAAGGAACTGACAAGTACCACTAGTGCTCTTCCTGTTGATGTGATACCCGGCAAAATCAACATCTGAGTATCCAGATAAAGAGAAGTTGGACTCCTTTGGATACCAAAGTCCCAAATTTATAGTCCCTTTAAGATACCATGTAATATCCGTTCTTTAGAATTCACCTGATATCTTGCACATATGCAGGTTGCGAACATGATATCCGGGCGACTTGTTGTAAGATATATCACTGATTTTATCATACCTTTGTATTCAGTCACATTTACTGATTCTCCGTTAAGATCAGGATCTAACTTGGCACTGAATGGCATGGGAGTCTTCACGGGAGTTAAGTTGTGCATTTTGAACTTCTTGATTAAGTCTCGTGTGTACTTAGCTTGGTTGATGAAGATTTCATCCTTCATTTGTTTAACTTCTATTCCAAGGAAGTACGATAATTCTCCTATCATGCTCATTTCAAACTTGCCAGTTATCAACTTCACAAACTCTTCACAAAGCTTCGGATTGGATGGTCTAAAAATGGTGTCATCCACATAAATTTGTATGATCAGAGACTGACCTTTCTCTTTCCATAGAAATAATGTGGTGTCAATCTTCCCTTTTCTGAAGTTGTGTTCAAGCAAGAATTCTGACAGTGTGTCGTACCAAGCTCTTGGAGCTTGCTTTAATCCGTATAAGGCTTTCCGTAGTTTATATACCATATGTTCGGCCTTGTGTTCAACAAATCCCGAGAGGTTGTTCAACATAAATCTTCTCTTGAACATCTCCATTAAGAAAGGCGCTCTTGATGTCCATTTGATAAACCGTGAAGTTTTCATAGGATGCATACGCCAGGAACATTCGGATCGCCTCAAGTTTAGCTATTGGAGCAAAGGTTTCGTCATAATCAATGCCTTCTTCTTAACGATATCCTTTGGCTACCAGTCGAGCTTTGTTCGGGATTACTATTCCATCGGTATCTAGTTTGTTCTAGAACACCCATTTAACTCCAATGACTTGTTACGACCTAGGCCTTGGTACTAACGTCCGGACTTCGTTCCTCTTAAACCGATTAAGCTCTTCTTGCATTGCGTCTATTAAGTTTCAGTCTTGAAAGGTTTCATCCACCACCTTTGGCTCTATCGGTGATAGAAACCAAGGGTAGAGACATAAGTTGGAGGTGGATGCCCTTATTCTTACTCTAAACGGTAGGATCACCAATCACTTGATCTGATGGGAGGTTTCGAGTCCACTTATAGTTCTCGCGCAAGTGGTGGTGAGTAATCAACGATTTGAATATCTCGCTAGATCGGGTGGATCTTATACATCGGCTGGTTGAGCTTCTTCTGGGCCAGTTGTATCGTATAATGAATAGTTCCAGAAGTACTTTGAGGTTTTTTGGTGTTGTTACTTTCGGTATTAACTGGTCCGAACGGACTAGAAGGTTCTCCTGGTGTTATGGATGTCCTTAATAATTGGTCCGGAGTTGAGTGGAAGTCCCGAGTCTAAATCTTCAGAAGCATCATCAGTGACATTTCTTCTTGCTTATTTGGTGCTCGATGATTCATTTGTAGTAGTAGCAGGAACATGTTGGAGCTGAGAATAATGGATCGTGTTTGTATGATCCTGCACATTTGAATTTGAAGATCCTATACTTGACCAATCGAGGTTAGATTCATCAAAATCAACATTGATAGATTCTTGAACTGTTAAACGTTTTCTATTGAAGATACGATAAGCCTTGCTGTAACGAGTATCGAGACAAGATTCCATCATCGGATTTTGGCTCAAATTTACTCCAGGCCTCTTTGCCATTGTTTAACACATAGCAAGCACACCCAAAAGCTTTGAAATGAGAGATTGACGGCTTTCTACCTCTCCACATCTCATAGGGTGTTTTCATGGTAACCTTATTGATAAGAGTTATGTTCTGAACATAGCATGCAGTGGACATAGCTTCAGCCCATAGATTTAGAGGAAGCTTTGCCCATGTTAACATTGATCTACCAGCTTCGACTAAAGTGCGATTCTTACGCTCAACAACTCTATTTTGTTGTGGAGTCCTAGGCACAGAGAAGTCGTGCTGAATGCCCTGTTCAGAACAATATGATCTCATATCTAAAAAGTCAAATTCCGTACCATGATCACTCCTGATGCATTTAATGCTCAGTCCTTGTGAATTGCTTATCCAGTTGAAGAGATCTTCAAGATGTTTAAAGGTTTGATCCTTCGATTTCAGAAACATCACCCATGTATACCTGGTGAAATCATCGATAACCACAAGGGTGTATCTTGCACCAGAATAGATGCAATAGAAATGGGACCACAGAGGTCCATATGAAGAAGTTGCAATAGAGCAGTTATTCAATTAACTAATTTGCTCTTAAAGCTATGCTTGGTTTGCTTGCCAAGTTGGCATTCTTTACGAGTGAGTCTCTAGAGTATTTATGTAATGACCCGTGTTTTGGGATGTGTGGAGTTAGTCGCAGTTTTGCCTTTTGAGTGCCAATTTTCTAGTTTTTGGGGAACTTCTACTCATGGACTTCAGCCAAATCATTTTATTTACCAAATAGGGGACTTTTAACGAAATAAGGCAGCCTAGGGAGGTAGAAATAGAGTGTACGTCATATAGGGCATTATGACGTGCAAGGGTTTTATTGCATGCCTGCCTTCTACATGATTCAAGAAAGCTTGGGGTAGAATTTCACATCATTTCGAGCTGCATCATATGGGGATATGACGTGCATTATGGCGTGCAGCCATATTTTTGTACCGTCGTCTTGGTTTTGTTATTCTAATCATCTTTTCCCAAAGGACCATGTTGGAATTATGAGTATTTTGTCTTGTATGGATGCGAAAAGGTTGTAGCTTGTGTGATCAAAACTACATTGTCACGCCCCGGATTTCCAACCCGAGGAGACCGGAACGTGACTCTCCTTTTACCCGAGTTTGGATAAAGGGGTTAGAATACAACATACACTTCGCATTTCATATTCAGAGACAAAATCATATATCTATTAAGTTTAAACATTACAAATGTGTCCGAACATGCTTTTATTTCATTAAACTTCTCATTACAATATCTCCCCACCGGAGTTACAAAGCTCAAACAAAAACAACAAAACTCAAATAACAATAAGCAAGCCACAAGCAGGTCTTCCACCTTGGTGTTCTCAACTAACGCCTGTAGGTCCCTGTAAAGAAAACAACACGGTAGGAGAGGTGAGTAACCACAGCTCAGTAGGGATCATGTCTCCCTAACCCATCCCATGCTCCTAGCATCTACATGCCATGTGTACAAGTGCAGTGTTGTGATACAATTATTTCAACAGGTATAATAACAAGCCACATCAGCAAATACTATCATTTCCATAGCCACACAGGCTAACACATCAACAATCCCGGGCTTCCACAGCGACCGGGTTCCAAGAGCAGTCCCGGGATTCCATAGCCACCAGGTTTCACAAAACAGCCCCGGGGTTCCACAACCACCGGGTTTCACAAAACAGTCTCGGGCTTCCACAGCCACCGGGTTTCACAAAATAGTACCGGGCTTCCACAACCACCGGGTTTCACAAAACATAGTACACATAGCCACTCAGGCATAAAACCAAACACTTAGCATGCACACCTTTACAAACTCACAAATCCAGCCACACAGGCATTTTATCGAACATTTAACATGCACTGCCCACCCAATGTCAGAATCACACCAAGACGCCATTGAAGACCAACATTCATATAGGAGGTCACACCTATATGAATTTACATATAAATAATATAACAATAATAATGATATCCAACAGTTCATTCAGCACAAGGCCTAACCCCGGATTAGGTACGAGAAGACAGAACCCCTACCTCAACAGATTCCTTCACGCCTTAGCCTCCATGCCAAACGCCGTCCACCCACGGAAACACCACCGCAGCAACCACGACCAGAAGCTCTTCTTCCTTCTCTCTCTCTCTCTCTCTCTCTCTCTCTCTCTCTCTCTCTCTGCAACGGCTGCAGCGGCTAAAGAAGGGAACCCTAAACCTAAAACAAGGAGTCTTTACCTCTTTATATAGACACCTCCATACCCCAAAGCGACGTTGTTTTAATTAAATGAATCCCAAAGATCAAAACGACATAGTTTTGATGACAGACTACAACCTTTTTGCAACCACACAGGACAAAACACTCATAATTTCACCATGGTCCTTTAGCAAAAGAGTATCGAAACAACAAAACAAGGGTAATGGAGGCTACACATGAGGTAAGCCCTTCTCACGGGCACCTCCAAATGCTCTAGAATTTTGCCACAAGACTTAGAACAACATCAGGAAGGCTCCTATGCAAAAATCTCACTGCACATGAAAAGCCATTCTTACGTGCATTCTCACGGGCACTCCCTAATGGCCTCAAACTTTGCCTCTTGCTTGCTCATCAACATACAAGATGATTTAGCCAAAGTATGGAAAATAAAACTCCCTAAAACCCAACAATTTCCACCCAAAAAGGCAAACCGAGACTAACTCCTCACATCCCAAAATATGGGTTATTACATCCTCTCGCCCTTAAGACTTTTCGTCCACGAAAAGAAATAACATGCAAGGAAAACAAACACAGCAAGCCACAACACCCAAATGGGTCATACACCGCACATTGCACACAATAGCACTTAACATGGTGCCACCACAGTCCACAACCACATGCATCACAATCCGTGGAAACACATCCACATGTCACAAATACCCATCTCAAGCACATTTCATTAAAAGTCAAAAGTCGAAAGGAAATACAAATACACCAGCCATCAGCCACCCCTCCACCCTTAAGAGTGTTCGTCCTCGAACAACTCTGGGTGTTGCTCATGCATCAAAGACTCCCATTCCCAAGTCTCCTCCTCAATGCCACGGTGCTCTCATAGTATGCGAACCAAAGGAATAGCACGACCCCATAGAAGTTTCTCCCGTCGATCTAGTATACGGATAGGGGCCTCAACAACGAACATGTCATCCCCAATGTCCAAAGTCCCCCAATCTATCACATGAGTGGGCTTAGGATGATACTTCCGCAACTACGACACGTGGAACACATTGTGCACCCGACTCAATCGCGGTGGCAATGCTAACCGGTAAGCTACAGGCCCAACACGAGCTATAACCTCAAAAGGACCAATGAACTGGGGAGACAGTTTGGAACCTCTCCCAAAGCGCCGATGTCCACGTCGTGGAGAGACACGGAGAAACACATGATCTCCCACAGAAAACTCCAAAGGTCGCCACCGCTGATCTGTATAAGATTGCTATCGACTGGGCTGATAACAAGCGCTGACGAATCAACTTGATCTTCTCAGTAGCCTCTTGAACCAACTGTGGTCCTAATAGAGCTGTCTCCCCCACTTCGGTCTAACACAAAGGTGATCGACACTTGCACCCATACAACACCTCAAAAGGAGCCATCCCAATGGACGCCTGATAACTGTTGTTATAGGCAAACTCCACCAAAGGAAGGTGAGTTGCCCACGAACCCCCAAAATCTAGCACACAAGCTCTCAACATGTCCTCCATGGTCTGATTCGTCCTCTCACTCTAACCGTCAGTCTTAGGGTGAAAGGTTGTACTCAAGTTAAGCTTTGTCCCCATAGCCTCCTGCAAGCCTGCCCAAAAATGAGAAGTAAACCTCAAATCCCTGTCGGACACAATTGATGATGGCACCCCATGCAGTCTCACCACCTTGTTCACATACAGCTGACTTAAGGCCCCGATGGAATCTCGCTCGCGGACAGCAAGAAAATGGGCCGACTTAGTCAGCTGGTCCACAATCACCCATATCATGTCCTTTCGCCCAGCGGTGGGTGGAAGTCCAGTTACAAAGTCCATCGCTATGTGGTCCCACTTCCACTCGGCTATTGGCAACGGCTGTAACATGCCCACTGGTCTCTGGTGCTCAGCCTTCACTTGTTGACAAGTGAGGCACCTCGAAACAAAAGAAGCTACATCACGTTTCATCCCAGGCCACCAAAAATGTTCCCGAAGTGCATGATACATCTTCGTACCCCCTGGATGCACGACAAGCCTAGATTGATGAAACTCCCTCATCACCTCGTCCCGGAGAGAAGAAGCCACTACTAGCCGTCCCTGAAAAGACAACTCATGCTCAGGACCCTCTGTCCAGTCCTTAGATAGCTCACCAGCCTCAATACGGGCACGGAGAACCTCACACTCAATGTCACCCAACTGTCCCTGCTGGACGCGCTGGTACAATTCAGGCACAACAACTAAAGGACTCAGGACTGTCCCACCATCACGAACAACAGGCTACAGCTGCAACATCGCCAACTACTCCATTAGGTTCCACTCTCTCATGGCCACCTCAGCTTTCCCTTTTCTGCTCAACGCGTCAGCCACAACATTACCCTTGCCCGGGATATAGGCAAGAGTAAAGTCAAAGGTCTGCAAATACTCCACCCATCTCCTCTACCTCAAATTCAAGTCTTTCTGAGTAAAGATGTACTGAAGGCTCTTGTGATCAGAAAACACTATGAACTTCTCCCCCAAAAGGTAATGTTGCCAACTCTTCAAGGCAAAGATGACAGCCACTAACTCAAGATCATGGGTAGGGTAATTCTGCTCATGAGGCTTCAGCTGCCTCGACCCATAAGCTACCACACTGTGCTCTTACATAAGCACACACCCAAAACCAACCCTGGATGCATCACAATATACCTCATATGGGATATCCTCCCGAGGTAACCTCAACACCAGTGCAGTGGTCAAACGGGTTTTAAGAGCCTCAAACGCCTGCTGACACTTGTCAGTCCACTAAACTTCACTCCCTTCCGAGTCAACGCCGTTATAGGAGCTGCCAAATGGGAGAATCCCTCTACAAAACGATGGTAATACCCTGCCAAGCCAAGAAAATGACGAATCTCGAAAACATTGGTTGGCCTTTCCCACGATGCCACAGCCTCAATCTTGGCTGGATCCACCCTAACTCCCTCAGCGGACACCACATGGCCAAGGAAGTGAACCTCCTGCATCCAAAACTCACATTTGCTAAATTTAGCAAATAACTGTTGGTCCCTCAAGGTTTGCAACACTGTTGCCAAATGCTCCACATGCTCCCTCTCCGTCTTGGAATATACCAAGATATCATCTATAAACACCACCATGAAAGAATCCAAATATGGAGCAAAGTCCTGGTTCATCAAATGCATGAACACTACTGGTGCATTAGTGAGCCCGAAAGGCATCACTACCCACTCATAGTGCCCATACCTGCAGCGAAAAGCAGTCTTAGGGATGTCCTCCTCCCTAACCCTCAACTGATGATACCCCGACCGTAGATTTATCTTTGAAAACCACCGGGCTCCGCTCAACTGGTCAAACAGGTCATCTAACCGAGGCAATGGATACTTGTTCTTCACAGTCACCGAATTCGACTTCCCATAGTCGATGCAAAGGCGTAGCGTGCCATCCGCCTTCTTTGCAAAGAGCACCGGAGCACCCCAAGGTGACGTACTCGGTCTGATATACCCCTGGTCCACCAACTCCTCTATTTGCCTCTGTAGCTCCCTCAACTCTGCTGGCCCCATACGGTAAGCCACTTGGGAGATTGGACCAGTCCCCGGTACCAACTCAATAGTGAACTCCACACTTCTCTTAGGAGGTAGACTCCTCAACTGGTCAGGAAAAACATCCTAAAATTGGTCAACAACAGCTGGCCACACTCTCTTTTCCACTTTCCCTTCCTCAGCAAAGGTCAGGGCTGCCAACCTGTGGGTAATGACACCCCACTGGTCCAACACTGGCCCAGCTCGACTCGCCTCACAGTCCCACTCCCCCTGCAGGGTGCAAGAGGTCCCTGCAGGTGTCACGAAGGATACACGCCGCCGATAACAATCTACCTTGGCCTAGAAAGCCATAAGCCAATCCATACCCAAGATCAGGTCAAAAGTACGCAAGGGCATTACATGCAAGTCAAAACTTAGCTCCACATTTCTTATGGTTAACACACAGTCACGGCAAACGCGCCGCACCTCAATCATACCTCCCACTGGAGACTCCACAACTAGGGGCCTCGCTGCCTCCACACAAACTAACCCCAGGCTATCTATTATATGCTCAGCAACAAAAGAACACGATGCACCCGTATCGAAAAGAACAAAAGCTAACGTACGAGAGATCAAAAGGGTACCTCTAACCACCGATGGTCCTGCTCCACCCTCCGCCGGTGGGGGTGGTAGCTCAACCTCCTCCTAGTATGTCGCCTTTAGCATAAACACCCTCCCTTGGCCCGTGCCACTGGTCGGCTCACTCACTGGGCGCTTCCCGCCAAGGCTGCCTCCAGCTTCAGTCTGCTGCCGCTTCGGCCTCCCCTGGGGTCAGGTCTGATTCGATCTAGCTTGACTAGCCTACCACAGACGAGCTAGTCTCTCTGCTGGTGCACGGAAATTGGCATCACTTCTCGTGTTGGATGCCATGCCTCCAACTCCCCTGTTGCCACTCCGGCAAACCCGGCTTAGATGGCCCTCTCGTCCACAACTATTGTATTTCCAGTCTTTCTTTCGACACTCCCTCCTGAAGTGGCCTTGCTCCACATAGCAATGACAACCGGGGGAGACCACCTGCTTGGACCTCCTTGTCTACTACCGCCAAAGCTAGACCTCCCCTGGGTGCACCGATGTCCGTCCCCTGCTACGGAAGGAACTATTGTCACTTTCTTCGGTCTTGGGTCTCTTGGGCCCCAAATCGCGTTCAGATCCGCCCGTAACTAGCGACCCCGATGGGCTGCCTCCCATCATCCGGCTCTCTCTGGTGATACGAGCCGTCTCCACAACCTCGGCATAAGTCTTGAAGCGCAAGATTGCCACTCTCTGCCTAAGGGCTTGCCTAAGGCCCAAAGTGAACTTGTGGGCCTTCGGGTCCTCCTTTGCCATAGTCTCGGGAGCAAACTTACTCAAGCTCCGGAACTATCGCTCATACTCAGGTACCATTCTTGATCCTTGCCTCAAGCTGCCAAACTCCTCCCTCTTCTTGCCATCTCAAGGACTCCAGGAAGAACTCGTCATGGAAAAGCTGCAAGAACTCCTCTCATAGCATGAACCGCACCGCACGGCTCCCCACGACACTCAACCACCACTCTAGAGCACTCCCCTCTAGCTGCCAAATGGCCGGTCTCACCTTATCCTCCTCCCAGGGGTAGGATGTCACGCCCCGGATCTCCAACCCGAGGAAACCGGCACGTGACTCCCCTTTTACCCACACGGAGGGCAAAGGGGTTAGGATACAAACCAAGCATTTTACATTTCAAACATCCACAACACATTCAAGAACGTAATGTTCATAAAAATAATCCAAACCAGTTTATTACAACAGAATTCTTTCCAATCCCATCCCCACTGGGGGTTACATCGGTTCCCATAAAAGAAAACAACATAAATGGAAGAGAGTAAAATGGATAAGGTCTTCCACCTTGGTGTATCCACCTAACGCCTGTAAGTCCCTGGAAAACAAGCAAACACGGTAGGAGGGGTGAGCAACCACGGCTCGCAGGGATCAAGTCTCCCCAACCCTTCCCATGCTCCTACGGCTACATGCATGTGCATAGGTGTAGTGACGTGTTACAACAATCTCAACAAACAATATGAAACCACATCGGTAGTCACAATTATCCACCACACAAAACACAAGTGATTTAACCGCCTCTTCAGGCCAAGTTATTTAACCGCCTCTTCAGGCCAAGTGATTTAACCGCCTCTTCAGGCCACTTTGGTTTAACCGCCTCTTAGGCAAAGTAGTTTAACCGCCTCTTCAGGCCAGATACCACAATCGGGCACACAACTTACACCACGATCACACAAACATAATACCAAACACTTGGTGTGCACCCGCTCACAAGTGCACAAACCCAACCATTCAGGCAACAACACACACACCCAGCATACATACATACACTAAATCACAAGTCCAGCCACACTGGCATATTATCAAACACGTAATGGGCATATACATACAGCTATATTCACACAGGCATTTCATCGAACACATAGCATGTAATCCACAGAATCACACCAACATGCCACTTGAAGGCCAACATCCATATAGGAGATCACACCTATATGGATTACATATTTATATATAACGATTATACCCGGAAATCTGCCCGGAACCCTAGGACAGAGAAGGACTTAGGAAGAACAGAACCCCTACCTCAAGGAAAACGCAACAACACAAAGAACGGTCTGATCCCAAGCCGAACGCCGTCCACCCACGAAGCACCGACCACCCACGCAAGACGCCCGGCAGCAACCAGGAGCTCTCCTTCCCTCTCTCTCTCTCTGCGACGGCTGGTGAAGCAACAAACCCTAAACCTAAAACAGGGGGACTCCTCCTCCTTATATAGACAACACAACATCAAAACGACGTAGTTTTGATTAAGTGAATCCCAGGATCAAAACGACGTAGTTTTGATTACACAAGTTACCACCTTTCCGTACCCATATAGGCCAAAATACTCAGAATTTCAACATGGTCCTTTGGAGAAAGTTCCTTAGAATGACAAAACCAAGGGAACCATGCAAAAATATGGTTGCACGCCAATTTGCACGTGAATTCCCAATTCACGTGCACCTCACATACATGTCCATTTGGCCTGAAACTTCGTGGTAGATAGAGGACATCATTCTAAGCATCTTTCCTTTTGCACGTGAATTCATTGGAGTCCATTTACTAGGTCAAAATCTAGAAAAACTCTACTCAGGAGGCAAACCGACTAACTCAAGGTACGGGTCCTTACATAGGAGAAAGGAAAACACATGCTCGATCTGTCTCAACCACTCTCGCCTACCATGGGATCCCTTTCTCCCTTGAACCTTGGAGGTTGTTCCTTTCGAAACCATGTCACCGCGTCATCCTCTACACGAATCGGTACACCGCCCAACGAACTCTCACGCTCCCGAAGTAACTCCCCCACTAGTGGTGGCGGTGGTGGTGGCACCACCTGCTGTGCCGCCATCTCGTGGCGCACCTCCTCCCCGAACTTCTTGCCGGATACCTTCCCTCGGCTCTTGGACTTCCAGTCGGATGCCCTCTCGTAGCTGCGCCAAGAATAACGCGATGTCCTCTAGCGGAATGCCCCGCACCCAGACCCTCATGGGCAGATGACTCATCGGCCATTGCCCCGGACGTGCGTGTCACTCTCCTCGGTGGCATTCTTACTACACGAAGTAAGAAAGATATTCGTCAAATCGTATTCACTAACTATCGTGCGACACTACCTACACCCCACTTAACAATTCTACTACAACTGTCACATAGCATTACACTCTTTGCATTAATCCACATTGCACATAACGCATATAAACAAGAAAAAAACCACATTTAATCTTTCACACTTAATCACATTTCACATTGTCACGGTTCAATCCACATTACACATAGCATTTTTTTATTCCACATGTACAAGATCCACACAAACACGCATAAGCAAATGCAACTAGTGCCCTAATGCCTATGCATGCCAACATTACCACAAGACTGGACTACTCCAAGTGCACCTTAGAGGCTCAAAGAGGACCATGTTGATCAGGCATGTCCCTCCAGGCTCCTCCAAAGGACTCAAGATAACCAAGTCCGCCCACTACCCTAGGCCAACTAGACCATGCTCTGATACCATATTGTCACGCCCCGGATTTCCAACCCAAGGAGACCAGAACGTGACCCTCCCTTTACCCGAGTTTCGATAAAGGGGTTGGAATATAACATACACTTCACATTTCATATTCAGAGACAAAATCATATATCTATTAAGTTTAAACATTACAAACGTGTCCGAACATGCTTTTATTTCATTAAACTTCTCATTACAATATCTCCCCAACGGGGTTGCAAAGCTCACACTAAAACAACAAAACTCAAATAACAATAAGCAAGCCACAAGCAGGTCTTCCACCTTAGTGTTCCCACCTAACGCTTGTAGGTCCCTATAAAGAAAACAACATGGTAGGAGGAGTGAGCAACCACAGCTCAATATAGATCACGTCTCGCCAACCCATCCCATGCTCCTAGCATCTACATGCCATGTGTACAAGTGCAGTGTCGTGATACAATTATTTCAACAGGTATAATAACAAGCCACATCAGCAAATACTATCATTTTCACAGCCACACAGGCTAACACATGAACAATCCCGGGCTTCCACACCCACCGGGTTCCAAGAGCAGCCCCGGGCTTCCACAGCCACCGGGTTCCAAGAACAGCCCCGGGCTTCCACAGCCACCGGGTTTCACAAAATAGTCCCGGGCTTCCACAGCCACCGGGTTTCACAAAATAGTCCCGGGCTTCCACAACCACCGGGTTTCACAAAACATAGTACACATAGCCACTCAGGCATAGAACCAAACACTTAGTAGGCACACATTCACTAATACACAAACCCAGCCACTCAGGCATAAAACAAAACACTTAGCATGCACACCTTTACAAACTCACAAATCCAGCCACACCGGTATATTAACAAACTCGTATTAGGCATATTCACACAGACATATTCACATAGGCATTTTATCGAACATTTAACATGCACTGCCCACCCAACATCAGAATCACACCAAGACGCCATTGAAGACCAACATTCATATAGGAGGTCACACTTATATGAATTTACATATAAATAATATAACAATAATAATGATATCCAACGGTTCATTCGAGACAAGGCCTTACCCCGGATTAGGTACGAGAAGACAGAACCCCTACCTCAACGGATTCCTTCACGCCTTAGCCTCCACGCCAAACGCCGTCCGCCCATGGAAATACCACCGCAAAGAACCACGACCAGAAGCTCTTCTTCCTTCTCTCTCTCTCTCTCTCTCTCTCTCTCTCTCTCTCTCTCCCTATCTCTCTGTGACAGCTGGAGTGGCTGAAGAAGGGAACCTTAAACCTAAAACAAGGAGTCTTCACTTCTTTATATAGACACCTCCCATACCCTAAAACGATGTCATTTTAATTAAATGAATCCCAGCATCAAAACAACGTAGTTTTGATGATAGACTACAACCTTTTTGCAACCACGAGAGGACAAAACACTCATAATTTCACCATGGTCCTTTAGCAAAAGAGTATCAGAACAACAAAACAAGGGTAATGGAGGCTACACATGAGAAAGGCCCTTCTCACAGGCACCTCCAAATGCCCTAGAATTTTGCCACAAGACTTAGAACAATATTAGGAAGGCTCCTATGCAAAAATCTCACTGCACGTGAAAATCCATTCTCACGTGCATTCTCACAGGCACTCCCTAATGGGCTCAAACTTTGCCTCTTGCTTGCTCATCAACATACAAGATGATTTAGCCCAAGTGTGGAAAATAAAACTCCCTAAAACCCAACAATTTCCACCCAAAAAGGTAAAACTGAGATTAACTCCTCACATCCCAAAATACGGGTCATTACATACATCATTTTGATGCTGGGTTTCACTTAATCAAAACTACGTCGTTTTGATGTTGTAGTGTCTATATAAAGGGGGTTCAGGCTTAGGTTTAGGGTTCTTTGGTTTCTTTTGCCATCGCAGCCACCGCAGAGAGAGAGAGAGAGAGAAAGAGAGAAAGAGGGAGAGAGAGGGAGGGAACCTCTGGATCGTTGCCGTGGTGGTTCGCGTGGGTGGACGATGTCTAGCGTGAAGGCGGGAGCAAAAGGACACTTGCAAGGTATGGGTTCGGAACGACCCATGAGTGGGTGTTAGTCCCACATTGCTTGGTGAGGAGAACAATGTCCGCCTTATAGGAGGGGACGGATACCTCACCTCACGGGGACGCGTTTTGGGCGAGGCCTAAAGACAAAACCGTGCGGAGCAGGCCATGAGGGCGAGGACTAAGATTGGTTGGCCAAAGCGGACAAAATTCTTGTGACGGGTATGGGCTGGGCTATCTCGGATGGTATCGAGCCGACCCGGAGCGGTGTGCCATGGTCCCACCTGGGGACGTGGGCCTCCTAAGGGGGTGGATTGTGACGACCCATGAGTGGGTGTTAGTCCCACATTGCTTGGTGAGGAGAACAAAGTCCGCCTTATAGGAGGGGACGGATACCTCACCTCACATGGATGCATTTTGTGCGAGGCCCAAAGATAAAACCGTGCGGAGCAGGCCATGAGGGCGAGGCCCAAGACTGGTTGGCCAAAGCGGACAAAATTCTTGTGACGGGTATGGGCTGGGCTATCTCAGATGGTATCAGAGCATGGTTTAGTGGACCTAGGTAGTGAGGGGTGGTTGATAGACACTTAAAAGCTTAGAGGACTATAGGGAGGGCGCCTGATCAACACAGTCCTTATATGCGTTCTGGGTTGACTGAGGGTCGATCAGATCATCTTAGGAAGCATTTGGGTTGGGTGCATACATGCTGTGTGACTGTGTGCATATCTAGGCACTAGAAATCATCTGCTAATGCTGTTATAATGATGTGCTTGTATTGATTATACAATTGCCTATCTGTGGTTTGTTTTTCTTTGGTAATTGATTGTGCTTAAATTGAAAACGCTATTGTGCAAATTCAAACATAGGAAGTCTATGTAAATAACCACATAATTTGGTTGTTAGACTAGTGTGCAGAAGTTAATAGATATTGTTGATATGTGTTGGTGCAGAATGGCACCCAAGACTAGGGCTCAAGGTCCAGTAGAAGAGCTATCCATTTAGTCCGAATCACAAGGAGAACAGAGTTCTCTAGTACCTGCCTTGGGTTCGGAGATTGCTGCTCAGATTGGGGCTCAAATATTGAGCCAAATCCAGGGTGCCATGCAGGGTACCATGAAGGATGTGGCTAGAGAGGTAATATAGGAAGAACTGAGGAGGCAACAACAGCCTCAGCAGGAGCAGCAGCAGGAGGTTCTAGAGGAGAGCCAGCCACAGGTCACGGCAGTTCCGCCCGCAGTACCGATCGACTGGGTGAGTCGATTCCTGAAGCAGAAACCAATGAAGTTTGAGGCGAATACGAGACCCGATGAGGCCGAGGAATGGGTCAAATGGACAGAAGACATCTTCAAGCTGATCTAGGTGCCCGAAGAGGCTAAGGTCCGCTTAGCCACACATTTCCTAGTAGGTGGGGCCTGCAGGTGGTGGGACGCTATGAAGCATGTTCACGAGAGCCCGATGGCATGGGAGGACTTCATGGAGCTCTTCTACGCAGAGTATTTCCCTCGCTCTATGCGAAGACGAGGTGATAGAGTACTACACATTGGAGCAGGCGGTCGGACTGTGACAGAGTATGTCACTACTTTCACTGAGCTAGGAAGATTTGCCCCAGAGTCATGGAGGGTTGAGGCTAATAAGACCCAGGATTTCATTGATAGGCTCAGACCATCACTCAGGAGGGGACTGAACATGATAGAGTTGACCACTTACAGTGACGCGGTCAACAAGGCACTTATTGGAGAGCGGGACTTAAACCAGATCAAGACTCAGAAACCAGGGAGCTCATCGGGGCCTAGCCAGAAGAGGCCAAGAGAGGAACAGTCTGAGGGACAGGGGGACAAGAGGCCGGTGCCCAAATTTCCACATTCTGGGAACTCAGGCAGCAGTTCTACCTCACGGTTTTTGGGGACATGTCGATATTGTGGACTTCGGGACACAAGGAGGCAGATTGTAGGCGGAAGAATGGCAACCCACTCAAGTGCTTCCGATGTGGCACAGGATAGGAGAGTGTCCTTCTGCAAGTTCAGCGAGTGTTGCGGGGCCACATCGACCTCGTGACCAGGGCCAAAGGAGCGGGACTCCAGATCAGAGACCAGCTTAGTCGGGACGGTCGGACGGGGACGATCTCGCTACACAACACCTCGGCGGGAGGCCCAAACTCGAAGGGACAGAGTGATTAGCTACGACGAGTCGGGCCAACGGCATTGTGCATAAGGGGAGGAACTATGCTATCATTGACAAAGAGGCGAAGTTCCATCGGTTGACGAGGCGAGTCAGGGGCCAGTTCGTGTGAGAGGTACGATTTTGGTTTCACACACTATTTGTACTATCTTGATTGACACTGGTGCTACACACTCCTTTATCGCACACTCCACTGTTGAGGGATTAGAGTTGGATTGTATTACTGTTGATCAGCCCCTTGTGGTTGATACACCCGTAGGGGGCCTGGTGGTGATCGATAGGGTCTGTTCGGGATGTGAGGTTACTCTCGGAGGTGTTAACCTCCGGTGTAACCTATTTGTGATGCACTTTGATGCTTTTGATGTGATACTAGGTATGGACTGGTTGACCCGTGTAGAGGTAGTGATTGAGTGTTATAGGCGACGAGTGACCTTCCTCACACCTGAGGGCACTTGAGGCACCTTCGTGGGTGAGTGGTCTGATGATGCATGCAAATTGGGGCCTTTGAGGCAAGGATGGGGTGATGTAACCCATCAGTTAACTATCTGACTCTAGTTGACCCCCAACAGGATGGTAAGGTGGTGTTACCCAAGGTGGTGGATCGGTTTCTGACGTGTTTCCCGAGGACTTGGTTGATTTACCACCAGGAGAGAGAAGTGGACTTTTCAATAGAGTTGCTTACCGGGACAAAGACCTATCGATTGGCGGCTTACAAGATGACACCGGTTGAGCTTCGAGAGCTCAAGAGGCAAATAGATGATCTTTTGACGCGTGGTTTTATTGGACGGAGTAGTTCACCTTGGAGTGCTCCGATGTTATTCGCCAAAAAGGCGGATGGTTCGCTTCGGTTGTGTATTGACTACCGACGGTTGAACCAGGTGACATGATGAAGAACGATACCCCCTACCGAGGATCGATGACTTGTTTGAACGGTTCAGGGGTGCCCGTTGGTTTTCCAAGATCGATCCGAGGTCCGGATACCATCAGCTACGTGTGCGGGAGTCGATATTCCGAAGACAGACCTTCGATTGCAGATATGGCCATTATGAGTGGTTGGTGATGTCTTTCGGGCTCACTAATGCCCCGGCGGTGTTTATGGGATTAATGAATCAGATTTTCACACCCTATCTTGATTAGTTCGTGGTAGTCTTTATTGATGATATCTTGATTTACTCCCGAACGAGAGCGAGCATGAGGAGCATTTACATGTGGTGTTGCGAGACGTTGAGGGACCATAGACTATACGCAAAATTCACGAAGTGTGACTTTTGGCTGCAGAGGGTGAAGTTCTTGGGGCACGTGGTATCATCGGAGGGTATCACGGTAGATCCTGGCAAGATTGAGGCGGTGATGTCATGGAAGCGCCCAACGAACGTTTTTGAGATTCGGCGTTTTCTAGGGTTGGCAGGTTATTATAGGAGGTTCGTTAAGGACTTCTCCCGTTTAGCCGCACCGATGACTAGCTTGACCCGAACGGGAGTACGATTTGTCCGGTCGGATGCTTGTGAGGATGCTTTCGTCGGTTGAAGGCTAGATTGACTTCAACACCTATCTTGGTCCTGCCACAAGAGGGTGTACCCTATGAGGTCTATTGTGATGCCTCTAATGTTGGTTTGGGTTGTGTACTCATGCAGGGAAGGACGGGTAATTGCTTATGGTTCCCGTCGGTTGAGGACCCATGAGAAAAATTACCCCACGCACGATTTGGAGTTAGCGGCGGTGATCTTTGCATTAAAGAGCCGGCAAAGACTATCTCCTTGGGGAGAAGTTTGTGGTATACACCGACCACAAGAGCTTGCGTACATCTTCTCTCGGCGGGATCTGAATCTCAGGTAGAGGCATTGGGTGGAGTGTATGCAACGGTTCCGGTTTGATCTTCGATATACACCCGGAAAGGGGAATGTAGTAGGCGATGCCTTGAGCTGGAAGAGCCAGGCCATGGTGGCTCTCGTCTGTCAAGGAATGGGAGATGATGGGGCAACTAGCTACCTGGGAGATTACGACCGGTGCATGGGGTAGAGCGGGGTATCGTGAGTGTGGTTATAGCAGTGCCTGAGTTGCGGCGTCAGATTATTGAAGGCCAGTTGGGGGATGTTGAGTGTGAGGTCCTCCGGGATCAGATTCAGACCGCCGTACTTTGCACGGATTGGACAGAGGATTCCGACCATGTGTTACGCTATCAAAGTCGATTGATAGTTCCATCTTCTGTCCGGGAGACAGTTCTACAGGAATTCAATCACTCTCATTTGGCTGTTCACCCCGGAGGAATGAAGATGTACCATGCCGTACGGCAACGATTCTGGTGGTCGGGCCTTAAGAAAGTTGTTACGGAGTTTGTTCGACGGTGCTTGACATGCCAGCAGGTCAAGGCCGAGCATTTGCGGTTTGCCGGTGAGTTGCAGTCGTTACCTGTGCCGAAGTGGAAGTGGGATCATGTGACTATGGACTTTGTCACAGGGCTTCCTCGTTCTAGAGGTCATGATACTGTTTGGGTTGTTATGGACTGATTGACGAAATCGGCTAACTTTATTCCGATTCGCGAGACTGATCCGGTCTGGACCTTGGGGCAGCGTTATGTCGACGTGATAGTACGATTGCATGGTGTACCGTTGTCAATCGTTTCTAATAGGGATGCTCGATTCACTTCGCAGTTCTGGCGGCAGTTACAGCGTGCATTGGGCACCCGAGTGCACTTGAGTACAGCTTACCACCCTCAAACAGATGGCCAGTCCGAGCGTACTATCCAGATTCTCGAGGACATGCTCCGTGCTTGTGTGTTAGATTTTGGTGGTTGTTGGGAGGCTCACCTTCCCTTGGTTGAGTTCTCCTACAACAACAGCTATCAGGCTACGATAGGGATAGCGCCATATGAGGCATTGTATGGGCGACCATGTCGCTCCCCTTTGTGTTGGGCCCAGGCAGGAGAGGCAGTTGTTTTAGGTCCCGATGTGGTACAGGAAACTACCGAGTTGGTGCAGCTGATCCGACAGCGGATGTTGACAGCCCAGAGTCAACAGAAATCATATGCTGACAAACAGCGGCGACCGCTTCAATTCATCGTAGGGGATCGCGTCTTCTTGCGAGTCTCGCCACGACGGGGGCACAGGCGGTTTGGGCGAGGTTCCAAACTCTCACCTCGATTTGTAGGTCCTTTTCCTATCACTGCTGTTGTGGGGCCAGTGGCCTACCGATTGGAGTTACCATCTGAGCTAGCTCGTGTTCATGACGTTTTCCATGTCTCCCGATTCTGGAGATATTACCCAGATCCTTCCCATGTGCTTGATTGGCGTGAGATAGAGTTGGCAGATGATGGTTCTGTTGTAGAGGCACTAGTCCAGATTTTAGACCGTCGGGAGCAGGTCTTGCGGGGCAAGACAATTCCGTTGGTTCGCGTTTTGTGGCGTCACCGCAACATGGAGGAACAGACCTGGGAGCGCGAGAGTCAGATGCGTGTTCTTCACCCCGAGCTGTTCGAGGACGAACAGTCCTGAGGTGGGGAGGATGTCAACATCCTTACCGTGCGTTGAGGTAGTTAACCTTGTTGTTTGTTTGTTGTGCTTATGGTTGTTAATATCTTTGCGTTGCGTGTGAATTGATGTGCTGTTGGTTACCTTGTTTGTGGGCATTGTTTTGTCTATCATGTTAATTAGCGCTAAGTTGTGCATACTTTTGTTAGCCGGGGAAGTGCTATCTCGTAGTGGATGACTTTTCTTTTCGGGGACGAAAAGTCCTAAGGTGGAGAGGATGTGAAGACCCGTACCTAAGTAGGGTTGGAAGCTAGAGCCAAATAGAGTTGAGCGTTGAGTTATTATTATTTTAATATTCGGGTTTATTGATGTGCGTTATTATTATTATTTCTTTTAATATTTTGGGTTTAAAATTATTATGATGTTAATATTATTAATATTATTATTTAAATAATTGAGTTGTTTACATTGGAATTATTATTGTTACTATAAATATTTTAATGTAGAGATTTTAAATATTAATCATAATGTTATTATTAATTATTATAATGGATTATAATTATCATTATTATTATTAATACTAATAATATTACAAATTATATTATAATTGGTAATATAAAAGGAGGAGTTAGGGTAAAAACCCTACATTCGTTGCGCGTGCCGGAAGTTCGGTTGGAGAGAGAGCGGTGAATTGAAACCATCGTGTTCTTGATCTCCCGAGTTTGAATCAGGTAGGTGTTTCCTGATTATCAGTTATGCTAATATACGAAACGCAGATTGGTGGGAATTAGTTATGTTAAACTTTCTTTTATGCGTATAAGTGGATGAGTATATGGGTATAGCTGTTTTTTTTTTGGGGTATCAGTATTTCCGTATCGTGGTTGTACGACGCCGATGGTGCGATGGTCGTGCGGGGTGGAGGAGCGGCGCTGAGGGCGCTGGTTTTGGGTGGTGATATCGGGCGGCATCACGTCTTGGCCTTGCGGGGGGAGGAGCAACGTTGAGGGCGCCGGTTTTGGGCAACGTGGCCATCAATCGGGTGCGCTGTGCGGGGACGATGGAAGAGAAGGGCGGTGGCGACCGTGCCGCCCGGTGGCATCGGTCTTGCGCGCCGCGCGCGTGCCGTGTAGCAGGGGGGGGGGTTGTCGGAGACGGTGGTCTGCACGACCATCGGGGGGTTGTCTGCGCGCTGAGGTGGAGATGACGAGGAAGGGGGAGATGCTGCTTCGGTTCCATTGGGTGAAAACCCTCCCCAGCCACGTGGCTCGTTTGGTGGGCTAGTCCAAAGGGACCGGCCCATGCCTCCTTGAGCCAGCAATGATAAACAAAAAAAAACATAATAATAGTAATAATAGGAATAATGATAACAATAATTATTATGAACCTAAACGAGAATATGTATGTTGTTAGAGATCGATCTTATTAGTTTAATGGAATAAAATTCTGTTTGGTTCGATCGCATAAATTGATGTATGAGGCATTGGGTGTTTGCTGGATATTAAATATGTATGTGTGTATACTACTTGCAGATAGTGTAACTGGTGAATTAAATGTTCTGTAATGGTGTTGTATGAAATTCTGATTGTTGGGATATTTTGGTTTGACTAATTTTGTGTGTGGATTTCGCGATGAATTTGGTGAGTAAACCGTGGGTCCCATATAGGGCTGGCAAGAGGTCATGGGTCCCCTATGTGGCTGGTTAACTCAGGTCCCATATGTGGCGGGTTGACGTTAGGGACACCATGGGTCCCACATATGGCAGTCTAGTAGCAGCTAAAACTCCTGGAGTTGGTGGCGGGAATTTCCATCGGTGATTGATTAGCCGGCGTGAGCCTTTAATGATTCAAAATCTGATGTGATTTATTTGTAATTGGGTGGAATTTATTTGTGTTGGAGTGTGACACTACACTAGCACATGTATTCACTGATCATACAGACTTAGGAATTCATGTAATAGGATACTGGAGATGGGGATTACCTACTGGGTACTCGTGCTCACCCTACTTTATTTATGTTTTCTACAGGTTGTAGGGGATAGCTGTTGGAGCCATAGCAGAGTTGTCAGGACATCTTTATGTAGGGTTCATTTATGGACTTATTCTTTACCTTTGATTATTTGGTCATTTCTTTTTTTTTTCGGACTTGGGTCCGTGACAGTTGTACAAACTTGATAGCTGGACTTCGGTAATATTATTTGCAGGCATATTTGTTAATGACTTGTATGTTGCATTGGATTATTTACAAGTACAATGCTACCCCCGTTGTAGTATTGTACAGGGTTGAATCAGTCACCAACCCCTCGACCCCTGGAGTGGGCGTGAGGGGCATCACGTCCCCATTTCCGTGGTTTCGGAATTTAGGGGCATGATAGGTTCTGTCTTCTTGTACCTAATCCGGGGTTAGGCCCTGTGGTGAATGAATTGTTGGATATTGTTCTTGTTGTTATATTATTTATATGTAAATTCATATAGGTGTGACCTCCTATATGAATGTTGGCCTTCAATGGCGTGTTATTTGGATACATATATATATGCATGCCAAGTGTTTGAGATTATGCCTATGAGGCCACACATGCTATGTGTCTATTGTTATGCCTGAATGACTGTGCATATTATGTGTTCGCTGTTATGCCGGAGTGACAGTGCCTATTATGTGTTCGATGTTATGCCCGAGTGGCTATGTGTATTGTGTTTTGTGGAACCCGGTGGCTATGGAAGCCCGAGACTGTTTTGTGGAACCCGGTGGCTGTGGAAGCCCGAGACTGTTCTTGGAACCCGGTGGCTGTGGAAGCCCAGGACTGTTCTTGGAACCCGGTGGCTGTGGAAGCCTGGGACTGCTCTTGGAACCCGGTGGCTGTGGAAGCCCGGGATTGCTCATATGTTAGCCTGTGTAGCTATGGAAATGATTGTATTTGCTGATGTGGTTTGTTAGTATATCTATTAAAATAATTTGTATCACGACACTGCACTTGTACACATGGCATGTAGATGCTAGGAGCATGGGATGGGTTGGGGAGACATAATCCCTACTAAGCTGTGGTTGCTCACCCCTCCTACGATGTTGTTTTCTTTACATGGACCTACAAGCGTTAGGTGGAACACCAAGGTGGAAGACCTGCTTGTGGCTTTGCCTACTATTATTTGTGTTTTGTTGTTTCTGTGAGAGCTTTGTAACCCCAGTGGGGAGATATTGTAATAAGGAATTTAATTGTAATAAAGGCAAGTTGTGTGGCTTGTATACATTTATTCTGGTTGTGCTTAATAAAGATAATTGATTTCATCTGTGAATATCTATTGTGGATGCGTACGATTTCCTGCGTGGATGTTTGATTGTATCTCAACCCCTTGTCCGCCGAGTGGGTAAAGGGGAGTCACGAACCGGTTTCCTCAGGCTGGAAATTCGGGGCGTGACAGTATGGTATCAAAGCATGGTCTAGTTGGCCTAGGGTAGTGGGCGGATCTGGTTATCTTGAGTCCTTTGGAGGAGCCTAGAGGGACGTGCCTGATCAACATGGTCCTCTTGGAGCTTCTAAGGTGTACTTGGGGTAGTCCAGACCTGAGGTTGGATTTGAATGCATTGGCATTAGGGCACTAGTTGCATTTGTTGTTGTGTGTGAAGGTGTGGATAACTGTTAAAACTACAATTGTGATAAAAGAAAAATGTGAATAATGTGATAAGGTGTGAACTGTGCAACTCTGATTTTTCTTGAAATACCTTGAGCATGACTACAAGGAAAGGTCCTTGTTTATTTGAGCTGTGTGCAATGTGGATTGATATAATGTGTGAAATGTGACATGCCTTGTGATAGTAGAATTGATAAATGGGGTAGCAGTAGTGACACGCGATAGATTATGAATTCGTTTTAACGGTTGTCATTTTTACTTCGTGTAGTAAGCATGCCACCGAGGAGAGTGACGTGTGCATCCGGGGTAGTGGCTAATGAGTCATCTGCCCATGAGGGTCCGAGTGCGGGGCAGTCTGCTGGAGGACATGCGCTGTTGCTGGCGCAGCTGCGAGAAGGCATCTGACTGGAAGTCCAGGAGCTGAGGGAAGGTATCCGGCAAGAAGTTTGGGAGGAGGTGCGCCGTGAGATGGCGGCACATCAGGTGGTGCCACCACCACCGCCACCACCAGCGGGGGAGTTACCTCGGGAGCGTGAGAGTTCATTGGGCGGCGTACCGATTCGTGCAAAAGATGACGTGGTGACACGGTTCCGAAAGGAACAACCTCCAAGGTTCAAGGGAGAAGGTGATTCTGTGGTAGTTGAGCATTGGGTGAGGCGGATCGAGCATGTATTTTCCTTTCTCCTACCCCGGGAGGAGGATAAGGTGAGACCGGTTTCGGCAATGGAGGGGAATGCTTTGGAGTGGTGGCCGAGTGTCGCGGGGAGCCGTGCGGTGCGGTTTATGCTTTGGGAGGAGTTCTTGCGGCTCTTCCATGATGAGTTCTTCCCGGAGTCTTTGAGGTGGCAGAAGAGGGAGGAGTTTGGTAGCTTGAGGCAAGGATCAAGGACGGTGCCTGAGTACGAGTGCAAATTCTTAAGCTTGAGTAGATTTGCTCTCGAGACAGTGGCTATGGAGGATCTGAAGGCCCATAAGTTCACCTTGGGTCTTAGGCCAGCCCTTAGGCAAAGAGTGTCGATCTTGCACTTGAGGACTTATGTTGAGGTTATGGAGACGACTCGTATCGCTGAGAGAGAGCTGGATGATGGGAGGCAAGCCCATGAGGATCGCCGGTTGCGGGGCGGATCGAACGTCATTCGGGGCCCAAGAGGCCCAAGACCGAAGAGAGAGATAACGGTTCCTTCCGCAGCGGGGGACAAACATCGGTGAACCCAGGGATGTCTAGCTTTGGTAGCAACAAGCAGGGAGGTCCAGTAGTAGGTCTCCCCAACGGTTTTCATTACTGTGGGGAGCAAGGCCACTTCAGGAGGGAGTGCCCAAAGAAGGACTGGAGATGCAATAGCTGTGGACGAGAGGGCCTTCTGAGCCGGGTTTGCAGGAGTGGCAACAGGGGAGTTGGAGGCATGGCATCCAACATGAGGAGTGATGCCAGTTTCCGTGCACCAGCAGAGAGACCAGCTCGTCAGTGGGAGGCTAGTCAGGCAGGATCAAACCAGACCCGACCTCAGGGGAGGCCGGAGCGGCAGCAGAATGAAGCCGGGAGGCAGCCATGGCGGGAAGCGTCCAGGTGGGTGAGCCGACTAGTGACACGGGCCAAGGGAGGGTGTTTGCGCTGAATACCACACCCTAGGAGGAGGCTAAGCTACCACCTCCACCGGCGGAGGGTGGGGCAGGACCATCGGTGGTTAGAGGTTCCCTTTTGATTTCTCGTACGCTTGTTTCAGCTCTTTTTGATACAAGTGCATCTTGTTTGTTTGTTGCTGAACTTCTGATTGAGGGGTTGGGATTAGCATGTGATGAGGCAGAGAGGCCCCTATTAGTGGAGTCACCGGTAGGGGGTATGATTGAGGTGCGGCGCTTATGTCGTGGATTGTTTGTTAACTATAGGGGATGTGGAGCTTAGTTTTGATTTGTACGTGATGCCCTTGTGTACATTTGACCTGATCTTGGGTATGGATTGGCTTATGGCTTTCCAGGCCAAGATAGATTGTTATTGCAGCGTGTATCCTTCGTGACACCTGCAGGGACTTCTTGCACCCTGTAAGGGGAGTGGGACTGTGAGGCGAGTCGGGCTGGGCCAGTGTTGGACCAATGGGGTGCCATTACCCATAGGTTGGCAGCCCTGACCTTTGCTGAGGAGGGGAAAGTGGAAAAGAGAGTGTGGCCAGCAATTGTTGACCAATTTCAGGATGTCTTTCCAGACCAATTGAGGAGTTTACCTCCTAAGAGAAGTGTGGAGTTCACCATTGAGTTGATACCGGGGATTGGCCCAATCTCCCAAGTAGCATATCGTATGGGACCAGTCGAGTTGAAGGAGCTTCAGAGGCAAATAGAGGAATTGGTGGACCAGGGGTATATCAGACCGAGTACCTCACCATGTGTCACGCCCCGGTTTTCCAACCCGAGGAGACCGGAACGTGACCCACCCTTTACCCGGGTTTGGATAAAGGGGTGGAACACAACATACACTTCAGAAACCAAAATCACACAATTATATAATTGAAACCATATGCCTTTATTATCTTTCAAACTTCATTACAATATCTCCCCGCTGGGGTTACAGTGCCTCAATAAAATTACATAACGCAAATAACATAAAACAAAGCCACAAAGTAGAACTCTTCCACCTTGGTGTTCCCACCTAACGCCTATAGGTTCCTGCAAGAAAACACACCATAGTAGGAGGGGTGAGCATCCACAGCTCAGTAGGGATTATGTCTCCCCAACCCATCCCATGCTCCTAGCATCTACATGCCATGTGTACAAGTGCAGTGTTGTGTTACAATAATTCCAACAAACAATAACAAACCACATCAGTAGTCACAATTATCCACCACACAAACCACAAGTGATTTAACCGCCTCTTCAGGCCAATGATTTAACCGCCTCTCAGGCATAGCTTCCATAGTTAGTCTCACTGACATTAATTCAGCCTCTCAGGCTCCACAGTCAGTCTCACCGACATCAACTCAGCCTCTCGGGCTCTACAGGTACACAAACATTGCCTTAGCCTCTCGGGCTTCTTAGGCTCCACGGACAATAACAGACATTTAACATATATCTCGATTATTCAGGCATAACAACAAACACTTAACATGCATGTCCACCCTGGTATAACATCAAACACCTAGCATGCATATCCTCACGTACATTACATCAAACACCATTCAGGCATAACCACACTGGCATAACATCAATCGCATAACATTCATGGCCTCACAGGCATAATATCAAACACCTGGTGTGCGGTGCCACACAGGCCTCATCTCAACCCATACTTGCCACTGAAGGCCAACATTCATATAGGAGGTCACACCTATATGAATTTACATATAGATAGTATAACAATAATAGTAGAAGCTCTATAAATCCTCTACACAGGGCCTAACCCCAGAACAGATCAGGTGAGACGAACCCCTACCTTAAAGCGGATCTTCCTTGCTCCCGTGCTAAATGCCGTCCTCCCCACGCAAGATGCTCCTGGCAAAGCAACGAACAACTCCCCTTCCTTCTCTCTCTCTAGCTCTATCTCTCTCTACACGACGGCGCAGCGATTGAAGAGAACCCTAAACCTAAAACAGAGGGCTTCTCCCTCCTTATATAGACAACACAACATCAAAACGACGTAGTTTTGATTAAGTGAATCCCAAAGATCAAAACGACGTAGTTTTGATGGAACAAGCTATGTCCTTCCCACATCTATACACACCAAAATATTCACAATTCCAACATGGTCCTTTGGGAAAAGATGATTAGAACGACAAAACCAAGGTAACCATGCAAAAACATGCTCGCACGCCAATTTGAACGCCAATTCCCCAATTGGCGTGCAGTTCCAAATGCACTCAAACTTCACCCCAAGCCTCCTAGCATCTTGTAGAGGTCCGAGAAGCAAAAATATGCTTGCACGTGAAATGGGTGAATTCATGTGCGGCTCCAAATGCTCTGAAATTTCTGTGGTAGGTAGAGGACGTCATTCTAAGAAACTTTTGTTCTTGCACGCCAATTGTTTGAGGCCATCTACCCTATCAAAAGTGAGCTCCAAGATCAGCCAAAACAGCTTAAAACCGCCTGTATATGCATAGCATCTTCCTAGGACATAAATGTACATTATCACTTGTCACATGCACCTCCCAAAAGTCCCCTCTTGGGCTCATCTCTTACCTCAAACTTGTGCACCAACATCCAAGGTGTTTGTGGTTAACTTCTTACACACGGGTTACACACGGGTCATTACAGAATTGTTGACCAATTTCGGGATGTCTTTCCGGACCAATTGAGGAGTTTACCTCCTAAGAGAAGTGTGGAGTTCACCATTGAGTTGATACCGGGGATTGGCCCAATCTCCCAAGTAGCATATCGTATGGGACCAGTCGAGTTGAGGGAGCTTCGAGAGGCAAATAGAGGAATTAGTGGACCAGGGGTATATCGGACCGAGTACCTCACCATGGGTGCTCCGGTGCTTTTTTGCGAAGAAGGCGGATGGCATGCTTCACCTCTGCATTGATTGTAGGAAGATTAAATGGGACATTCTAATTTTAGAAAAAAGAATATGGGATGTAGGCCCATGTGACAGTATTGCGTTTTTTAGGAAAACAAAAGTGAACTTTCTTTTTTAGAAAAGAAAATGAAAACAATTTGAATTCAAATGGAAATACTGCCACAATTAATATTGGCCCAGGCTGTAATGACCCGTATTTTGGGATGTGAGGAGTTAGTCAGTTTTGCCTTTTTATGTGGAAATTTTTGGGTTTTAGGGAGTTTTATTTCCACACACTTTGGCTAAATCATCTTGTATGTTGATAAGCAAGCAAGAGGTAAAGTTTGAGCCCAATAGGGAGTGCACGTGAGAAGGGCTTTTCACGTGCAGAGGGATTTTTGCATGGGAGCCTTCCTGATGTTGTTCCAAGGCTTGTGGTAGAATTCTAGAGCATTTGGAGGTGCCCGTGAGAAGGGCCTTTCTCACGTGCGGCCTCCATTACCATTGTTTTGTTGTTCGATCCTCTTTTGCTAAAGAACCTTGGTGAAATTATGAGTGCCTTGTCCTATGTGGTTGCAAAAAAGGTTATAGTCGTCATCAAAACTATGTCATTTTGATGTTGGGATTCATTTAATCAAAACTACGTCGTTTTGGGGTTTGAGTTGTCTATAAAAAGAGGTGAAGGCTCCTTGTTTTAGGTTTAGGGTTCTCTTCAGCTGTTGCAGTCATCGCAGAGAGAGAGAGAAGGAAGAAAAGCTTCTGGTCGTGGTTGCTGCGGTGGTGTTTCCGTGGGCGAACGGCGTTTGGCGTGGAGGAATCTATTGAGGTAGGGGTTCTGTCTTCTTGTACCTAATCCGGGGTTAGGCCTGATGGTGAATGAACTGTTGGATATTGTTATTGTTATTATATTATTTATATGTAAATTCATATAGGTATGACCTCCTATATGAATGTTGGCCTTCAATGGCGTTTTGGTGTGACTCTGAGGTTGGGTGGGCAGTGCATGTTAAATGTTCGATAAAATGCCTGTGTGAATATGTCTGTGTAAATGTGTGCCTACTAAGTGTTTGGTTTTATACCTGAGTGGCTGGGTTTGTGCATTGGTGAATGTGTGCCTACTAAGTGTTTGGTTTTATGCATGAGTGGCTGGGTTTGTGCATTGGTGAATGTGTGCCTACTAAGTGTTTGGTATTATGCCTGAGTGGCAGTGTGTACTATGTTCTGTTAAACCCGGTGGCTATGGAAGCCCGGGACTGTTTTGTGAAACCCGGTGGCTGTGGAAGCCCGGGACTGTTGTGTGAAACCCGGTGGCTGTGGAAGCCCGGGATTGTTCTGTGAAACCCGGTGGCTGTGGAAGCCCGGGACTGTTCTTGGAACCCGGTGGCTGTAGAAGCCCGGGACTGCTCTTGGAACCCGGTGGCTGTGGAAGCCCGGGACTGTTCATGTGCTAGCCTGTGTGGCTGTGGAAATGATTGTATTTGCTGATATGGCTTGTTAATACACCTGTTGAAATAATTGTATCACGACACTGCACTTGTACACATGGCATTTAGATGCTAGGAGAATGGGATGGGTTGGGGAGACATGATCCCTACTAAGCTGTGGTTGCTCACCCCTCCTACCGTGTTGTTTTCTTTACAGGGACCTACAGGCGCTAGGTGGGAACACTAAGGTGGAAGACCTGCTTGTGGCTTTCTTATTGTTATTTGAGTTTTGTTGTTTTTGTGTGAGCTTTGTAACTCAGTGGGGAGATATTGTAATGAGGAGCTTAATGTAATAAAAGCATGTTTGGACACGTTTGTAATGTTTGAATAATAAATATACGATTCTGTCTCTAAATATAAAATGTGAAGTGTATGTTGTATTCTAACCCCTTTATCCAAACTCAGGTAAAGGGAGGGTCACGTTCCAATCTCCTCGGGTTGGAAATCCGGGGCATGACAATATGGTATCAGAGCATGGTCTAGTTGGCCTAGGGTAGTGGGCGGATCTGGTTGTCTTGAGTCCTTTGGAGGAGCCTAGAGGGACGTGCCTGATCAACACGGTCCTCTTTGAGCCTCTAAGGTGTACTTGGGGTAGTCCAGTCCTATGGTAGGATTTGCATGCATTGGCATTAGGGCACTAATTGCATTTGTTGTTTATGTGTAATTGCATGATAAATGGTTTGGACGTGATAAAGTTTCGATTGTGCAACTCTGAAATTTTGTGATGATTTGAGGATGAAAGCATGGAAAAGAATTTGTGGTATTGAAACTGTGTGCTTGTGAACTTGAAGCTTGTGAAATGTGAACTGAAAATAAATAAATAAATAAATAAAATAAAACAAACTAAATTGTGATAATACTGTTGATATTCTGAAAATGACTAGGTGAGATATGTAAATGCTTAAGTGTGTGCCTTTGTATGGTATTGTGTGAAATAAGCGATATGGTGTTCAAAACGATGAGATACTCACTTGAGTATAAATGATATGTTCAATGTGAAGGTGTGACCTTGTATAGTCTGAAATGTGAATATGTGAATCGTGTGGTGATAATGTGTGTGTTGAGATTATTTATGGCTCAAAATGCCTAGTTGGTAATGGTATTGAGATTGTCGAGTGTTAACCTGGAGCGTTACCTCCTCGTGTACCCAACCACCGAAAAACTATGACCCATACGACAGAGAGCCCGCCACCCAGTCGGGCAAGTGGGAGAGCTGCAGTCATAATGCTTGATTTAAACATGGCAGAGGTTGGCATTTTAGACCTGATTATGCCAGGAATTGAGGGATGAAGATTCGATAACTAATTAAGAGCGAGGCACGCCGAGAGCTATCAACCCACATCATTTGGGGGAGCTTGGATGAAGATCAACCGAAGCATTATCGTCCTAATCGGCAGAACGGACCAAAGAGGCAAAGGGGGTAATCGGAGGATGGCCACAAGTGTCGAGACGGGGTCAACCCTCAACAAATCCATGTGAGACCAGTTTCCCAAAGGGTTGTTCTTGCTGTGGACAACCGGGACATTGGAAAAGAGGGTGTAGCAGGAAGCAGTACTAGTGTCGCATCTGTGGAAAAAAAAAATAGGACATCTCCAGATACCTGTTTTTGGTAAAGCAAGGCATGGTGCTAGAGGACTAGCGCAGCAAGCAAGACATGGGGCTGAGGACTTCTTAGTAAGGATAGTAGGAGAGCATGGCTGAATTATCCTTAGTTAGGGGTACAATTTCAATTCTCGTGTGTTAAGACTTCTATTTCATTGGTGGTATCATGCTCCTTTAAAAATAATGATCGGTTGAGTCTCGTACTAGTTTATGTGAGGCTGGGTGAACCTTTTATTACTAACTCTTGTGATAGTGGGGTATGTTCTCTAGGAGGGCTTTTGAGTCACCATTTTATGTTAAGTAAAGCTTAGGAGATCATTTGGGTTACTATTTCAAATGAATGTGGTTAGAGACCTGTTAAAAAAAAAGGTAAAATGAATATATATATATATATATATATATATATATTTATAACACTAGAAGAATAATAAGTAACTTATAAACATTTGGGTGTTAATTTTATATGTGAGTGGCATTCAACTTCGGCACCTATGAAAATTTAAAGTAATCAAACCATGTAGGCTACCTTTTGCTAGTTAGTAGAGCTTAAGGCGTGAGGTGATGGCTTGTGGGTAACGTGTGACCCCTCCATGGCAACCTTGAATAATAGAAATATGTTCTTATGTGGATAGATGTACGTGTTGGAGTACTACTTGGAAGGGGTATTCTTAAGGTTACCTTTCGAAGCGTTGGGGTCGAAGGAGGGCATCGCAGCTAGTATAGCTCGCTCCTTGAGTCCTTGAGGTGTTATCTCGTTAGCTAGAGAGGTCATTGCAAGTTTTGGTTAATAACTATATAGGTGTTCTGGGTTCTCAGATGGTCAAGCAGTGGCCATCTGTCATGTTTGTGGTGTGTGAAAGACCTTGACTAATGTTCCTAGAATATGTTGTGAAATGGGTATACACACGTGTAAAATGTGAAGTGTTCTGGAGCTCAGCTATCGGCTGTGAGTGGGTTTCAAGGGTCGTGGCCGATGCATCCAATTGTTAAAAAGAGGTAAGCAAATAAGATTTGGCGGGCCTCGTTCGGGCATTTTACCCACATCTCGAAAACATTTCTCTAGGGGGCTGCGGGTGTGCTTTTGCATGGTAGGGCCATTCCTTTGGTTTGTATCTTGTGGGAAGTGGGTTTAAAGGAGAGGAGAAGGTGTAAAACTGGTACGTTCTACTCGTCAGGTGTCTTATGTTTCATTGCATGTGTTGAGAATGTGCAGAAAATGTGGCATTGTGTTGTTGTATGTGTTGCATAAGTGGTAAAGGTATATAGCGGAGTTGCTACGTTTGGGTGTTGTGACACATATGCGTAGAGAAGGATGAGGCATGTGTATTGGTATAGTAACTGTGGTGTGAGGATGAGGAAGAGTGTTAGAAGTGATGTTGTTTATGTTATTCCTTGTCTGGTGTTATTAAAGTGTTGGAAAGTTGGGAAAAAGGGTTGTTTGATTCCCAGAATTGAGTCAGTTGGCAGTTTTTGCTTGGAAGGGATATTAGTGCTACTCCTTGGGGGGAGATTTATGTCGGGCGGATGTCACAAAGGTGCATGTTTTAAAGCGATGCTGGTAGGCGGATGACCTACATCTGTGCTCTTGGAAACCTTTCATATGCAGTATCACGCGGTTAGTGAGATGGTTCACGCCATCAAGGTGTTGGTGTGTTTGGGAGCTACGCGAAAGTCCCGAATCAGGAGTTTGCATGCCTTGTTTCCTGTGCCTACCCGGAGAAATTGCAGGGATCACATTAAGCTGAGGCTAAAGCCTGAGTATTTCTTGGTTGGTGTAGCGGAGTTAGTGGTTCATAAGGTAGAGTATGTCCTGGAGGCAAGGGATTCCCTTGTGACCCGTGAGTGGTGACACAGAGGATTCCGTTGTTGTGATGTTGCGGGTAGGAGAGTTTTCCAAGGGTGGACAGAACTATATTGTTGGTACTTACCCATCGTCAAAGGATTCCTATCGCATGGAATGTCTGGCGATCGAGTAAGGCGTTATCACTTGGGTTGTAACATAGGCCTCGGTTAGTGAAGGCTGTGTGGGATCTTGGTGGATCCCTATTTGACCGTAGTCGAGAGGTGTTATTTGTGTGGCGTTCTGGTTCATGGGATTCTTTAGTAGATTCTCAACGTTGGTGACTGGTGTTAGCCTGATATGGAGTGTGGTTACGTTGTAAATTGTTGGTGTCCGTTGACATCAAATCTCGGTGGTGTCATTGTTGGGTATTTTACATTGTGGAGTGTTGGTCCTATTGTGACACGAGTAAGCGTCTAACGCCGAGTACCATGCTATGTCGATGTCGTGACTTCTCGTTCAATCATATGAATTCTCGCGAATGGATGCTTCACGCATAGGCTTATGGTGTTGGCCTTGTTCGGTTGTCGGGGTCTTAGCAAATCGTGGGCGGTTTCTCGACGTCAATGTTGTCAACTTGCTCACAAGAGTTGTTGTCAGTGCGCTAATTGGCCAAGCTCTAGTTCGTGATCTGCTCATGGGTGTTATGTGTTGCTTTGATCTTCTCGTGATGTTTGCTACTTGGTTTCTCTTTTCGGGGACGAAAAGTCCAAAGGGGGGAAGGTTGTGAGGAAACTCCCTGCGGATGAGTTTGTATGGTGTTGGCGAATGGGCGGTGGAACGTTAAACGTGTAGTAGTGTTTTGTTTATGAGTTGTTCCTTGTAGTGGTGTTTATGATGTCGGTTGGTCCCGTGACCTATGTGATTTGTTAAACGTGTTGGGGATGAGTGTATATGTCTTACACCATCGTGACATGTGTTAGGTGAGGAAAACAAGGGTTGTTTGTGCGATTAGAATATGTGTTCCCCTATCATGCTGTGTTGTATTGTGTGGGTACGTGCCTTCATGTGTGTTATTGTGTGATATCTTCAGTCGCGGGTATGTGAATGGTTGTGGGCGATGTGCATCAGCATGTGCATTATGGAAAGTGTATTCTCTTTTCGAGGACGACATGTCCTATGGAGGAGATATGGGAACGTGAATCCATGATGCGTGAGCAACACCCGAGTTGTTCGAGGACCAACACTCTTAAGGGTGGAGGGGTAGCGTTGGCTGGTGTATTTGCATTTCCTTTCGACTTTTGACTTTTATTTATATTGAATCTGTCATTGACTTTGTATAGAAAATAAAGAGGTGTAACCATTAAGATAAAGTGTGGGAAAGAGACGGTCCACGGGTGATGGAAAATCAAATTTGAGAATCAACACCTCCGACCACGCTCAATTTCGAGGTCAAATGACAAAGTTATGATCAAAACGGTGTTCGGACCGCTAATAGCGGTCAAATGATAATTGACTTGCAAAACCGCACTCCAAATCAGGTCACGAACCTCACCATCATGATCCTCTCGTCATTGTGAGAATTTTGATATATATTGGCTATTTTTAAAAAAAAAAAAACTTGTGAACAGTACCCGCCATCGTTCACATTAAAAAAAATCTTAATTAAAAACTAATACTAAAAAATTTAAAAAAACCCACGTGTGAACAAACTACCCGCGTCTGTTCACAATTTAAAAAAATATAAATTAAAAAACTAAAAAAAACTTTTAAAAAAAAAAATAATTAATAAATAATAATAAATTCGACATGTTTGTTTTTTTTGTTTTTTTTGTTATTTATTTTTTAAGAAAAAAAATAAAATCAGAATAAAAAAAATACCCTCATTCCTTTCTCTTCTTCTTCTTTAACTATAAATACCCCTCATTTTTCATCCCAAAAAAAAACAATTTTCCCCCCAAAAAAGCCACTTTCCCTCTTCCTTTCTCTTCATTTTCCTTCCCAAAACCCAAATCAAAAACCTCATATTTCATCCCAAAAGTCCCACTGAATTTTTCCAAAAAAAAAAAAGCCTACTCTCTCTTCCTTCCTCTCCACTCTCCTTTCCCAAAACACAAATAAAAAAACATCATTTTTCATCCCAAAAAAATCCTACAAAAATTCTCAAAAAAAAAAAAATCATCCTCTCTCTCATTTTTCAATTTTCAAACAAACAAAAAAAACCCAAAAAATCATTACATATCTCCCTTCCTTTACAAAAATAAATTAAACTCAATTATCTCCAATCCCTCCCAAGTTCCGATCCGTCTCCGGCGTCGATTTCAAGTTCCGGCCAAGCTCCGGCGCGTTGCACAAGGCGAGTTCACGGTTTTCCACCGGACTCGGAGTTTCTTTCAACACTACCGACGCCCACAAGATAGCTCGGATGTGGTGCCGCTGTCAAGATCGATAAAGTCGGTTCCGCTCCCCTTTTATTATTGTTTATTTTGTGCTATATTGCTAAATTTCGTTTTTTTTGTTCTTTGTGTTTTCTCTTTTCTTTTTTGTTTAGGCGTTGTAATATTATTTTTATCTCTTTGTATTTTTTTCTTTCTTTTTTTCTCTTCATGTTGTATTTTTTCCTTTTGTTTGTTTATTTTGTTGTTCACAGCCCCAAAAAATCTTAATTAAAAACTAATACTAAAAAAATTTAAAAAAACCCACGTGTGAACAGTACCCGCGTACTGTTCACACTCCCAAAAAATATAAATTAAAAACTAAAAAAAAACTTTTAAAAAAAAATAATAATTAATAAATAATAATAAATTCTGACATGTTTGTTTTTTTGTTTTTTTTGTTATTTATTTTTTAAGAAAAAAAATAAAATCAGAATAAAAAAAATACCCTCATTCCTTTCTCTTCTTCTTCTTTAACTATAAATACCCCTCATTTTTCATCCCAAAAAAAAACGAATTTTCCCCCCAAAAAAGCCACTTTCCCTCTTCCTTTCTCTTTATTTTCCTTCCCAAAACCCAAATCAAAAACCTCATATTTCATCCCAAAAGTCCCACGAATTTTTCCAAAAAAAAAAAGCCTACTCTCTCTTCCTTCCTCTCCACTCTCCTTTCCCAAAACACAAATAAAAAAACATCATTTTTCATCCCAAAAAATCCTACAAAAATTCTCAAAAAAAAAAAATCATCCTCTCTCTCATTTTTCAATTTTCAAACAAACAAAAAAACCCAAAAATCATTACATATCTCCCTTCCTTTACAGCAATAAATTAAACTCAATTATCTCCAATCCCTCCCAAGTTCCGATCCGTCTCCGGCGTCGATTTCAAGTTCCGGCCAAGCTCCGGCGCGTTGCACAAGGCGAGTTCACAGTTTTCCATCGGACTCGGAGTTTCTTTCAACACTACCGACGCCCACAAGATAGCTCGGATGTGGTGCCGCTGTCAAGATCGATAAAGTCGGTTCCGCTCCCCTTTTATTATTGTTTATTTTGTGCTATATTGCTAAATTTCGTTTTTTTTGTTCTTTGTGTTTTCTCTTTTCTTTTTTGTTTAGGCGTTGTAATATTATTTTTATCTCTTTGTATTTTTTTCTTTTTTTTTCTCTTCATGTTGTATTTTTTCCTTTTGTTTGTTTATTTTGTTGTTCACAAACCCCAAAAAATCATAATTAAAAACTAATACTAAAAAAATTTAAAAAAAACTCACGTGTGAACAGTACCCGCGTCGTGTTCACGGTCCCAAAAAAATATAAATTAAAAACTAAAAAAAACATTTAAAAAAATTAATTAATAAATTCTGACAAGTTTGTTTTTTTGTTTTTTTGTTATTTATTTTTTAAGAAAAAAATAAAATCAGAATAAAAAAATACCCTCATTCCTTTCTCTTCTTCTTCTTTAACTATAAATACCCCTCATTTTTCATCAAAAAAAAAAACGAATTTTCCCCCAAAAAAGCCACTTTCCCTCTTCCTTTCTCTTCATTTTCCTTCCCAAAACCAAATCAAAAACCTCATATTTCATCCCAAAAGTCCTACGAATTTTTCCAAAAAAAAAAAGCCTACTCTTTCTTCCTTCCTCTCCACTCTCCTTTCCCAAAACACAAATAAAAAAACATCATTTTTCATCCCAAAAAATCCTACGAAAATTCTCAAAAAAAAAAAAATCATCCTCTCTCTCATTTTTCAATCTTCAAACAAACAAAAAAAACCCAAAAATCATTACATATCTCCCTTCCTTTACAAAGAATAAAATAAACTCAATTATCTCCAATCCCTCCCAAGTTCCGATCCGTCTCCGGGTCGATTTCAAGTTCCGGCCAAGCTCCGGCGCATTGCACAAGGCGAGTTCACAGTTTTCCACCGGACTCGGAGTTTCTTTCAACACTACCGACGCCCACAGGATAGCTCGGATGTGGTGCCGCTGTCAAGATCGATAAAGTCGGTTCCGCTCCCCTTTTATTATTGTTTATTTTGTGTTATATTGCTAAATTTCATTTTTTTTTTCTTTTGTGTTTTCTCTTTTCTTTTTTGTTTAGGCGTTGTAATATTATTTTTATCTCTTTGTATTTTTTGTTTTTTTCTTTTTTTCTTTTCTTGTTGTATTTTTTACGTTTGTTTGTTTATTTTGTTGTATGTAATTGTAATATGTACAAAGCAAAAAAAAAGAGCAACCAACAAAAAGAGAAAACAAAAAAAGAGAGACAAAAAAAAGAGAAGGGATTGTATTTAGTATTCCGGTACACACACCACACAATTGTTTAATTTTTGGGTTTAGTTATTTTTATTTCTTTGCTATGTTGCATGTTTTTATTGTTGTGGTAAAAAATGTAAAAAAAATATTTTTTTTTAAAATCAAATCAATACAAAAATATATGGTTTTATTAGACATATGTTCCAAAAAAAAGGTGTAAAAAATCATTTTTTTTATAATATAGTGATATAAATATATTTTTCTTGTTTTATTAGGCATGTTTTCCAATAACAAAAGCAAAAGATGTAAAAATATTTTTTTTAAATTCACATAAATAGAATATAGTAGTATAAATATTTTTTGTGTTATTATGTTAGTTTTTCAATATAAAAAAAAGCAAAAGATGTAAAAACGTTTTTTTAATTCACATAAATAGAATAAAGTGATATAAATGTTTTTTTTTGTGTTATTATGTTAGTTTTCCAATATAAAAAAAAGGAAAAGATGTAAAAATGTTTTTTTAATTCACATAAATAGAATAAAGTGATATAAATGTTTTTTGTGTTATTATGTTAGTTTTCCAATATAAAAAAAGCAAAAGATGTAAAAACGTTTTTTAATTCACATAAATAGAATAAAGTGATATATATATATATATATATATATATTTGTGTTATTATGTTAGTTTTCCAATATAAAAAAACAAACAAACAAAGATGTAAAAAACGTTATTTTTTAAAAAATAATGGTAATAAGTATAGCATTATTAGATTTATCAAGCACGTTTTTCAATACCAAAAATAAAACAAAAATAATAAAAATAACCAAAAGGCTTAGTTAAAAAAAAACCAAAAATGAATAAGCGTGTCCTTTTACAACCACAACAACAACAAAAATTAAAACCCCTCCACTCACATGCATCCTTTAGACTTATCCATTTGTAGGTTCACTTTAGATAAGGAAATCGAATAAAAAAACAAAAAAAACAAAAGCAAAAAAAAAAGTGTTTTCAAACCAAATATCAAAAAGATTTCATGTTCCATTTAAAAAAAAAAAAAAACAAAAAAAAAAACAAAAAAACAAAAAAAAAAACAAAACATTTAGGATTTCCTTTAGAAATTTAGGGTAAAACAATTTTAACCATAACTTTAACAAATAACTTAGTAAAATAAAAGCATAGACTTTCTAGGAAAACCGTAGTGCCTTGACCCAATTACAACAGTGAAAATAAATAAAAAATCTTCTCCTTCGAAAATAGATACCGAAAGGGCGTTGTAGGGGTGCTAATCCTTCCCTACATGTAACGAACTCTTGAACCCTTATCTGATAACGCAGACCACACCTTAAACTACTCAAAGTAGAGGGTATCCAACTGTACCCCAAAAACAGTTGGTGGCGACTCTAAATTTCTCACCATTGGTTTAGTTTGTGCCCACCCCAAAAGGGCCCGAACGAAAACCAGTGATGACAACTGGCGACTCTGCTGGGGACCTGTGAAACTTTAGAGAGTTAGGTCTAGCACTAGGAATAGGAGGTTATTTTATTTTTGTATATATTTAACTGTTATTTATACACTTTAACTGCCATAATAATTGTCATTTTGTTTACTTAACTGTAATCGTGATTTCTTTATACGCTTTAACTACCATCTTTTTTAACTGTAATTATAATTCATTTATATGCTTTAAACTACCATAATAGTTGTGCTTTACTGCTTTCCCTACTTGTTGCATTCATGCATAACCCTATACCCGGGTTTTTCACAAACTAGGATAGTGACGTTTAGTACGGTCACCAGCGCGTTGATCATTATCCGCAATGGGGCCTCGAACTCCTCACTCAAACTTGAGGTTCTTTTAAGGCTCGTCCTTTTAAGACCCCCCTCCGGTAAATCCCATGGTGTACGGAGCCCTCTACAGAGGAAGTTTGGGGACCAACGAATAAGATAGGTCTGGCAATAGAAGCCCATCAGGGGCATTAACCCACATGTTGTTTGCTTATTCCATGCCATGCTAACATTTGTTTTGTAGGGTAGTCCTTAAGTCATCCCTTGCACATATTATTTGCCTTGCTATTGATTTATTCTTTATCCTATCTATTTGCCCTGATATGTGTTAAACTGTCATCCTAACCAGTCATCATACATAACACGACATTCATATAGGCATGGCAACTTTCAGTTATCTCCTAAAGGGCCTTCAGGATAAGGAGGTTGTTGCAATGGTGGCCCAAGCATCTAGGGATATTCAACTTCTCTTTGGAGATTTTCCACTAGGAGAAGCCCACAAGGCAGAACATGTTATCATAGAAGATCAGTTGGACTACACTAAGGAGGTACAGACGATGTGGAGGCAGTGGCCAGACGAAAGGAAAACCATCTATATACGACAGTTTAGGGATTTGCTCCATGTGACTGAGCTACTCGCTGACAAGGATATGCTTAGAGCAGCAATATATTTTTGGGAACCTCAACGACGATATTTCGACTTCAATGGTGTAGATCTTGTTCCTACCATAGAAGAATACAGAAGATTACTGGATATCCCAGTGGTGGAAAACAAAAGGAAGATTTATTTACCGGATCCCAGAAAAATATGTCGAAGGGCCTTTGCTGAGATAATGGGAAAGCCAGTTTGGGACTCACCAATGGCTACAACCTATGGTGGGCGAGAATATCTTCCATGGGCAACGATCAAAGAAATGATACAGACTGCAACAGAAGTAGGGGCACACAAACTACTTACACTAGCCATATACGGGTTAATCATCTTCCCAAGGATTTCGGCTCACATTGACGGAGCAATTGTGGATTTGGTTCAGCAAGTGCTCAATGGATGTGACCCTACTCCTGCTATATTGGCCGAAACCATTCGATCTGTTACTTATCTGAGGAGTATGGGCTCGGGGCAGTTCATGGGGTGCCTGCCTCTCCTATGCACTTGGCTACAGGGTCATTTCCCTTGCATTGTTCCTCGTTTTCATGCTGTTTATCGAGTGCCGGCCACGACACTATTGGATATTCTACTCAGCAAGTGGAGTTTACCTCAAGGCTTTGAAGACTGGAGGAAGAAGTTAGAAAGCCTCACAGAAGCTGACATTACCTAGACTGCTCCTTGGATGCCAGTGGTCTCCATGATATATAGCTGCGGGGACTACAATTGGGTTCCACTCTTAGGTCCTTGGGGAGGAACTGCTTATACGCCACTGCAGGGTGGAAGACAAGTCGGGCATCATCAAATTATCCATGTGCTATTTGGCATGGAAGATTGTGACTTCACTTACAACAGAACTATGCTTGCAGAAAAAGGCAAAAAGATGTATGAGGCATGGTCCATCCCACACACGATCCAACCCAACAGTCCAAAACCTGGCGTTTACCCCGCATACATATCTTGGAGGGCACAAAGACAAGCCACGCTTAACTACTTGTTGGACCCCATTTTGTCCGGGTTGGACATACTAACCCCATTTGATATACCTTTCTGCCCATGCCATATACCTTGTTGAATAGGTCCACAATGATCCCATACTTCCAAGGAATGGTCTACCCCAAACTGCGTGAGATGGACATAATTGACACGGGCGGGGGAGTCCAAAATTAATGACTTCTGCTACAAGTCTTTGAAGCACCCCAAGACCAACACCAAGTGATAGAGGATGAAAATTGGAGACTAACGCACTTGACCGAGCTCAAATCGGACTTAAAATGAAGAAGTTATGGCCAAAACAATTTTCGTTGGAAAAGTCAAAACTTGCCAAAAGACGGTCAATGCCCCTGGTCAAACTACCCGAAAAATGATCATGCGAAATTCTTCAAAGCGTCAATTTAGGTGAATACGGATCTCCCCAATCAATCCCCTGGAAAGTTATCCATTTTTGCATTTTAGGTGAAGGGTAAGAAGGTTGACCGTTGACCGTTGACCTGCCGACACTTCGACCCATTGACCTTCGAAGCCTCGAAGCCCCAAGCCTCGAAGCCCCAAAGCCTCGAAGAATCGAAGCCCCGAAGCCTCGAAACCTCGAAGCATCGAAGCCCCAAAGATTCGAAGCCTCAAAGCCCCGCTGCCGACACTCCGACCTTCGACTCGCCCCTTCGGACTTTCGAACCTTGTGAAGATGCGAAGCCTCGCGACTTACAACGCCAGGACTTACAACGCCTCGACACGCGACCTACGACCCCTTTACCTACCGACACTCCGACTTTCGACCCTTCGACCCTTGACCCTCGAAGCCCCACTGCCGACACTCCAACCTTCGACTCGACCTTTGTCCCTTCAACCCTCTAACTCTCGAAGCCTCGAAGCCCTGCTGCCGACACTCCGACCTTCGACCCTTCGACCCTTGACCCTCGAAGCCCCGTTGCCGACACTCCGACCTTCGAACCCCGACCCGGACGCCTGTAAGCCTTCGACCCGTTGGACGTTGACCTTCGCCCCACTGAAATTTTGACCCACCGAAGCCTCGACCCTGCCGACACTTTGACCTGCCGACACTCGACCTGCCGACACTTCGACCCTCTAACCCCTTTGACCTTCGCCGGTTGGCGTTTCTCGCTGGCTCGCGCGTTGTTTTTTTCTTTCTTTCTTTTTCTCGCTGGCTTCGACAGACAAAATTTTTAGCCTCTCTAAAAGAGCTAGCTAATGTCGTTAAATCTCTCTTCAAGATAATAAATTCCCTAAGTTTGCACTAAAAGAATAACGGCAAGCAAGGAGTCGAACCCACAGGGATTAGCCTAGTTCTCTAGTTCTCAAATCAAAACACCCAATTACTCTTGTTCTATAAAATGTCTTGGCAAAAAGTTTTCTTTTTTTAAATAAAGATCTAATTTTTAATTGGTTTTCCGAATAAACAAAGAAAGCAAAGTGATTTTAAGATTAAGATTCAAGGATTAAAAGCATCTAGGGTCACAATTTCACCTCCCTATGTTATCTCTACTTGGTTCATGGTATTAGGGTTGTCCGATTGAAAACATGCTAAACACAAGCCAAGGACAACAAATGGTCATTGAGGTCCTTTTAAGAGTTGTATGCCGAATGGTCATCTAAACACACAAACATGCAAAGCCAATAAATCATACTTGCAAAAGGATAATGATCACACCAATTACAAATAAGTTATGAATCTCAATCCGCCCCAGACTAGGGCTAAGAATACCAAGGTGTACATCCAAAGATAGAATTAAGAACAGATTCATAAAACATGCAAAACTCAATCATCCAAACCCAATATTCATAAACACAGCAAAGCAACAAGGGGGCTACATTGCTCCCCTAGATTATAAGAACTACTCACGCATGATTACAAGCAAAACCATAGCAGAAAAGCTCAACATCTTCTTCTTAATCACGCGCACAGCAAAGCTTCAAATCCAGGCTCCAAAATCCGCGATGGCTGCTGCGACGGCTGCGACGGCTGCTCTCCTAGGTCAAGGAGCACCTCCAAGTTATGGAGCCTCTCTCTCTCTCTGTAAAACGTGTAGGGGGGTTAGGTCTGGCTAGCAGAGGCGTGGAGGCTTGTATTTATAGAGTTTGGAAGGGCTTTGAGGTGTGTAACCTAGCCCACTTATCAAAACGGCGTAGTTTTGATAAGTAACACTCGAAACATTAAAAACTCTATCTTCCATCCACAATTTGGACTTGGGCCTTCAGGAACAAATGATCAGCATGGAAAAACGATTGGATCGGTCCAAAAATATCTCTGCACGCCAATTTGCACGTGATATGGTGAATTCACGTGCACCTCCAAATTAGCTCAAACTTCTCCCCAAGCTTTCTTGCATCGTGTAGAGGCCTGAGAGGCAAAAATAGGCTTGCACGTGAAATGGGTGAATTCACGTGTAGCTCAAAATCAGCTCCAAATGCTCTGAAATTTCTGTGGCAGGTAGAGGACATCATTCCAAGCAACTTTTCTTCTTGCACGCCAATTGTTTGAGGCCATCTACTATGTCAAAAGTGAGGTCCAAAATCTGCCAAAACAGCTTAAAAGCGCATGTATTTGCAACTAGCATCTTCTTAGGGGTTAGAGCAAATATATATGATATATGAAGAAATAAAGCTCTTATCATGCTCTTAAACATCCTAAATAAACACTAGAATAACGGCATAAAATGCACGTTATCAAATACACCACACTTAAACCATTGCTTGTCCTCAAGCAAAAACATACAAGCATGCAAAAAATAAAATAAACACACAAGAAAACGGAAGAAAATAAAATAACAATCAAGGAGAATCATGGTTTCCTAAGCATGCAACTCTATCATGATGAAATGGGAATTTAAGCATCAAAATGAGTCATAGCTTAGTTCATTCATGTCCATATCCCTAGTCCAACAACCATGCAATATCTTCACCGAAATTTCGAGATATGAGCAAGCAATCCATGATAAAATAGCACTTAGTTTCCCTTTAAGTTCTTACCAAGGATAAGCGGCCTCACTCAAATATAATAATTCTCAAGCCCCAATACCTATCAATGAACAATGGATGGAAAAACTCTATCTCTACACTCGCCATCAGCTATTAATTAAGTACTTGCCAAGCAATCATGAGAGTTCCCTATTGTGCTCATCAAAGAAAACACACTCTCTATTCTACTTTATTTGAACTCACACGCTAATCTAATAACTGATAAAACAAAACCATGAGCTAAAGAATTGAGCTCAACACTCTCAAAACAAAACACAATTCAGCCACTGTGGCTTCACATAAATAATCACACATAAACATCAAGCCATTGTGGCTTTTATTCTGAATCTTTCTCTCTTTTTTTTTTAAGGAATAACCTTACAAGGTTGCATTTTATGCTCTCCCTTGATGGATTATTCACTCTTTTTTTTACTCACATAACACTAACACATAAATAAGACTGATTTTTCTAATGCAAACCCTTTTCAAAATGTGATGGGCTTTTTCCACAATGTGCATCACAAACTTTTCCAATAATATCTCAAAATAAAGAAAAGGATGCAAAGACAATCCAAATGACTTAGAGGTCTTGCATCCAAACTCCTCACACCAAACACTGAGCACTAATAAGTAATCACATGCTTACTTGACTCCTACCATTAAATAACCAATGTTGAATGCAAGATGAGTAGCAAATCAAACTATTACCCATACCCTAAAATGGCACTCAAAGGCTAAAAAAAGTCAGCTCTCATTTTTCATTTCTTTTTCACTCAACTTTAAGGGTTACTTAGGTCTATCATAGCATTTCAATGCTCAGCTAATATTCAAAACTCGGCTCCAAAAACATGGTGATATCATTCAAAAGATAAAGACATGATTAAACCAATTTAGAGCACATTTTAACTACTTTAACACCCTTATCACAACATGATACTAATGTGGCATAAAAATTAAATTTTAAGCCAAAATTGCATACTTAATATCCATGTCTCCACAAGCAAATCATTCAAGCAAACAACTCAAACAATCATGCAACTAAAAATAGTTTTTTTTTTAAAATAAAACATGCAATCACAACATAAACGACAAGCAAGTGGCTCAAGTCACTCCCATACACCACACTTAAAATATGCTATGTCCTCATGGCATAAAAGAAGGAGTAGGAAAATACTTACCTCTCAGTTGGCAAGCTGTAATAGTAGATGACATTGGCCACCATTCGTCACACCTGAGCCACAAAGTCAACCGACGTCTCGCCGCGCACTTCCCAAGTTTCTCTCCCTTGCAGAATAGCCATCATGTAGTAGCAAGCAAAGATCCCACTGGAGTGATTTTGGTGTGGAAGCCTTTGAAGCTGACCTCTCTTTATTAGTTAAGAAAGAAGCAAAGTCTCCTGCACAATGGTTAGCTTGCAAACAATTTATTGAATAAAATAAATAAAAGAAAATAACATAAAATAAAACACAAAGAATAAACATTGGGTTGCCTCCCAACCAGCGCTTTATTTAAAGTCCGTAGCTAGACTTTGTCATACTAAGCTCAACCAATGTATGAAAGGCTTTCATCCTGGCATTGTAAACCTCGGCAGGTCTCATAGACCATAGCAATCGGATGAATGAACCGTTGTGGGAGCCACTTGAACTCCTGATTCAATTGTTGATAGGGAGACACCTCCACAAACTTATGGTTCTCCTTCCTCTCATTCCATCGAGGTGGTAACACAAATTCAACATACTCCACAATTGGAGTAGTCATGATGCACGCATGGTTACCTCCCTTGTCAAGCACTTCCTTCTCTTGTATAAGATGATTCCAAAGCAAACATAGTAGTGGTGGGCTCATGTAGCTTGTCTTCATAAAGAGTACCTTGGTTTGATGTGCCTTCAGATATGAGAATTATAGCATCATCATCCAAGATTTGTTCTTGCATCCTTGGGTTGTCATTTATTGGTTTCTCATGTTCTTCTAACACCCCAGGAACAATTCAAGTCTTCCTCTTCTTCTTGAATGGAAAAATTGTCCTCATAAGCTCCAACCATGGGAAGAGTTGAAGTGGATACATCACATGGGCTATTAAATTGTGGTGGAGGGACAACCTCATCATAATGAACCATTGCCCTTGTATCCACTTCTTGGTCTACAAGATCATTAATGGTTTGACCAGCTAGAATGCGAGCTTCATCTTCGTAATCATTATTAGCAGAAAACTCCCATTCTTGTGAGGCGACGTCAAAGATTGATTCATGGAAGTTGGGGTGATGGCTTTGCAATTCTCTTCAGTTTTTATCTCTATGTCATCAGGAAAGGAATGAGATGAGACTCCAGGTATTTGCATTTTGAGCCATACTCATCAATAATTGCTCCATATTTTTTATGGTAGTCTCCATACGTCCTAGCCTTTCATTCAAATCCTTTACCTCTCTTCTTGTTTCTTCATCTTCAACTTGGGGCTGCCACTCTTGTTGTTGATATGGACAATAATTGCCATAGAATGGGGCTTCATAGTAAGCTTCATCTTGATATTGCCCAACCAATATGTTCTCGAATATCCATTGAAGAAACCATTAAACTCCTTAGGTGGTGGCTCTTGTGGATAGTAGTCACCCTCAGGTTGGGTGTAAGTTGGCCATACTTCTCTACCATCTCCATTAATACTCTCACCATAACAAGGAGGCTCCTGGTATGAATAACTGCTCGTGGGAGAATCATAGACAGTGCAATCCCAATCACTATATGAAAATTGATCTGCTGCATGGCCTGGAACATAAACATGTTGGTCTGCCATCAATGAATTCTCCTCATCTTTCCCTTGGTTTTCCCACAAATATTTGTTGCCTTGGTTCATCCTTTCCAAACATTCTTCCATGGTTAGCTCCTCCTCATCTCCAAACTATCTATCCATTGCAGTGCTGTTCAGGTTCTGGATTAAAGGACACAAGTTCCCCTCGTCGCATACACAACTAGCAATTCTTCAAACACTTGGTGTATGTTCCTGAAAAACAACAAGAACACACCCAGCAGCTCCGAACAATGCAAAATAAACAAATAAAGAACACAAAATAACAGAAAATAAAAGACAAAATAAACACCAAGATCAGAATTCAAACAATTTCACTCAATGTTGATTTTAAAAACTAGTTAACCGTTGAATCCCCGGCAATGGCGCCAATTTGACAGACAAAATTTTTAGCCTCTCTAAAAGAGCTAGCTAATGTCGTTAAATCTCTCTTCAAGATAATAAATTCCCTAAGTTTGCACTAAAAGAATAGCAGCAAGCAAGGAGTCGAACCCACAGGGATTAGCCTAGTTCTTTAGTTCTCAAATCAAAACACCCAATTACTCTTGTTCTATAAAATGTCTTAGCAAAAAGTTTTCTTTTTTAAACTAAAGATCTAATTTTTAATTGGTTTTCTGAATAAACAAAGAAAGCAAAGTGATTTTAAGATTAAGATTCAAGGATTAAAAGCATCTAGGGTCACAATTTCACCTCCCTATGTTATCTCTACTGGTTCATGGTATTAGGGTTGTCTGATTGAAAACATGCTAAACACAAGCCAAGGACAACAAATGGTCATTGAGGTCCTTTTAAGAGTTGTATGCCAGAATGGTCATCTAAACACACAAACATGCAAAGCCAATAAATCATACTTGCAAAAGGATAATGATCACACCAATTACAAATAAGTTATGAATCTCAATCCGCCCCAGACTAGGGCTAAGAATACCAAGGTGTACATCCAAAGATAGAATTAAGAACAGATTCATAAAACATGCAAAACTCAATCATCCAAACCCAATATTCATAAACACAGCAAAGCAACAAAGGGGCTACATTGCTCCCCTAGATTATAAGAACTACTCACGCATGATTACAAGCAAAACCATAGCAGAAAAGCTCAACATCTTCTTCTTAATCACGCGCACAGCAAAGCTTCAAATCCAGGCTCCAAAATCCGCGACGGCTGCTGTGACGGCTGCGACGGCTGCTCTCCTAGGTCAAGGAGCACCTCCAAGTTGTGGAGCCTCTCTCTCTCTCTCTAAAACGTGTAGGGGGGTTAGGTCTGGCTAGTAGAGGCGTGGAGGCTTGTATTTATAGAGTTTGGATGGGCTTTGAGGTGTGTAACCTAGCCCACTTATCAAAACGGCGTAGTTTTGATAAGTAACACTCGAAACATTAAAAACTCTATCTTCCATCCACAATTTGGACTTGGGCCTTCAGGAACAAATGATCAGCATGGAAAAAACGATTGGATCGGTCCAAAAATATCTCTGCACGCCAATTTGCACGTGATATGGTGAATTCACGTGCACCTCCAAATTAGCTCAAACTTCTCTCCAAGCTTCCTTGCATCATGTAGAGGCCTGAGAGGCAAAAATAGGCTTGCACGTGAAATGGGTGAATTCACGTGCAACTCAAAATCAGCTCCAAATACTCTGAAATTTCTGTGGCAGGTAGAGGACATCATTCCAAGCAACTTTTCTTCTTGCACGCCAATTGTTTGAGGCCATCTACTATGTCAAAAGTGAGGTCCAAAATCTGCCAAAACAGCTTAAAAGCGCATGTATTTGCAACTAGCATCTTCTTAGGGGTTAGAGCAAATATATATGATATATGAAGAAATAAGGCTCTTATCATGCTCTTAAACATCCTAAATAAACACTAGAATAACGGCATAAAATGCACGTTATCAGCTTCACGAGACCCATCTTCTGTGCTGGCCATCTGACAAGGAATCATTTGTCAACAACCTGTCAGTCACATGTGCTGCAAAAATGCAAATTCAAAAGGCAATCACGAGCTCCCCTTTTTCCGCATAAGCTGTCCACCTGACCAAGCATTGATCTGCAAATAATTATGCACCCGACAAAACATTTATTGCAGCAATTAATGAGTCCAGCCAAAAAATTTCTGCAGCCCTTTAAGATGTAGTCTTCAGTTCCTGCACAGAAAAAAAAAAGGAGAGGGCCATCATCGTGAGGAAAGGAGAAAAAAAAAAGAAGAGCCATCATCGTTAAAAAAAACCTACTACCATTCCTCATCCCAACGCAAATAGAGAGAGAAAAACAGAGGGTGGAGAGACAAAAAAAAAGAGATCCATCGATACATAAAAAAAACGCCCAAGCTTCTTCCCTGCAGAAAACGCCCGGAGAAAAGGAGAGAGCGGAAATTCTGTAAGCAAAAAAGAAGGACTCCCAGATTCTCTCTTTCTCTCTTACGAATTTTCTTGCCCAAAGCAAGAAAACTATACCATTTTCAAATCCCCTTTTCACGTTTTTCTGCCTCAAAACCCCCAAATAAAAGTCCACTCATCATCTGCTCTCAGTTCCAACATAGCACTGCAGTCTCCATGGTATATCCCATCTGATTTTCGTTATTCTTGGATTTGGTGCTTTTATACTCGACCTGGAGAATATCGGCGCAGACAGGATAACTCGAACGGAAGGCCGGTGTTGAAGCCTTACCCAAACTAAAGTCGGTTTAATTTCTAATTCATTTGTATTTTTGTGTTTATTGCTTATTAGCTTATTTATATCCCTACTCAATGTAAGCCATAGTATTTCATTCTGTTTATGATTGTTGATGTATGTTGAATATACTATCTATGTCGTAATATGTAAAGTGCAGTAAAAAAAAAGAGAGGGACAAAAATAGAGATATGAAGAAAAAGAAAAAAAAGAGGAGTGATGAAAAAAAAAAGAGTGCTTTTATTTTTCTTTTGTAGATGTCATACTCACACACTCTACATCTATTTTGATATATGTGTACCTATGTATTTTCAATTGTTGAAACGTGTAGATTTAGATTCAAAGCTTTAAAAAACACAAAAAATATAACAAAATGTATTCCACAAAATGTTTTTCCAAAACGTCTTCTATAACATGTTTTCAAAATGTGTTCAAAATGTCTCCTTGAAAAAGCAAAACAAAAACAAACAAAAAAACATTTTCATGTTTTAAAGCCAAAAAAAAAAACCAAAATTAGTACTTCAATTTCTAAAACCAAAAAAAAACAAAAAAAAAAAGACAAAAAAAACAAACAAAAAAAAAAACAACAAAAAAAAACAAAAACAAAAAAATGTATGTTTTCTAACCCAAGAAAAACCAAAAAAAGGGGGAAAATAAAAAAAATCATTTTCTAGGACTTCAATCTCCCAAAGCAAAACCAAAAAACCCAAAACCAACCCATAGGATCTCATTCTCCATTTCAAACAAAAACCCAAAACTTTTAGGATTCCCTTTAGAAATTTAGGGTAAATCAATTTTAACTATAACTTTGACAAATAACTTAGCCAAATAAAAATCATAGACTCTAGTAGCTTCGCCGACTTGGTCGCATCGGGTGAACGAGTCGAGAGTGGAATTAAAGGAGGAAAGCTAAAGGTTGATGTCGCAGACATCAAAAAAGTTCCAACCACTAGCGGGAAAAAAAGAAGGAAGGTGAGACCAATCTGGTATATCCGTCAAGCCCAACTGGTACAACCGGAATTCTACCAAGCGCCAGGGTACTATAGAGGATCACCAGTAGCCGCCTATGCTGCACCTGCGCCAACCCCCCAATTCACGCCATACTTGCCGCAAGGAGGGTTTCCTTTTCCATATCCAATGGCCCCTAACCCGTTTCAACCAAGAGCGTCATACCTAGAGCAACGAAGGGCAGCAATTCAAGAAGGTCCAAGGGCCTTATTCCAAGGACAGGGGCAACCGAGGGCCCAGACCCAGTATACAGAAGCGAATCAGGCTCCTCATCGACCACGACAAGAGTTTGACCTGATTCCAATGACATATGTTGAATTATACCCCAAGCTTTTAGAAGCAAGGTTGGTACTCCCTACACCCTTGGGAGAAATAAGGTCTCCTCCCCCAGCTTAGTATATACCCGATGCCAAATGCGAGTATCATGCTGGTGGAGCAGGACATGATATTGAAAATTGCATAACATTCAAAAGGAAGGTTCAGGCATTAAAAGATACGAAGTGGCTAGATTTTTCTACACTGACTGGGACGCCAAATGTAAACAGTAATCCGCTCCCAGAACATTCACACGATGTCGCTAATATAACAACAGAAGGAAGGCTAGAGAAGGTTTCACAAATACAAATGGAGAAGAGATATTTGTTTAACCTACTACTAGAGTATGGATATATACTTGCCAAAGACACATCAGAGGTAGTGAAGGGTACAGCGTGGGAGAAATAATGCCCTTATCACGAGATGTCATGGGGACATGACATTGAGCAATGTAGTGAGATTGCCAGCATGGTACAAAAGCTCATGGGCCAGAGGATGATAGAATTATCAAGAGGAGAGACGGACAATCAAAGCCACATGATCCAAGGAGACAATTCATACAAATCACCATGGGTACCAACGCCCCTTGTCTTGAATGCTAAGACTCCAGAAGTCCTATTACTGCCACATGGAATTAGGCCTCTCATCATCTATGTCGCCAATCCCGTGTCAGACAAGGAGGAGAGAACCAACATCCCACAATTGCCTGTAATGACCCGTGTGTAAGAAGTTAACCACAAACACCTTAGATGTTAGTGCACGAACACCTTGGATGTTGGTGCACAAGTTTGAGGTAAGAGATGAGCCCAAGAGGGGACTTTTGGGAGGTGCATGTGACAAGTGATAACGTGCATTTATGCCCTACGAAGATGCTATGCATATACAGGTGGTTTTAAGCTATTTTGGCTGATCTTGGAGCTCACTTTTGATATGGTAGATGGCCTCAAACAATTGGCATGCAAGAACAAAAGTTGCTTAGAATGAGGTCCTCTATCTACCACAGAAATTTCAGAGCATTTGGAGCTGCATGTGAATTCACCCACTTCACGTGCAAGCATATTTTTGCTTCTCAGACCTCTACAAGATGCAAGGAGGCTTGGGGTGAAGTTTGAGTGCATTTGGAGCTGCACGCCAATTGGGGAATTGGCATTCAAATTGGCGTGCAGGCATATTTTTGCATGGTTACCTTAGTTTTGTTATTCTAATCATCTTTTCCCAAAGGACCATGTTGGAATTATGGATATTTTATCGAGTATAGATGCAGAAAGGTTGTAACTTGTGTAATCAAAACTACGTCATTTTGATGCTGGGGTTCACTTAATCAAAACTACGTTGTTTTGATGTTGTGTTGTCTATATAAGGATGAAGAGCCCTCTGTTTTAGGTTTAGGGTTTGTTGCTCCACCAGCCGTCGCAGAGAGAGAGAGAGAGAGAGAGAGAGAGAGAGAGAGGGGGGGGGGAAGGAGAGCTGCTGGCTTGCTGCTGGAGCATCTTGCGTGGGGAGGATGGCGTCTAGCGTGGGAGCAAGAGCAGGAGGACGTTTCCAAGGTATGGGTTCTGTCTCACCTGATCTGTTCTGGGGTTAGGCCCTGTGTAGAGGATTTATAGAGCTTCTACTGTTATTGTTATACTATCTATATGTAAATTCATATAGGTGTGACCTCCTATATGAATGTTGGCCTTCAGTGGCAAGTATGGGTTGAGATGAGGCCTGTGTGGCACTGCACACTAGGTGTTTGATATTATGCCTGTGAGGCCATGAATGTTATACGATTGATGTTATGCCAGTGTGGTTATGCCTGAATGGTGTTTGATGTAATGTCTGTGAGGATATGCATGCTAGGTGTTTGATGTTATACCAGGGTGGACATGCATGTTAAGTGTTTGTTGTTATGCCTGAATAACTGAGATATATGTTAAATGTCTGTTATTGTCTGTGGAGCCTAAGAAGCCTGAGAGGCTAAGGCAATGTTTGTGTACCTGTAGAGCCTGAGAGGCTGAGTTGATGTCAGTGAGACTGACTGTGGAGCCTGACTGTGGAGCCTGAGAGGCTGAATTAATGTCAGTGAGACTGACTGTGGAAATTATGCCTGAGAGGCGGTTAAATCATTGGCCTGAAGAGGCGGTTAAATCACTTGTGGCTTGTGTGGTAGAGAATTGTAATTACTGGTGTGGTTTGTTATTGTTTGTTGAAATGATTGTAACACAACACTGCACTTGTACACATGGCATGTAGATGCTAGGAGCATGGGATGGGTTGGGGAGACTTGATCCCTACTGAGCTGTGGATGCTCACCCCTCCTACTGTGGTGTGTTTTCTTGCAGGAACCTACAGGCGTTAGGTGGGAACACCAAGGTGGAAGAGTTCTGTTTTGTGGCTTTGTTTTGTGTTAATTGCATTATGTAATTTTGTTGAGGCATTGTAACCCCCGCGGGGAGATATTGTGATGAAGTTTGAAACATAATAAAGGCATATGGTTTCAATTAAATAATTGTGTGATTTTGTTTTCCGAAGTGTATGTTGTGTTCCACCCCTTTATCCAAACCCGGGTAAAGGGAGGGTCACGTTCCGGTCTCCTCGGGTTGGAAAACCGGGGCGTGACAATATGGTATCAGAGCATGGTCTAGATGGCCTAGGGTAGTGGGCGGATCTGGTTATCTTGAGTCCTTTGGAGGAACCAGGAGGGACGTGCCTGATCAACACGGTCCTCTTGGAGCCTCTAAGGTGTACTTGGGGTAGTCCAGGACTCGAGGTAGGATTTGCATGCATTGGCATTAGGGCACTAGTTGCATTTGTTGCTATGTGTGAAGGATGTGAATAACATGATTATGTGTGAACTGTGCGACTCTGAATAAGCTTGGAATGCCTTGGGCATGACTACAATGTGGACTGTGCTGTGTGCGATGTTGATTGATGCAATGGTTGAAATGTGTGTGATGCCATGTACTGCTTGACTTGATAATGGGGTAGAGGTAGTGAAACTTGATAGTAGTCGAACGCGTTCTTACGTTTGTGTTTCTTACTTCATGTAGTAAGAATGCCACCGAGGAGAGTGACTCGTGCGTCCGGGGCAGTGGCTGATGAGTCATCTGCCCATGAGGGCCCGGGTGCGGGGCAGTCCGTTGGAGGACATGCACTGTTGCTGGCGCAGCTGCGAGAAGGCATCCGGCTGGAAGTCCTAGAGCTGAGGGATGGTATCCGGCAAGAGATACGGGAGGAGGTGCGCCGCGAGATGGCAGCCCAGCAGGTGGTGCCACCACCACCACCAGTGGGGGAGCTACCCCGGGAGCGTGAGGGTTCGCTGAGTGGTATACCGATCCGTCCAGAGGATGATGTGGTGACACGGTTCCGAAAGGAACAACCTCCGCGATTCAAAGGGGAGGAGGACCCAGTGTTAGCTGAGTACTGGCTGAGGCAGATCGAACATGTGTTTTCCTTTCTCCTACCTCGGGAGGAGGATAAGGTGAGGCTGGCCATTCGGCAGCTAGAGGGGAATGCTTTGGAGTGGTGGCAGAGTGTCGCAGGGAGCCGTGCGGTACAGTTTATCTTTGTGGGAGGAGTTCTTGCAACTCTTCCATGATGAGTTTTTCCCTGAGTCCTTGAGATGGCAGAAGAGAGAAGAATTTGGCAGCCTAAAGCAAGGATCAAAGACGGTGCCCGAGTATGAGCGGGAGTTCCGGAGCCTGAGTAGATTCGCCCCCGAAACTGTGGCAAAGGAGGATCTGAAAGCCCACAAGTTCACTTTGGGTCTCAGGCTAGCTCTTAGGCAGAGGGTGGCGATTTTGCGTTTGAGGACCTATGCTGAGGTTGTTGAGACAGCGCGCATAGCTGAGAGGGAACTGGATGATGGGAGGCAGGTTCACCAGGGTCGCCAGTTGCAAGGTGGGTCTGAACGCGATTCTAGGTCCAAGAGGCCCAAGACTGAGGAGAGAGATAATAGTTCTTTCCGTAGCTGGGGTCTACCATCTGTGAACCCAGGGAGGTTCACCCTTGGCGGTAGTGGGCAGGGATGTTCAGCAGGAGGTTCCCCCAGCCGTTGTCTTTGTTGTGGGAGGCAAGGTCACTTCAAGAGGGAATGTCCCAAGAAGGACTGGCAGTGTAACAACTGTGGGCGAGAGGGCCACTTGAGCCAGGTGTGCAGGAGTGGCAACAGGGGAGCAGGAGGTGTGGCATCCAGCATGAGGAGCGATGCTAGTTTCTGCGCTCCAGGGGAGAGGCCAGCCCGTCAGTGGCAGGCTAGCCATGCAGGATCTAGCCAGACCCGACCTCAGGGGAGGCAAGAGCGTCAGCAAACTAAAGCGGGAGGCAACCTTAGCGGGAAGCATCCAGTGAGTGAGCTGACCAGTGGCACGGGCCAAGGAAGGGTGTTTGCGCTGGAGGCGACGTACCAAGAGGAGGCTGAGCTACCACCTCCACCAGCTGAGGGTGGAGCAGGACCATCGGTGGTTAGAGGTACCCTTTTGATCTCCCGTACATTAGCTTCTATTCTTTTCGATACGGGTGCATCATGTTCGTTTGTTGCTAAGCTTGTGATAGATAGCTTGGGGTTAGCTTGTGTGGAGGCAGCGAAGCCCCTAGTTGTTGAGTCTCCAGTGGGGGGTATGATTGAGGTACGGCGTGTGTGTCGTGACTGTGTGTTAACCATAGGAGAGGTGGAGCTGAGTTTTGACTTGCATGTAATGCCTTTGAGGACGTTTGACCTGATCTTGGGTATGGATTTGCTTATGGCTTTCCAGGCCAAGATAGATTGTTATCGGCGACGTGTATCCTTCGTGACACCTGCAGGGACCTCTTGCACCCTGCAGGGGGAGTGGGACTGTGAGGCGAGTCGGGCCGAGCCAGTGTTGGACCAGTGGGGTGCCATTACCCACAGGTTGACAGCCCTGACCTTTGCTGAGGAGGGGAAGGTGGAAAAGAGGGTGTGGCCCGCTGTTGTGGACCAATTTCAGGATGTTTTTCCTGAAGAGTTGAGGAGTTTGCCACCTAAGAGGAGTGTGGAGTTCACCATTGAGTTGGTGCCGGGGACGGGTCCAATTTCCCAAGTAGCATATCATATGGGGCCAGCTGAGTTGAGGGAGCTTCAGAGGCAAATCGAGGAGTTGGTGGGCCAGGGGTATATTAGACCAAGTACCTCACCTTGGGTAGCTCCGGTGCTCTTTGCAAAGAAGGCAGATGGCACACTACGCCTCTGCATAGATTACAGGAAGCTGAATTTGGTGACTGTGAAGAACAAGTATCCGTTGCCTCGGATCGATGACCTGTTTGACCAATTGAGCGGAGCTCGGTGGTTTTCCAAGATAGATCTACGGTCGGGGTATCATCAGTTGAGGGTTAGGGAGGAAGACATCCCTAAGACGGCCTTTCGGTGCAGGTATGGGCACTATGAGTGGATAGTGATGCCTTTTGGGCTCACTAATGCGCCGGCAGTATTTATGCATTTGATGAACCAAGTCTTTGCCCCATACTTAGACTCGTTCGTGGTGGTGTTTATAGACGATATCTTGGTATATTTCAAGACCGAGAGGGAGCATGTGGAGCATTTGGCAACAGTGTTGCAAACCTTGAGGGATCAGCGGTTGTTTGCTAAGTTTAGCAAATGCGAGTTTTGGATGCAGGAGGTCCATTTCCTTGGCCACGTAGTATCCGCTGAAGGGGTTAGAGTGGACCCAGCCAAGATTGAGGCGGTATCATCATGGGAGAGGCCAACCAATGTTTTCGAGATTCGTAGCTTTCTTGGCTTGGCAGGCTATTACCGTCGTTTTGTAGAGGGATTCTCCCGTTTGGCGGCTCTTATGACGGCGCCCGACTCGGAAGGGAGTGAAGTTTGAGTGGACTGATAAGTGTCAGCAGGCGTTTGAGGCTCTCAAAACCCGTTTGACCACTGCACCAGTGTTGAGGTTACCTGGGAGGATATCCCATATGAGGTGTACTTGTGATGCGTCCAGGGTTGGTTTGGGGTGTGTGCTTATGCAGGAGCACAGTGTGGTAGCTTATGGGTCAAGGCAGCTGAAGCCTCATGACCAGAATTATCCTACTCATGACCTTGAGTTGGCGGCTGTCATCTTCGCCCTGAAGAGTTGGCAGCATTACCTCTTGGGGGAGAAGTTTGTAGTATTGTCGGATCACAAGAGCCTTCAGTACATCTTTACTCATAAGGACTTGAATTTGAGGCAGAGGAGATGGGTGGAGTATTTGCATACTTTTGACTTTACTCTTGCCTATACCCCAGGCAAGGGTAATGTTGTGGCTGACGCGTTGAGTAGAAAAGGGAAAGCTGAGGTGGCCGTGAGAGAGTGGAAGCTGATGGAGCAGTTGGCGATGTTGCAACTGCAGCCTGTTATTCGTGATGGTGGGACAATCCTGAGTCCTTTGGTGGTTGTGCCTGAGTTGTACCAGCGCGTCCGGGAGGGACAGTTGGGTGACATTGAGTGTGAGGTTCTCCGTGCCCATATTGAGGCTGGTGAGCTATCTGAGGACTGGACAGAGGGTCCTGAGCATGAGTTGTCTTTTCAGGGGCGGTTAGTAATGGCTTCTTCTCTTAAGGATGAGGTGATGAGGGAGTTTCACCAGTCTAGAGTTGCTGTGCATCCAGGGGGTACGAAGATGTACCATGCGCTTCGGGGACATTTTTGGTGGCCTGGGATGAAACGCGATGTGGCTGCCTTTGTTTCGCGGTGCCTCACGTGTCAGCAGGTGAAGGCTGAGCATCAGCGGCCGGCGGGCATGTTACATCCCTTGCCCATAGTGGAGTGGAAGTGGGACCACATCGCGATGGACTTTGTGACTGGTCTTCCACCCACCACTGGGAGGAAGGATATGATTTGGGTGATTGTGGATCGACTCACAAAGTCGGCCCATTTCCTGGCTGTTCGCGAGCAGGACTCTATTGGGACCTTGAGTCAGCTATACATGAACGAGATTGTGAGACTGCATGGCGTACCATCCTCGGTTGTCTCTGACCGGGATTCGAGGTTCACTTCCCATTTTCGGGCAGGTTTGCAGGAGGCTATGGTGACCAAACTTCACTTGAGTACAGCCTTTCACCCTGAGACTGATGGCCAGACAGAGAGGACGAATCAGACTTTGGAGGATATGTTACGGGCCTGTGTGTTAGATTTTGGGGGTTCGTGGGCGACTCACCTTCCTTTGGTGGAGTTTGCCTACAACAACAATTATCAGGCATCCATTGGGATGGCTCCTTTTGAGGCATAATATGGACGGCCGTGTCGATCACCTTTGTGTTGGACCGAGGTGGGGGAGACAGCTCTTTTGGGACCACAGTTGGTTCAAGAGGCTACCGAGAAGGTTAAGTTGATTCGTCAGTGGTTGTTATCAGCTCAGAGTCGGCAGAAATCTTATGCGGATCAGCAGCGGCGACCTTTGGAGTTTTCTGTTGGTGAACATGTGTTCCTTCATGTCTCTCCACGTCGTGGACATCGACGGTTTGGGCGAGGTTCCAAGCTATCTCCCCGGTTTATTGGTCCTTTTGAGGTTCTGACTCGTGTGGGGCCGGTGGCTTACCGGTTAGCTTTGCCACCGCGGCTGAGTAGGGTGCACAATGTATTCCACGTGTCCCAGTTGCGGAAGTATCACCCTGACCCCACCCATGTGATCGATTGGGGGACATTAGACATTGAGGATGACATGTCCGTTGTTGAGGCCCCTATCCGTATCCTAGATCAGCGAGAGAAGCTTTTGCGTGGTCGTGCTATTCCTTTGGTTCATGTGCTGTGGCAGCACCGTGGCATTGAGGAGGAGACTTGGGAGCGTGAGTCCTTGATGCGGGAGCAGCATCCTGAGTTGTTCGAGGACGAACCTTCTTAAGAGTGGGAGGTGGCTCTTGGCCAAGGGATAGTGATGTGTTTTCTTGTATTAGTTGTGTATGATTTGGTGTATTTGTATTGTCTTTTAGACATGTGTTCATATTTGTGATGTGTTTTGAGATGTGTATTTGTGACATGCGGATATGTGTTATATGCATTATTGTGATGCATGTGGTTATGGATTATGGTGGTACCTTGTTATATGCTGTTGTGTGCTGTGCGCGGTGTATGACCCATTTGGGTGTTGTGGCTCGCCGTGTGGCAAATGGGTAGCTTGTGTTTGTTTTCCTCGTATGTCATTTCTTTTCGAGGACGAAAAGTCTTAAGGGGGAGAGGATGTAATGACCCGTGTGTAAGAAGTTAACCACAAACACCTTGGATGTTGGTGCACAAGTTTGAGGTAAGAGATGAGCCCAAGAGGGGACTTTTGGGAGGTGCATGTGACAAGTAATAACGTCCATTTATGCCCTACAAAGATGCTATGCATATACAGGTGGTTTTAAGCTGTTTTGGCTGATCTTGGAGCTCACTTTTGATATGGTAGATGGCCTCAAACAATTGGTGTGCAAGAACAAAAGTTGCTTAGAATGAGGTCCTCTATCTACCACAGAAATTTCAGAGCATTTGGAGCTGCACGTGAATTCACCCATTTCACGTGCAAGCATATTTTTGCTTCTCGATCTCCTACAAGATGCAAGGAGGCTTGGGGTGAAATTTGAGTGCATTTGGAGCTGCACGCCAATTGGGGAATTGGCGTTCAAATTGGCGTGCAGGCATATTTTTGCATGGTTACCTTAGTTTAGTTATTCTAATCATCTTTTCCCAAAGGACCATGTTGGAATTATGGATATTTTGTCGAGTATGGATGTGGAAAGGTTGTAACTTGTGTAATAAAAACTACGTCATTTTGATGCTGGGGTTCACTTAATCAAAACTACGTCGTTTTGATGTTGTGTTGTCTATATAAGGATGAAGAGCCCTCTGTTTTAGGTTTAGGGTTTGTTGCTCCACCAGCTGTCGCAGAGAGAGAGAGAGAGAGAGAGAGAGAGAGAGAGAGAGAGAGAGGGGATGGAGAGCTACTGGCTTGCTGCCGGAGCATCTTGCGTGGGGACGGCGTCTAGCGTGGGAGCAAGAGTAGGAGGACGTTTCGAAGGTAGGGGTTCTGTCTCACCTGATTTGTTCTGGGGTTAGGCCCTATGTAGAGGATTTATAGAGCTTCTACTATTATTGTTATACTATCTATATGTAAATTCATATAGGTGTGACCTCCTATATGAATGTTGGCCTTCAGTGGCAAGTATGGGTTGAGATTAGGCCTGTGTGGCACTACACACTAGGTGTTTGATATTATGCCTGTGAGGCCATGCATGTTATGTGATTGATGTTATGCCAGTGTGGTTATGCCTAAATGGTGTTTGATGTAATGTCTGTGAGGATATGCATGCTAGGTGTTTGATGTTATACCAGGGTGGACATGCATGTTAAGTGTTTGTTGTTATGCCTGAATAACTGAGATATATGTTAAATGTCTGTTATTGTCTGTGGAGCCTAAGAAGCCTGAGAGGCTAAGGCAATGTTTGTGTACCTGTAGAGCCTGAGAGGCTGAGTTGATGTCAGTGAGACTGACTGTGGAGCCTGAGAGGCTGAATTAATGTCAGTGAGACTGATTGTGGAAATTATGCCTGAGAGGCAGTTAAATCATTGGCCTGAAGAGGCGGTTAAATCACTTGTGGCTTGTGTGGTAGAGAATTGTAACTACTGGTGTGGTTTGTTATTGTTTGTTGAAATGATTGTAACATGACACTGCACTTGTACACATGGCATGTAGATGCTAGGAGCATGGGATGGGTTGAGGAGACTTGATCCCTACTGAGCTGTGGATGCTCACCCCTCCTACTGTGGTGTGTTTTCTTGCAGCAACCTACAGGCGTTAGGTGGGAACACCAAGGTGGAAGAGTTCTGTTTTGTGGCTTTGTTTTGTGTTAATTGCATTATGTAATTTTGTTGAGGCATTGTAACCCCCGCGGGGAGATATTGTGATGAAGTTTGAAACATAATAAAGGCATATGATTTCAATTAAATAATTATGTGATTTTGTTTTCTGAAGCATATGTTGTGTTCCACCCCTTTATCCAAACCCGGGTAAAGGGAGGGTCACGTTCCGGTCTCCTCGGGTTGGAAAACCAGGGCGTGACATTGCCTCATGGCATTGCACCTCTCACTGTAGGTGTTCCTGCTCCTTTCCCCTACAAGACAGACAAGGCAATCCCATGGAACTACGGTTGCGAAATAGTCCAGGGAGCCACCGCAATAGAAAAGAGAACTAGGAGCGGTAAGGCTTATGCCCCTGATATGGTGGATAAAGCAAGGAAGGAAAAAACTGTGGAACTAAACATTGAGCCAATGCTGGAGCCAACTACGAAAGGAGCACCAGTCACTGAAGGAGAGGTAGCAGAATTTTTGAAACTCATGAAGCAGAGCGGGTATAACATTGTGGATCAGCTAAGTCGACAACCGGCTCATATCTCATTGCTCTCATTAATGATGGATTCCCAGCCTTATCGGGAAGCACTGCTGAAAGTTTTGAGCCAAGCCTATGTTCCTCCAACCATCTCAGTAGCGAATATGGATGGACTAGTAACCTCATCATGAACAACATCATTAGCTTTGGAGATGACGAGCTGCCACAAGATGGAAAGGGGCACATAAAAGCTCTGCATATTACTGTCAAATGTAAAGAGCATAACATAGCACGAGTACTCATTGACAATGGCTCCGCCTTGAACATCATGCCCTTACATATACTGCAACAGCTTCCAATTGATGCATCCTATATGCATCCTTGTACGATGAAGGTATGGGCGTTCGATGGAGGCAAACGTGATGTGGTGGGAACTTTAGACATTCCACTCCTGATTAGACCAGTTACCCTTACGGTGGAATTTCAGGTAATGGACATTACACCATATTATAGCTGTTTGTTGGGAAGACCCTGGATCCACATGGCGGGAGTAGTGCCCTTTAGCCTTCATCAAAAAATGAAATTTGTGATGGGAGACCAGCTCATTTGCGTCTCTGGAGAAACAAGTTTCCTCGTCACCAAACCTGCATCAGTCCCATATATTGAAAACAATAAGGATGTATTAGAATGTTCCTATCGATCCTTTGAGGTCGTGAACATCACTTCTGTACCAAGCTATCATCTCTCGAAGGCATCAAAGATGGTTGCATCCACCATGATCAAACAGGGTTACAAACCAGGGCAAGGATTGGGCCCGAAAGCTCAGGGGATCCAGGAACCATTGACCATCCAAGAAAATACCGAGAAGTTTGGGTTGGGCTACATACCTACTAGAGCTGACAAACAGAGGGCAGCTATCAAAAAGAAGGAAATCAGAATGGCGAAGTTGTAGAAGAGGCCGGTACAGGAAGAAAAGAGGAGCTTTCCCCCCTTAAATGTTACATTCCAGAGTGGTGGGTTCATCCACAATAGCCAACCTGAGCCCGTGACAGAGTTTGTAGCCGCATTAGATGCAGACGAGCAGGTGTTGAGCAAGATGACTCTGGTGGTGCAAGGGGTTCCCAACCCGCCATTGAACAATTGGACCAGCCTGGACCTCCCCATAATGTAATGCCTAAGCGGCCACTGGGATTTAATGTATTTTATTTAATGTCTTTTGAAGCTATGAACTTTGGTTTTCCTTAAACCTTTTCAATAAAATGTACTTTCGTCAAATCTTTCATGGTGCATTCCATTCATGACATATGCATATCATATTTAGTTACCAACTTGTCATTCTCTTATAAGCAGGTATCGCAATGTCAATGAAAACATAGTATGTGAAAGTGAAACGAGATGCCTAAGGTTTGACCAAAGTCCAAATTGGGAGCAGTCAGTGTTTGAAGCGGATGAGAATGAGGTAGAGGAGACACCCGAGCTACCAGGAGAGATCATACGCTTATTGGAAAGAGAAGATCGTTTACCCATTCCAAGTGAAGACCCAGTAGAGATGGTGAATTTGGGGACCGTAACCGAACCAAGAGACTTAAGGATAGGGTCCTTAATAGCCGATGACATCAAGAAACAATTAGTTGAGCTATTAAGGAACTACATAGATGTGTTTGCATGGTCATATCAAGATATGCCGGGATTAGACACAGACATAGTGCAGCATCACATACCATTAAAGCCTGAATGCAAGCCAGTTCAACAGAAATTAAGAAGAATGAGACCGGAGATGCTACTGAAGATTAAAGAGGAGGTCAGAAAGCAATGGGACGCAGGTTTTCTAAGTGTCTCCCACTATCCAGAATGGGTGGCCAATGTTGTACCAGTACCGAAGAAAGGAGGCAAGGTCTACATGTGTGTTGATTACAGAGATTTGAACTAGGCCAGTCCGAAGGATAACTTCCCACTTCCTCATATTGATACCCTAGTAGATAACACAGCAAAGCATGCTCTATTCTCGTTCATGGATGGCATCTCGAGCTACAATCAGATTCGTATGGCCCCCGAACACAAGGAGAGGACCACGTTCATGACACTTTGGGGCACATTCTGTATAATGTGATGCCGTTTGGTCCGAAGAATGCAGGAGCAACCTATCAATGAGCCATGGTGACCCTATTCCACGATATGATGCATAAACAAGTCGAAGTATATGTGGACGACATGATAGCCAAATCATGAAGCATTGAAGATCACATTGAAGTACTCCGTAAGCTCTTCAATAGGCTACGAAAATATCAGCTGAAATGGAACCCCGTAAAATGCACTTTCGGAGCCATGTCGGGAAAACTGTTAGGTTTTATTGTGAGCCAAAAAGGAGTTAAAATCAATCCAGATAAAGTTCAAGCTATCCAAGAGATGCCGCCACCACGAACCATCAAGGAGGTTAGAGGATTCCTTGGGCGACTGAATTACATTGCTCGATTTATTTCCCAATTGACAGCCACATGTGAACCCATTTTCAAGACCTTACGGAAGAACAATCCAGAAATTTGGAATGACAAGTGTCAAGAAGCTTTTGACAAGATCAAGCAATATCTGTCTAATCCACCTATTTTGGTCCCACCAGTACCAGATAGACCTCTGATCTTATACTTGACCATTCAGGAGTCATCAATGGGCTGTGTTTTAGGGAAACATGATTCTATAGGCAAGAAGGAGCAGGCCATTTATTATCTAAGCAAGAAATTCACCATCAATGAAGAAAACTACACACCATTGGAGAAGACATGTTGCGCCCTTGCCTGGATAACAAGAAGATTGAGGCAGTACACTCTTTATCATACTACGTGGCTGATTTCAAGACATGATCCACTCAAATATCTCTTAGAAAAACCATCCATTTCAGGAAGAATCGCCAAATGGCAGCTGATCTTGTCGGAATATGATGTCATCTACATGCCTCAAAAATCCATAAAAGGAAGTGCGATAGCTGATTACTTGGCAGACAGAGCATTAGAAGACTATGAGCCTATGACTATAGGCTTTCCTGACGAGCATATCAACATCCTTACGGCAGAAGTATCAGACATATGGACGATGTGGTTTGATGGAGCCTCCAGCCTCTTAGGGCACGGCATCGGGGCCATCCTTATATCTCCAAAAGGCGAACATTTCCCGATGGCGGCCAAGTTAACCTTTCCTTGTACCAACAATATAGCAGAATATGAGGCCTGTGTGATGGGACTTCAAGAAGCAATTAGCAAAGGCATCAAAAATTTACGAGTATTTGGTGATTCTGAGCTCATCATTTTTCAAGTAAGGGGAGAATGGAAAACTCGAAATCACAAGTTAATTCCATATCGGAAATATGTTACGGAGTTAGCTGAGCAGTTCGATGACATCACATTCGAGCATATGCCCAGAGAATGTAATCAGCTTCCTGATGCACTGGCAACTCTAGCCTCCCTCCTTCGGCTAGACACAAAGTTGGAAGTTCAGTCTCTCGATATCCGCATACAAGATACTCCTGCACATTGTATGGCCATTGAAGGAAATATAGAGGAAAAGCCTTGGTACCACGACATCAGATGCTTCTGAGTCTGATAAAAGAAATATCCGAAGGTCTGTATCCAACTATTATTTTGATGGCTCGCTTCTGTATAAGAGAAACCATGATATGGTATTACTACGGTGTGTGGCAAAAGAAGAGTCAATACAGATAATGAAAGAAGTGCATGAAGGGGAATGCGGTTCACATGCAAACGGACATGCATTAACAAGACAAATCATGCGAATGAGCTATTATTGGGTCACCATGGAGAAAGATTGCATTGAATATGTGTGCAAATGCCTCAAGTGTCAAATTTATGGCGATAAGATCCAAGTACCACCATCCAAACTGCATGTGATGGTTTCCCCATGGCCGTTCTCACTTTGGGTCATCGACGTTATTGGACCAATATTTCCGAAAGCTTCCAATGGTCATCGTTCCATTTTGGTGGCCATCGATTACTTTACCAAGTGGGTAGAAGTAGCGTCATATGCTAGTGTTACACAAGCTATGGTACTTAGATTTATGCGGAATAACATTATATGTCAATATGAGCTTGCAGAGCAGATCATCACGGACAATGCCGCCAACTTGAACAGTCGGATGATGGGTAAGCTGTGTGAAACATACAAAATTCAATATCGTAACTCAACTCCCTATCGCCCCAAGATGAATGGAGTAGTCAAGGCAGCCAATAAGAACATTAAAAACATTATCAGAAAGATGACCGAGACATACAAAGATTGGCACGAGAAGCTACCATATGCTTTGCATGCTTACCGCACCTCGGCACGTACATCAACTGGGGCAACTCCGTTTTCTTTGGTTTATGGTATGGAAGCAGTTCTACCTGTCGAAGTAGAGATACCTTCCCTCCGAGTACTCAAGGATACTCAACTCGAAGAAGCAGAATGGGCCCGACGCTGTTATGAGCAGTTAAATTTATTGAAGGCAAGCGTTTGGCAGCAGTTTGTCGAGGACAGCTGTATCAACAGAGAATGATGAACAATTAAAATAAAAAGGTAAAGCCTAAAAGCTTTTAAGAGGGTGATCTCGTCCTCAAGAAGATTTTACCAATCCAGCATGACCATAGAGGCAAGTGGACTCCTAATTATGAAGGCCCATATGTTGTGAAAAAAGCATTCTCAGGAGGCGCATTGATCCTTTCCAAAATGGATGGAGATGAGCTTCCTAATCCGGTGAATAGCGATGCTGTCAAAAAGTTTTATGCTTAACTCTCATACCTCCCAACAAGACTCACATTCCTGTAATGAGCGGACTTGGTGAAAACCCGAAAGGGCATCAAGGGTAAAATACAAAGCTCCAATAAAAGACAAAAAAGAAACAAGGGCGGACTTGGTGAAAACCCGAAAGGGCATCAAGGGTAAAATACAAAGCCAACAATAAATCCTGAAGGATAAAATCAATCAGAAGTTGAAAGGATTAGAACCTCAAAAAAATAAGGTTCTTTGCAAATAATGGAAGCAACATCGTCCAGAAGCAGCAACTGCAAACAGTGGAAGACTTAGTCAAACCTAAGTCACACTCAAATCAAATTTGTACATTATGCTTTTAAGACTTGTAATTCTGTTTATTGGATAATAACAAGTTGCATTTTATATGATATAAGTATGGTTTGTGGAATTAAACCCACAAAAAACCTATTTTCATCTCTCTAATCATGTTTTATCGTCTTCATTTCACATTTAATTAGAATATTTTAAATCCTCAGTAGGCTCCTTTGGCATTACCTTATGAGTTGGGACAAGCTCGAAAACCTCAAACCAGTCAAGCTCCTCAACTCAGAGTACCAATATCTACATGGAGTACCAACATATCCAGTCTATGCCCAAGTCAAGCTCCTCAACACAGCGAGGCTAAGTCAACCAAGCCCCCCATCCGCAAAAAGGGAGTTCCCCAGCAAAGATGGAAAGGTCTCCCCAGCTAGAAGGGAAACCTCTCCAGCAGCATTGAGATGAATCCCCAGCCCCGGCAGAACCCTTAGCATTAAAACATTTCACTATGCATCTCCGTATACATTACATTGCATTCCCTGCACCTTTTGCATACATTCAACATATTCTGCAATTTCAGGAACATCACCGCCTCTGAAGATCTCAAGAGCTCATACTCAGCAAGCTCTCTAAAAGCTTCCCTTGTTCAATCTTTCTTTGCCATTTCCCCAAAACACCCTTTCGTCACTCGAACAAACTTCCCATCTTCTTTGGGTCACCTCGTAGAGCGATCTCCTTGAGTGAACTCGTAGAGGGAGCCCAGATCTCAAGCGCACCAATCCCCCAAAACATCTCCCTCAAATACCAATCGATGTTTCCAACAAATCTCTCCAGTTCAAGTCTATTACATTGTTGCAGGCTTTAATTTGTCAGTTCAAGCCTATTACGTTGCTATAGTTTCTCAATTTTTAGTTCAAGCCTATTACGTTGCTGTAGGCTCTCAATTTTCAGTCTAAGCCTATTACGTTGCTGTAGGATTTCAATTTTTCAGTCCAAGCTTATTATGTTGTTGTAGGCTTTCAATTTCCAGTATCTTTGCATCGTAGGCGGCAATATTCTTGCCTCTGCGAACCTTTTCAAATTCTGTTAGGCCTTGGATGCCTTTTCCCTTTCTGTTGGGCCTTGGATGCCTTTTCCCTTTCTGTTGGGCCTTGGATGCCTTTTCCTTTTCTGTTAGGCCTTGGATGCCTTTTCCCTTTCTGTTGGGCCTTGAATGCCTTTTCCCTTTCTGATGGGCCTTGGATGCCTTTGCCTTTTCTGTTAGGCCTTGGATGCCTTTGCCTTTTCTGTTAGGCCTTGGATGCCTATTTCAATTCCTCTGAGGCCTTGGATGCCTTTTCCCTTTTCTATTAAGCCTTGGATGCCTTTTCAATTCTTATTAGGCCTAGGAGGCCTTTTCAATTCCTGGTAGGCCTTGGATGCCTTTTCAATTCTTGTTAGGCCTTGGATGCTTTTTCCAACTTTGTTAGGCCTTAAATGCCTCGTCAAAATTGTCCAAAATTCACCGGCCTGATAAACCCCTTGTTATGCTTGCAGACAGACACGACATCCCACTCTCCTTCTGCTTTAGCATTTGGTAAGTCAGGTAAGCACTCCAACCCATCCAAAATGACTCCCTTTTATCTTTGTACAATGTTTGTATACAAACAATGCACAAAGAGGGGCAGCTGTTGGACCCCATTTTGTCCGGGTAGGACATATATATTTATTATTCCATATCTGTCATTGACTTTGTATAGAAAATAAAGAGGCGTAACCATTAAGATAAAGGGTGGGAAAGAGACAGTCACAGGTGATGGAAAATCAAATTTGAGAATCAACACCTCCGACCACGCTCAATTCGAGGTCAAATGACGAAGTTATGGTCAAAACAGTGTTTAGACCGCTAATAGCGGTCAAATGATAATTGACTTGCAAAACCGCACTCCAAATCAGGTCACGAACCTCACCATCATGATCCTCTCATCATTGTGAGAATTTTGATATATATATTGGCTATTTAAAAAAAACACGTGTGAACAAGACCCGCATATTGTTCACGCCCTCAAAAAAATATTAATTTAAAACTAATACTTTAAAACATTTAAAAAAAAACCCCGCATGAACGAGGCCCGCATACTATTCACAGCCCAAAAAAATCTTAATTAAAACTAATACTAAAAAACAAAAAAACATGTGTGAACAGTATCCGCGGACTATTCACAGCCCTCAAAAATCTTAATTAAAAACTAATAAAAAAAACCCCACGTGTGAACAGTACCGCGTACTATTCACAGGCCCAAAAATATATAAATTAAAAACTTTTAAAAAAACTTTTTTTAAAAAAAATTAATTAATAAATAATTATAAATTCTGACATGTTTGTTTTTTTGTTTTTTTTGTATTTTGTATTTTTGTTATTTATTTTTTAAGAAAAAAATAAAATCAAAATAAAAAAATAATAATTCAAATCTGGGTACTGTTCATGAACAGTACCACCGACAGTTTTTTTTCCTTTTTTCTCTCCTCTTCTCTTCTTCTTCTTTAACTATAAATGCGCCTCATTTTTCATCCCAAAAAAACGAATTTTCCCCCAAAAAAGCCACTTTCCCTCTTCCTTTTTCTTCATTTCCCTTCCCAAAACCCAAATCAAAAACCACATATTTCATCCCAAAAGTCCCATGAATTTTTCCAAAAAAAAAAGCCTACTCTCTCTTCCTTCCTCTCCACTCTCCTTTCCCAAAACACAAATAAAAAAACATCATTTTTCATCCCAAAAAATCCTACGAAAATTCTTTAAAAAAAATCATCCTCTCTCTCTCATTTTTCAATCTTCAAACAAACAAAAAAACCCAAAAATCATTACATATCTCCCTTCCTTGACAACAATAAATTAAACCCAATTATCTCCAATCCCTCCTAAGTTCTGATCTGTCTTCGGCGTCGATTTCATGTTCCGGCCAAGCTCCGACGCATTGCACAAGGTGAGTTCACAGTTTTCCACCGGACTCGGAGTTTCTTTCAACACTACCGATGGCCCACAAGATAGCTCGGACGTGGTGCCGCTGTCAAGATCGATAAAGTTGGTTCCGCTCCCCTTTTATTATTGTTTATTTTGTGCTATATTGCTAAATTTCGTTTTTTTTTTGTTATTTGTGTTTCCTTTTTCTTTTTTGTTTAGGCACTGTAATATTATTTTTATCTCTTTGTATTTTTTTTTTTTTTTTCTCTTCTTGTTGTATTTTTTACTTTTGTTTGTTTATTTTGTTGTATGTAATTGTAATATGTACAAAGCAAAAAAAAAAGAGCAACAAACAAAAAGAGAAAACAAAAAAAGAGAGACAAAAAAAAAGAAGGGATTGTATTTAGTATTCCGGTACACACACCACACAATTGTTTAATTTTTGGGTGTAGTTATTTTTATTTCTTTGCTATGTTGCATGTTTTTATTGTTGTGGTAAAAAATGTAAAAAAATGGTTTTTTAAAAAACTCAATTTAATACAAAAATATATGGTTTTATTAGGCATATGTTCTAAAAAAAAGGTGTAAAAAATCATTTTTTTATAATATAGTGATATAAATATATTTTTCTTGTTTTATTAGGTATGTTTTCCAATAACAAAAGCAAAAGATATAAAAACATTTTTTTTAAATTCACATAAATAGAATATAGTGATATAAATATTTTTTTGTGTTATTATATTAGTTTTCCAATATAAAAAAAAGAAAAAGATGTAAAAACATTTTTTTAATTCACATAAATAGAATAAAGTGATATAAATGTTTTTTTGTGTTATTATGTTAGTTTTTGTTGGATCAAACCTAGAATTTGGATAATGCGGAACAAACCCTATGTAATTTGACTCGAGATGTTTCATGTTTACTATTAAGTCTATGCAGATGAGTTAACTCTAATCCGGACCTACTCGTGTGAGAACAAAGCTAAGGACAGGATATATAATCCTGATCCGAATCATCATGAGTATCGTCATTCACTTGGTACATAACCGAGTCTTCATCCGGAGTAAAGACTTTTCGTGCGGACTAAACACTTGACAAAACGACTTGAGGAACCCGTGTCTAACTCTCAACTTGACTAAGTCAATTGATACGGAATAAGATTCCAAGTCTATCACTCGCACGGAATAAGAGAGACTTGTTGCGGAGAGAGAATCGAAATTGTCACTCCACTGGACTAAAGAAAAAGAAGACACGGACTAAGAAATTCGAATCTCATTCGAATGGAGTAAGGACAATTGTTGCGGAGTAAGGACAACAAATGCGGAATAAGGAATCCGACCCATTACTCATGTGGAGTAAGGATTCACTGATATGGAGTAAGCATTCAGTACCTACTTTATGCGGAGTAAGGAAGCGCTGATGCGGAATAAGCTCTCTGAGCCTATACTTCATGCGGAGTAAGAGGCGCTGACACGGAACAAGGATTCCAGGACTTCATTCATACGGAGTAAGCAACCACTGACACGGAGTAAGGATCCGAGCTTCACTGATATAGAGTAAGGAACCTTATGATGGACTAAGAAGACGCTGCTTCATCATTTCCAAGCCGTTTTTATTGCAATCAGCTTGCTTCGTCCCGATGTAAAACAAACCTGTTGAAAACCTAAATTCTTACACGTGGATCATGTGGAGATATGGACGCGATCTCAAATGCAATTGGAATCAAGCAAGAATTCACCACAACTTATGCTTCCAATATTTCGAGCTCCACATCCGCAGTAGTTAAAGCTTCAGCATTTTCCGATGAAGAACTTCAATGCTTCACACTACTCAAAAAATGCAGTTCCAAGATAGATTCCTAGGATGTCTATATATACCTGAAGCAATGTAATATATATATATATATAAGCGTGTGCTTACTAATACTCAAGTACTTACAAGCGTGTATCGTGTGAAATAGCTTATACAAAGATTTACAGCCAAGTGTGTGTAACCATAACAGAGTGTTGTGTTGTAATCAGCTAAAGCGCTGTTTTGCTTCATTGTAATTATCTTCAGATAATAAAGCAACATACTTCCACTACTTGGTTAATCTTCCGCACTGATTTTATCCGTTTAACCAGAGTGAGTGTCTGGCCATTAAGAGAGAGAAAGAATTTTCAAAGAGCCTATTCACTCCCCCCCCCCTCTAGGCTCTCCGGGACCAACAGTTTTCCAATATAAAAAAAAGCAAAAGATGTAAAAACATTTTTTTAATTCACATAAATAGAATAAAGTGATATAAATGTTTTTTGTGTTATTATGTTAGTTTTCCAATATAAAAAAAAGCAAAAGATGTAAAAACGTTTTTTAATTCACATAAATAGAATAAAGATATATATATATATATATATTTGTGTTATTATGTTAGTTTTCCAATATAAAAAAAACAAACAAACAAAGATGTAAAAAATGTTTTTTTTAATAAAAAATAATGGTGATAAGTATAGCATTCTTAGATTTATCATGTACGTTTTTCAATACCAAAAATAAAACAAAAATAATAAAAATAACCAAAAGGCTTAGTTAAAAAAAAACAAAAAAAAAACCAAAAATGAATAAGCGTGTCCTTTTACAACCACAACAATAACAAAAATTAAAACCCTCCACTCACATGCATCCTTTAGACTTATCCATTTATGGGTTCACTTTAGATAAGGAAATCGAATAAAAAAAAACAAAAACAAAAGCAAAAAAAAAAGTGTTTTCAAACCAAATATCAAAAAGATTTCATGTTCCATTTAAAACAAAACAAAAAAAACAAAAACAAAAAAAAACAAAAAAAAAACAAAACAACAACAACAAAAACAAAAAAACAAAAAAAAGCAAAAAAACAAAAAAACAAAAAAAAACAAAACATTTAGGATTTCCTTTAGAAATTTAGGGTAAAACAATTTTAACCATAACTTTAACAAATAACTAAGTAAAATAAAAGCATAGACTTTCTAGGAAAACCATAGTGCCTTGACCCAATTACAACAGTGAAAATAAATAAAAAATCTCCTCCTCCGAAAATAGATACCGAAAGGGCGTTGTAGGGGTGCTAATCCTTCCCTACACGTAACCAACTCCTGAACCCTCTTTTGATAAAGCTGACCTCGGCAGACTGCTGTAAATTGCTTTCCATCAATCAGGTTTGTTGGATCAAATGTAGAATTTGGATGATGCAGATCAAACCTAATGTAATTTGATTTTAGTTGTTTCATGTTTATTTTAAGTCTATGCAGAAGATAAAATTATTATTCGGACCTACTCCTGTAAGGGCAAAGAAAAAGACAGGATACATAATCCTGATCCGGGTCATCATGAGTGTCGTTTAACACTTGGTAAATAACCAAGTCTTCATCCGGTGTAAGGATCCTCTCGTACGAACTAATCACTTGTTGAAAAGACTAAGGATTCTGCACTCTTATTCTTGATTGGACTAAGTCATTTTATGCGGAATGAGGATCCAAGTCTAGGCCTCGTACGGAGTAAGAGAGATTTGTTGCAGAGAAAGAATTAAGTCTTTTACTCCAGCTGTCTAAGGAAAAGAAGATTCGGACTAAGGAATCCGAGTCTTTCATTCGAGCGGAGTAAGGATGACTGATGCGGAGTAAGGACAATTGATGAGGAGTAAGGATGTCTAATGCGGAATAAGAAATCCGAATCATTACTCAAGCGGAGTAAGGAACTCATGCGGAGTAAGGAAGTGCTGACACGGAATAATGATTTCAGGACCTCATGTACGCGGAGTAAGCAATAACTAATATGGAGTAAGGATCCGAACCTCGTTGATAGGGAGTAAGGAAAGCTACACTGAACTAAAAGGACGCTACTTCAACTTATCAATACCGCATTTATAATATCAGCTCGCTGTGTTCCGATGTAAGACAAACTCATTGAAGATCTAAACTGTCTTACACGTGGACCACTTGGAGATGTGGATGCAGTCCCAAATGTAATTGGAAGCGAGCGAAGTTATTTAATTTACTTATGCTTCCAATATTTCGAGCTTCACATCCAAAGCGATTATATAGCAAGCATTTTCCGAGAAGAACTTAATGTTCACACAGCGCTCGGAAAACACAGTTCCAAGATAGATTCCTAGGATGTTTATATATATATCTGTAGTGTTGTACATTAAAAGAGAGCGTACACAAACGAAGGAAAACTGATACGCGTGTGAGCAAAGTTGTAAAGCCGAGTGCTAGTGTAATCAGCTAACTGCTGCTTATTTTGTTGTAATTATCATTTGATAATAAAGCAAAATACTTCCACTATCTGGTTATCTTCCGCACTGATTTTATATCCTTTAACCAGATTGTGTTACACCTGTGAGAAAAGACTTTTTTGATTTAAGCTTATTCACCCCCCCCCCTCTAGGCTAACAAGGACCAACAAGTGGTATCAGAGCAAGTTCTATTTGTTCCAAGTAGAGATCCCACTCTTTCTCTCTTACAAATGGCTAAAGAAAGTAGCATGCTTTTCAACACTCGCCTTAACTCCAGAGGTGCACAAGAGCCCCTTTCAAATTGAAGTAGTAGTGAAAATGTCGATCCACCTCAACCTGCTGCTACCGCTGCTGCATAACCACGGAGTTCTGGCTTCACTCTGACAAAGCCACCCAAGTTCACACCTGAGCGTTTCTCCTAGTGGAAAGCTCGCATGAGAATGTTCATGGTCTGCCATGATCACCTCATGTGGCCATGTCTTCATCAGGAGATACCCACTCCGATGACTATCGGAGAACATGGAGTCAAAAGACCAAAGACTGATGCTGAACTCACCAATGATGAAAGAGCGTAGTAGTGTGCCAATGAAAAGGCTCTGGCATATGTCACATCATCTTTGGATTCCAAGGCTTTCACAGACATCCAGGGATGCACGACAGCGAAAGTTGTCTGGGATAAACTGATAATCCTCTATGAGGGAAGTCAGTCCGAAATGCAGAATGTTATCTGTACTCTCAGGCAGAACTTTGAGAGTTTCAATCATAAACCAGGCGAATCACTCGAAAGCATCTATCGGAGATTCGGTAAACTCATCCTTGAGCTGAAAACTGTCAATGAGCATTATTCTCAATCTCAGATCAATGACAAGTTCTTTCGCTCCTTGCCGAATCGCTACTACTCCAAACAACTCCAGATGCAATCGGACAAGAACTGGCAGTATGTTCCCCTTGAAGAACTATATGGAGAGCTGCGGACTCACAAAGTCAAGTTTAAGTACTCTGACCGGGATGAGAAAATAGCTCGGAAAGAAAAGGGGGTAGCTCTCAAAGCTACGGAATGTCCAAGCATACTGAGGAATGATGATACGGACACGTCTGAGAATTCTGATTCTGACGAGGAGGAGAAGATAGCTCTTCTCGTCAAATCCTTTGAGCGATTCCTATGGAAAAGCAAAAAAGGATTCAGGAGACGCTCCTCATCATCTTTCCAAAGAAAGGAGCGACCGGAGTCCAGTTCCCAGGAATGCTACAACTGTGGGAAAACCAGTCACTGGGCCAAGGACTGTAGATCCAAATCTAAAGTAGCCGAGAAAAGTGACAAGGTAACTCCTCGCCGCTCCACCTCAGACAACAGCAAGAACAAGAGGAAGGCGTTCGTCACAAAATACGTCAGTGGCTCCGATGAAGAGGAGGAATCCTCGGATGATGAGCCAATTCCCAAGCCGAACGTCTGCCTCATGGCAAATTCTGAGGTACCTTCGATCTCTGAGCTCATGAGTAAATTAGAATCTCTTATTACTGAACGTGATCATGAAAAGAATGAGAGACTTATAATTACTCAAATGTACAAAGATATGGAAAGTCAGAATAAACGTCTTGAGATCACTGTTGCTAGATTAGAAAAGGACATAACTGACTTCAGAAGTAAAGAGGCTTGGTATCATGATCTAAGAGCTGAAAATCATTTATTAAATACCAACCTAACAGGCCTAAAAGTCATTGTGAAACGACTCGAGAATGAACTTGAACAGGAAAAGAAAATAAATCGTAAGTGACTAAAATCAGGGGAAATGACCTCTACATTTAGGACTGATCCGGATAACATTCGAGTCAAACCTGGCATAGGCTCCGTACCATCGACTTCCACTGCTCATGCTACTGAGTGTCCTCCGAACTTCACTCCGAAACTAACCAACTTATATCCTGTTAGTACGTCTAAACCGTTGGATGGTTTCATTTCAGGTGGCACCATAGTTTATGACTGTGGAAGAGAGGTCATTCTCGCTATTCCCGAAATAGTAGCACCCGTAACTAATGATGAAGGGAAGGCTGCTGCAATTCAAGCCAAAACTGTAGCATCTGAAAAGAAAGGAAAGGCTAAGGCTGACGCATCTAGGGCCAAGAGTGCGTCACCCAAACGCAATGGATTAGGCCATAGGGAACAGAGTAGAAAATCTGTAAAATCTAAAAGACCTATATCCCCTGTTTGTACTCCGCATTATAGTGTCTGTTCCATCTGTCGGGAAATAGGTCATTACCACTATGAATGTTGGAGTTTATCTGATAACTGGCTTTGTAATCAAGTTTCTATCAATAAAGATCAGTTAAATAAAAGAGGTTCTTCGAGCAAGACAAAATCTAAACCTCAAAGGAGTGACTCTTCAAAGAAAACCCAAGCAAAAGCAACAGCTAAAACTAACAAATTAAGGTCAACCTAGAAAGCTAAAAATCCTAACAACGTGAAATCCGGATCAAGAGATGGGGACATATACTCAGTGGTCTTAAGAAATAATTCTTCTGACCCTGTATGCTTCCTCACTACAGCATCAAATGAAGATAGTTGTCTATGGCACAAGTGATGCACACATTTAAACTTTATGACCTTGTCTAAGTTAGCGTCACTCAATCTTGTCACTGGTCTACCTAAACACAAATACTCCAAAGACTCTCTCTGTCGAGAATGCCAACTTGGCAAACAGACCAAACATAGCTTTAAGAGCAACTCAGTTAATTCAATAACTGCTCCTCTACAACTTCTTCATATGGACCTCTGTGGTCCCATTTCTGTTCCTTCACTAGCTGGTGCGAGATATACCCTTGTGGTTATCGATGATTTCACCAGGTACACATGGGTGATGTTCCTGAAATCTAAGGATCAAACCTTTGAGCATTTGTAGATCTTTTCAACTGGATAAGCAATTCACAAGGATTGAGCATTAAATGCATCAGGAGTGATCATGGTACAGAATTTGATTTTTCCAGAATGAGATCATATTATTTTGAACAGGGCATTCAGCACGACTTCTCTGCACCCAGAACTCCACAAAGAAAATGGGGTAGCTGAGCGCAAGAATCGCACTTTAGTCGAGGCTGGCAGATCTATGTTAGCAAGGGCAAAGCTTCCTCTCAGTCTATAGGCTGAAGCTGTGTCCACTGCCTGCTATGTTCAGAACAGGACTCTAATAAATAAATCTACCACGAAAACACCCTATGAGATGTGGAGAGGACGAAAGCTTTCAATTTTACATTTCAGAGCTTTTGGGTGTACTTGCTATATATTGATCAACGGCAAAGAACCCCGGAATAAATTTGAACCAAAATCTGATGATGGGATTTTTGTCGGGTACTCAGTACATAGCAAAGCTTATCGGGGTCTTCAATAGAAAACTTTTAAAAGTTGAAGAATCTAACCATGTAACCTTTGATGAAGCTAACCTAGATTGGTCTAAAGTTGCTTCTTCAAGTTCAAATGTACAGGTTCATGACAGTAACATCGACTACTCAAAGTTTATGAATGTTCCTGCTACACACACTGACCAACCACGTGGCACCAGCAAAGCACAAAGAAATGGTACGGATGATGCTAAGGATGAATCGGACTTTGGACTTCCATTCATCTCCGGACATATTTCTACGGATATTCAAAATATCGGAGTACCTTCCAGTCCATCCGAACCAGTTACTATTGAAATGAACAATATCGAAGAACCTCAAAGTACTCCTGTTGGGTCTCTAACGTCCCATAGATCAATCCAACATCGGTTAGGACGAACATTGAGGTCGTCCTAATGAGGAGGCTCATGTGCACCTTGTCACAATGCGTTTTAACGGGTCGCGGCCCATTAGAAACAAATCCATGCGTGCTGCGGCCCATGGGTGGGTGCGCGAGTGCCAAAGCGGACAATATTGTGATAGTGAGTGCCCTGGCCGAGGTCCAACAAGGAGGCTGTTACTGCACTTCCCGAAGCAGTAGCACCCGTAACTAAAGATGAAGGGAAGGCTGCTGCAGTTAAAGCCAAAACTGTAGCACCCAAAAAGAAAGACAAGGCTAAGGCTGATGCATCTAGGGCCAAGAGCGCGTCACCCAAACACAATGGATTAGGCCACAGGGAACAGAGTAGAAAGTCTGTAAAATCTAAGAGACCTGTATCCCCTGTTTGTACTTCACATTATAGTGTCTGTTCCATCTGTAGGGAAATAGGTCATTATCACTATGAATGTTGGAGTTTATCTGATAACTGGCTTTGTAATCAATTTCATATCAATAAAGATCAGTTAAACAAAAAGGGTTCTTCGAGCAAAACAAAATCAAAACCTCAAAGGAGTATCTCTCCCAAGAAAACCCAAATAAAAGAGGTAGCTGAAACTAACAAGCTAAAGTCAACTTGGAGAGCTAAAAGTCCTAGCAAAATCAAATCCGTAAATGTTGACAATACTGCTGCTCTCTCTAACCGCCCGAAACAAGTTTGGGCACCAAAAGTGTAAACTGTTGTCTTTCAAGAGCATCTCTGGAATGCATTGCCGGATCACTTGAAGTTAAAGATCAATAAAAGCAAGTGGATCCTTGATAGTGGATGCTCCGGACATATGACGGGTGATCAGACTCTGCTTGTAGAAGTTAATGATAAATAAGGTCCATCCGTTTCATATGGCGACAACAGCAAAGGTAAGACTGTCGGGTATGGCACCTTAACTAACGGCTGTTTATCAATCACTAGAGTTGCACTAGTCGAAGGTTTAAAACATAATTTGCTAAGTGTCAGTAATTTATGTGACAAAGGATTTACTGTTTCCTTTTTGTCCAACACCTGTACAGTAAGAGAAAACTTATCCGGAGAAGTTAAGTTATCCGGATCAAGAGATGGGGACATTTACTCAGTGGTCTTAAGAAATAATTCTTCTGACCTTGTATGCTTCCTCACTAAAGCATCAGATGAAGACAGTTGGCTATGGCACAAGCGATGCGCACATTTAAACTTTAAGACTTTGTCTAAATTAGCGTCACTTGATCTTGTCACTGGTCTACCTAAACTCAAGTTCTCCAGAGACTCTCTCTGTCGAGAATGCCAATTGGGCAAACAGACCAAACATAGCTTTAAGAGTAAATCAGTTAATTCAATAACTGCTCCTCTACAACTTCTTCATATGGACCTATGTGGCCCTATATCTGTTCCATCACTAGTCAGGGCAGATATACCCTAGTGGTTATCGATGATTTCACCAGATACACATGGGTGATGTTCCTGAAATCAAAGGATCAAACTTTTGAGCATCTAGTAGATCTCTTCAACTGGATAAGCAACTCACAAGGACTGAGCATAAAGTGCATCAGGAGTGATCGTGGTACAGAATTTGACTTTTCAGAAATGAGATCATATTATTCTGAACAGGGCATACAAGATGACTTCTCTGCTCCCCCAAACTCCACAACAAAATGGAGTAGCTGAGCGCAAGAATCGTACTTTAGTTGAAGCTGGTAGATCCATGTTAGCAGGGGCAACGCTTCCTCTCGGTCTATGGGCTGAAGCTGTGTCCACTGCCTGCTATGTTCAGAACAGAACTCTAATAAATAAATCTACCATGAAAACACCCTATGAGATGTGGAGAGGACGAAAGCCTTCAATTTCACATTTCAGAGCCTTTGGGTGTACTTGCTATATACTGAACAACGGCAAAGAACCCCGGAATAAATTTGATCCAAAATCTGATGATGGGATCTTTGTCGGGTACTCATTTCATAGCAAAGCTTATCGGGTCTTCAATAGAAAACTTTTTAAAGTTGAAGAATCTATCCATGTGACTTTTGATGAAGCTAACCTTGATTGGTCAAAAGTCGGTTCTTCAAGTTCTAATGTGCAGGTCATGGACAGCAACGTCGATTATTCGAAGTTTATGAATGTTCCTGTTACCCATCTTGAACAACCACATGGCATCAGCGAAGCACAAAGAAATTATATGGATGATGCTACGGATGACTCGGACTCCGGACTACCATTTAGCTCCGGATATACTCCTACGGATACCCAAAATTCCGGAGCACCTTCAAGTCCGTCCGGACTAGTTAACATTGAAAGAAACAGTGTTGAAGAACTATCTAGTTCAACCGTACCTCTCAATACGGAAACATCTAGTCCGGACAAAGCTCAACCAGCGGATACAACTGAACCACCTAATCTGGAAGAGCTTTAAATTGTTCAAGATCATCCATCACATGCACAGAATTACAGATGGACTCGAAACCATCCCTCAGATCAAGTGATTGGTGATCCTACTGTTAGTGTAAGAACAAGAGCAGCCACCTCCAACATGAGTCTTTACTCGTGTTTTTTATCTCAAATAGAACCAAAGGTGGTAGATGAAGCTCTTCAGGATTCGAATTGGATAGAAGCCATGCAAGAAGAGCTGAATCAATTTAAGAGAAATAATGTGTGGACCTTAGTACCAAGGCCTAAGTCTCAGCAAGTCATTGGCGTTAAATGGGTGTTCCGAAACAAGCTTGATACGGATGGAATAGTAATCCGGAACAAAGCCAAACTGGTAGCCAAAGGATATCGTCAAGAAGAAGGAATAGATTATGATGAGACCTTTGCTTCGGTAGCAAGACTTGAGGCAATCTGAATGTTTCTGGCGTATGCTTCATATGAAAACTTCATAGTTTATCAAATGGACATCAAGAGCGCATTCCTGAATGGAGATCTTCAAGAGGAGGTGTACGTTGAACAACCTCCCGGCTTCATTGAACCTAAGGCAGGACATCTTGTCTACAAGCTTCGGAAAGCTTTATATGGTTTGAAGCAAGCTCCAAGAGCCTGGTACGACACACTGTCAGAATTCCTACTTGCTCACAACTTCCAAAAAGGGAAGATAGACACCACCCTATTTATACGAAAAGAGAAAGGACACACTCTGATCGTACAAATATACGTGGATGATATCATTTTCGGATCAACGAATCCGAAGCTTTGTGAAGAGTTTGCTAAGTTGATGACAGGCAAGTTTGAGATGAGCATGATGGGAGAACTGTCCTACTTCCTTGGAATAGAAGTTAAACAATTAAAGGAAGGAATCTTCATTAATCAAGCTAAGTACACTCACGATCTTATTAAGAAGTTTGGTATGGAAGATTCATCTCCCGTCAAAACTCCCATGCCTGTCAGTGCCAAGTTAGATCCGAATGTTGACGGCATATCAGTAAATGTGACTGACTACAAAGGGATGATCGGATCCTTGCTGTATCTTATAGCAAGTCGCCCAGACATTATGTTTGCAACTTGCATCTGTGCACGATACCAGGCGAATCCCAAGGAGTCACATATGCTTCATGTTAAACGGATATTAAGGTATCTCAAGGGAACGATGAATTTGGGACTCTGGTACCCAAAGGAGTCCAACTTCACCTTATCCGGATACTCTGATGCCGACTTCACTGGATGTCGCATCGACAGGAAGAGCACAAGTGGTACATGTCAGTTTCTTGGAAATAGATTAATTTCATGATTCAAGAAGAGCAGAATTCGTATCAACCTCTACTTCGTGAAGTGGAATATATAGCTGTTGGGAGTTGCTGCGCACGCACTACTCTGGATGCAAAGTCAACTTATCGACTACGGTTTCAACATGTCATCTATTCCACTCTCTCACGACAACACTAGCGCTATTGCTATCAGCAACAATCCTGTCATGCATCCTAAGACGAAGCATATTGAAGTCCGGCATCACTTCATACGTGATCATGTTCTTAAAAGTCACATCTCACTGGAACACATTGCTACTGAAGATCAACTGGCCGACATTTTTACAAAGCCCCTACCTGATGCAAGATTCTCTGAACTACTCTTCCGTTTAGGTATGCTCGACTTTTCTGCATAGTTTCACATTTAATTTACCCAACAGTATACTTACTATCAGAACATGGATTGTGCTTTTATTGAAAGTGGAAGATACATACTGATTTTAATGCTGATCATACTTACTAATTAACGGCTTCATGCTTCTGATATTAATATCAACTTCATTGTGGGAGGATGCTTGCGTTCCCGACTGAAGTCGTTTAAGCTAACATGATTAAAGCTTATATGATTTACCTCTTTCTGGTTTCATGATCTTAAATTCCACTAATCACCACATGACAACAGTATGTTCATTGAGATTACTCTATTAACACGTATAGTTGAAGAAATGAAATGGGTTAGCTCGGAATGCCTGGTGGATGAATACTCAATCGCAGTCTGGTCAGCTTTTGAAGTATAGTTTTCTAATAAGATAGACAGTGCTGAATTCTGCAAACCGGAAATGTCAATCGAGAGGATTGCACAATCTATGGGGGAGAAAATGCTTTATATATTATTCAATAATACCCCCCCCCCCCCCCCCCCCGTATATGTCTCATGACCTCTTTTCTGGATGTCTATTTGAGGGGGAGCTTTTCATTGAGAGGATTAAATGATCTACGGTGGAGCAGTAATGAACCCCTAATATGTCTCGAATACTCCCTCCTCTAAACTTTTACTTTGGGATCTGACCGGACATGCTGTTTTGGATCAGAAAAGTGGCCTGTTTGGATGTATTTTCTTTCTTCAACCATGCATTTTAATCGGCTAATCACCTGCTTACTTTTGACATGTGTTCGCTTCCACATTTTTCACTCATGAATCCTAAATTGGCCAAATCATATGATCTTTAATTAATCTTAGCTACGTTGTTCAGCACGACGGTTTCGCTATGTTGACCTATATGAACTTGTGTATGGTTATCTGACATATGCCCTGAGTCAGTAATATTGCTCATTCTCACGTATGTATCTGTCTCTTACATGCTTTGCAATGCATAAGTTCTGTTTCTCATTAGTTCGGATTATGTCGTTTTTCACTGATTATTTTCACTAATCCGTACTAATTCTTGCCTGTTAAGCTTTTGTATTTTCAGTTCATTTCTTTTATTAGCTACAGGTTCAGATTCTCTTTGCAACCGTATCGATAAATCTAGTCCATAGTCTTGGATTTGAAGTGTTGTGGTACTTCTCTTCTCTTCGACTTATTGACTGCAAAGAAATCTACTTTACTCTCTCACCGAACTCTGTCTACTACGATCACGGTCTACTTTTCATCCAGATACTCTTCCTCGACTATTATTTACTCCGGATGATTGTTGGTTCATTCCTCCGGACTCCTGACACAGTCTCATTGCGACGATCCAAGTCTTCCTATATGTCACGTGCTTTTGAGGAGGAATCATGATGATTCATTAAATGCAAATCTCGGGATGCACACACACTTCTCTGGATGGCAACCAGCTGTTACACTTACTTAGTCATGCGGTCTCCACGACATCGTTTCATTCGGAGGCGCATCGATATCCAGAATAATGACATCAGCCTGTCAAGCGGGTCCCTATTTCACTCACACATTCCTAGGCCCGCTGACATTTGCGGATTCGGTCTTATATGTTCTGATCATTCCTGCGTAGCACAAGTATTGCTCATTTCAAATCCCTAAACCTCTCGTTACTCCTTCCATCGCCAAGACCTCACCTTTCCTCTTGTCCTTCAAATTTCATTTGCAATGGCACCCAGAATCTCTCTTTCTGGCGTTAATCCTGGCCATCTGGTTGATTTGAATGCTGTCTCTAATCCTCCGGATTGGTTTTTCCAGCTTCGCCCTCTCCTCGAAGCCTCGCATATACTCAACCTGATCTCCAATCCCGTCGATCTTCTTATCAAAGACATCATTGAGTATTACCAACGGATTCGCTGCACCACCAATTCTATACTCTCCTATGTCCGCGGTGAATCCATCACCATCACTCCGGCCGTTCTCCGCGCTGCTCTCCATCTACCCCCCGGTGAACCACAACGCCCTGATGCTGCTCCAATGGCAGTTTCTATGGGTTGCACCCACAAAGGCAAGGAATACAAGGTGAAATCCTTCCAAGGTCACTATCGCTGTATGGCAACCATACTGAGTCGCTGTTTACTGGCTCGGACTTCAGCTCTGGACTCGGGTCCTTATGATCTTCTCCTGGCCATGTACGGCATTTTTGAAGGTCTTCTGCTGGATTAGGGGACGTTTTTGTTCTGACTACTGCAGACTGGTCCTAAGAACCATTTTTTCGGGCGCATACTAAGCATCGTCTTCTGGCATCTCAATCCGGACCATTTCGCCCGATATGATGCTGTTCCATTTCCCTCGGCTTACTACCTCCGTCATCTTACGCCGGATGGGAACATGACGGCCCGCCGTCCCTCTGCAGCTCTTCGCATTCTCCCTGCCTCGGAACAACAAGGCAGTTCTGTTGGTGACCCCTCCGACAGCCAAGCCCCTGACGTCAGTTCTGCACCCCGATCCTCCCGGATTCGGTTCGTTACAGCACCTTCTCATTCTCGGGCCTCCCAGCAAAGCGTCTGTGCCGAACCGTCCGAGGTTGCGGGACCATCTCAGCGCAGTGCTCCTAAAGCTGTTTCCTCAGCCCCCTCTGCTACTGATGTCACCACTCCCTCCACCTTCGCTATTGCTGCTGCGGTTGATACCGCTGTTGCTGTCGCCACTGCCGATGTCCCGGCATCTCCTCCGGAAGCTCCTTTGCCTCCCCTACCTCAACCCCGAGATTATCTTGCCCATCTCACCACCGACACCTTAACGGACCTTTGGCTCCATTTCAGCCTAGCCCACACCTCCTCCATCCCTGACACCGATCTCTGGGTGTTTTACACACATAATACCCAATCCCCGGGGACCATGATCATCTAGAACTTGGACCAAGGCTTTCTTACGCCAGCCGCCATTCCCGATGTGCCGTTCCTTACACCCTCCGGCCCAGTCCCTCCCGCACGAAGTCCTTCCCCTGCTAAGGCTGGGCCCTCTTCTCCTGCCGTCGCGATTCCCGTGGTTGACTTATCTGGTCAAAACGGGTCCATTGCTCCGGATGCCTCCAATACTCCGGATGCCTCCGATGCTCCGGATGCCTCCGATGCTCCGGATGCCTCTGATGCTCCGGATGCTCCTGCTGCTGCTGCTGATACTCCTGCGGACTCCTCTGCCCAACGCACTCCTGCTCCTGTTCATGCGGGGGAGTCCTCCAAAGCTCCGGAGTTGGTCCTTGGGCGTGCCTCTTTTGGCACGGTCCACTCCGACGCTGTGCTTTCCGACCAGCTGGACCGACACGCCCAGGCTTAAAGGGCCCAAATTTCCGCCATCGCTGCCAAGGTTGATGCCCTCGGTGCCCAACTCCTCTCCGCTCTCACTGACTCCTCCACATCAATGGAGCAGAAAATGGATTTCGTCGCCTCGTCCGTCCATTCATTGTCTACCTCCTTCGCGGACCTGGCGCACACGATGGCTCGTCCTCCCATTGCTTCCCGGCGATCTGCCAAACCGGGGGAGAAAGTGTCATCAGATCCGTCTGCTCCTTCTGCACCACAACCATCTACTCGGACTGAGAAGTGGCCTGCCTCTTCAGTGCTTCAGGGAGTTCAAATTCCCAAACGAAGCCGCTTCTCTTAGCCAAGCTCCTCTGCTGCAGCTCCAGCTCCTCCTCCATCCTCCTCATTCGCAGCCAACACCTTCCTCCCATCATATGCGGCGTTTGACCCTTCTGATGCGGATGGAAGTGTTCGCAAAGCAATGAAGTCCTATGCAGTGTCTTCTGCTGAGAGAAGATGTCTTTCTGAAATGTACCCTTTCTCCCCGGACGACATTCAGACTCTTTGTTTGGAGAAAGGACTCTTTACTACAGAAGACATTGACAATTTCTCGAGGGCTGCTAAAATGGAGATGAGGTCGTTTCCATCTCTATACAAGGACGGGCACTTGTTTGAAGTTCTGCCGTGCTGGAATGAAGGCTATCTTCCCAGTGTGGATCTAATTCAGTCCTTCATCGACGGAACTGCTGAGGATAGCAAGCCATGGAAAACTCTCTCAACTATCCTCATTCTGTACCGGATCATGACGCCACACTTCATGATGGCTGTCTTCATGATTTAGTCCAAGCAAATGATTCTCATTGACTCTTATCAGATAGTGGAGCACATTGTAAGAAAGAATCAATGGGAACCACTATGTCTCAGGCTGACTGAAGCTGTGAAGAAAGCTGGTTTATATGAAGAGTTGGGTATCACACCCTTGGGTCCAACTGAGAAGCTGAAGGCGACATTCCGGGGCAAGAAGTAAGTGCCACAACAGCCGGATGGAGATAGCTGCAGAGCCTTTGTCTGTTACTTCATCAAGTCATTTTTGACTGTGGACAAATCGTGGAGCCAACACACTACTTATACGATGAAAAACAATGGAGCTTAGAGAAAAGGCGAGAACTATGATCTTCAAGTATAGTAAGCCTTATGTACCTTAGTGAAAATCTTGTATTAAGGCTAAATTGTACTTAGTTGCTGTTAAATGAAATTGGTTGTGATGTGTGTTCTGTATGTTTTTTTTTTTTGCACTGCTTACCAGATCAGATTACAAAGGGTTTGGGCATATCTATAATTGGGGGAAATTGTTGGATCAAACCCAGAATTTGGATAATGCTGATAAAGCCTTATGTAATTTGATCTGAGATCTTTTGTGTTTATTTGATTGTTGCAGAAGATGTGTTATTAATCCGGAGATGTTGGATCAAACCCGGAATTTGGATAATGCTGATAAAGCCTTATGTAATTTGATCTGAGATCTTTTGTGTTTATTTGATCATTGCAGAAGGTATGTCACTAATCCAAAGATGCACTCGTGAGAGCAAAGCTAAGGACAGGATACATAATCCTGATCCGGACAAGAGCGAGTGTCGTCAAACACTTGGTAAATAACCAAGTAACAAATACATACGGAATAAGGAACAATCCTACGGACTAAGAACTTAAAGGATAAGTGCGGAGTAAGGAAAATAAGTGCGGAGTAAGAAAAAAAGATGCGGAGTAAGGAAACCAGATGCGGAGTAAGGAATCCGGACTTATTACTCGCCCGGAGTAAGGAACTTACATACGGAGTAAGGAACTTACATGCGGAGTAAGGAACTTACATGCGGAGTAAGGAACTTACATGCGGAGTAAGGAAGCTGACACGAGGACTAAGGATTCCAGACTTTGAATAGATACGGAGTAAGCAACCACTGACACGGAGTAAGGTTCCGAGCTTCATTAACTACGGAGTAAGGAAAATTACACCGGACCAAGAAGACACTGCTCCAACAAAACCGCATTTAAAGTTATCAGCTCGTGCTGTCCCGATGTAAGACGAATGCATTTAGAACAAGAAGAATCTTACACGTGGATCATCCGGATATGTGGACACAACCTTAATTGTATCTCGGAACTCACAAAGACTTATACTCTTCAAATCCAAGATCTTGAGCTCCACAATCCCGACAGTCAAGGCGGACATTACACGAGAGATAGTTAGTGTGGAACGCATTCCGAACTTCAAGTTCCAAGGTTGTCTCTTAGGAATGTTTTGTATAAATATTCATACTTATACTTCATGTAAAAGAGGGTGCTCAAGGCGGGTAAAAAGAGAAAAGGAACTTGGCTAGAGTGTGAGTTCAATTTTTGTAAACGAGTGTAAGAGAGTGTTTGCTTCTATTTTGTTGTAATCACCTTGTGATAATAAAACAAAATACTTCCACTATCCTGGTTATCTTCCGCAGATGATTCTATCACTTAAACTAGATAAGTCTTTGTGTCTTGAGAGAAAAGAAAGAGTTCAAATAAGAGCCTATTCACCCCCCCCCCTTTAGGCTCCAAGGGACCATCAAGTGGTATCGAGCAAGTTCTACTTCGTTCTAAGTAGAGATCCCACTCTTTCAATCTCGAAATGGCCGAAGAAAGCGTATGCTATTCAACACTCGCCTTAACTCCGGAGGTGCACAGGAGCCCGTCCCAAATCGAAGCGAGCGGTGAAAATGTCGACCCACCTCAACCTGCTGCTGCCGCCGCTTCTCAACCACGGAGTTCGGGTTTACTCTAACGAAACCGCCCAAATTCACACCTGAGCTTTTCTCCCAGGTGGAAAGCTCGCATGAAGATGTTTATGGTTTGCCATGATCATCTTATGTGGCCATGTCTTCATCAGGAGATTCCAATTCCGATGACTATCGGAGAACATGGAGTAAGGAGGCCAAAGACCGATCTTGAACTTACCAACGATGAAAGAGCCTGGCGGTGCGCTAGTGAAAAGGCTCTGGCTTATGTTACATCGTCTTTGGATTCCAAGGCTTTCCACGGACGTCCAGGGCTGCACGACAAAGAAAAGCCGTTTGGGACAAACCGACAATCCTCTATGAGGGGAGTCGGTCCCCGGATGCGAGAATGTGATCTGTACTCTCGACGTAACTTTGAGAGTTTTAATCATAAACCGGGCGAATCACTTGAAAGCATCTATCGGAGATTCGGCAAGCTCATTCTTGAACCGAAGACTGTCAATGAGCATTACTCTCAATCCCGGATCAATGACAAGTTCTTTCGCTCCTTGCCGGATCGCTACTACTCCAAACAACTCCAGATGCAATCGACAAAAATGGCGGGTATGTTCCCCTTGAAGAACTATATGGAGAGCTGCGGACTCACGAAGTCGGGTTTAAGTACTCGACGAGAGATGAGAAAATAGCTCGGAAAGAAAAGGGGGTAGCTCTCAAAGCTACGAATGTCTAAACATGCTGAGGAATGATGATACGGACGTATCCGACAATTCGATTCCGACGAGGAGGAGGAGATAGCCCTTCTTGTCAAATCCTTTGAGCGATTCCTACGGAAAAGCAGAAAAGGGATCGAAGACGCTCATCATCATCATTCCAACGGAAGGAGCGACCGAGTCCGGTTCCCAGGAATGTTTCAACCGTGGGAAAAGCGGTCACCGGCCAAGGAATGCGGAGTCCAAAGCAAAGGTGGCCGAGAAAAGTGACAAGGTAACTCCTCGCCGCTCCACCTCGGATAACAGCAAGAGCAAGAGAAAGGCGCTCGTGACAAAATACATGAGTGGCTCGGAAGAAGAGGAGGAATCCTCGGATGATGAGCCGACCATTAAGCCGAACGTCCGCCTCATGGCAAATGCTGAGGTACCTTCTATCTCCGAGCTCCTGAGTAAATTAGAATCTCTTACTATTGCATGTGATCATGAAAAGAATGAGAGACTAATAATTACTCAAATGTACAAAGATATGGAAAGTCGGAATAAACGTCTCGAATTTACTATTAATAGACTCGAAAAGGACGTCACCGACTTCGAGGAAAGGAAGCTTGGTATCATGATCTAAGAGCTGAAAATCATTTGTTAAATACCAATCTCTCAGGCCTAAAAGTTATAGTGAAAAGACTCGAAAATGAACTGAACAGGAAAAGGAAATAAATCGTAAGTGGCTAAAATCCGGGGAAATAACCTCTACCTTTAGGATCGACCCTGACGACATTCGAGTCAAACCTGGCCTAGGTTCGAACCATCAACCTCCATAGCTCAAGCTACCGAGTGTCCTCCGGATTTCACTCCTAAACTAACCAACTTATATCCTGTTAGTACATCTAAACCGTTGGATGGTTTCATTTCAGGTGGCACCATAGTATATGATTGTGGAACGAGGTCATTCTTGCACTTCCCAAGCGGTGACCCGTAACTAAAGATGAAGGGAAGGCTGCTGCAGTTAAAGCCAAAACTGTAGCACCCAAAAAGAAAGACAAGGCTAAGGCTGACGCATTTAGGGCCAAGAGCGCGTCACCCAAATGTAATGGATTAGGCCACAGGGAACAGAGTAGAAAATCTGTAAAATCTAAGAGACCTGTATCCCCTGTTTGTACTTCACATTATAGTGTCTATTCCATCTGTAGGGAAATGGGTCATTATCACTATGAATGTTGGAGTCTATCTGATAGCTGGCTTTGTAAACAATTTCAATCAAATAAAGATCAGTTTAATAAAAGGGGTTCTTCGAGCAAAACTAAATCTAAATCTAAAAGGAGTGTCTCTCCCAAGAAAACCCAAATAAAAGAAGCAGCTGAAACTAACAAGTTAATGTCAACGTGGAAAGCTAAGAGTCCTAACAAAATCAAATCCGTAAATGTTGACAATATCGCTGCTCACTCTAACCGCCTGAAACAAGTTTGGGCACCAAAAGTGTAAACTGTTGTCTTTCAGGAGCATCTCTGGAATGAATTGCCGGATCACTTGAAGTTAAAGATCAATCAAAGCAAGTGGATCCTTGATAGTGGATGCTCCGGACATATGACGGGTGACCAGACTCTGCTTGTAGAAGTTAATGATAAACAAGGTCCATCCGTTTCATATGGCGACAACAAAGAAAGGTAAGACTGTCGGGTATGGCACTTTAACTAACGGCCGTGTATCAATCACTAAAGTTGCACTAGTCGAAGGTTTAAAGCATAATTTGCTAAGTGTCGGTAAACTATGTGACAAAGGATTTCTTGTTTCCTTTTTGTCCAACACCTGTACAATAAGAGAAAACTTATCCGGAGATGTTAAGTTATCCGGATCAAGAGATGGGGACATATATTCAAGTGGTCTTAAGAAATAATTCTTCGACCGCTGTATGCTTCCTCACGAAAGCAACAGATGAAGATAGTTGGTTATGGCACAAGCGATGCGCACATTTAAATTTTAAGACTTTGTCTAAATTGGCGTCACTTGATCTTGTCACTAGTCTACCCAAACTCAAGTTCTCCAGAGACACTCTCTGTCGAGAATGCCAACTTGGTAAACAGACCAAACACGGCTTTTAAGAGCAAATCGGTTAACTCAATAATCGCTCTCTGCAACTTCTTCATATGGACCTATGTGGTCCTATATCTGTTTCATCACTAGCTGGTGCGAGATATACCCTTGTGGTTATCGATGATTTCACCAGATACACATGGGTGATGTTCCTGAAATCAAAGGATCAAACTTTTGAACATCTTGTAGATCTCTTCAACTGGATAAGCAACTCACAAGGACTGAGCATTAAATGCATCAGGAGTGATCATGGTATAGAATTTGACTTTTCAGAAATGAGATCATATTGTTTAGAACAGGGCATACAGCATGACTTCTCTGCTCCCAGAACTCCACAACAAAATGGGGTAGCTGAGCGCAAGAATCGAACTTTAGTTGAAGCTGGTAGATCCATGTTAGCAGGGGCAATGCTTCCTCTCAGTCTATGGGCTGAAGCTGTGTCCACTACCTGCTATGTTCAGAACAGAACTCTAATAAATAAATCTACCATGAAAACACCCTATGAGATGTGGAGAGGACGAAAACCTTCAATTTCACATTTCAGAGCCTTTGGGTGTACTTGCTATATACTGATAAATGGCAAAGAGACCCGGAATAAATTTGAACCAAAATCTGATGATGGGATTTTTGTCGGATACTCACTTCATAGCAAGGCTTATCGGGTCTTCAATAGAAAACTTTTTAAAGTTGAAGAATCTATCCATGTAACCTTTGATGAAGCTAATCTTGTTTGGTCAAAAGTCGGTCCTTCAAATTCCAATATGCAGGTCATGGATAGCAACGTCGATTACTCGAAGTTTATGAATATTCCTGTTACACATCCTGACCGTATTCCCGACCAACCACGTGGCATCAGCGAAACACAATGAAATTTTATGGATGATGCTACGGATGACTCGACTCCGGACTACCACTTAGCTCCAGGACAAACTCCTACGGATACACAAAATTCCGGGGCCCCTTCAAGTTCGTCCGGACTAGTTAACACTTGGAAGAAACAGTGTTGCAGAACCAACTAGTTCATCCGTACCTCTAATTACGGGCGAAGCTCAATCGATCGATACAACTGAACCACCCAATCTGGAAGAGCTTCAAATTGTTCAAGATCAACCAACACATGCACGGAATTATAGATGGACCCGAAACCATCCCTCGGATCAAGTGATTGGTGATCCTACTGTTGGTGTAAGAACAAGAGCAGCCACCTCAAACATGAGTCTTTACTCATGCTTTCTATCTCAAATAGAACCAAAGGTGGTAGATGAAGCTCTTCAAGATTCAAACTGGATAGAGGCCATGCAAGAAGAGTGAATCAATTTAAGAGAAATAATGTGTGGACCTTAGTACCAAGGCCTAAGTCTCAGCAAGTCATTGGCGTTAAATGGGTGTTCCGGAACAAGCTTGATACGGATGGAATAGTAATCCGGAACAAAGCCCAGACTGGTAGCCAAAGGATATCGTCAAGAAGAAGGAATAGATTATGATGAAACCTTTGCTCCGGTCGCAAGACTTGAGGCAATCCGAATGTTTCTGGCGTATGCTACATATGAAAACTTCATAGTTTATCAAATGGACGTCAAGAGCGCATTCCTGAATGGAGACCTTCAAGAGGAGGTGTATGTTGAACAACCTCCCGGCTTCATTGAACCTAAGGCAGGACATCTTGTCTACAAACTTCGAAAGCTCTATATGGTTTGAAGCAAGCTCCAAGAGCCTGGTACGACACCTTGTCGCGAATTCCTACTTGCTCATAACTTCCAAAAAGGGAAGATAGACACCACCCTATTTCTACGACAAGAGAAAGGACACACTCGATCGTACAAATATACGTGGATGATATCATTTTCGGATCAACGAATCCGAAGCTTTGTGAAGAGTTTGCTAAGTTGATGACAGGCAAGTTTGAAATGAGCATGATGGGAGAACCGTCCTACTTCCTTGGAATTGAAGTCAAACAATTAAAGGAAGGAATCTTTATCAATCAGGCTAAGTACACTCGCGATCTTATTAAGAAGTTTGGTATGGAAGGTTCATCTCCCGTCAAAACTCCAATGCTGTCGGTGCCAAGTTAGATCCGGATGTGGACGGCATATCGAGAAATGTGACCGACTACGGAGGGATGATCAGATCCTTGCTCTATCTTACAACAAGTCGCCCGGACATTATGTTTGCAACTTGCATTTGTGCACGATATCAGGCAAATCCCAAGGAGTCACATATGCTTCATGTAAAACGGATATTAAGGTATCTCAAAGGGACGATGAATTTGGGCCTCCTGGTACCCAAAGGAGTCCAACTTCACCTTATCCGGGTACTCGATGCCGACTTCGCTGGATGTCGCATCGACAGAAAAAGCACAAGCGGTACGTGTCGGTTTCTTGGAAATAGATTGATCTCATGGTTCGGTAAGAAGCGAGAATTCCGTATCAACCTCTACTGCTGAGGCGGAATATATAGCTGCTTGGAAGTTCTTTGCGCATGCTACTTTGGATGCAAAGTCAACTTATCGACTACGGATTCGCCATGTCCTCTATTCCACTTTCTTGTGACAACACTAGTGCAATTGCCATCAGCAACAATCCTGTCATGCATCCTAAGACGAAGCACATTGAGGTCAGGTATCATTTCATACGCGATCATGTTCTCAAAAACCATATTTCACTGGAACATGTTGCCACCTGAAGATCAATTAGCAGACATATTTACAAAGCCTCTACCTGATGCGAGGTTTTTCGAACTACTCTTCCGATTAGGTATGCTCGACTTCTCTGCATAGTTTCTCATTTGAGTTACCCAACAAGATATTTACTCACAGACCATGCATTGTTTGTTTACCGAAAGTAGTAGAAACTCTCTTGCTGTATTGCTGATCATACTTAATTCGTTCAACGGTTTCATGCTTCGATATTAATCTCAACCTCATTATGGGAGGATGCTTGCGTTTCCCGACTGAAGTCGTTTAAAGCTAACATAATTACAATTTATATGATTTACCTCAGTCGGATTCATGATCTTCACATCCATTAATCACCACATGACCAAAGCATGTTCATTTAGATTACTCTATTAACGTGCATAGTTGAAGAAGTGAAATGGGCTAGCTTGGAATGCCTGGTGGATGAATACACAAACGCATTCTGATCAGCTTATAAGTATAGTTTTCTAATAAGATAGACAGTGCTGAACTACAAATTGGAACGGTCAACCGAGAGGATTACACAATCTACGGGGGAGAAAATGCTTTATATTTTATTCAGTAATACCCCCCGTATATGTCTCATGACCTTTTTCCTTGATTGTCTATCTGAGGGGGAGCTTTTCATTAAGAGGATTTAATGATCTACGGGGGAGCAGCAATGAACCCCTAATATGTCTCGGATTCTCCCTCCTCTACGCTGTTACTTCCGGATCTGACTGGACATGCTGTTTTAAATCGGAAAAGTGGCATGTTTGGATGTATTTTCTTTCTTCAACCATGCATTTTAATCGACTAATCATCTGCATTCTTTTGACATGTGTTCACCTTATCATTACACACTCATGAATCCTAATGAAGCCAAATCATATGATCTTTAATTAATCTTAGCTACGCTGTTCAGCAAGACGGTTTCGCTATGTTGACCTATATGAACCTGTGTATTGCTATCTGACATATGCCCTAATTCAGTAATATTGATCACTTTCACATTGCGTACGTCTACTACATTCTTAGCCATGCATGAGTTCTGTTTCCACAACAAGCGCAATCTTTTGAGAAACAGGACTCAAACGAGAGTGTTGAGGGTTGACAGCTCTCGGCGTACCTCGCTCCTAATCAGTTGTCGAATCACATCCCTCACCTCTGGAATAATCGAGTTCAAGACGCCAACCTCTGCCGTGATTAGTCTATCACCTTCAGCCTGCAGCTCTCTCACTTGCCCAACCTAGGTCGCGGCCTCCTCTGTTACCTCAATAGTCGCACGGCTTATAGTTTCCAGAAACATTGGCTAAACGTAAAGGTAGCGCTCCAGATTAAGACTAAACGATCTCAACAATCGCGAGACCACTACCGACTAAGCAGCTTAAGCTATAACACGCATTATTACCACACAAGTCCATAGGTTCACATTTCACAGACTATACAAATTTACACTCCATCGAATTGCTCATAACCTCGTTTATTGCACACCATACCAAACAAATCACATGCTCAATCATTCACAGAACACCAACATTATTGCATATTTAATTTAATGTATTTATTTATTTACTTATTTATTTATTATTATTATTATTTTTTTTTTGTTAACAGTTCACAAGCCTCAAGTTTCCAAGAACACAGTTTCAATTCCACAATTTCTTTTCCATGCTTTCATGTTCAAATTACCACAAAAGATCAGAGTTGCACAGATTAACACTTTATCACGTTATTCATGCTTTCCTACCACATATACAGCTTAATCACAGTTTTCACACAATCACACATGAGCAACATATGCAACTAGTGCCCTAATGCCAATACATGCAAATCCTACCTCAGGTCTGGCCTACCCCAAGTACACCTTAGAGGCTCGAAGAGGACCGTGTTGATCAGGCACGTCCCTCCAGGTTCCTCCAAAGGACTCAGGACAACCAGATCCGCCCACTACCCTAGGCCAACTAGACCATGCTCTGATACCATATTGTCATGCCCCGGATTTCCAATCAGAGGAGACCGGAACGTGACCCTCCCTTTACCCGGGTTTGGATAAAGGGGTTGGAACACAACATACGCATCACATTATATATCCAGAGACAAAACCAAATATTTATTAAGTTCAAACATTACATTTATTACATTAAACTCCACATTACAAGATCTCCCCACTGGGGTTACAAAGTTCATAAAAACAACAAAATTCAAGAACTATAAGCAAGCCACAAGTAGGTCTTCCTCGGTTTCCACCTAACGCCTGTAGGTCCATGTAAGAAAGCAACATGATAGGAGGGGTGAGCAACCATAGCTCAGTAGGGATCATGTCTCCCGAACCCATCCCATGCTCCTAGCATCTACATGCCATGTGTACAAGTGCAGTGTTGTGATACAATAATTTCAGCAGACATAATAAACAACCACATCAACAATTACAATCTTCCACTGCCACATAGGCTAACACTTTAACCACAAGTGATTTAACTGCCTCTTCAGGCCAATGATTTACCCGCAAGTGATTTAACCGCCTCTTCAGGCTAATGATTTAACCGCCTCTTCAAGCCAATGATTTAACTGCCTCTCAGGCAAATAGTTTAACCGCCTCTCAGGCATAGTATCCACAGCCTCACAGGCTAACATGATCACTCCCGGGCTTCCACAGCCACCGGATTCAATAGAACAGGCTCGGGCTTCCACAGCCACCGGGTGTATATGCAAACACGCAGCACACATGGCCATACAGGCATAACATCAAACACTTAATATGCATGGTCACACAGGCATAACTTCAAACAGTTAGCATGCATAGCCTCACAGGCATAACTTTAAACACTTAGCAACTATACATTCACAAACTCATAAATCCAGCCACACAGGCGTATTATCAAACACCTTCTAAGCATATACACACAGGCATATTCACACAGACATTTTATCGAACATTTAACATGCACTAACCACCCAACATCAGAAATCACACCAAAACGCCACGAAGGCCAACATTCATATAGGAGGTCACACCTATATGGATTTACTTATAAATATTATAACAACAGCCATAGAAACTCTGTAAAAACTACGTAGGGCTAACCCCAGAACAGACCGGGAAGGACAGAACCCCTACCTTAAAGAAGATCCTCCTTGTTCCCACGCTAGACGCCGTCCTCCCCACGCAAGACGCCCCAGGCGGAAACTAGCGGCTCTCCTTCCTTCCCTCTCTCTAGCTCTCTCTTTCTCCACAATAGGCTGCAGCAGTGAAGAGAACCCTAAACCTAAAACAGGGAGTCTTCACCTCTTTATATAGGTATCACAACATCAAAATGACGTAGTTTTGATTAAGTGAATCCCAGCATCAAAATGATGTAGTTTTGATTGTACAAGCTACAACCTTTCTGCATCCACACACGACAAAATATCCATAATTCCAACATGGTCCTTTGGGGAAAGATGATTAGAATAACAAAACGAAGGTGACTGTACAAAAATATGGCTGCATGCCATATTGCACGCCATATCCCCAATTGGCGTGCAGGTCCAAATACCCTGAAATTCTACCCCAAGCTTCCTTGTATCATGTAGAAGACAGGCAAACCAAAATCCCCTTGCACACCATATCCCCAATTGGCGTGCATTATCACGTGCACCTCCCAAAAGTCCCCTCTTGGGCCCATCTCTTGCCTCGAACTTGTGCACCAACATCCAAGGTGTTTTTTTAGGTAGTGTGTGGGAAGAAAACTCCCTAAAACCCAACAATTTCCACTCACAAGGGATTTGTGGTTAACTTCGTACATACCGCAAAACACGGGTCATTACACTTTTAAAAAGGGAAGATAGACACCACTTTATTTTTATGAAAAGAGAATGGGCATACTCTGATCGTATAGATATATGTGGATGATATCATTTTCGGATCATCAAATTCGAAGCTTTGTGAAGAGTTTGCAAAGTTGATGACTGGCAAGTTTGAGATGAGTATGATGGGAGAACTGTCCTACTTCCTTCGAATAGAAGTTAAACAATTGAAGGAAGGGATCTTCATTAACCAAGCTAAGTATACACATGATATTATTAAGAAGTTTGGTATGGAAGGTTCATCTCCCGTCAAGACTCCGATGCCTGTCAGTGCCAAATTAAACCCTGATGTGGACGGCAAATCAGTAAATGTGACTGAATACAGAGGGATGATAGGATCCTTGCTGTATCTTACAGGAAGTCACCCAGACATTATGTTTGCAACTTGCATCTGTGCGCGATATTAGGCGAATCTCAAGGAGTCACATATACTTCATGTTAAACGGATATTCAGGTATCTCAAAGGAATGATGAACTTGGGACTCTGGTACCCGAAGGAATCAAACTTCACCTTATCCGGATACTCTGATGCTGATTTTGCTGGGTGTCACATCGACAGGAAAAGTACAAGCGGTACGTGTCAGTTTCTTGGAAATAGATTGATTTCATGGTTCAGTAAGAAGCAGAATTCCGTATCAACCTCTACTGCTGAGGCGGAATATATAGCTGCTGGGAGTTGCTGCGCACAGCTACTCTGGATGCAAAGTCAACTTACGGACTATGATTTCAACATGACATCTTTTCCACTCTACTGCGACAACACTAGTGCAATTGCTATAAACAACACTCAAAGATGAAGCACATTGAGGTCAAGTATCACTTCATTCGCGATCATGTTCTCAAAAAGAATATATCTCTAGAACATATTGCTATTGAAGATCAACTGGCAGACATTCTTACAAAGCCCCTACCTGATGCAAGATTTTCTGAACTACTCTTCAGATTAGGTATGCTTGACTTTTCTGCATAGCTTCACTTAAATCAATCAACGGTATGTCTTCAGAACATGCATTGTGCATTTATTGAAAGTAAAGGATTCATACCAAATTTAATTTTCGATCATACTTACTGCTTAACGTGTCCTATGCGTATGATAAATACCAAAGTTCTGTGTTGGGAGGATGCTTGCGTTTCCCGACTGAAGTCGTTTAAGCCAACTTGATTAAAACTTATATGATTAATCTTTTTAGGATTTCATGATCTTATTTCTCATTATCCACCACGTGATACATGCTGGTTCATTTAGATTGCTCTATTATCATGTATAGTTGAAGTTATGAATTGGGTTAGCACGGAATGTCTGACGGATGTATATGCAGTTGCAGTCTGATCAGCTTCTGAAGTATAGTTTCCTAAAAGGGTAGATAGCACTCATTCTCTAAGCAGGAAACGTCAATCGAGAGGATCACATGGTCTACGGGGGAGAAAATGCTTTATTGATAAATCTAGTAATACCCCTCGTATATGTCTCATGATCCCTTTCCTGGCTGTCTATTTGAGGGGGAGTCTTTCACTGAGAGGATCGCATGATCTAAGGGGAAGCAAAAGCTTCATTTATTACTTCTGTAATGACCCCTTTTATGTCTCGGATGCTCCTTCCTCTAAACTTTCACTTCCGAATCTGACTGGACATACAATGATAAATCGGAATTGTGGCATGGCTGGATGTTTTTCTTTCCTCAACTGTGCATTTTAATCGAACAATCATCTGCCTGCTTTTGCATGTGTTCATATTTCCAGTTTCACTCATGAATCCTAACTTGTGAAAATCATATAATTTTTAATTTATCTTAGCTATCACTGTCAGTATGAAAGTTTCGCTATGTTGACCAATATGAACTTATGTGTTTATCAGCTGTCATATGCATTTTCTTCAGTAATTTGATCATCATTCATATGTATGTGTCTTGTTACTATTCTTCTATATGCATAAGTTCTGTCTCTTTTTAGTTCGGATTATGATGTTCTCACTAAGACTATTTGATCCATATCCATACTAACTCAGCCTGTTAGTGTACTGTTTCTTTAGTTTATGTTTTCAGCTACAGGTTCAGATTCGCTTTGTACTTCAATGCTCTATCTTGTTTTGATGTCTCGGATTTGAAGTGTTGTGGTAGTTCTTATTTCCTCGACACCAAGACAGCAAAGGAATCATTTTTACTCAGCACTCAGCTTTTACGGATAGTCAGTCTCTCATCCGGATATAGTTCATGTCACGCCCCCGAATTCCAGGGAACCCAGAACCGGGTACATGACTTCCCCTTGCCCGCACCCAATAGGTCAAGGGGTTGGTGACTAGCACCAATGGAGACTACACCGCGGGTGCTGTCTCAAATATGCAACCCCAATACGCATATATCAAGGGTAATCCTGTACTTTCCTATATATCATCATACATAGAATGAGTCAAACAGTCATACAGACATCACATCATACAGTATGCAAATACAACTGTCCACAGACCCATGTCCGGGATATCACATAAAACAATACAAAATATAATTGTATCATACATCAGAGTAGTGGGCATCCTCCTGGAAGAAAGTCCTCCACTAGTCTCGGATCACACCTGAAAAGGGTAAATAACTAGTAGGGGTGAGCGACAAGCTCAATATGTGACCCCAACACTCCACATCATGCAAACATATAAGTCTATACTATATGCTCAGTGTACTCGTGCACCGTGTAGTGTGCACAATCATCAAGACTTAGCCTGCTCACATAGGACAACTTGTCCACGATCCTCCATGGGATCCCGGCTCGGGGCACTCGGCCTTAGCTCCATGAGCTCAACGGCTCAACTCAGGCCTTAGCCTGTCCACAGCGCAATATGCCCGGCCACAGTCGCCACACAGGCCTGCCATCGGTGCATATGCCTGCCCCGTCAACCACATAGCACCATCGGTGCATCATGGTGAGAACCCAAACAAGTCACGGAGTCCATGCCCCAATACCTCACACCAACACACTAACATGAGTATGGCATGTCATTCTCAACATTTCCTTTAAAACTGTAGCCAGTCTTCACAAGTAAATCCTCAATCCTTGATTTATGAAAGAAGTACCCATAGCAGCTATTTTCTTGAAATCAAAAGTCCCGGCATTGGGTTCCCATATCATAAATAAGATAATCTGATTTTTGGGGATTTTCCTGAGATGTCTAACCCCACTTTCCAAAAATTCACCACTATGAACTTTTGGGTTTTTCCGAGATTTTACATTAAATCCCAATTTTCACATTTTGAAAGAGTGGGAAATAATTTTTCTAGTATTTTTCTTTGAATCCAAATGGGGAGTATTTCGTTATTTACATTGTAACTTAAGTAATGCTTAAATGTGTAGATGGGTATAGGTTGCAATGTAAATAGGTCCAGTCCAGTGCTGTACAATGTCCAGTTACACTGCAAGAGCTGCGACTCGTAGCTCAGAACCTGCGACTCGTAGCTACGGAACGGCGACTCGTAGCTGCGGAGCGCGCCTCGAAGACTCGAAGCGAGGCTACGACCTTCGAACTACGAGTCTATGAACTACGACCCGACAAACTATGGGTCTACGAACTACAACCCTACGAACTACGGGTCTACGAACTACCCTACGAACTACGGGTCTACGAACTACGACCCTAGATCTTCGACCCTTCGACCCAGAACTTCGGATTTTCGTCGATTCGACCCGATACGCGCCCGGGTACTGTTCATCGTCATTTTCACCTATTCTTCGTCTCAAACGTGCCCAGAAACTCCCAGACGCTCACTAACACCCCTGTTTCACCACAAACTACGATATCCACCTCAAAACGCGTCCAGAACGCCTCTAAATCGCGTTGAAACAACAGAAACATGTATAAAATTCCAGATTTCTAGAAATCTAGATCTAAACCTAGATTTCCATGGTTGACTTATCAACTGCCATGCCCCGGTTTTCCAACCTGAGGAGACCGAAACGTGACCCTCCCTTTACCCGGGTTTGGATAAAGGGGTGGAACACAACATACACTTCAGAAACCAAAATCACACAATTATTTAATTGAAACCATATGCCTTTAGTGTTTCAAACTTCATTACAATATCTCCCCACTGGGGTTACAATGCCTCAATAAAATTACATAATGCGAATAACATAAAACAAAGCCACAAAATAGAACTCTTCCACCTTGGTGTTCCCACCTAACGCCTGTAGGTTGCTGCAAGAAAACACACCATAGTAGGAGGGGTGAGCATCCACAGCTTAGTAGGGATCATGTCTCCCCAACCCATCCCATGCTCCTAGCATCTACATGCCATGTGTACAAGTGCAATGTCGTGTTACAATAATTCCAACAGACAATAACAAACCACATCAGTAGTCACAATTATCCACCACACAAACCACAAGTGATTTAACCGCCTCTTCAGGCCAATGATTTAACCGCCTCTCAGGCATAGTTTCCACAGTTAGTCTCACTGACATTAACTCAGCCTCTCAGGCTCCACAGTCAGTCTCACTGACATCAACTTAGCCTCTTAGGCTCCACAGGTACACAAGCATTGCCTCAGCCTCTCAGGCTTCTTAGGCTCCACAGACAACAACAAATATTTAACACATATCTCAGTTATTCAGGCATAACAGCAAACACTTAACATGCATGTCCACCCTGGTATAACATCAAACACCTAGCATGCATATCCTCACAGACATTACATCAAACACCATTCAGGCATAACCACGCTGGCATAACATCAATCGCATAACATGCATGGCCTCACAGGCATAATATCAAATACTTAGTGTGCAGTGCCACACAGGCCTAATCTCAACCCATACTTGCCACTGAAGGCCAACATTCATATAGGAGGTCACACCTATATGAATTTACATATAGATAGTATAACAATAACATTAGAAGCTCTATAAATCCTCTACACAGGGCCTAACCCCAGAACAGATCAGGTGAGACAGAACCCCTACCTTGGAAACGTCCTCCTGCTCTTGCTCCCGCGCTAGACGCCGTCCTCCCCACGCAAGACGCTCCGGCAGCAAGCCAGCAGCTCTCCTTCCCTCTCTCTCTCTCTCTCTCTCTCTCTGTGACGGCTGGTGGAGCAACAAACCCTAAACCTAAAACAGAGGGCTCTTCATCCTTATATAGACAACACAATATCAAAACGACGTAGTTTTGATTAAGTGAACCCCCAGCATCAAAACGACGTAGTTTTGATTACACAAGTTACAACCTTTCCGCATCCATACTCAACAAAATATCCATAATTCCAACATGGTCCTTTGGGAAAAGATGATTAGAATAACAAAACTAAGGTAACCATGCAAAAATATGCCTGCACGCCAATTTGAACGCCAATTCCCCAATTCGCGTGCAGCTCCAAATGCACTCAAACTTCACCCCAAGCCTCCTTGCATCTTGTAGAGGCCTGAGAAGTAAAAATATGCTTGCACGTGAAATGGGTGAATTCACATGCAGCTCCAAATGCTCTGAAATTTCTGTGGTAGGTAGACGACCTCATTCTAAGCAACTTTTGTTCTTGCATGCCAATTGTTTGAGGCCATCTACCATATCAGAAGTGAGCTCCAAGATCTGCCAAAACGGCTTAAAACCGCATGTATATGCATAGCATCTTCCTTACACATGGGTCATTACATCCTCTCCCCCTTAAGACTTTTCGTCCTCGAAAAAAAATGACATACGAGGAAAACAAACACAAGCTACCCATTTGCCACACGGCGAGCCACAACACCCAAATGGGTCATACACCGCGCACAAACACATAGCGACAACATAACAAGGTACCACCATAATCCATAACCACATGCATCACAATAATGCATATAACACATATCTGCATGTCACAAATACACATCTCAAAACACATCACAAATATGAACACATGTCTAAAAGACAATACAATTACACCAAATCATACACAACTAATACAAGAAAACACATCACTATCCCTTGGCCAACAGCCACCTCCCACTCTTAAGATTGTTCGTCCTCGAACAACTCGGGATACTGCTCCCACATCAAGGACTCACGCTCCCAAGTCTCCTCCTCAATGCCACGGTGCTGCCACAGCACGCGAACCCAAGGAATAGCACGACCGCGCAAAAGTTTCTCCTGCCGGTCGAGTATACGGATAGGGGCCTCAACAATGGACATGTCATCCTCAACATCCAATGTCCCCCAATCGATCACATGAGTGGGGTCAGGATGATACTTCCTCAACTGGGACACGTGAAACACGTTGTGCACTCGACTCAGCCGCGGTGGTAACGTTAACCGGTAGGCCACAGGCCCCACACGATCCAGAATCTCAAAAGGACTAATAAACCGCGGAGATAGCTTGGAACCTCGCCCAAATCGTCGATGTCCACGACGTGGAGAAACACGAAGAAACACATGATCACCAACAGAAAACTCCAAAGGTCACCGCCGCTGATCCGCATAAGATTTCTGCCGACTATGAGCTGATAACAACCGCTGACGAATCAACTTAACCTTCTCGGTAGCCTCTTGAACCAACTGTGGTCCCAAGAGAGCTGTCTCCCCCACTTCGGTCCAACACAAAGGTGATCGACAGGGCCGCCCATACAACACCTCAAAAGGAGCCATCCCAATGGATGCCTGATAACTGTTATTGTAGGCAAACTCCACCAAAGGAAGGTGAGTTGCCCACGAACCCCCAAAATCTAACACACAGGCCCGTAACATGTCCTCCAAAGTCTGATTCGTCCTCTCTGTCTGGCCGTCAGTCTAAGGGTGAAAGGCTGCACTCAAGTGAAGTTTGGTCCCCATAGCCTCCTGCAAACCTGCCCAAAAACGGGAAGTGAACCTCGAATCCCGGTCAGAGACAACCGATGATGGTACTCCATGTAGTCTCACAATCTCGTTCATGTATAGATCACTCAAGGTCCCAATAGAGTCTCGCTCGCGAACAGCCAGGAAATGGGCCGACTTTGTGAGTCGATCCACAATCACCCAAATCATATCTTTCCTCCCTGTGGTGGGCGAAAGACCAGTCACAAAATCCATCACTATGTGGTCCGACTTCCACTCCGCTATGGGCAAGGGCTGTAACATGCCCGCCGGCCACTGATGCTCAGCCTTCACCTGCTGACACGTGAGGCACCGCAAAACAAAGGCAGCCACATCGCGTTTCATCCCAGGCCACCAAAAATGTCCCCGAAGCGCATGGTACATCTTCGTACCCCCTGGATGCACATCAACTCTAGACTGGTGAAACTCCCGCATTACCTCATCCCTGAGAGAAGAAGCCACTACTAACCGCCCATCAGCTTCCACTCTCTCACGGCCAACTTAGCTTTCCCTTTTCTGCTCAACGCATCAGCCACAACATTACCCTTGGCCGGGGTATAAGCAAGAGTAAAGTCAAAGATCTGCAAATACTCCACCCATCTCCTCTGCCTCAAATTCAAGTCCTTCTGGGTAAAGATGTACTGAAGCCTCTTGTGATCCGAGAACACTACAAACTTCTTCCCCAAGAGGTAATGCTGCCAACTCTTCAGGTGACCCGCATAAATTATGTCTGAAGGTTTTGCAGCAAGTGCACTGGTCAAGTAATAAAATGGAGTATTAAGACTCCGGTTGTCGAACCCACAGGGAGGTAGCTAATGCTGTTAAGCAGCAAGCACTAAGCTAACAAGTTGTTTTTATGTCTGGACAATTGATTTTTGTTGGACAAATAATGTGAACGAAAGGTGATTAAATCAGAAAGTTGGCAAGCTATTGGTATAGAAATTTCGGTGATTAAGGATCTAGGGTCACAATGTTTACCACCCAATCGATTGTAATAGTCTGGTTATGGCTCTTGTTCTTGATTTATGTTCTAGTTCACGTTCATGTTGATTATCTCCTACCTATCTTACATTTGGTCCATGCTAAGATAGATTTAAGGATTTTATCCCATTTGGTCCATGTGAATAAAAGTGATCAAGGTAGATAAACAATCTAATAGTTGCAGACTTGGTCCATCATGCAATATTAAATCTAATTCACTAGTGTTCCACCCTAGACAAGGGCTAAGATTACCTAATTATGCATAAACTAGGCATTTCCATTCAAGCAAGTGAATTAAACAAGAACTGAATTCTATTTTATTGAACAACCATAACCAAACTGACTACAATTTATTGGGGGCTACATTGCTCCCCTAGACTAACAAGACTACTCCATAATCATGACAAAAACAATAACAATCACAAGAAAGAACATGATTACGGTATCCAGGACAATAAAGGAAGACCCCAAGATGAACCAGGACTCCGGCCTCCAAAGACTCCTGGCGTCTGCTGCCCAAACTCACTCCTTGCCAAGGACAATCCGATCTTTTAGCAATGGCTATAGCTTTTTTCAGAACTCAGATCGGATTCTCCCACTTAAGATGATTTACAATGCCTCCAAAGACCCCTATTTATAGGTTTTAGTGGGCCAAATTAGGGTTACAAAAGGTGTGCCCTAATTATAAATGTGGTCGCAGCCAAAACGATGTCGTTTTGGTTAGTGACACTAATCGACGTTCTAGGCGAAATAAAACTCAAATTACACCAAATTTGACCCCAGTTCTTTAGAGGAAAATGATTAAAACAACAAAATACATCATTTGGAGCGCAAAAATGCTTGCACGTGAGAATGCACGTGAGAAGACCCTTTTCACGTGCAGCTCCAATTTGACTCAAATTTGCTCCAAAGCTTCCTCTTGAGTTGTAGAAGGCATCCATGCAATAAAATCCTTGCACGTGAGAAGGCACGTGAGAACGCTTTTCACGTGCACCTTGATTTTGCCTTCATTTTGCTTCCATCTTCTTCCTATAGCTTCCTTGTGAGTTGATGGAGTGATCTAGCCAAAGTGTGTGGGAAAAGGTTGCTCCAAAACCTCCCAAAAACACTCAAAAAGTACCACTATACACCAAACAGGGTTTTCCTAGGGGTTAGAGCAAATATGTCGAAAATAACATGCAAATAGGTACAAAACATACGCTAAAACACCCTATATAAGGCATAGGATAACAGCATAAATGCACGTTATCATCAGGGCGAAGATGACAGCCGCCAACTCAAGGTCATGAGTAGGATAATTCTGCTCATGAGGCTTCAGCTACCTTGACCCAAAAGCTACCACACTGTGCTCCTGCATAAGCACACACCCCAAACCAACCCTGGACGCATCACAGTACACCTCATACGGAATATCCTCCCTAGGCAACCTCAACACAGGTGCAGTGGTCAAACGAGTTTTGAGAGCCTCAAACGCCTGCTGGCACTTGTCCGTCCACTCAAACATCACTCCCTTCCGAGTCAACGCCGTCATAGGAGCTGCCAAACGGGAGAATCCCTCTACAAAACGACGGTAATAGCCTGCCAAGCCAAGAAAACTACGAATCTCAAAAATGTTGGTTGGCCTCGCCCACGATGCCACAGCCTCAATCTTGGCTGGGTCCACCCTAACTCCCTCAGCTGACACCACATGGCCAAGAAAGTGAACCTCCTGCAGCCAAAACTCACACTTGCTAAACTTAGCAAATAGCTGCTTGTCCCTCAAGGTTTGCAACACTGTTGCCAAGTGCTCCACATGCTCCTTCTCGGTCTTGGAATACACCAAGATATCATCAATAAACACCACCACAAACGAATCCAAGTATGGAGCAAAGACCTGGTTCATCAAATGCATGAATGCCGCTGGCGCATTAGTGAGCCCGAAAGGCATCACTACCCACTCATAATGCCCATACCTGCACCGAAAAGCCGTCTTAGGGATGTCCTCCTCCCTAACCCCCGAGCTGGTGATACCCCGACCGTAAATCAATTTTGGAAAACCACTGGGCCCCACTCAATTGGTCAAACAGGTCATCTATCCGAGGCAACGGGTACTTGTTCTTCACAGTCACTGAATTCAGCTTCCTGTAGTCGATGCAGAGACGAAGCGTGCCATCAGCCTTCTTAGCAAAGAGCACCGGAGCACCCCAAGGTGAGGTACTCAGTCTGAGATACCCTTGGTCCCCCAACTCCTCGATTTGCCTCTGAAGCTCCCTCAACTCAGCTGGCCCCATAGGATACGCTACTTGGGAAATCGGACCCGTCCCCGGCACCAACTCAATGGTGAACTCCACGCTCCTCTTAGGTGGCAAACTCCTCAACTCTTCAGGAAAAACATCCTGAAATTGGTCCACAACAGCGGGCCACACCCTCTTTTCCACCTTACCCTCCTCAGCAAAGGTCAGGGCCGCCAACCTGTGGGTAATGGCACCCCACTGGTCCAACACTGGCCCGGCCCGACTCGCCTCACAGTCCCACTCCCCCTGCAGGGTGCAAGAGGTCCCTGCAGGTGTCATGAAGGATACACGCCGCCGATAACAATCTATCTTGGCCTGGAAAGCCATAAGCCAATCCATACCCAAGATCAGGTCAAACGTCCTCAAAGGCATTACATGCAAGTCAAAACTCAGCTCCACCTCTCCTATGGTTAACACATAGTCACGACACACACGCCGTACCTCAATCATACCCCCCACTGGAGACTCAACAACTAGGGGCTTCGCTGCCTCCACACAAGCTAACCCTAAGCTATCTATCACAAGCTCAGCAACAAACGAACATGATGCACCCGTATCGAAAAGAACAGAAGCTAATGTACGGGAGATCAAAAGGGTACCTCTAACCACCGATGGTCCTGCTCCACCCTCAGCTGGTGGGGGTGGTAGCTCAGCCTCCTCCTGGTATGTCGCCTCTAGCGCAAACACCCTTCCTTGGCCCGTGCCACTGGTCGGCTCACTCACTGGACGCTTCCCGCCATGGCTGCCTCCCGCTTCAGTCTGCTGACGCTCTTGCCTCCCCTGAGGTTGGGTCTGGCTAGATCCCGCATGGCTAGCCTGCCACTGACGGGCTGGCCTCTCCGCTGGAGCGCGAAAACTAGCATCACTCCTCATGCTGGATGCCACACCTCCTGCTCCCCTGTTGCCACTCCTGCACACCCGGCTCAAGTGGCCTTCTCGCCCACAGTTGTTACACCGCCAGTCCTTCTTGGGACATTCCCTTTTGAAGTGACCTTGCCTCCCACAACAAAGACAACTGCTGGGGGAACCTCCTGCTGAACCTCCCTGCCCATTACCGCCAAGGGTGAACCTCCCTGGGTTCACAGATGGTAGACCCCGGCTACGGAAAGAACTATTATCTCTCTCCTCAGTCTTGGGCCTCTTGGACCCAGAATCGCGTTCAGACCCACCTTGCAACTGGCGACCCTGGTGAACCTGCCTCCCATCATCCTGTTCCCTCTCAGTGATGCGTGCTATCTCAACAACCTCAGCATAGGTCCTCAAACGCAAAATCACCACCCTCTCGCCTAAGAGCGGCTGAGACCCAAGGTGAACTTGTGGGCTTTCGGGTCCTCCTTTGCCACGATCTCGGGGGCAAACCTACTCGAGCTCCCGAACTCCCGCTCATACTCGGGCACCGTCTTCGATCCTTGCTTTAGGCTGCCAAATTCTTCTCTCTTCTGCCATCTCAAGGACTCAGGGAAAAACTCATCGTGGAAGAGTTGCAAGAACTCCTCCCACAGCATAAACTGTACCGCATGGCTCCCCGCGACACTCTGCCACCACTCCAGAGCATTCCCCTCTAGCTGCCGAATGGCCATCCTCACCTTATCCTCCTCCCGGGGTAGGAGAAAGGAAAACACATGTTCGATCTGCCTCAGCCAGTGCTCAGCTAACACTGGGTCCTCCTCCCCTTTGAATCGCGGAGGTTGTTCCTTTCGGAACCGTGTCACCACATCATCCTCTGCACAGATCGGTATACCACTCAGCGAACCCTCACGTTCCCGGGGTAACTCCCCCACTGGTGGTGGTGGTGGCACCACCTGTTGGGCTGCCATCTCGCGGCGCACCTCCTCCCGTACCTCTTGCCGGATACCCTCCCTCAGCTCTAGGACTTCCAGCCGGATGCCTTCTCACAGTGCGCCGACAAGAACGTGCATGTCCTCCAACGGACTGCCCCGCACCTGGGCCCTCATGGGCAGATGACTCATCAGCCACTGCCCCGGACGCACGTGTCACTCTCCTCGGTGGCATTCTTACTACATGAAGTAAGAAGCATAAACGTCAGAACGCGTTCGACAATTATCGGGTCTCACTACCTCTACCCCACTATCAAGTCAAGTAGTACATGGCATCACACACATTTTACACATTGCACCAATCAACATTGCACACAGTTCACATAAACAAGGACCTTTCCTTATAGTCATGCTCAAGTACTTCAAATAAAATCAGAGTTGCACATTTCACACATTATCACACCATTCACATTTTCCACAGTTTTGCACCCATTCACAGCAAATGCAACTAGTGCCCGAATGCCAATGCATGCAAATCCTACCTTAGGTCTGGACTATCCCAAGTACACCTTGGAGGCTCAAAGAGGACCATGTTGATCAGGCATGTCCCTCCAGGCTCCTCCAAAGGACTTAGGATAACTAGGTCCGCCCACTACCCTAGGCCAACTAGACCATGCTCTGATACCATATTGTCACGCCCCGGTTTTCCAACCCGAGGAGACCGGAACGTGACCCTCCCTTTACCCGGGTTTGGATAAAGGGGTGGAACACAACATACACTTCAGAAACCAAAATCACACAATTATTTAATTGAAACCATATGCCTTCAGTGTTTCAAACTTCATTACAATATCTCCCCACTGGGTTACAATGCCTCAATAAAATTACATAACGCAAATAACATAAAACAAAGCCACAAAATAGAACTCTTCCACCTTGGTGTTCCCACCTGACGCCTGTAGGTTCCTGCAAGAAAACACACCATAGTAGGAGGGGTGAGCATCCACAGCTTAGTAGGGATCATGTCTCCCCAACCCATCCCATGCTCCTAGCATCTACATGCCATGTGTACAAGTGCAGTGTCGTGTTACAATAATTCCAACAGACAATAACAAACCACATCGGTAGTCACAATTATCCACCACACAAACCACAAGTGATTTAACCGCCTCTTCAGGCCAATGATTTAACCGCCTCTCAGGCATAGTTTCCCACAATCGGTCTCACCGACATTAACTCGACCTCTCGGGCTCCACGGTCGATCTCACGACATCAACTTAGCCTCTTAGGCTCCACGAGTACACAAGCATTGCCTCGGCCTCTCAGGCTTCTTAGGCTCCACAGACAACAACAAACATTTAACACATATCTCAGGTTATTCGGGCATAACAACAAACACTTAACATGCATGTCCACCCTGGTATAACATCAAACACCTAGCATGCATATCCTCACGGACATTACATCAAACACCATTCGGGCATAACCACGCTGGCATAACATCAATCGCATAACATGCATGGCCTCACGGGCATAATATCAAACACTTAGTGTGCGGTGCCACACAGGCCTAATCTCAACCCATACTTGCCACTGAAGGCCAACATTCATATAGGAGGTCATACCTATATGAATTTACATATAGATAGTATAACAATAACAGTAGAAGCTCTATAAATCCTCTACACAGGGCCTAACCCTAGAACAGATCAGGTGAGACAGAACCCCTACCTTGGAAACGTCCTCCTGCTCTTGCTCCCACCCTAGACGCCGTCCTCCCCACGCAAGACACTCCGGCAGCAAGCCAGCAGCTCTCCTTCCCTCTCTCTCTCTCTCTCTCTGCGATGGCTGGTGGAGCAACAAACCCTAAACCTAAAACAAAGGGCTTTTCATCCTTATATAGACAACACAACATCAAAACGACGTAGTTTTGATTAAGTGAACCCCAGCATCAAAACGACGTAGTTTTGATTACACAAGTTACAACCTTTCCGCATCCATACTAAACCAAATATCCATAATTCCAACATGGTCCTTTGGGAAAAGATGATTAGAATAACAAAACTAAGGTAACCATGCAAAAATATGCCTGCACCCCAATTTGAACGCCAATTCCCCAATTGGCGTGCAGCTCCAAATGCACTCAAACTTCACCCCAAGCCTCCTTGCATCTTGTAGAGGCCTGAGAAGCAAAAATATGCTTGCACGTGAATTGGGTGAATTCACGTGCAGCTCCAAATGCTCTGAAATTTCTGTGGTAAGTAGAGGACCTCATTCTAAGCAACTTTTGTTCTTGCACGCCAATTGTTTGAGGCCATCTACCATATCAAAAGTGAGCTCCAAGATCTTCCAAAACAGCTTAAAATCGCATGTATATGCATAACATCTTCCTAGGACATAAATGCACGTTACCACTTGTCACATGCACCTCCCAAAAGTCCCCTCTTGGGCTCATCTCTTACCTCAAACTTGTACACCAACATCCAAGGTGTTTGTGGTTAACATCTTACACATGGGTCATTACATTAACCGTCATGAAATCAACCCCAAAATCACAGAAACATATATTCACAATGATATAAAGCAATTCTTAACCACAGATCTTATGCTAAACCATTAGATCTAACCCAAAATTGGTTTTCCCCAAATTTTAGGGTTCATGCTCAATTTCATAAATCATGATAAATTCGTGCAGATCCAAAACAAGAGAGAGATAAGAAGTTCAAGGACACCTACTTGAAGTGAATCTTTGAGCTCCACGAACCCAAATCGCCCCAAATCACCAAGGCCTCCAAGCTCTCTCAAGCTCTCTCTCTCAAACGCATAAACATGAAACGTAAAGTGAAAGCTTCTTCTTTTTTTTTTTCTGCTATTTATATTTCTGCCAATCAACTGACCTAGTCAACCATTGACCCAGTCAATAATTGACCTCCCAACACAAAAATTGACCTCCAAGGCCCCGAACTCCAAATTGAGTCAAACTACAGTCAAAACGCTCGAAATGACGAGAACAATACTAAATAGATATTATTACACCCAAATGACCGCCCGAACGCAAAGTCAACCAATAAACCTCGAAAAGTCAATAATCCGGTCAAATGGGACCCCGACTCGGAATCGGGCCCAAGTACAGTCAAAATGCTCACATCGATAACTACACTACCGTCCAGATAGTTACATTCCCATTGAATGCTATCTCTCAAAACTACCCAAATACGAGTCTTTACATCCTCCCCACCATAGGAATTTTCGTCCTCGAAAATAAAACACATGCTCAAAGGACATAGCAAAATTCAAGCTCAATGTCCCAACAACAAAACATAAAACATGATCCCCGATCACACATGTGCAATGCAACTCGCAACAAGCTAAAAGGGCTGATAAAATCCAACAACAACAAGCTAAACCACATCACAAACAACATATGCAAAACAAATGCATAAAGCATAACCCATACCTTAGGAAAGGTCCTCACAGTTCACCCGTACACTATCAAGCCCGGATAAGAGTCGGTTTGCTTCCTCCTAAACCTTGGAATTCTCAATTTGCGATAAATCAAGTGATTATCTTACATCGCATCTTTTTGAGGAAGACTAATGATGGTTCATTAAATGCACGTCTCAAGCCTTATAATTTGTCTTTTCAAAATTCGGTAGTATGAATACAGCTGTCATTTGAATGGTTAGCACGGCCTCTACGTCATTAGTTTACTCGGCGGCGCTAATACATCAAGTCTAATGACATCGGATTGTCAGGCGGATCACTACTCATCTCGCTTAAACCCGAGACTCGCTGGCTTCCACGGAATGGGTCCTATTTATACTGAACTCTCACGCGAGCGCGAGGATATTGCTTTCATTACTCAGAACCCTAAATCTTCGTTGCTCTCTATTCACCCAAGACCTCTCCTTCTTTCTCCTTCAATCTTCAAATTTCAATGGCATCTTCCACTCTCTACGGCGTTGTTCCTGGCCATCTTGTCAATTGGGCCGGCATTACCGACCCTCCTGCCTGGCTCGAGGAGGTTCGCTCCTTGTTAGCCTCCAATGGTCTCCTCGACATCATCTCTGCTCCTGTAGATCTTCTCATCTCAGACGTTAGAACCTTCTATGAGCACTTCAAATCCCGTGACCACTCGATTGTCTCTGGTATTCGAGGCAAACCCATCAAGATCACTCCTCAAGTGATTCGTGACGCCTTTAATCTCCCCAGTGGCAGTGATTTCTGGCCGAGCGCTTCCACCATGGCTACTGCCATGGGATGTCCCTCTAAAGTGAAGGAATACAAGCTGAAGTCTTTTCAAGGGCCCTACCGCTGTATGGCCACCATACTCAGTTGATGCTTACTGGCTCGCTCTACGGCGCTTGACTCAGTCCCGTACGATTTGCTCCTGGCGACGTACGTGGTCTTTGAGTAGTTGCCTCTTAACTGGGGTGATTTTCTTTTTCGGATTATACGCAATGGCAAATGGAACTCATCTTTCGGACGGATTCTCTCCCACCTTTTCAGACATCTGCGCCCCGAGCACTTCCACGACCAGTTGACGATACCCTTCCCGTAGAATTTTTACTTTCGTCATCTCACCTCCGATGGGACGCTTATTGTCTGCCGTCCTCCTGTCTCTCATGCACACGTTGTTGTCTCGGAACATCATGATAGTTCTGTTGGTGACCCCACCCCCAGCTCGGGTCACGAGGTTAGCTCCGCTCCCCGGTTTTCACGCATCCGGTCCATTGCCGCTCTGGCACGCTCCCGCAGTTCCTAGCACAGTATTCGTGATACTGCAGGGCCCTCTTAGCCGTTTCCTCATGACACTGTTTCTTCAGCCCCTCCTGCTGATGCCCCTGCTGATATATCTCTTGCTGCTGCTGCCGATGCTGCTGCTGATGTCCTTGCACCCACCTCTTCGGTGACTGCTACCGTTGCTGCTATCATTGCTGACATGCCTCCATCTCCTCCAGCTGCTTCTCCTGCACACCGTGTTGACCCTCACGACTACCTGGACCATCTTCCCGTCGATATTCTGACTGACTGCTGGCTCCGTTTCAGTCTCGCTCACACTGCAGACATCTCTGAATCTGCTCTCCGGGTGCATTACACTAAACATTCTCAAACCCCGGAAGCTATGATCATTTGGAACACTGAACACGGCTTTCTCACGCCGTCGCTGCTTCAGGCCGCACCTCCAATTGCTGCTGCCTCTTCCGAACCTGCTCATGACGCACGGACTCCTATCCCTGCTGAGGCTGGTCCCTCCTCTCCTGCGGACATTCCTCTCATTGATGTCACACCCCGGATTTCCAACCCGAGGAAACCGGTTCGTGACTCCCCTATACCCACCCGGTGGGCAAGGGATAGATGTACAAAATCCAACACATTCATAAGAATCCACAATTAATAGCAAAAAGGCCAACCACTTATCTTTATTAAGTTCCAAAATCCAATACATCATCTCTAATTGGAGTTACAATAGTCTCAACATTACATTTGACAAAACACTCAAATAACAAAAGGAGTAAAGCCACAAGGTAGAAAGTCTTCCACCTTGGTGTTCCCCTTAACGCCTGTAGGTCCCTGTGAAGAAAACAAACACAGTAGGAGGGGTGAGCAACCACAGCTCAGTAGGGATCGTGTCTCCCTAACCCATCCCATGCTCCAAGCATCTACATGCCGTGTGTACAAGTGCAGTGTCGTGATACAATTGTTTCAACCAATATAACGGTAAGCCATCAGCAAAAACAAATATTTCAAACAGCCACACAAGCTAATACAAGAGAAGTCCCGGGCTTCCACAGCCACCGGGTTTCCAGGGGCAGTCCCGGGCTTCCACATCCACCGGGTTACACAAAACAGTCCCAGGCTTCCACAGCCACCGGGTTACACAAAACAGTCTCGGGCTTCCACAGCCACCGGGTTATACAAAACAGTCCCAGGCTTCCACAGCCATCGGGTTACACAAAACAGTCCCGGGCTTCCACAGCCACCGGGTTACACAAAACAGTCCCGGGCTTCCACAGCCACTGGGTTACACAAAACAGTCTCGGGCTTCCACAGCCACCGGGTTTCACAAAACAGTACACACGGCCATCGGGCATAAAACCAAACACTTAGCGGGCACACATTCACAAGTGTGCAAACCCGATCATTCAGGCATAAAAACAAACACTTGGCATGCACACCTTTACCAACTCACAATTCTAGCCTTACAGGCATATTATCAAACACATACTGAGCATTGTCACACAAATAGATTCACACATGCATTTTGTCGAACATTTAACATGCACTGCCTACTCAATGTCAGAATCACACCAAAACGCCATTGGAGACCAACATTCATATAGGAGATCACACCTATATGAATTTACATATAAATAGTATGATAACAAGGAAAATATCCAACGGGTAATTCACCACAGGGCCTAACCCCGGCTCAGGTATAAGAAAAACGAACCCCTACCTTGAAAACGTCCTCCCTGCTCTTGCTTCCACGCTAGACGTTGTCCTCCCCACACAAGACGCTCCAAGAAGAACCAGCAGCTCTCCTTCCTTCCCTCTCTCTAGCTCTCTCTCTCTCTCTCTCTACGACGACTGCAGTGGCTGAAGAGAACCCTAAACCTAAAACAGGGGGCTCTTGACCTCTTTATATAGACAACTAAAACCTCAAAACGACGTAGTTTTGATTAAATGAATCCCAGCATCGAAACGACGTAGTTTTGATTACAGACTACAACCTTTTTGCAACCACACAGGGCAAAGCACTCCTAATTTCACCATGGTGCTTTAGCAAAAGAGGATCAGAACAACAAAACAAAGGTAATGGAGGCTGCACGTGAGAAAGCATTCTCACGTGCATTCTCACGGGCACCTTCAAATGCTCTATAATTTCACCACAAGACTTGGAACAACATCAGGAAGGCTCCCATGCAAAAATCTCATTGCACGTGAAAAGCATTCTCACGTGCATTCTCACGTGCACTCCCAATTGGGCTCAAACTTTGCCTCTTGCTTGCTCATCAACATACAAGATGATTAAGCCAAAGTGTGTGGAAAGAAAACTCCTTGAAACCTAACAATTTCCACCTAAAAGGCAAAACTGGCTAACTCCTCACATCCAAAATACGGGTCATTACATTGACCTCTTTGGTCAGAGTGGCTCCGCTACACTTGCTGCTGCTGCTGGTCTCTCCTCCTTCTCTCCACCTGTTGACTCCTCCGCACTGTGCCCTCCCGCCCCTCTACATGTGGGGGAGTCCTCGAAGGCTCCTGCCTCTGGCTTTGGCGGCCCCTCCTTTGCCATGATTCTGTCTAAAGCCGCAGTCTCTGCTCAACTAGATCATATTGCGAAGGACAATCGTTCCCGGGCCCAGGTCATTGCTGACAAAGTTGATGAAATCAGGACCCAGATCCTTTCCGCTCTCTCCAACTCCTCTCTCTCCCTGGATCGAAAGCTGGACCTTATTGCCCAATCTCTTTTGGGCCTCTCCACCTCTGTCCGGGATCTGACTCAGGTTGTGGGTCGTCCCTCTTGCCCTCCTCGCTGATCTGCCAAACCGGGGGAGAATGTCTCATCTGATCCAGCTCCCTCCACTACTACTCCTGACACTACTAACGTTCGCAGCCGAAGCCGGAGATCTGCACTTAGCCTTCCTCCGGGTCTCTCGGTTCCGAAATGCAGCCGTTTCTCTGGACCATCCAGTGCTGCTCCCGCTCCTTCTGACCATCCCAGCTCCTCCACTGTAGCTCCCTCCTCTTCTGATCAGGCTCCGCAAGTCACGTTTCTCCCATCTTATGCGGAATTTGATCCATATGATACAGATGGGCATGTACTTGCAGCCATGCTAGCATATGCGAGTGCTGCTCCCTTTACCCCAAAAAGGTGTTTGTCATCTCTGTCCCCTTTCTCCCCTGAGGACATAAGCACCCTACTGTCGGAGAAAGGACAGTTCTCTACTGAGGATATTGACAACTTCACCTTGGCGGTAAAGGAAGAGATGAGGTTGTTTCCTACCGTGTATCAAGACGAGCATATGCTCGAAATCTTACCTTGCAGGCTTGATCACTACCTTCCTGAAGTGGACTTCATTCAGACCCTCATAAATGGAACAGCTGAGAACAGCAAGCCATGGAAAAATCTTACAACTATTCGCATTCCATACAGGATTAGCACTCCTCATCACATGCTCGCGATCTTCTCTATTAAGGACAGGAGAGTTGCTCTGCATGACTCCCATCAGGTTGTGGGACACCAGATGAGAAGTAGCCAACTCGGACCATTGCTCCGGACTCTATCAGATGCTGTCAGACAGAGTGCACTCTTTGAATCAATTGGCCAACCTCCTCTGCCGCCAAATGCTCTTCTCAATTCGTCAATTCTGAGCAAAGGAGATGTTCCCCAACAACCTGGCAGAGAAAGCTGTGGAGCCTATGTCTGTTACTTTATTAGGCACCTTTTAAAGTATAATCCCAACTGGAATTATTTTTTCTTATGCACTAAAGAACAGTCTAAGCGGCTAAGGGAGCAGGCAGCAACCAAAATCTTCAAGTACAGTAAGCCTTACAATTCTTAGTATAACTTTTGTACTAAAGCTTACTTTGTATTACTGCTGCTGAAATAGTGGAAATTTCTTTTATTTATCCTTATCTCTGTGTATATCTTGCTGCCTAACTAGATCAGATTACAAAGGGTTTGGCACATCCATATTGGGGGAGATTGTTGGATCAAACCTAGAATTTGGATAATGCAGATCAAACCTAATGTCATTTGATTTTAGTTGTTTCCTGTTTATTTTAAGTCTGTGCAGAAGATAAAATTATTATTCGGACCTACTCCTGTAAGAGCAAAGCAAAGGACAAGATACATAATCCTGATCCGGGTCATCATGAGTGTCGTTTAACACTTGGTAAATAACCAAGTCTTCATCCGGTGTAAGGACCCTCTCGTACGAACTAATCACTTGTTGAAAGGACTAAGGATTCCACACTCTTATTGTTGATTGAACTAAGTCATTTTATGCGGAATGAGAATCCGAGTCTACGCCTCGTACGAAGTAAGAGAGATTTGTTGCAGAGAAAGAATTAAGTCTTTTACTCCAGCTATCTAAGGAAAACAAGATTCGGACTAAGGAACCCGAGTCTTTCATTCGAGCGGAGTAAGGACGACTGATGCGGAGTAAGGACAACTGATGCGGAGTATAGACGTCTAATGCGGAATAAGAAATCCGAATCATTACTTAAGTGGAGTAAGGAACTCATGCGGAGTAAGGAAGCGCTGACACGGAATAAGGATTTCAGGACCTCATGTACGCGGAGTAAGCAATAACTAATATGGAGTAAGGATCCAAACCTCATTGATACAGAGTAATGAAAGCTACACCGGACTAAAAGGATGCTACTTCAACTTATCAATACCGCATTTATGATAATAGCTCGTTGTGTTCCGATGTAAGACACTCATTGAAGATCTAAACTGTCTTACACGTGTAATTGGAAGACCACTCGGAGATGTGGATGCAATCCCAAATGTAATTGGAAGCGAGTGAAGTTATTTAATTTACTTATGCTTCCAATATTTCGAGCTCCACATCCGAAGCAGTTATAGCAGAAGCATTTTCCGAGAAGAACTTAATGTTCACACAGCGCTCGGAAAACACAGTTCCAAGATAGATTCCTAGGATGTCTGTATATATATCTGTAGTGTTGTACATTAAAAGAGAGCGTACACATACGAAGGAAAACTGATACGCGCATGAGCAAAGTTATTGTACAAGAGCTTATAGAGATTATTAACGCCAGTGTGTGTGATTGTAAAGCCGAGTGCTAGTGTAATCAGCTAACTGCTGTTATTTTGTTGTAATTATCATTTGATAATAAAGCAGAATACTTCCACTATCTGGTTATCTTCCGCACTGATTTTATATCCTTTAACCAGAATGTGTTACACCTATGAGAAAAGAGTTTTTGATTTAAGCCAATTCACGCCCCCCTCTAGGTTAACAAGGACCAACAAGGTTCAACAATTCGAAACGGTTCTTAACCCATTCAGCTTCATCTAGCTTGGTATCCATGAGCACCCTCAAAGATGGGATTTCTACATCCATCGGTAAAACAGCCTCCATGCCATAAACTAAGAAAAATGGCGTTGCCCCAATTGAAGTCCAGACTGTGGTTCTATAGGCATGAACTATGTGCATATGGGCATATGGGAGTTTCTCGCTCCAATATTTGTACGTCTCAGTCATTTTTCGAATAATGTTTTTGATGTTCTTGTTTGCCGCTTCTACCACTCCGTTCATTTGAGGACGGTATGGTGTTGAGTTGCGATGTCAAATTTCGAACTGTTGACACAAATTGTCCATCATCCGGCTGTTTAGATTGGCAGCATTATCTGTTATGATGTGCTCCGGGAGCCCATAGCAGCACACGATGTGATTGCGGACAAACTTAGTGATTACTGACTGAGTGACTTGGACGTAGGAGGCTGCTTTGACCCACTTAGTGAAATAGTCGATGGCTACAAGAATGAATCTATGTCCATTAGTGGCTTTTGGGAAGATGGGCCCAATGATGTCCATGCCCCATAATGCAAATGGCCACGGAGATGTAAGCACGTGTAGCTTAGATGGGGGTGCTTGAATGTGATCCCCATAAATCTGGCATTTAAGACATTTACGTACATGCTCGATGCAGTCTTTTTCCATAGTAACCCAATAGTAGCCCACCCTCATGATCTGCCTAGTTAGTGTATGCCCATTTGCATGAGATCCGCAGTCGCCGTTGTGAACCTCATTGGTGACCCGAGCTGCTTCATCTTTGTCTAAGCACCGAAGTAAAACTTGGGTATGGTTGCATCTATATAGGATTGAACCATCGAGGAAGTAATTGATGCTTGCTCGTCAGATGTTTCTTTTTTCTGCTTCTGAGGCCCCTACCGGATATGAGTGCTGGGACAAGTACTGTTTGATATCTTGATACCAAGGCTTGTTGTCGGTGTCAACATTGGTTACCATGTTATAAATGGGTTCCTTGTTCACATTGATGTCAAAGCATGGTATTTCGAAGCATGTGTCCAATTGAAGGAGGGAGGCTAGAGTTGCTAAAGCATCGGGAATTCGATTATGTTCTCTTGACATGTGTTCAAATGTGATTTCATCAAATAGGTTAGCTATTTCACAAATCATTTATCGGTAAGGAATTAACTTGTGACTTCGAGTTTCCCATTCCTTTTTAACTTGATAAATGACTAGAGATGAATCCCCGAACACTTGTAATTTTCTGATTCCTTTACTCAATGCCTCTCGGAGGCCCATTACACAAGCTTCATATTTTGCTATATTGTTTGTGCAAGGGAATGTTAACTTGGCGGCCATCGGAAAATGTATGCCGGATGGGGAAATTAGGACTGCCCCGATGCCATGACCAGATAAGCTTGATGCTCCATCAAACCATAGGGTCCATGTGTCTGACTCTTCATTTTCTTGGATGGTATTGATGAATTCGTCTGGAAAATCAGAGATCGCTGGCTCATACTCTTCCAAGGCTCGATCCGCTAGATAATCAGGTATAGCACTTCCTTTGATGACCTTTTGAGGCATATAGGCAATGTCATATTCTGCTAAGAGTAGCTGCCACTTAGCAATTCTTCCTGTTATGGATGGCTTTTCCAATAGGTATTTGAGCGGGTTTAGAGATGAGCGTATACTGCCTTAACCTTCTGTTATCCAAGTGAGGGCACAACAAGTCTTTTCCAAGGGAGTGTCACAAGGTGTAAACTTCTTGCTCAGATAGTAAATGACTTGCTCTTTCTTCCCTGAGGCATCATGTTGTACTAGTACACAACCCATCGAGGTGTCTCGGACTGTTAAGTACAGAATCAGAGGTTGACCGGATACTGGGGGAACCAAAATTGGAGGGTTCGTCAATTACTGCTTAATTGTGTCAAAGGCCTCCTAACATTCATTGTTCCATACCTTGGGATTATTCTTGCGTAGCACCTTGAACACGGGTACACAGGTCATAGTGAGTTGTGAAACGAATTGAGCGATGTAGTTGAGTCTTCCGAGGAATCCTCTAACTTCCTTGATAGTTTTTGGCACGGGCATTGTCACGCCCCAGATTTCCAACCCGAGGAAACCGGTACGTGACTCCCCTTTTACCCACACGGAGGGCAAAGGGGTTAGGATACAAATCAATTTAACAATTTAAACATTCACAACACATTCAAGAAAAGTAAAGTCCATCAAAGCAGTCCACAAACCAAATCAGTCTTTATTACAAAGTCCTCTTTTCCATCCATCCCCATTGGGGTTACATCAGTTCCCATAATAATAACATAAACAATAAAGTACATAAGGTCTTCCACCTTGGGGTCCCACCTAACGCCTGTAGGTTCCTGTAAAGAAAACAACATGGTAGGAGGGGTGAGCAACCACAGCTCAGTAGGGATCATGTCTCCCCAACCCATCCCATGCACCTATTATCTACATGCCTTGTGTACAAGTGCTGTGTCGTGATACAATTATTCCACCAGATATAGTTACAGGCTATAACAGCAAACACAATTATACATGGACTGGTACATAAACACTCCCGGGCTTCCACAGCCACCGGGTTTCAAGAACAGTCCCGGGCTTCCACAGCCACCGGGTTCCACAAAACAGTCCCGGGCTTCCACAGCCACCGGGTTCCACAAAAACAGTCCCGGGCTTCCACAGCCACCGGGTTCCACAAAACAGTCCCGGGCTTCCACAGCCACCGGGTTCCACAAAACAGTCCCGGGCTTCCACAGCCACCGGGTTCCACAAAACAGTCCCGGGCTTCCACAGCCACCGGGTGTACAAGCAAACACGCAAAGACACATGGCCATACGGGCATATCATCAACCACTTAGTATGCTTAGTCACACAGGAATAACATCGAACACTTAGCATGCATATATTCACCAGCTCATAAACCCAAGCACACGGATACAATCTCACACATAATATGCACGGCTTCACGAGGCATAATTTCAAACACATAACATGCACGACCTCACAGGCATTACCTCAAACACATAACATGCACGGCCTCACAGGCATTATGTCAAACACTTGGCGCGATATTTACATATATCCAAACAACACGCCATTGAAGGCCAACATTCATACAGGAGATCACACCTATATGAATTTACATATAAATAATATAACAGGTATAACTCATATTCGCCCTAGAACCCTAGGACAGAGGAGGACTTAGGAAGAACAGAATCCCTACCTCAAGTAAAATGCAACAACACAAAGAAAGTCCCGATTCCACGTCGAACGCCGTCCACCCACGGAGCACCGACCACCCACGCAAGACGCCCGGCAGCAACCAGGGAGCTCTCCTTCCCTCTCTCTCTCTCTGCGACGGCTGGTGGAGCAACAAACCCTAAACCTAAAAGGGGCTTCTCCTCCTTATATAGACAACACAACATCAAAACGACGTAGTTTTGATTAAGTGAATCCCAGGATCAAAACGACGTAGTTTTGATTACACAAGTTAACACCTTTTCGCACCCCTATAGGCCAAAATACTCGAATTTCAACATGGTCCTTTGGAGAAAGTTCCTTAGAATGTCAAAACCAAGGGAACCATGCAAAAATAAGCTTGCACGCCAATTTGCACGTGAATTCCCCAATTCACGTGCACCTCCATATGGACTCCAAAAGCTCTCAAACTTCACCCCTAGCCTCCTTGCATCATTTAAAGACAATTACACTTGCACGTGAATTGGACCCATATCACGTGCACCTCACATACATGTCCATTTGGCCTGAAACTTCTGTGGTAGATAGAGGACACCATTCTAAGCATCTTTCCTTTTGCACGTGAATTCATTGGAGTCCATTTACTAGGTCAAAATCTAGAAAAACTCTACTCAGGAGGCAAAACTGACTAACTCAAGGTACGGGTCCTTACATCCTCTCCCCCTTAAGACTTTTCGTCCTCGAAAAGAAATGACATACAAGGAAAACACACCAGAAATTGCCACCCGGCAAGCCACCACACCCAAATGGGTCATACACCACGCACAGCACAACGGCACATAACAGTACCACCATAATCCATAACCACAATAATGCACATAACACATGTCCACATGGCACGAATACACATCTCAAGGCACATCACAAATAAGAACACATGTCTTTAAAAGACAATACAAATACATCAACTAATACAAGAAAACACATCACAAGAAAACACAAAACACATCACACCCTTGGCCAACCGCCACCTCCCACGCTTAAGATTGTTCGTCCTCGAACAAGTCCGGGCATCGCTCACGCATCACGGACTCACGTTCCCATGTCTCCTCCTCAATGCCACGGTGCTGCCACAGCACGCGAACCAAAGGAATAGCACGACCACGCAAAAGCTTCTCTTGCCGATCTAGGATACGGATAGGGGCCTCAATGACGGACATGTCATCCTCAATGTCCAACGTCCCCCAATCAATCACATGAGTGGGGTCAGGGTGATACTTCCTCAACTGGGACACGTGAAACACGTTGTGCACTCGACTCGGCCCGCGGTGGTAACGCTAACCGGTAGGCCACAGGCCCTACACGATCCAGAATCTCAAAAGGACCAATAAACCGCGGAGATAGCTTGGAACCGCGCCCAAACCGTCGATGTCCACGACGTGGAGAGACACGAAGGAACACATGATCACCAACAGAAAACTCCAAAGGTCGCCGCCGCTGATCCGCATAAGATTTCTGTCGACTCTGAGCTAACAACAAACGCTGACGAATCAACTTGACCTTCTCAGTAGCCTCTTGGACCAACTGTGGCCCCAAGAGAGCTGTCTCCCCCACCTCGGTCCAACACAAAGGTGACCGACACGGCCGTCCATACAACGCCTCAAAAGGAGCCATCCCAATGGATGCCTGATAACTGTTGTTGTAGGCAAACTCCACCAAAGGAAGGTGAGTTGCCCACGAACCCCCGAAATCTAACACACAGGCCCGTAACATGTCCTCCAAAGTCTGATTCGTCCTCTCTGTCTGGCCGTCAGTCTCAGGGTGAAAGGCTGTACTCAAGTGAAGCTTGGTCCCCATAGCCTCCTGCAAACCTGCCCAGAAACGGGAAGTGAACCTCGAATCCCGGTCGGAGACAACCGATGATGGTACTCCATGCAGTCTCACAATCTCGTTCATGTACAGCTGACTCAAGGTCCCAATAGAGTCCCGCTCGCGAACAGCCAGGAAATGGGCCGACTTTGTGAGTCGATCCACAATTACCCAAACCATATCCTTCCTCCCAGTGGTGGGTGGAAGACCGATCACAAAATCCATCGCTATATGGTCCCACTTCCACTCCGCTATGGGCAAGGGCTGTAACATGCCCGCTGGCCGCTGATGCTCAGCCTTCACCTGCTGACACGTGAGGCACCGCGAAACAAAGGCAGCCACATCGCGTTTCATCCCAGGCCACCAAAAGTGTGCCCGAAGCGCATGATACATCTTCGTACCCCCTGGATGCACAGCAACTCTAGATTGGTGAAACGCCCTCATCACCTCATCCCTGAGGGAAGAAGCCACTACCAACCGCCCCTGAAATGACAACTCATGCTCAGGACCCTCTGTCCAGTCCCCAGATAGCTCCCCAGCCTCAATACGGGCACGGAGAACCTCGCACTCAATGTCACCCAGCTGTTCCTCCCGGACGCGCTGGTACAACTCAGGCACTACCACCAAAGGACTCAGGACTGTCCCACCTTCACGAACAACAGGCTGCAGCTGCAACGTCGCCAACTGCTCCATCAGCTTCCACTCTCTCACGGCCACCTCAGCTTTCCCTTTTCTGCTCAATGCATCAGCCACAACATTACCCTTGCCCGGGGTATAGGCAAGAGTAAAATCAAAGGTCTGCAAATACTCCACCCATCTCCTTTGCCTCAAATTCAAGTCCTTTTGAGTAAAGATGTACTGAAGGCTCTTGTGATCTGAGAACACCACAAACTTTTCCCCCAAGAGGTAGTGCTGCCAACTCTTCAGGGCGAAGATAACAGCCGCTAACTCAAGGTCATGAGTAGGATAATTCTGCTCATGAGGCTTCACCGCCTCGACCCATAAGCTACCACACTGTGCTCCTGCATAAGCACACACCCCAAACCAACCCCGGACGCATCACGGTATACCTCATACGGAATATCCTCCCTAGGCAACCTCAACACAAGTGCAGTGGTCAAACGGGTTTTGAGAGTCTCAAACGCCTGCTGACACTTGTCCGTCCACTCAAATTTCACGCCCTTCCGAGTCAACGCTGTCATAGGAGCCGCCAAACGAGAGAACCCCTCTACAAAACGACGATAGTACCCCGCTAAGCCAAGAAAACTACGGATCTCAAAAACGTTGGTTGGCCTCGCCCATGATGCCACGGCCTCAATCTTGGCTGGGTCCACCCTAACTCCCTCAGCTGACACCACATGGCCAAGAAAGTGAACCTCCTGCAGCCAAAACTCACACTTGCTAAACTTAGCAAACAGCTGCTGGTCCCTCAAGGTTTGCAACAATGTTGCCAAGTGCTCCACATGTTCCTTCTCGGTCTTGGAATAAACCAAGATATCGTCGATAAACACCACCACGAACGAGTCTAAGTATGGGGCAAAGACTTGGTTCATCAAATGCATGAACACTGCTGGCTCATTAGTGAGCCCGAAAGGCATCACTACCCACTCATAATGCCCATACCTGCACCGAAAAGCCGTCTTAGGGATGTCCTCCTCCCTAACCCCGAGCCGGTGATACCCCGACCGTAAATCTATTTTGGAAAACCACCGGGCCCCACTCAACCGGTCAAACAGGTCATCTATCCGAGGCAACGGGTACTTGTTCTTCACGATCACTGATTCGCTTCAGTAGTCGATGCAAAGACGAGCGTGCCATCGGCCTTCTTAGCAAAGAGCACCGGAGCACCCCAGGGTGAGGTACTCGGCCTAATATACCCCTGGCCCACCAACTCCTCGATTTGCCTCTGAAGCTCCCTCAACTCAGCTGGCCCCATACGATACGCTACTTGGGAAATCGGACCCGTCCCCGGCACCAACTCAATGGTGAACTCCACACTCCTCTTAGGTGGCAAACTCCTCAACTGCTCAGGAAAAACATCCTGGAATTGGTCCACAACAGCGGGCCACACCCTCCTTTCCACCTTACCCTCCTCAGCAAAGGTCAGGGCTGCTAACCTGTGGGTAATGGCACCCCACCGGTCCAACACTGGCCCGGCCCGACTCGCCTCACAATCCCACTCCCCCTGCAGGGTGCAAGAGGTCCCTGCGCATGTCCACGAAGGTCACACGCCGCCGATAACAATCTATCTTGGCCTGGAAAGCCATAAGCCAATCCATACCCAAGATCAGGTCGAACGTTCTCAAAGGCATCACATGCAAGTCAAAACTCAGCTCCACCTCGCCTATGGTTAACACACAGTCACGACACACTCGCCGTACCTCAATCATGCCTCCTACCGGAGACTCCACAACTAAGGGCCTCGCGGCCTCCACACAAGCTAACCCCAAGCCGTCAACTACAAGCTCGACAACAAACGAACATGATGCACCCGTATCGAAAAGAACGAAAGCTAAGGTACGGGAGATCAAGAGGGTACCTCTAACCACCGATGGTCTGCTCCACCCTCGGTGGTGGGGTGGTAGCTCGGCCTCCTCCGGTACGTCGCCTCCAGGCGCAAACACCTCTCCCTTGGCCCGTGCCACTGGTCGGCTCACTCACCGGGCGCTTCCCGCCAAGGCTGCCTCCAGCTTCGGTCTGCGCCGCTCCGGCCTCCCCGAGGTCGGGTCCGATTCGATCCTGCCCGACTAGCCGGCCACCGACGAGCTGGTCTCTCTGCTGGTGCACGAAACCGCATCACTCCTTGTCTTGGATGTCATGCCTCCAACTCCCCTGTTGCCACTCCGGCAAACCCGGCTCGGAATGGCCCTCTCGTCCACATCTATGGCATTTCCAGTCCCTCTTTGGACACTCCTTTCTCAAGTGGCCTTGCTCCCCACAGCAGTAACAACCGCTAGGGAGACCCCCTGCTGGACCGCCCTGTCTACCACCGCCAAAGCTAGACCTCCCTGGGTTCACCAATGTCTGTCCCCTGCTGCGGAAGGAACTGCTATCCCTCTCCTCCATCTTGAGCCTCTTGGACCCCTGCATCTCGATCAGGCCCACTCTGCAACTGGCGACCCCGATGGGCCTGCCTCCCACCATCCGGCTCTCTCTCTGGCTATACGGGCCGTCTCCACAGCCTCAGCATAAGTCCTCAAGCGTAGAATTGCCACCCTCTCCCTAAGGGCTGGCCGAAGACCCAGAGTGAACTTGTGGGCCTTCAGGTCCTCCTTTGCCACTGTCTCGGGGGCAAACCTACTCAGGCTCCGGAACTCCCGCTCATACTCGGGCACCGTCTTTGATCCTTGCTTCAGGCTGCCAAATTCCTCCCTCTTCTGCCATCTCACTGATTCCGGGAAGAACTCATCATGGAAGAGTTGCAAGAATTCCTCCCAAAACATGAGTTGCACTGCACGGCTCCCCGCAACACTCGTCCACCACTCCAAGGCGTCCCCCTCCAGCTGCCGAATTGCCAGTCGCACCTTATCCTCCTCCCGGGGCAGGAGAAAGGAGAACACATGCTCAATCTGTCTCAACCACTGCTCAGCTACCACAGGGTCTTCCCCCCCTTTAAATCGCGGAGGTTGTTCCTTTCGGAACCGTGTCACCACGTCATCCTCTGCACGGGTCGGTACACCACCCAGCGAACTCTCACGCTCATGAGGCAGCTCTCCTACTGGTGGTGGTGGTGGTGGCACCACCTGCTGTGCTGCCATCTCACGGCGCACCTCCTCCCGAACGTCCTGTCGGAGTCCCTCCCGTAGCTCTCGTACCTCCAGCCGGATGCCTTCTTGTAGCCGTGCCGAACAACGCATGCCCTCCAACGGATGGTCCCGCACCCGGACCCTCATGGGCAGATGACTCATCAGCCACTGCCCCGGACGCACGTGTCACTCTTCTCGGCGGCATTCTTACTACACGAAGTAAGAAGCACAACGTCAAAACAATTTTTTTTTTTTTTTTTTTTTTTATAATCTATCGCGTCACTACCTCTACCTCACTGATCAATTTCACTAACACATGACATTACACACATACATTGCATCAATTACATTTCACAGTTCACAGTCCAGTACACATTTCCAACCAAATCAGAGTTGCACATTTCACTTAATCATGTGATCCTATCCACAGTTTAGCATACATTCACAGCAAATGCAACTAGTGCCCTAATGCCTATGCATGCAAATCCTATCACAAGACTGGACTACCCTAAGTACACCTTAGAGGCTCCAAGAGGACCGTGTTGATCAGGCACGTCCCTCCAGGCTCCTCCAAAGGACTCAAGATAACCAAGTCCGCCCACTACCCTAGGCCAACTAGACCATGCTCTGATACCATATTGTCACGCCCCGGATTTCCAACCCGAGGAAACCGGTACGTGACTCCCCTTTTACCCACACGGAGGGCAAAGGGGTTAGGATACAAATCAATTTAACAATTTAAACATTCACAACACATTCAAGAAAAGTAAAGTCCATCAAAGCAGTCCACAAACCAAATCAGTCTTTATTACAAAGTCCTCTTTTCCATCCATCCCCATTGGGGTTACATCAGTTCCCATAATAATAACATAAACAATAAAGTACATAAGGTCTTCCACCTTGGGGTCCCACCTAACACCTGTAGGTTCCTGTAAAGAAAACAACATGGTAGGAGGGGTGAGCAACCACAGCTCAGTAGGGATCATGTCTCCCCAACCCATCCCATGCACCTATTATCTACATGCCTTGTGTACAAGTGCTGTGTCGTGATACAATTATTCCACCAGATATAGTTACAGGCTATAACAAAGAAACACAATTATACATGGACTAGTACATAAACACTCCCGGGCTTCCACAGCCACCGGGTTTCAAGAACAGTCCCGGGCTTCCACGGCCACCGGGTTCCACAAAACAGTCCCGGGCTTCCCACGGCCACCGGGTTCCACAAAACAGTCCCGGGCTTCCACCGCCACCGGGTTCCACAAAACAGTCCCGGGCTTCCACAGCCACCGGGTTCCACAAAACAGTCCCGGGCTTCCACAGCCACCGGGTTCCACAAAACAGTCCCGGGCTTCCACAACCACCGGGTGTACAAGCAAACACGCAAAGACACATGGCCATACAGGCATATCATCAACCACTTAGTATGCTTAGTCACACAGGAATAACATCGAACACTTAGCATGCATATATTCACCAGCTCATAAACCCAGCCACACAGATACAATCTCACACATAATATGCACGGCTTCACGAGGCATAATTTCAAACACATAACATGCACACCCTCACCAGGCATTACCTCAAAAACATAACATGCACGGCCTCACAGGCATTATGTCAAACACTTGGCAAGGCATATTTACATATATCCAAACAACACGCCATTGAAGGCCAACATTCATACAGGAGATCACACCTATATGAATTTACATATAAATAATATAACAGGTATAACTCATATTCGCCCTAGAACCCTAGGACAGAGGAGGACTTAGGAAGAACAGAATCCCTACCTCAAGTAAAATGCAACAACACAAAGAAAGTCCCGATTCCACGTCGAACGCCGTCCACCCACGGAGCACCGACCACCCACGCAAGACGCCCGGCAGCAACCAGGAGCTCTCCTTCCCTCTCTCTCTCTCTGCGACGGCTGGTGGAGCAACAAACCCTAAACCTAAAAGGGGCTTCTCCTCCTTATATAGACAACACAACATCAAAACGGCGTAGTTTTGATTAAGTGAATCCCAGGATCAAAACGACGTAGTTTTGATTACACAAGTTAGCACCTTTTCGCACCCCTATAGGCCAAAATACTCAGAATTTCAACATGGTCCTTTGGAGAAAGTTCCTTAGAATGTCAAAACCAAGGGAACCATGCAAAAATAAGCCTGCACGCCAATTTGCACGTGAATTCCCCAATTCACGTGCACCTCCATATGGACTCCAAAAGCTCTCAAACTTCACCCCTAGCCTCCTTGCATCATTTAGAAGACAATTACACTTGCACGTGAATTGGACCCATATCACGTGCACCTCACATACATGTCCATTTGGCCTGGAAACTTCGTGGTAGATAGAGGACACCATTCTAAGCATCTTTCCTTTTGCACGTGAATTCATTGGAGTCCATTTACTAGGTCAAAATCTAGAAAAACTCTACTCAGGAGGCAAAACTGACTAACTCAAGGTACGGGTCCTTACAGGCATATCTTGGATGGCCCGGACTTTATTGGGATCAATCTCAATTCCCCGTTGACTGACGATGAATTCCAATAGCTTGCCTGATGTAGCCCAAAAGGTACATTTGGCTGGATTTAACTTCAAATGGTATTTTCGTAGTCTGACGAAGAGTTTACGCAACACTTCCACATGGTCCTTGTCTTCTTTCGACTTGGTGATCATATCATCGACATAGACCTCTACTTCTTTGTGCATCATGTCATGGAACAGTGTTACCATGGCTCTTTGATAAGTTGCCCCGGCATTTTTGAGTCCGAAAGGCATGACATTGTAGCGAAAGGTGCCCCATATAGTGATGAATGTAGTCTTTTCCTTGTGTTCAGGATCCATCCGAATTTGGTTATAGCCAGAGAACCCATCCATGAAGGAAAACATAGCATGTCTTGCAGTCTTGTCTACCAAAGTGTCAATGTGAGGTAGTGGGAAGTTATCTTTAGGACTAGCCCTATTGAGGTCGCGATGGTCTACACACATACGGACCTTCCCCCCTTTCTTTGGGCCCGGTACGATATTGGCCACCCATTCCTGGATAGTGGGCCATACTAAGGAACCCTGCATCCCATTGCTTTTTGACTTCTTCCTTGATCTTTAATATCATCTCCGGTCTCATCCTCCTTAGCTTTTGCTGGACAGGCTTACACTCGGGCTTCAAAGGTAGCTGGTGTTGCACTATATCTGTATCCAAGCCAGGCATATCCTGGTAGGACCAGGCGAACACGTCAATGTAGGTCCTCAAAAGATCAAGCAGCTGATCTTTGATACTGTTGGGAATGAAGGCCCCCAATCTCAGTTCTCTTGGCTCAGTGGCAGTTCCAAAGTTTACAATTCTGACTGGGTCTTCACTAGGGAAAGTGAGCTGGTCTTCCTTTTCTAGCAGGCGCTTAATATCTTCCTGGTAGCTTAGGATCTTCTCTACGTACTAGCTTCCTCTACCTCGGTTTAATGATGCTCCCAGTTAGGATCATGGCCAAACATTAAGCAACTCATTTCTTCTTTTCTTACCATATCTTTAAATTTATCATACCTGTTTGAAAAAGTCTGACTTACTCAACCATATATGATAATGCACATGCTATGAAATGCAAGCGGATGTTTTTTGAAAAAGTTTCATTTTATTCAAACTTTCAAAAATAAGTTTACCGCAAATTCAGAATTTGAACTTGAAAAACAACAAAGAGAAAACATTGAAAATGTCCTAGCGGAGTTTCTTGAACCGTTTACATGATAGGGAGGTCCATGCTTTTCCGGTTGTCCAGTTGTTGTCCCGGGTCTCCTTGGCAAACCCGAACCGGTTCCACCTCTTCATTGTCATCCCCCGTAGCGGCCACTGTCTCTTCCCTCCGATTTATGAATCCCGCGCTCTGAATGTAGCTTCGAGCAAGTGGGAAAATCATCTTCTCGCTCTTGGAAAGCTCTTTTCTCCAACTTAGCCACCGGCTATCCCTTCTTCTTGAAGTCTCTAATTGCTTGTCAGCTTTAGTAGGCTTGTAGCCTAGCCCAAATCTTCCGATTGTGCTTCGAATGGTAACAGGTTCTTTGATCCCTTGTCCTTGCAAGCCCAAGCCTTTCCCTACTTTGTGGCCCAGCTTCAGCATGACTGATGCTACCATCCTTGATGCTTTTGGTAGTAGTGTCCCAATATCCTGATCAGCTGTAGGATTCAGGAGGTAGGTTGCATTAACAACTTCGAATGAGCAAAAGGAACATTCAGGGATATCTTCACTGCTTTCAATGTGAGGGACGGAGAGGGGTTTGGTGACGAGGATTTCTGCTTCCCTGGACACACATATGAGTTGCCCGTCTACAATGAATTTAACCTTCTGATGGAGGGTTGAGGGGATTGCCCCCGCTGCATGAATCTATGGCCTTCCCAGTAGGCAGCTATAGTAAGGAGCAATATCCATGACCTGGAACTCCACAGTGAAAGTACTTGGACCGACTTGTAGTGGTACATCTAGGGTTCTTACTGCTTCTCGTTTTTCTCCATCGAAAGCCCTGACAATTATGTTAGTGGGGCAAGTGTAAGACGGGTCCATCGGCAGTTGCTTTAGAACGGGAGCTGGCATAATGTTCAAAGAAGATCCGTTATCAATTAGCACACGCGAGATGATGTGGTCCTTGCACTAAACAGAAATATGCAAAGCCTTGATATGTCCAACACCTTCTTGAGGGAGCTCTTCTTCACTGAAGCTAAAAAAGTTACTCACCGTGATATTAATTGCAATCCCATCTAAGTTCTCCACAGAAATGGATGGAGGAACGTAAGCTTTGCTCAAGACCTTCATAAGGGTTTCCTGGTGTGGAGTAGAATCCATAAGCAAAGATAATAACGAGATGCGAGCCGGTTGCCGACTCAATTGATCAATGATGTTGTATTTACTTTGTTTAATCAGCTTCAAAAACTCAGTTACCTACTCTTCTGAGATAGAAGTATTTTTGTTAGCTGATATCAGTTTGGAATGATATCTTGCTCTATGGCTTTGCCTTTATAAGCTTTGTTGATTTCTTGCGTGTGTATGAACGACCACTTCTTGTCTTCTTCTCTTCATAGGAACCCCCGCAATGACAAGCGGTCTTGCGTTGATAGTTCCATGGGATTGCTTTATCATCCTTGTATGGGAAAGGCGACGGCTCCCGAATAGTAAGGGTTTTGACCTTTTGCATCAATGAGTTGACCTTTGGATTCTCCGTGTATTAGATAATTAGGGGTTTTGGTGCCTCAGGCTTGGGTGCCACTTGAGACCTATCAGTGGAGGCCATATAGACCTCACGATGGACTTCCAGCTTTGAAATCTCGAGTCTCTTGGAGTTTAGCAATTCTTGGACTGTTTCTTGAAATTCTTCACATTCCTCCAAGTCGTGTCCGTAAGCTGTCTTATGATAGAGGCATCGCTTCTTCCAGTTGTTGCCCCTATTGGCATCAGTCACATCTTTGGTTACTATGAGTCCATTCTTGTGTAGGGTCGTGAACAGCTGACACTGGTCCATCTTGATTGTGGAAGCCTGTCTAGGAGAACCTCCATATTCAGCTATTACATGGGCAACATTGCCTGAGTGTTCTGGAAGAGGGTTGGTACCCACATTGGGAGTACCAGTCATTTTAGAGAATTCTAACCACCCAAAGATCTCTTAAATGTTGTATCTTCCTTTTTAGGGCAAAACAACCTTCTGTATCATGCCCAATTCCACCTCCATGGTATGCGCAACTGGTATTAGCTTTGTACAAATCAGGATATGGAGGGCTTAACTTTTTTAGGGGCACTGGACTGATAAGTCCTGCTGCCAATAGTCTGGTGTACGCCTCCATGTATGTGATATGGATTGGATCGAATTTCTCCTTTCCTGTTTTTTGCTTCTGCCATGGCTGCTTTGATTGCTCAGGCTGGGATTGGTTGGTTGAGTAAAAGTTCCCTCCCTAAGGCTGATATTGTGGGTTCGGGGCTTGAGCAATGTAGGACACTGTCAAAGATCCTCCATAACACCCAGGTGTGGTTGATTGTTGGGGTTGTTGTGACCCGGTGCTGTTATAGTCAGCCTTGTGTTGCCATACTGCCTGGGATTCTCCTTCTTTCTTTCGATTGGAGGAAGAGGACTTTCTAGAAGCTTCATACTTGCTTCCCCCGAGTTTTCCCTCTCTTATGCCACCTTCGATTCGTTCTCCTGAGGCGACCAAGTCTGCAAAGCTACTTGAAACATTCCTAATTAGTTTTTTGTAGTAAACTCCTTTCATCGTGTTGATAAAGAGGGTGGTAAGTTCTCTTTTGGTGAGTGGAGGCTGAACATCCATTGTTGCCTCTCTCCATCATCGGGCATAAACTTTGATGCTTTCATTACTTCCTTTTTCAAATGACTGTAGGGCCAGCCGATCTAATGCCAGTTCGACGACATGCTTATATTGAGCTAAGAACGCCGTGGTGAGCTCACTCCATGTTCTGATATGACTACCTTCAAGTTGGATATACCATCGTAGTGGACCACCGGTTAGGCTCTCCTGAAAGCAATGCATTAAGAGTTTGCCATTGTCTGCATGGGCTGCCATCTTACGGCAATACATTGTCACATGTGTTCTAGGACATTGAGTACCATTAAACTTTTCAAAATCAGGCATCTTGAATTTGGATGGAAGTACTATGCCTGGCACCAAACATAAATCATGTGGGTCGGTCCCTCCATATGTTTTTACCCCCTCCACAGCTTTCAGTCGGGCCTAAATAGATTTCCAATCGGATGGTTAAGCGAGGGATTCCATAGCTTCCATGATATTTGGGGTTGGCACCCCCATAGCAGGTGGTGTAGGTGGGACTCGATGTGATGCTCCCGGAACCATGTTTGATGGAGCATAGGCTTGTGAAGCATGTGGTGCATGTTCTTGCTCTTGATTAATAGCTCCTGTAGTTGGTCTAGCTTCTCTCTCGGCGGTCAGCTTGGCTAGCATGTCCATCATGGTTTTTAACTGAGCCTGCACTTGGAGCATGCTCCCCCCGATCTCTTCTTGAGCCTGCTCAAGACCAGTAAGTCTGTCCTCGGTATGCTCTGCCATTGTGGGAGATGTCTGACGACTGGAGGACCTTAAGTTGTATGAGTGCCCAATTCTGCTGAAAGCCTTCTAACAAACCTGGCGAATCTGGAAAGTTTATTTTGGTTCTCACTTTTTAAGTATGAGTGCATGATATGCATGAGATGCAAAGACACAAACTTTATTAAGTTGGAAACCAAACTTCAAAGGGTACAAATAGTCAAATGGAATTTAAAACAAGTAAAATGACATGAAATCCCTAAAACTATATGTTCTAGGACAAGCTTTGATTATCTCCTAGCAGCGTCTTTTTCGGAGGTTCCTTAGCCTCTCATTCTCCTATTCAAGCCTGTTGGTGATCATCTCCCTTGCCAATGACTGCTTCCTTGCTTGACACTTCTGCATCTTAGTTGCTTCCAACGGTTCCACCATTTTTTGTATGGCTTCCCCTTGTTCTTGCACTGTTTGTTGCAAAACGGCATTCTCTTGTAGCAAGGATAGAGTTGTATCAAGGACAACCGCAGGTTCTTCGTTGGAGGCCACCTCTTCAGCTGCAGTGTCCTCGCCTGTGTTGGGGAGAGGGAACAACTTCTCTTTCCATGCCTTGTATTCTGATAAGATAGGAGTAACGTGTAGGTTGGCCTTGATTCGTTGAGGGGTGGCCCAAGCTCTGTGCATTTCAAAGATTGCCCGTTTTGCCCCAGGGGCTCCATATTCCTTATCGCAGGCTTCCATTCTATGTAATACTGGGACGATTTGACGCCCCCCAAGTTGTCTTCCCACCTGTAATGGTGCATATGCAGTGCTTCCCCAAGGGCCGATTAGTGGGATCCAATTATAGCTACCGCAGCTATATAACATGCTTGATCTATGCATCCAAGGGGCCCTCCAAATGATATCCTCATCTCCTAGTGTATGGAACTTATGCATCCAACCTTCCTTGTCATTGGGTAGCCGCCACCCACTGTCTAGAATATCTAGCAAGGTCGTAGCAGGTAACACATATACTTCCTTGAAGCATGGAAAGCTGCATGGGAAGTGACTCTTCAACCATGTGCATAGGAGAGGAAGACAACCTCTGAATTGTCCTCGGCCTCTTACTCGGATGTAGGATAAGGACCTAATGGTTTCAGCTAAGATGGCAGGAACAGGGTCATTTCCCTTTATCAATTGCAGGACAAGTTCCAGGACTTCCTCGTCAATGAAGTTTGGGATTTCGAGAGAAAATGAGCGGACCATAGACGAAACGGCGAAAAGTGTATGGGTTTCCTCTTGAGTTGAATGTTGCATCATCCTCTTGAAGAACTTCCATGGAACAACTTCATGCTTCCCATCATTTTGAATGATTGGAGAAACTTCTTTAGCTTGTATATCTAGGAGACAAGCCAAAGTACGCCGACATGATTTTCGAGGATCATAGTTGAAGATTGCCTTCTTTTGATCCACTTCTTGATCAAGAAGCCTTTTGTATTCTTCAATAGGTTGGACCAAATCCACGCCATTAAAACAAAAGCACCTTTGCCTTGGATCCCAGAAGTTCACTACTGCAATGATCATGTTCTCAACTATTGGTAGTTAAGTTAGATGTAACAGATCCCCAAAGTGCTTGATGTATGCGGCTTGACTCCTTGAAGACCACTTCCTCCATATGGATGTGAGTTCAAGAGCATGATTCTTTGGGAGCTCAATGTGTAGGTCTCAAACGTCTGTGGCTCCTTTTGAGAGAAATTTCCCAAGTCCCTTTGGATTATCCTTGATGCGAGAGTGACCTCTTGAACGTCTTCTTTGTCCACCTTGTTAGCTAGAAGACGATCAAAGCTTGCCATGTTTCCTAAATGAATGTGTGCAATGCTATGATATATAATGGATGAAAATGAGGGGTTAGTAAACAAATGATGGATAATATATATAAGGGGTTAGTACATGGACAATATATACAAGGTTCAAGCAAGGCAAGTACACAAATGTCATAGCAAGGCTCAAACACATGAAGGTCATGCCCCTGATGGACTTCTAAATCTGCCTATCTTATTCATTGGTTCCCAAGCATTCCCTACTTAGCCTTGTACCACAAGGGCATTAACAAGAACTAAGAGGGAGCCCATGTACCCCAAAGGGCATTAACGGAGGGGGTCCTTCTTGTACCTCTTGGGGCATTAACAAGAAAGGACCACTGCCTGAGTGAGACATTTTGGGTATTCCACGTAGACAAGCACAACCAAGTCCACGTGAGCAAACCTTTACTAGCCTCTTCTAATCCTGTTGTGTTAGAGAAAACCCGGGTATAGGGTTGGAGAAAGAGAGAGAAGCATGTATGCACAGTTAAAACAATTATAGAATAAAAGAAAAATAAACAGAAAAAAAAAAGCAAGCAAACATTCCAATAAATCGAGACCATGGCTAGACTCTCACAGCAGCCCCCCAGCAGTGTTGCCACCGTCATCACCCGTTTTTGACCGGGCTCGTTGCTGGCTTTTGTGAAAGGACTCCATGCTAGTTCATTCCGTGTATCCTAGAGTCATCCCTGCACAAGGCTTGCATAAACCATTAAGGAAAAGAAAAATAGAGTCGCCACCAAACAAATTAAAGGTGTGATTGGGCACCTAGAAAAAGAAAGGTTCTACCGTTCCAAAAAATTAGGTTCGGGAGTCGATTACGTGTGGGGAAGGAAGAAAAACTCTTGTAGCCACACAACGCCAATAATTGGTACCTAGTCTTGATCTATGGGTATTTGCTTGCTTTATTATTTATTCAAAAAAAGAGTTTTTTTGTATTTTTAATTTTAAGAAAAAGAAAGATTTTAGGATCTAGGCCTTAGAACAACAAAAGAGATTTTAATAAAATAAAAAAGGAGACATTCTAATTTTAGAAAAAAGAATGTGGGATCTAGGCCCATGTGATAGTATTGCGTTTTTTAGAAAAACAAAAGTGAATTTTCTTTTTTAGAAAAGAAAATGAAAACAATTTGAATTCAAATGGAAATACTGCCACAATTAATATTGGCCCAAGCAGACTAATCTAGGGCTTAACCCTCATGACCGCCCAGGCCTTATTTTTAATTTTTCTAGAAAACATACTCTTCGTTTGTCCTTTTAAATTTTTGAAGAAAAAAGGAATGTGAGTTAAAAAGAAAACTGTTCACTTCAAAACATTTGAGGAAAGAAGCCTTAATAGTTTAAATATGAAGAAATTAAAGAGAAAAGCCTGGATAAATTTTTACGGCCAAGCTTGGAGATCCTCATTTAAAAAGTCTCCCTGAAAACACAAGGTGTTAGAAAGAAAAATGCAGCTTTCCTTTCCCGCCTTGAATCTGCGTTTACGCTTCTAGACTGTTTGCTCCTTGCTTTGGAAGGGCCTCCTTTGATAATTGATGTTTGATGTTCCCACTGGATGGCCTCCCCGTTGATGTCTTTTGCGGCTAGAAGAGGAGGAATAATTTTGGGTTTTTCCTCTTGAAAATACAAGGGTATTCTCTCTCTCTAGAACAATTTCTTCTTCTGATACGTGATCCTTGATCTGATATTTTTCCCTCTTCCTCCCTCCTTGTCTGCCTCTTGGGACAATATATTTATAGGCGTGTAGAGGAGTATCCATTGGCTAGGCATTAATTGCACCCTTTACAATTCCAATAAGTCAAATGTGATGTCCCGAGAACCTCATTATGGCTCCTTGTTCCTGTGTCTGAAAATAAATAAATCACTTGGGATTTATTTTAATATTCCACTGTATCTAGATGCTTTGGCGAGTAATGGCTGAATGTACTTCCGGGTGTATTGTCTCCATTGGGAATTAATATAGTTATGTAGTCTCCAGGGTCAATTGTGATGTCCCGAGGAAAATGACATTTAATTACAGAGGCCTCCCGTCCCTATGCTTGAAAATGGAGTCCCAAGACACTGTTTGTAATTAATGCACTTGAAAAAATGATTTTTGGAGTCCCAATGCTTTGAAGTCACTGCCAGACCCGTAGAGGAGCTATTCTAGAGTTTTTCCGGATCATTAGGATGATTTCCACATCAATGGGTCCTTATTCCACATCAATGAGTTCATATTCCATATCAATGCGTCCTTACTCCACATCAATGGGCTTAGCCCGGATTTGACCAAGTTTGACCACTGGATTTGACCTTATTCCGCATCAATGGCTTATTCCACATCAATAGATCCTTACTCCACATCAATGGGTCCTTACTCCACAACAGTGAGTCCTTACTCCACATCAAAGGGCTTAGCCCGGATTTGATCAAGTTTGACTGCTGGAATCCTTACTCCACATCAGTGGGCTTAGCCCGAATTTGACCAAATTTGACCGCCGGAGTCCTTACTCCACATCAGTGAGTCCTTACTCCACATCAATGGGCTTAGCTCGGATTTGACCAAGTTAGCCCGGATTTGATCAAGTTTGACCAAGTTTGACCACTGGATTTGGGCTTATTTCGGATCAGTGGGCTTAGCCCGGATTTGATCAAGTTTGACCACCGGATCTGGGCTTATTCCAGATCAGCGGGCTCTTATTCCGCACCAATGGGCTTGGCCCAGATTTGACCAAGTTTGACCTTCGGATTTGACCAAGTTAGCTCGGATTTGATCTTGTTTGACCTCCGGATTTCACGTTTCTCCAAAAAATTTTGGGTGTACACTTAGTCGCCACATGGAAACTCTACTTGGGCATCCTTAGGCCTCTCTTGTTCTCACTTGCTGTGTAAGGAGAGTGCCTTTGTATATATACTGGGCAAAGGAGAAGCAAAACTGGCAATGTGGGACAAACATGCATATAAAGAACCAAAATTCATGGAAAATTGACAGATTTATGGGGCAACTTCAAAAATTCATAACTTTCTCCACAGAGCTTGGATTAGGGTCAAATTGCTCTTGTTTTGCTCGAAATTCTGTTATATATATTCTGAAGGTGGAATCACTCCAAAAGGATCAGCCATTTAGGAGAAACGTGGGAAATACCACACAGAGGTACATGATAAAGTGGGCATTCTGCCCGCCCGATTCAAAAATTCATAGTTAATTGCAAAGAACTCGGATTACCCTCAAACCAGTTGTAGATGATAGATAAAGATGTTATCTAACTAATGCAATTGGCAAAATAGTGTGCTGCGCACTGGCTGTCTCCCCCAAATTTGTACAAGGTTTGGTTGCCAACTTTGAAAAATCATAACTAATTGAATACATCCCGAAATATTCTCAAACCAATTGGAAATGATAGATAAAGATGTTATCTAATCAACGCAATTAACTTTGTTGGATTATGACAAGTATCGGGGAAGTTATTAATAAAATAGCGGGCTGCCCACCGGTTGTCCAATTCAACTTGGTACTTTTGTCATAATCATTTCATTTCTTCTCGGAATCAAGTGTGGTCAAGTGCGTTGTTCTCCGAATGTCATCCTCTATCACTTAGTGGTCCTTCTCCAAGTACGGTTGCGATCTAACCTGGTCAAAATGGGGTACAACAGTTGCCCCTCTTTGTGCATTGTTTGTATACAAATGATGTACAAAGATAACCAAATACCCATTTTGAATGGTTAGATCTCCTTGGAGTTTGGCATTGCTGTGAGATTGATGCGGCATTTTTGGTTATGAGGGTGGCTTCTTGGGCCGAATAGCTTCTTGGGCTATGATATGACATCTTGGGTTGATTAGCTTCTTGGGCTATGAGGATGGCTTCTTGGGCCGAATAGCTTCTTGGGCTATGATACGACATCTTGGGTCGAAAATGAGTGATATCTTGGGTCGATTAGCTTCTTGGGGCTATAAGGGTGGCTTCTTGGGCCGAATAGCTTCTTGGGCTATGAGGGTGGCTTCTTGGGCCGAATAATAGCATCTCGGGCTATAAAGGTGGCTTCTTGGGCCGAATAGCTTCTTGGGCTATGAGGGTGGCTTCTTGGGCCAAATAATAGCGTCTCAGGCTACAAAGGTGGCTTCTTGGGCCGAATAACTTCTTGGGTTGTGAGGGTGGCTTCTTGGGCCAAGTAGCTTCTTGGGCTATAAAGGTGGTTTCTTGGGCCGAATAATAGTGAGATAGCATCTTGGGCAATGGATGGGTGACTCTATCATGGCTCCCTCTACGAGTTCACTTTAAGAGATCGCTCTACGAGATTACCACTCAAGAGTTATGCTTGGACTTACAATCTAGGTTTGCTGGGTTTAGTTTTTTGATTTTGAAAGGGAATTTTGTTTGTCAAGGGTGAGTCCTCATCTGTCTTTGAAGCTTAACTGTTAGTAGATCATGAGATGAATCCTCATGCCATTTTGATATACGAATAATCCTGTAAGTAAGAAGAACAAACATGCTAGGATGTATGCTAATGATGCATGAAGATGCATGAATGTATGTGACTTTATGATTAAGTTTGTAAATCCTCCTCCTCCGTCAGGAAAGAGGCCAGTGGATGACTTGTGCTTTTTATTCTCTCTTTGCTGCAAGAGACCGGGGCTCCATCTTTTCTGCATGCTGATATCCCCATGCATGGAATGTTCAAGAAAACTCTGCTTGGGGATTTTTTTTTTAAAAGAATTTTGAAAAATGACAAAGAATTTTGAGAAGACTACATCATCATACACAACATGACTCATGCATTATCATAAGAGTTTAACAAGTCTTCCTTTTATAAAACAGAATGACAGGTTTTTAAGATATTGGTTTACAAAGTTGATCAAAGTATGCTCAAGACTTGACTAATCCTTTTGTTCGCAGGCTGGCCTTTGATGTGGAGTAACTGATCCATCCCTTTGAGGTGCTTGAGATTTTATCAGACTGCTTTAGGTGACTTTGGATCCTGGTCCCTTTTGTTTGGATTTGTATTTTACCCTTAATGCCCTTTCGGGTTTTCACTAAGTCCGCCTTTAATTCTTCTCTCTTTTCACGAGCTTTGTATTTTACCCTTGGCGCCCTTTCGGGTTTTCACCAAGTCCGCTCTTAGCTGCGACTTCCTCGTGTTTGTACCCAAATGAAATTTTTGTTGCCATTTATATGAAGGAGATGATGAGCGTGAGATTTAGACTCACTCGGGCAAGCTGGTTTTGATTTGGCAAAAATAGTGAATGACTGCTTGGATTTCTTTTGCAAGATGAGAAGGCCTTTTTTTTGGCCTTTTGGTGCTTTCTTTTTTTGCTTTTACTCAGGGAAAGGCTCCCTAAATGGTAAATAAGGATAGAGAAAAGGTTCAAGAACATGGAGAATTATTTCAATAAATGGCAATTTCAAATCCACTTTGGTACAAGAACAGAAATTAAACATAAAATTTCTTTACAGCATCACTGTTTACAGGGTTTGGGAGTTCATCTCCATCCATTTTGGTGAGGACGAGTGCACCACCCGAGAATGCTCTTTTTACAACATACGGCCACTCATAATTTGGAGTCCATTTGCCTCTGTGATCATGCTGTATTGGTAGTATCTTTTTCAGGACCAGGTCTCCTTCTCGAAATGCCCTCGGTCGCACCTTTTTGTTGAAGCTAGCCATCATTCTCTTTTGATAAAGCTGACATCAGCAGACTACTGTGAATCGCTTTCCATCAATCAGGTTCAACTATTCGAAACGGTTCTTAACACATTCGGCTTCATCTAGCTTGGTATCCATGAGCACCCTCAAAGATGGGATTTCTACCTCCACCGGTAAAACAACCTCCATGCCATAAAATAAGGAAAATGGCATTGCCCCAGTTGAAGTCCGGACTGTGGTTCTATAGGCATGAACTATGTGCATATGGGCATATGGGAGTTTCTCGCTCCAATCTTTGTACGTCTTTGTAATTTTCCGAATAATGTTTTTGATGTTCTTGTTTGCCGCTTCTACCGCTCCGTTCATTTGAGGACGGTACGGTGTTGAGTTGCGATGTCGAATTTTGAACTGTTCACACAAATTGTCCATCATCCGACTGTTTAGATTGGCAGCATTATCTGTTATAATGTGCTCCGGGAGCCCATAGCGGCACACGATGTTGTTGCGGACAAACTTAGTGATTACTGACTGAGTAACTTGGACGTAGGAGGCTGCTTCGACCCACTTAGTGAAATAGTCAATGGCTACAAGAATGAATCTATGTCCATTAGAGGCTTTTGGGAATATGGGCCCAATGATGTCCATGCCCCATAATGCAAATAGCCATGGAGATGTAAGCACGTGTAGCTTAGATGGGGGTGCTTGAATGCGATCCCCATAAATCTGGCATTTAAGACATTTACGTATATGCTCGATGCAGTCCTTTTCTATAGTAACCCAATTGTAGCCCATCCTCATGATCTGCCTAGTTAGTGTATGCACATTTGCATGAGATCCGTAGTCGCCGTTGTGAACCTCATTGGTGACCCGAGCTGCTTCACCTTTGTCTAAGCACCGAAGTAAAACTCGGTTATGGTTGCGTCTGTATAGGATTGAACCGTCGAGGAAGTAATTGATGCTTGCTTGTCGGATGTTTCTTTTTTCTGCTTTTTTGAGGCCCCTACCGGATATGAGTGCTGGGACAAGTACTATTTGATATCTTGATACCAAGGCTTGTTGTCGGTGTCAACATTGGTTACCATGTTGTAAATGGATTCCTTGTTCACATTGATGTCAAAGCATGGTATTTTGAAGCATGTGTCCAATCGAAGGAGGGAGGCTAGAGTTGCTAAAGCATCGGGAATTCGATTATGTTCTCTTGATATGTGTTCAAATGTGATTTCATCAAATAGGTTAGCCATTTCACAAATCATTTGTCGGTAAGGAATCAACTTGTGATTTCGAGTTTCCCATTCCTTTCTAACTTGATAAATGACTAGAGCTGAATCCCCGAACACTTGTAATTTTCTGATTCCTTTACTCAATGCCTCTAGGAGGCCCATTACACAAGCTTCATATTCTGCTATATTGTTTGTGCAAGGAAATGTTAACTTGGTGGCCATCGGAAAATGTATACCGGATGGGGAAATTAGGACTACCCCGATGCCATGACCAGATAAGCTTGATGGTCCATCAAAACATAGGGTCCATGTGTCTGACCCTTCATTTTCTTGGATGGTATTGATGAATTCGTCTAGAAAATCAGAGATCGCTGGCTCATACTCTTCCAAGGCTCGATCCGCTAGATAATCAGCTATGGCACTTCCTTTGATGGCCTTTTGAGGCACATAGACAATGTCATATTCTGCGAAGAGTAGCTGCCACTTAGCAATTCTTCCCATCATGGATGGCTTTTCCAATAGGTATTTGAGCGGGTCTAGAGATGAGCCATGTGGTATGGTAGAGTGTATACTGCCTTAACCTTCGCGCTGTCCAAGCGAGGGCACAACAAGTCTTTTCCAAGGGAGTGTCACAAGGTGTAAACTTCTTGCTCAGATAGTAAATGACTTGCTCTTTCTTCCATGAGGCATCATATTGTACCAGTACACAACCCATCGAGGTGTCTCGGACTGTTAAGTACAAAATCAGAGGTTGATCGGATACTGGGGGAACCAAAATTGGATGGTTCGTCAAATACTACTTAATTGTGTCAAAGGCCTCCTGACATTCATTGTTCCGTACCTCGGGACTATTCTTGCGTACCACCTTGAAGATGGGTTCACAGGTCATAGTGAGTTGTGAAATGAATTGAGCGATGTAATTGAGTCTTCCGAGGAATCCTCTAACTTCCTTCATAGTTTTTGGCACGGGCATATCTTGGATGGCACGGGCTTTACCGGGATCAATCTCAATTCCCCGTTGACTGACGATGAATCCCAATAGCTTGCCTGATGTAGCCCCAAAGGTACATTTGGCTGGATTTAACTTCAAATGGTATTTTCGTAGTCTGTCGAAGAGTTTACGCAACACTTCCACATGGTCCTTGTCTCCTTTCGACTTGGCGATCATATCATCGACATAGACCTCTACTTCTTTGTGCATCATGTCATGGAACAGTGTTACCATGGCTCTTTGATAAGTTGCCCCGGCATTTTTGAGTCCGAAAGGCATGACATTGTAGCGAAAGGTGCCCCATATAGTGATGAATGTAGTCTTTTCCTTGTGTTCGGGATCCATCCGAATTTGGTTATAGCCAGGGAGAACCCATCCATGAAGGAAAACATAGCATGTCTTGCAGTGTTGTCTACCAAAGTGTCAATGTGAGGTAGTGGGAAGTTATCTTTAGGACTAGCCTTATTGAGGTCGCGATAGTCTACACACATACGGACCTTCCCCCCTTTCTTTGGAACTGGTACGATATTGGCAACCCATTCTGGATAGTGGGACACACTAAGGAACCCTGCATCCCATTGCTTTTTGACTTCTTCCTTGATCTTTAATATCATCTCCGGTCTCATCCTCCTTAGCTTTTGCTAGACAGGCTTACACTCGGGCTTCAAAGGTAGCTGGTGGTGCACTATATCTGTATCCAAGCCAGGCATATCATTGTAGGACCAGGCGAACACGTCGATGTAGGTCCTCAAAAGATCAAGCAGCTGATCTTTGATACGGTTGGGAATGAAGGCCCCCAATCTCAGTTCTCTTGGCTCAGTGGTAGTTCCAAAATTCACAATTGTGACTGGGTCTTCACTAGGGATAGTGAGCTGGTCTTCCTTTTCTAGCAGGCGCTTAATATCTTCTGGTAGCTTAGGATCTTCTACTGTACCAGCTTCCTCTACCTCAGACATTGACTGCTCCCAGTTTGGATCATGGCCAAGCCCTAAGCAACTCATTTCTTCTTTTCTTACCATATCTTTAAATTTATCATACCTCTTTAAAAAAGTCTGACTTACTCAACCATATATGATAATGCACATGCTATGAAATGCAAGAGGATGTTTTTTTGAAAAAGTTTCATTTTATTCAAACTTTCAAGAATAAGTTTACAGCAAATTTAGAATTTGAAATTGAAAAACAACAAAGAGAAAACATTGAAATTGTCCCAGCAGGTTCCTTGAACCGTTTACATGATAGGGAGGTCCAAGCTTTTCCAGTTGTCCAGTTGTTGTCCCGGGTCTCCTTGGCAAACCCGAACCAGTTCCACCTCTTCATTGTCATCCCCTGTAGCGGCCACTGTCTCTTCCCTCTGATTTATGAATCCCGCGCTCCTGAATGTAGCTCCGAGCGGTGAGAAAATCATCTTCTGTTCTTGGAAAGCTCTTTTCTCCAACTTAGCCAGTCGGCTATCCCTTCTTCTTGAAGTCTCTAATTGCCTGTCAGCTTTAGTAGGCTTGTAGCCTAGCCCAAATCTTCCGATTGTGCTTCGAATGGTAACGAGTTCCTTGATCCCTAAGAACTTTCCCTCGCTTTGTGGCCCGGCTTCGCATGTCGCTACCATCCTTGATGCTTTTGGTAGCTGTGTCCCAACATCCTGATCAGTTGTAGGATTCGGGAGGTTGGTTGCATTGATAACTTCGAATGAGGAAAAGGAACATTCAGGGATATCTTCACTACTTTCAATGTAAGGGACGGAGAGGGGTTTGGTGACGAGGATTTCTGCTTCCCCGGACACACATATGAGTTGCCCGTCTACAATGAATGTAACCTTCTGATGGAGGGTTAAGTGGATTGCCCCTGCTGCATGAATCCATGGCCTTCCCTGTAGGCAGCTATAGTAAGGAGCAATATCCATGACCTAGAACTCCACAGTGAAAGTACATGGACTGATTTGTAGTCGTACATCTAGGGTTCCTACTACTTCTTGTTTTTCTCCATCGAAAGCCCTGACAATCATGTTAGTGGGGCGGATGTAAGATGGGTCCATCGGCAGTTGCTTTTGAATGGGAGCTGGCATAATGTTCAAAGAAGATTTGTTATCAATTAGCACACGCGAGATGATGTGGTCCTTGCACTTAACAGAAATATGCAAAGCCTTGATATGTCCAACACCTTCTTGAGGGAGCTCTTCTTCACTGAAGCTGAGAAAGTTACTCGCCACGATATTATTTGGAATCCCATGTAAGTTCTCCACAGAAATGGATGGAGGAACGTAAGCTTTGCTCAAGACCTTCATAAGGGTTTCCTGGTGTGGAGTAGAATCCATAAGCAAAGATAATAATGAGATACGAGCCGGTGCCGACTCAATTGATCAATGATGTTGTATTCACTCTGTTTAATTAGCTTCAGAAACTCAGTTACCTCCTCTTTTGAGATAGAGGTATTTTTGTTAGCTGATATCGGTTTTTGAATGATATCTTGCTCTACGGCTTTGCCTTTATCAGCTTTGATGATTTCTTGCGGTGTGTATGAACGACCACTTCTTGTCTTCTTCTCTTCTATAGGAACCCCTGCAATGACAGTCTTGCAGTGATAGTTCCATGGGACTGCTTTATCATCCTTGTATGGGAAAGGCGACGGCTCTTGAATAGTAAGGGTTTTGACATTTTGTATCAATGAGTCGACCTTTGGATTCTCCGTGTATTGGATAATTAGGGGTTTCAGTGCCCCAGGCTTGGGTGCCACTTGCAACCTATCAGTGGAGGCCATACAGACCTCACGATGTACTTCCAGCTTTGAAATCTCTAGTCTCTTGGAGTTTTGCAATTCTTGGACTGCTTCTTGAAATTCTTCACATTCCTCTAAGTCGTGTCCATAAGCTATCTTATGATAGAGGCATCGCTTCTTCCAGTTGTTGCTCCTATTGGAATCGGTCACATCTTTGGTTACTATGAGTCCATTCTTGTGTAGGGTCGTGAATAGCCGACACTTGTCCATCTTGATTATGGAAGCCTGTCTAGGGAGAACCTCCATATTTAGCTATTACATGGGCAACAATGCCTGAGTGTTCTGGAAGAGGGTTGGTACCCACATTGGGAGTACTAGTCATTTTAGAGAAGTCCAACCACCCAGCATCTCTTAAATGTTGTATCTTCCTTTTTAGGGCAAAACAACCTTCTGTGTGATGCCCATTTCCACCTCCATGGTATGCGCAACTGGTATCAACTTTGTACCAATCAGGATATGGAGGGCTTAACTTTTTAGGGGCACTGGACTGACAAGTCCTGCTGCCAATAGTCTGGTGTATGCGTCCGTGTATGTGATAGGGATTGGATCGAATTTCTCCTTTCCTGTTTTTTGCTTCTGCCATGGCTGCTTTGATTGCTCATGTCACGCCCCAATTTCCTTACACCTGGAAACGGTTAGTGACTGCCCATGCCCACACCTGAAGGCTCAAGGGGTTGGTGCAAGCACCTAGACTGGACTTATGCAACGAGTGCTGTCCCAGTACTACACATCCGGGCTAACATGCCAAAGGACATGCCCCTGTTTCCAAACCATACACACAATCATCATTCAGTCAAAATACCATACCACAGTTTACTTCATTTCAAAGAGGACTCAAGTCCATTACAACTCAAATGGGGAAAAGCTCCCAATAAACCCACAATACCAAATTCAGTTTACAAAATAGCCCAAACCAAAACAGAAAGCCACAGATACATTAATAATCAAACAAGTAGGGTCCCATAGCCTTTATGGCCAATCACCTCAGCTCTCTCACCTATCACCGGCTAGACCCTGTAAAGAGAACAGTTCAAAGGAGGGGTGAGCAAACCACAGCTCAGTAGGGATCAAGTCTCCCCAGGCCCATCCCACTCTACTGGAATGCATGTTTAGTGGATGCTTGTGCTAGTGTAGTGAACTAGTTGAAACCACACACAAAAACCATCAAACACATCCCATATTCAAAGAGGGGGGTTCCAGTGACATAACTGTCCCATACTCAAGGCTCCAGTCTAGTGAGTGTCCCATATCAAAGGCTCCAGTCCAAAAACTCTCCCGTAATCAAAAGGGTTCCAGCCTAGCAGCTATCCAGTAGCATATAGCATTAAGCACTCAAACAAAATTTAGTGAAATGCAGCCACATAACTCAGCACAAGGTGCCCAGCAGGCATAATTTATCTCAATACAAAATGCTCAACAGGCACAATATAGCTCAGCACATATCAGTATGATTTACAATGCACTCAGTTCATGTAGTGCAGCCACAATCTCGGTAACATTCACAAGATACGCTTCTCTTTTCCCATATCAGTGTTCTTTAACTGTTCTGGTAAGTTTTTAGGTAAATTAACTCCGGGACTTCATCCCAATCACATTATTTTCCACTCAAGAACCCTCTGGCAAAACGGGGAAGCCAGAGGAGGCAAAGTAAGGGGGTGCACATCATATGGGCTACATGACGTGTAGGGGGATGTTTGGCTCCCTGCCCTCTACACATCTTAAGGAAGGTTAGGGTAAAATTTCAAACCAATTGGGCTTGCATGTGAAATGGGCTTTTCACGTGCACAAGGGTTTTTGGCTCCCTGCCTTCTACACCTTTCAGGAAAGCCTGGGGTAAAATTTCAGACCAATTGGGCTTGCACGTGAAATGGGCTTTTCACGTGCAATATGTTGTGCAGCCATATTTTGCACGGAGACCTTTGTTTTGTTGTTTTAATCACTTTTCTCTAAAGGACCTCTCTCAAATTCTTTTTAGATTGTGAGTTATTAGACTCTAAAGTTAGGGTACATTGCCTGGTTTCAACTCCAGCTATGTCCTTCATATCAACCTACCCATCCAAACCATCCCAGATTATTTTATTCACCATTAACTATCCAGATATACTGGAAACCTCACAATCAATCATCATATGCATGTGGAGGCATAAACTCAACATCAACATGAACAGGATCATAATAGATCCGTACCCAGCAAACTCAGTATTCGCAACAAAGGGTATAAACCCGGAATTCTCAATATTCATATCAGAGGGTATAAACCCAGAATTTTCAGAGGAAGGCATGAATATGAACATGAATTCCATACCTCAAAATCGGAGAATACAACTAGTCGTTGTATTCTAGCAATCACGTCTCCGGGCTCTCGTCCACCGCAGGAACCTTGGATCGCCGGCCTTGGATCGTCCTCGCCGTCTCAGGCCGTGTCTCCCTCTTTCCGGCAGTCTCCCTCTCTGGTCGTGTCTCTCTCTCTCTCTCTCTCTCTCTCAAGGGTGATGGCTGCTAGGGTTTTGGAATGAGAATCCCCTAATTTTGAAGCCTTTTTCCTTTATATATTTTCCCACATAATCAAAATGACGTAGTTTTGATTAATTTAAAGCCCAGCATCTATAAGCCCAAAAGCCAAGGTTTTCTAATCTACTTCATTAAGCTCTACAGCCCAACAATTAAGCGCAAATCATATTTTAAATAAAACTCTCAAATATATATTAATTGGGATATTTTAATTCATGTGAAATTCCCAAAATACCCCTCAGGGCCTCGAACTCTGAATCGAGCCCAAGCATAGTCAAGATTCTCCATTTGACGAGCACATCACTATGCTGATGTTCATTCTCTAAAACAAGGCCTCTTACTCAAGGCTAACTCCAAGAACCCCTCAAATACGGGTCCTTACATCCTTTCCTCCTTAAAGACTTTTCGTCCTCGAAAAGATAGCTGGGGTTGAAAGGAAACCACAACCGCAATCAATGCACCCAATACATAACAACAAAATAATTGATCGGGACCCATGTAACAAGAAAATAAAATCGGTACCAATAGTACCCGACGTTTTTGTCTTCCTCCCCTCCTTCAGGGTTGTTCGTCCTCGAACAGATTGGGTAGTGAGCACGCATCTCAGTCTCACATTCCCAAGTCTCTTCCTCCATACCTCGATGTTGCCACAACACCCGAACCAGTGGAATAGTCTTTCCTCGGAGCTGCTTCTCGTGCCTATCCAAAATACGGATTGGGGCCTCAATAACTGTCACATCTTCCTCAATATCCAGATTACTCTAATCCAATACATGTGTGGGATCTGGATGATATGCTTGTAACTGGGATACATGGAAAACATTGTGAACTTTACTCAAACTAGGTGGTAAGGCCTATAAGCAACAGGTCCAACTCTGCTCAAAATCTCAAACGGTCCAATGTATCTTGGAGATAACTTGGATCCCTTTCTAAATCTTTTATGTCCCTTCTGTGGAGAAACACGAAGGAACACATGATCTCCAACCAAAAACTCTAATGGACGGCGTCTGTGGTCCACATAGGACTTCGGTTGACTCTGAGCTGTAAGAAGGCACTGCCTAATCAGTTGTACCTTGGCCGTAGCCTCTTGGACCAATTGGGGTCCCAACATGGCTGCTTCTCCATCCTCTGCCCAACATAATGGAGACCGACATGGTCTACCATACAGTGCCTCAAACGGGGCCAGATATAATGTCCCACATCGGTTGGGGAGGAGAACGAAGCAGGCTACTTAGGTTGCTGTGGATACCTCTCCTGGCATGAGGCCTTTTGGGGTGCTAGTGGGCACTGCCAAGAACAAAACCGTGAGGGGGCCCGGCTAGTGAGCCGATGAGTGACCCAGCGGACAATATTATGTTACGGGTGGGCTGGGCTATTACAAATGGTATCAGAGCTAGGGCCCGGGTTGGTGTGCCAGCGAGGACGTTGGGCTCTCCAAGGGGGGGTGGATGTAATGTCCCACATCAGCTGGGGAGGAGAACGAAGCAGGCTACTTAGGTAGCTGTGGATACCTCTCCTGGCATGAGGCCTTTTGGGGTGCCAGTGGGCACTGCCAAGAACAAAACCGTGAGGGGGCCGGCTAGTGAGCCGATGAGTGACCCAGCAGGGACAATATTATGCTACGGGTGGGCTGGGCTGTTACACTATCCCAATAGAAGCTTGACAGCTATTATTATAGGCAAACTCTACCAGAGGAAGGTCAGAAGCCCACGATCCTCCAAAATCGAGCACACAAGCTCTCAACAAATCTTCTAGTGTCTGAATGGTCCTCTCTAACTGACCATCAGTCTCGGGGTGATAAGCCGTACTCAGATTGAGTCGTGTCCCCAAGGCTTCTTGCGAGCCACTCCAAAATCATGAGGTGAACCGTGCATCTCTGTCTGAAACGATAGACACGGGGACCCCATGCAATCTGACAATTTCGTTGATATACAACTGGCTTAAGGTGCCAATGTAGTCTCGCTCCCGAATAGCTAAGAAATGGGCTGATTTTGTCAAACGATCTACAATGACCCATATCATGTCCTTCCGGCCAGAGGTGACGAGAAGTCCTGTCACGAAGTCCATGGTAATGTGTTCCCACTTCCACTGAGCCACAAGTAAGGGCTGCAATTGACCAACAGGTCATTGGTGCTCTGCCTTCACTTGCTGACAAATGAGGCACCTGGAAACAAATCCCGCTACGCTCCTCTTCAGTCCCGGCCACCAGAACTGTGCTCTCACGGCATGATACATCTTTGTCCCCCCTCGGTGTACATCCAAACGGGAATGATGAAATTCCCTCATCAAATCCTCTCGAAGGAAGGGCGGCACTATCAAACACCCCTGAAACCTCAACTCGTGTTCAACTCCTTCGTCCACTCTTTGGACAGCTCACCGGCCTCTATCTGGGCCTGGATTACCTCACAATCCACGTCTCCCAACCGTCCATCACGGACACATTGGTATAATTCGGCATCACAAGTAATAGGGCACAGGACTACTTTCCCCCTACTAAGATCAGGCTGAACCTGAAGTACTACTAGCTATTCCATCATTTTCCATTCTCTAATGGAAATCTCAGCTTTCCCCTTTCTACTTAGCACGTTAGCAATGACATTCCCTTTTCCAGGGTATAGGAGAGTGAGAAATCGAACATCTGCAGGTACTCTACCCATCTCCTCTGTCTCAAGGTTCAGTCTCTCTCGGGTGAAAATATATTGCAGGCTTTTGTGGTCTGTGAACACCACAAATTTCTCCCCCAACAAATAGTGTTGCCACGACTTTAAGGCAAAAATCACCGCTGCCAACTCCAGGTCGTGTGTTGGGTAATTTTGCTTATGGGGCTTCAGCTGTCGTGAGCCATAAGCTATGACTTTGCATTCTTGCATCAGAACACACCCCAGTCCAACTCGGGATGCATCACAATATACCTCATAAGGCACTCCCTCTTGTGGTAGACTCAACACAGGTGCAGTGGTCAGTCGAGTTTTCAATTCCTCGAAAGCTTTCTGACACTTGTCCGTCCACTCGAATTTGGCTCCTTTACGTGTCAGGGCTGTCATCGGTGCTGGCAACCGTGAAAACCCTTCCACGAAGCGCCGGTAATATCCCACCAGTCCAAGAAACTATGGATCTCAAAGACATTAGTGGGCCTCTTCCAAGATGATACAGACTCAATCTTAGTTGGGTCCACTCTTACTCCTTTAGAAGATACCACGTGCCCAAGGAAATGCACCTCTCTCATCCAGAAGTCGCACTTACTAAATTTAGCATATAACTGATGATTTCGTAGTGTCTGCAACACCACGGTCAGATGTTCCCCATGCTCCTCTTGGGTCTTAGAATATACGAGCATGTCATCAATGAACACCACTACGAAGGAATCCAGGTATGGGGCAAATACCTGGTTCATTAGATGCTTAAACACTGCCGGTGCGTTCGTAAGCCTAAAAGGCATCACTAGCTACTCATAGTGCCCGTATCTGCACCTGAATGCAGTCTTAGGGATATCCTCCCTCCTGATCCTCAGCTGATGGTACCCCGAACGGAGATCAATTTTCAAAAACCACCGTGCTCCACTCAGTTGGTCGAATAAGTCATCAATCCTCGGTAACGGATATTTATTCTTTCCTGTGGGTGAAGTAAACGACAATCGTTGTCTATAGCAGTCAATCTTAGCCTAAAAGGCCAACAACCAATCCATTCCCAGAATCAAATCGAATGTCCTCATAGGCATCACATAAAGATCAAATTGGAGTTCAACTTCTCCAATTGTAAATACGCATTCACGACATATACGGTTTAATGTCACCGTTCCTCCCATAGGTGATTCAACACACAGAGGCTTATCAGCCCTCACACAAACAAGTCCATGGCCCTCAACCAAGGACTCCGCAATCAGGGAGCACGATGCTCCGGTATCAAACAGTACAGCAACTACAGTACGGGATAGTAAAATAGTACCTCGTACTACTAAAGACCCGGCTCTGCCATCCTCGGAGGGTGATGGAAGGTCTTCCCTCTCTGCTGGTGCTGAGGTAAGCGCGTATGCTCTGCCTTGACTCGCCCCAACACTTGCCTCTACAGCCTTCCCTTTAGCTCCCACCTGGAGTCCACTTGGACGCCCCTCCGATCCTCCTTGTGATTTGGCATAGTTGGAACCAGCCTGACTGGGTTGCCACGAACGTGCTGGCCTTGGAGCTGGGGCTTGAGATTGGGTCCCTCCCCTGCCTCCTTGTGTCACACTTCTAGCTCCCCGACTGCTCCCCTTACTAAAACACATCGTTCTAAGGTGCTTTGTCTTCCCACGACCATGACACGATAGGTGCTATTTGGGGCACTCATGTTTCAGGCGTCTTGACTGGCCACAACAAGCACACTCTCTGGGAAAACTCACAGCTGAGCCTCCCTGTCCTCCAAAACTACGGGACCTCGGTGGAGCCATTGAAGCGTGGCCCCGGTCCTTGGGAAAAGTCCCACTCCCAGAATACACCTTTTTTCTCTTGGAATCCCCTTGCTTGTCACATCCACTCTGTCCCATCCGCTCTTGATGAGCTTATCTTCCCTCCTCCAATCCTCTCTCAACAATTTTAGCTATGTCAATGACTTCTGCATAAGTTTTCAACCTCAGCATTTCTACCCTTTGCTTCAGGGCAAGTCTGAGTCCCATGGTAAATTTATGGGCCTTCAGATCCTCTCTAGATATTGCCTCTGGGGCAAACCGGCTTAGTCCTCTAAAGTCCCGCTCATACTCAGCCACTGAGCGTGAGCCCTGCTTCAAGCTGCTGAACTCTTCCCTTTTCTGCCACCACAGCGACTCTGGGAAGAATTCCTCATGAAATAGCTGGAGGAACTAGTCCCAAGACATGGCTTCCATGTCCCGGCTCCCTGATATGCTCAGCCACCACTCCAGGGCTTCTTCTTCCAACTGGCGGACTGCCAGCCTCACTTTATCTTCCTCCTGGGGACGGAGAAAAGAGAATATGTGCTCTATCTGGCGCAGCCAATGCTCACTTGCCGAGGTTCAGCTCCTCCCTTGAACCTTGGTGGGTGTTCCTTCCGGAAACGCATCACCACGTCTTCTTCCTCCCGTCTCACTGGCACTTCCTGCCTGCGTGGTTGTTCTGCCTCACGGGGTGGGGAAGGTGGCGCTGCCTGCCGTGCTAGCATCTCCTGACGTACCTCATTTAGGATCTCTCCCCTGAGGTTCTCACACATTCCTTGTACAGTCTCGCTTAAAGCTCTGACTTGGGCCATGATCCGCTCTATGGGATCATCACCCTCTACTTGTGGTTCTCCCTCTTGTCCAACCCGTGCAGAAGACACAGGGGTAGCTCGGGTTATTCTCCTAGGAGGCATTTTCTACACATTAGATAAGACTAGAGTCAGTATCTCTAGTTACACACCCTCATTCCTATGGACCATGAGGTACTCATATAGGGTAATTGCCCAATTGCATAATAACAATTTACACACGTATCAACTTCCATCATAAACTTTCAAGCAAGAACATTCAAGCCAATTATCCAAGACTAACATTCAGCACATCAATTATTCAACTCTAACACTTAGCATTAACACTCGGTATCAACTTTCAACAGATCAATCACTCAAGCATTCATTATTCAGTATCAAGTTTCAACATCTAGTTTCAGTACCAAGTTCAAGAATTATGTTCAACAACGTATCACACCAGATCATAACATTTATATAAAAATTCAAACTAGTGCCCTAATCCCACGCATGTATGCAGCTCAACCCAAATGCAAATGTCCTACTCCCTTGTCTAACTACTACTGAATACACCCCAGAAAACCAGATAAGTCCACGATGATCAGGTGTGCCCTATCTTTGTCTTCAAGGGTCTCAAAAGTAATCATCCCTCCCCACTATCCTAGGTCCACTAGAGCATGATGGCTCTAATACCATATTGTCACGCCCCAATTTCCTTACACCTGGAAATGGTTAGTGACTGCCCATGCCCACACCCGAAGGGTCGAGGGGTTGGTGCAAGCACCTAAACTGGACTTATGCAACGAGTGTTGTCCCAGTACTACACATCCGGGCTAACATGCCAAAGGACAAGCCCCTGTTTCCAAACCATACACACAATCATCATTCAGTCAAAATACCATACCACAGTTTACTTCATTTCAAAGAGGACTCAAGTCCATTACAACTCAAATGGGGAAAAGCTCCCAATAAAACCACAATACCAAATTCAGGTTTACAAAATAGCCCAAACCAAAACAAAGCCACAGATACATTAACAATCAATAAGGAGGGTCCCACGACCTTTATGGCCAATCACCTCGGCTCTCTCACCTATCACCAGGTAGACCTACAAAGAGAACAGTTCAAAGGAGGGGTGAGCAAACCACGGCTCGAGAGGATCAAGTCTCCCGGGGCCCATCCCACTCTACTGGAATGCATGTTTAGTGGATGCTTGTGCTAGTGTAGTGAACTAGTTGAAACCACACACAAAAACCATCAAACACATCCCATATTCAAAGAGGGGGGTTCCAGTGATATAACTGTCCCATACTCAAGGCTCCAGTCTAGTGACTATCCCATACCCAAGGCTCCAATCCAAAGACTGTCCCGTAATCAAAATGGTTCCAGCTTAGCGGCTATCCCGTAGCATACGGCATTAAGCACTCAAACAAAACTCGAGTGAAATACGGCCACATAACTCGGCACAAGGTGCCCAAGCAGTATAATTTATCTCAATACAAGATGCTCAACAGGCATAATGCAACTCAAAGACATATCGGTATGATTTACAATGCCCTCGGTTCATGTAAGATACGGCCACAATCTCAGTAACATTCACAGTATATAGTTTCTTTTCCCATATCAGTGTTCTTTAACCGTTCTGGTAAGTTTTTAGGTAAATTAACTCTGGGACTTCATCCCAATCACATTATTTTCCACTCAAGAACCCTCTGGCTAAATGGGGAAGCCATAGGAGGCAAAATAAGGGGGGTGCACGTCATATTGCCCATATGACGTGTAGGGGGATGTTTGGCTCCTTGCCCTCTACACATCTCAAGGAATGTTAGGGTAAAATTTCAAACCAATTGGGCTTGCACGTGAAATGGGCTTTTCACGTGCACAAGGGTTTTTGGCTCCCTGCCTTCTACACCTTTCAGGAGAGCCTGGGGTAAAATTTCAGACCAATTGGGTATGCACGTGAAATGGGCTTTTCACGTGCAATATGGCGTGCAGCCATATTTTTTGCACAGAGACCTTTGTTTTGTTGTTTTAATCACTTTTCTCTAAAGGACCTCTCTCAAATTGTTTTTTAGATTGTGAGTTATTAGACTCTAAAGTTAGGGTACATAGCCTGGGTTTCAACTCCAGCCTATGTCCCTCATATCAACCTACCCATCCAAACCATCCAGATTATTTTATTCACCTTTAAGTATCTAGATATACTGGAAACCTCACAATCAATCATCATATGCATGTGCGAGCATAAACTCAACATCAACATGAACAGGATCATAACAGATCCGTACCCAGCAAACTCAGTAATTGCAACAAAGGGTATACACCCAGAATTCTCAATATTCATATCAGAGGGTATAAACCCAGAATTTTCAGAGGAAGGCATGAATATGAAAACGAATTCCCTACCTTAAAATCGGAGAATACAACTGGCCGTTGTATTCTAGCAATCACGTCTCCGGGCTCTCGTCCACCGCAGGAACCTTGGATTGCCGGCCTTGGATCGTCCTCGCCGTCTCAGGCCATGTCTCCCTCTTTCCGGCAGTCTCCCTCTTTCCGGCAGTCTCCCTCTCTGGTCGTGTCTCTCTCTCTCTCTCTCTCTCTCTCTCTCAAGGGGTGATGGTTGCTAGGGTTTTGGAATGAGAATCCCCTAATTTTGAAGCCTTTTTCCTTTATATATTTTCCCACATAATCAAAATGACGTAGTTTTGATTAATTTAAAGCCCAGCATCTATATGCCCAAAGGCCAAGGTTTTCTAATCCACTTCATTAAGCTCTATAGCCCAACAATTAAGCCCAAATCATATTTTAAATAAACCTCTCAAATATATATTAATTGGGATATTTTAATTCATGTGAAATTCCCAAAATACCCCTTAGGGTCTCGAACTCCGAATCGAGCCCAAGCATAGTCAAAATTCTCCATTTGACGAGCACATCACTGTGCTGATGTTCATTCTCTAACACAAGGCCTCTTACTAGAGGCTAACTCCAAGAACCCCTCAAATACGGTTCCTTACAGCTCAGGCTGGGATTGGTTGGTTGAGTAAAAGTTCCCTCCCTGAGGCTGATATTGTGGGTTCGGGGCTTGAGAAATATAGGACACTGTTGAAGATCCTCCATAACACCCAGGTGTGGTTGATTGTTGGGGTTGTTGTGATCCGGTGCTGTTATAATCAACCTTGGGTTGCCATACTGCCTGGGATTCTCCTTCTTTCTTTCGATTGGTGGAAGAGGGCTTTCTAGAAGCTTCATACTTGCTTCCCCCGAGTTTTCCCTCCCTTATGCCACCTTCGATTTGTTCTCCTGAGGCGACCAAGTCTGCAAAGCTACTTGAAACATTCCCGATTAGTTTTTTGTAGTAAACCCCTTTCATGGTGTTGATAAAGAGGGTGGTAAGTTCTCTTTCGGTGAGTAGAGGCTGAACATCCATTGCTGCCTCTCTCCATCGTCGGACATAAACTTTGAAGCTTTCATTACTTCCTTTTTCAAATGACTGTAGGGCCAGCCAATCTAATGCCAGTTCGATGACATGCTTATATTGAGCTAAGAACGTCGTGGCGAGCTCACTCCATGTTCTGATACGGCTACCTTCAAGTTGGATATACCATCGCAGTAGACAACCGGTTAGGCTCTCCTGAAAGCAATGCATTTAGAGGTTGCCATTGTCTGCATGGGCCGCCATCTTACGGCAATACATGGTCACATGTGTTCTAGGTCACTGAGTACCATTGAACTTTTCAAAATCAGGCATCTTGAATTTGGATGGAAGTACTATGCCTGGCACCAAGCATAAATCATGTGGGTCGGTCCCTCCGTTTTTACCCCCTCCACAACTTTTAGTCGGGCCTCAGTAGATTTCCAATCGGATGGTTGAGCGAGGGATTCCATAGCTTCCATGATATTTGAGGTTGGCACCCCCATAGCAGGTGGTGTAGGTGGGACTTGATGTGATGCCCCTGGAATCATGTTTGTTGGAGCGTAGGCTTGTGAAGCATGTGGTGCATGTTCTTGCTCTTGATTAATAGCTCCTGTAGTTGGGCTAGCTTCTCTCTCGGCGGTCAGCTTGGCTAACATGTCCATCATGGTTGGAGCATGCTCCCCCCGATCTCTTCTTGAGCCTGCTCAAGACTAGTAAGTCTGTCCTCGGTATGCTCTACCATTGTAGGAGATGTCTGACGACTGGAGGACCTTAAGTTGTATGAGTGCCCAATTCTGTTGAAAGCCTTCTAGCAAACCTAGCAAATCTGGAAAGTTTATTTTAATTCTCACTTTTTAAGTATGAGTGCATGATATGCATGAGATGCAAAGACACAAACTTTATTAAGTTGAAAAGCAAACTTCAAAGGGTACAAATAGTCAAACTGAATTTAAAACAAGTAAAATGACATGAAATCCCTAAAACTATATGTTCTAGGACAAGCTTTGATTATCTCCTAGCAGCGTCTTCTTCGGAGGTTCCTTAGCCTCTCATTCTCTGTTCAAGCCTATTGATGACCATCCCCTTTGCCAATGGTCGCTTCCTTGCATGACACTTCTGCATCTTAGCTGCTTCCAACTATTCCACCATTTTTTGTATGGCTTCCCCTTGTTCTTGCACTGTTTGCTGCAAAATGGCATTCTCTTATAGCAATGATAGAGTTGTATCTAGGACAACCGCAGGTTCTTCGTTGGAGGCCACCTCTTCGGCTGCAGTGTCCTCGCCTGTGTTGGGGAGAGGGAACAACTTCTCTTTCCATGCCTTGTATTCTGATAAGACAGGAGTAGCGTGTAGGTTGGCCTTGATTCATCGAGGGGTGGCCTAAGCTCTGTGCATTTCAAAGATTGCCGTTTTGCCCCAGGGGCTCCATATTCCTTATCGCAGCTTCCATTCTATGTAAGATCGGGACGATTTGACGCCCTTCAAGTTGTCTTCCCACCGTAATGGTGCATATGCGGTGCTTCCCCAAGGGCCGATTAGTGGGACCCAATTATAGCTGCCGCAGCTATATAACATGCTTGATCTATGCATCCAAGGGGCCCTCCAAATGATATCCTCATCTCCTAGTGTATGGAACTTATACATCCAACCTTCCTTGTCATTGGGTAGCCGCCACCCACTATCTAGAATATCTAGCAAGGTCATAGCAGGTAACACATATACTTCCTTGAAGCATGGAAAGCTGCATGGGAAGTGACTCTTCAACCATGTGCATAGGAGAGGAAGACAACCTCTGAATTGTCCTCGGCCTCTTACTCGGATGTAGGATAAGGACCTAATGGTTTCAGCTAAGATGGCAGGAACAGGGTCATTTCCCTTTATCAATTGCGGGACAAGTTCCAGGACTTCCCCGTCAATGAAGTTTGGGATTTCGAGGGAAAATGAACAAACCATAGACGGCAACAGCGAATAAAAGTATATGGGTCTCCTCTTGAGTTGAATATTGCATCATCATCTTGAAGAACTCCCATGGAACAACTTCATGCTTCCCATCATTTTGAATGATTGGAGGAGCTTCTTTAGCTTGTATATCTAGGAGACAAGCCAAAGTACGCCGACATGATTTTCGAGGATCATAGTTGAAGATTGCCTTCTTTTGATCCACTTCTTGATCAAGAAGCCATTTTTATTCTTCAATAGTTGGGACCAAATCCACGCCATTAAAATAGAAGCACCTTCGCCTTGGATCCCAGAAGTTCACTGCTGCAATGATCATGTTCTCATCTATTGGTAGTTGAGTTAGATGTAACAGATCCCCAAAGTGCTTGATGTATGCGGCTTGACTCCTTGAAGACCACTTATGTAATGACCCGCATTTTGCGGTGTGTAAGAAGTTAATCACAGATGCCTTGTGCGTGGGGATTGTTGGGTTTTAAGGACTTTTCTTCCCACACACTTTACCTAAAACACCTTGAATGTTGATGCACAAGTTTGAGGGAAGGAGATGAGCCCAAGAGGGGACTTTTGGGAGGTGCACGTGACAATTGATAACGTGCATTTATGCCCTAGGAAGATGCTATTTGCATATACAGGCGCTTTTAGGCTGTTTTGTCAGGCTTTGGAGATTAATTTTGACCAAGTAGATGGCCTCAAATCAATTGGCGTGCAGAACTATAGTTTCTCAAAATGATGTCCTCTACCTTCCACAGAAGTTTCAGAGCCAAAGGCCTTGAAAGCCAATTGGACCAATTGGCGTGCAAGCATTTTTCTGCATATCAGCCTTCTACATGATGCAAGCAAGCTTGGGGTAGAATTTCACAGCTTTTGGAGCTGCAAGTCAATTGGGGATATGGCGTGCAATAGGGCGTGCAGCCATATTTTTGTACCGTCACCTTGGTTTTGTTATTCTAATCATCTTTTCCCAAAGGACCGTGTTGAAATTGTGGATATTTTGGCGTGTAGGGATGCGGGAAGGTTGTGGCTTGTTCCATCGAAACTATGTCGTTTTGATGCTTGGTTTCACTTAATCAAAACTACGTCGTTTTGATAGTGGGAGGTCTATATAAGGATGAGGAGCCCTCTTGTTTTAGGTTTAGGGTTCTCTTTTTCAACCACCGCAGCCGTCGCAGAGAGAGAGAGAGAGAGAGAGAGAGAGAGAGAGAGAGAGGGAGAGAGAGAGGAGAGTTCTGGCCATTTCTGCTGTGGTGTTCCTCGAGGGCGGACGACGTTCGACGTGGGAGCAGGATCGTTACTGTGGTAATACATTTTCCTACAGGTAGGGGTTCTGTCACCTTGTACCTAATCCGGGGTTAGGCCCCATAGTGGATGAAACGCTAGATATCGCATTGAATGTTATATTATTTATATGTAAATTCATATAGGTGTGATCTCTTATATGAATGTTGGCCTTCAATGGCGTCTTGATGGGATTCTGACGTAGGGTGGGTAGTGAATGTTAAATGTTTGATAAAATGCTTGTGTGAATATGTCTGTGTGAATATGCTTAGTATGTGTTTGATAATATGCTGGTATGGCTGGATTTGGGAGTTGGTAAAGGTGTGCATGCAAAGTGTTTGTTTTTATGCCTGAGTGGCTATGTGTACTATGTTTTGTGGAACCCGGTGGCTGTGGAAGCCCGGGACTATTTTGTGGAACCCGGTGGCTGTGGAAGCCCGGGACTGTTTTGTGGAACCCGGTGGTCATGGAAGCCTGGGATCGTTCTTGGAACCCGGTGGTGTGGAAGCCTGGGACTGCTCTTGGAACCCGGTGGTGTGGGAAGCCCGGGAATGTTCATGTACCAACCTGTGTATGATTGTATTTGTTGCTATGGCCTGTTATTATATCTTGTGAAATAATTATATCACGACACAGCACTTGTACACATGGCATGTAGATGTTAGGAGCATGGGATAGGTTGGGGAGACATGATCCCTACTGAGCTGTGGTTGCTCACCCCTCCTACCATGTTGTTTTCTTTACAGGAACCTACAGGCGTTAGGTGGGAACACCAAGGTGGAAGTCCGGCTTGTGATTTGCTTACTGTTATTTGAGTTTTGCTGTTTTTGTGTAAGCTCTGTAACCCCGGTGGGGAGATATTATAAGGTGGAGTTTAATGTAATAAAAGCATGTTTTGGACACATTTGTTATATTTGGACTCAATAAATATAAGATTGGTCTCTGAATATAAAATGTGAAGTGCATGTTGTATTCTAACCCCTTTATCCAACTTGGGTAAAGGGTGGGTCACATTCCGGTCTCCTCGGGTTGGAAATCCAGGGCGTGACAATATGGTATCAGAGCATGGTCTAGTTGGCCTAGGGTAGTGGGCGGATCAGGTTATCTTGAGTCCTTTGGAGGAGCCTGGAGGGACGTGCCTAATCAACACGGTCCTCTTTGAGCCTCTAAGGTGTACTTGGGGTAGACCAGACCTGAGGTAGGATTTGCATGCATTGGCATTAGGGCACTAGTTGCATTTGTTGTTATGTGTGAAAATGTGAATAACGTGATGATGTGTGAACTGTGCAACTCTGATTTTTCTTGAAATACTTTGAGCATGACTACAAGGAAAGGTCCTTGTTTATTTGGACTGTGTGCAATGTTGATTGGTACAATGTGTAAAATGTGTGTGATCCCATGTATTGCTTGACTTGATAGTGGGGTAGAGGTAGTGAAACCTGATAATTATCGAACGTGTTCTAACATTTGTGCTTCTTACTTCATGTAGTAAGAATGCCACCAAGGAGAGTGACACGTGCATCCGGGGCAGTGGCTGATGAGTCATCTGCCCATGAGGGTCCGGGTACGGGGCAGTCCGTTGGAGGACATGCGCTGTTGCTGGCGCAGCTGCGAGAGGGCATCCGACTGGAAGTCCAGGAGCTGAGGGAGGGTATCCGGCAAGAAGTTCGGGAGGAGGTGCGCCGTGAGATGGCGGCACAGCAGGTGGTGCCGCCACCACCACCACCACCAGTGGGGGAGTTACCTCAGGAGCGTGAGAGTTCACTGGGCGGCGTACCGATTCATGCAGAGGATGACGTGGTGACACGGTTCCGAAAGGAACAACCTCCAAGGTTCAAGGGAGAAGGGAATCCCGTGGTAGCTGAGCAATGGTTGAGGTAGATCGAGCACGTGTTTTCCTTTCTCCTACCCCGGGAGGAGGATAAGGTGAGACTAGCCATTCGGCAGCTGGAAGAGAATGCTTTGGAGTGGTGGCTGAGTGTCGCGGGGAGCCGAGCGGTGCAGTACATGCTGTGGGACGAGTTCTTGCAACTCTTGCATGATGAGTTCTTCCTCGAGTCCTTGAGATGGCAGAAGAGAGAAGCATTTGGCAGCCTGAAGCAAGGATCAAAGACGGTACCCGAGTATGAGCGGGAGTTCCGGAGCCTGAGTAGGTTTGCCCCCGAGACAGTGGCAAAGGAGGACCTGAAGGCCCACAAGTTCACCTTGGGTCTCGGAGCCAGCTCTTAGGCAGAGGGTGGCGATTCTGCGTTTGAAGACCTATATTGAGGTTGTGGAGACGGCTCGTATAGCTGAGAGGGAGCTGGAGGATGGGATGCAGGTCCATCAGGGTCGCCAGTTGCAAGGTGGGTCTGAACGCGATTCGGGGTCCAAGAGGCCCAAGACCGAGGAGAGAGATAGTAGTTCCTTCGCGGCAGGGGACAGACATTGGTGAACCCAGGGAGGTCTAGCTTTGGCGGTGGCAGACGGGGAGGTCCAGCAGAGGTCTCCCCGCCGGTTGTCATTCTGTGGGGAGCAAGGCCACTTTAGGAGGGAGTGTCCATAGAAGGCCGGAAATGCCATAGTTGTGGACGAGAGGGCCATCCGAGCCGGGTTTGCCGGAGTGGCAACAGGGGATGGAGGCATGACATCCAGCACAAGGAGTGATGGCGGTTTCCGTGCACCGGCGGACAGACCCGGCTCGTCGGTGGCAGCCCTAGTCGAGCAGGATCCAACCAGGACCCGACCCCAGGGGAGGCCGGAGCGCAGATGGGCGAAGATGGAGGCAGCCTTGGCGGGAAGCGCCCGGTGAGTGAGCCGACCAGTGGCACGAGCCAAGGGAGGGTGTTTGCAGCCTGGAGGCGACGTACCAGGAGGAGGCGAGTTACCACCTCCACCACTTGAGGGTGGAGCAGGACCTTCGGTGGTTAGAGGTACCCTTCGATCTCTCGTACGCTTGCTTCGTTCTTTTCGATATAGGTGCATCGTGTTCTTTTGTTGTTGAGCTTGTAATTGAGGGATTGGGGTTAGCATGTGTTGAGGCAGAGAGACCCCTAGCAGTGGAGTCTCCGGTGGGAGGTGTGATTGAGGTGCAGCGTGTATGTCGTGGCTGTGTGTTAACTATAGGGGATGTGGAGCTTAGTTTTGATTTGTACGTGATGCCCTTGCGTACATTTGATCTAATCTTGGGTATGGATTGGCTTATGGCTTACCAGGCCAAGATAGATTGTTATCGGCGGCGTGTATCCTTTGTGACACCCACAGGGACCCCTTGCACCCTGCAGGGGGAATGGGACTGTGAGGCAAGTCGGGCTGGGCCAGTGTTGGACCAGTGGGGTGCCATTACCAACAGGTTGGCAGCCCTGACCTTTGCTGAGGAGGGAAAAGTGGAGAAGAGAGTGTGGCCAGCTGTTGTTGACCAATTTCAGGACGTTTTTCCTGACGAGTTGAAGAGTTTACCTCCTAAGAGGAGTGTAGAGTTCACCATTGAGTTGGTACCGCGGACGGGTCTGATTTCCCAAGTGGCTTATCAGATGGGGCCAGCCGAGCTGAGGGAGCTTCAGCGGCAGATAAAGGAGTTGGTGGACCAGGGGTATATCAGACTGAGTACCTCACCCTGGGGTGCTCCGGTGCTCTTTGCAAAGAAGGCAAATGGCACGCTTCGCCTCTGCATAGATTACAGGAAGCTGAATTTGGTGACTGTGAAGAACAAGTATCCGTTGCCACGGATAGATGACCTGTTCGATCAGTTGAGTGGGGCCCGATGGTTTTCAAAGATAAATCTACGATCGGGGTATCACTAGTTAAGGGTTAGGGAGGAGGACATCCCTAAGATGGCTTTTCGGTGCAGGTATGGGCACTATAAGTGGGTAGTGATGCCTTTCGGGCTCTCTAATGCACCAGCAGTGTTCATGCATTTGATGAACCAGGTCTTCGCTCCATACTTGCATTCTTTCGTAGTGGTGTTTATTTATGGCATCTTGGTTTATTCCAAGACGGAGAGGGAGCATGTGGAGCATCTGGCAATAGTGTTGCAAACCTTGAGGGAGCAGCGGTTGTTTGCTAAGTTTAGCAAATGCGAGTTTTGGATGCAGGAGGTCCATTTTCTTGGCCATGTAGTGTCAGCTGAAGGGGTTAGAGTGGACCCAGCTGAGATTGAGGCGGTGTCATCATGGGAGAGGCCAACCAATGTCTTAGAGATTCGTAGTTTCCTTGGCTTGGCAGGGTACTCCCGTCGTTTCGTGGAGGGATTCTCCCGTTTGGAAGCTCCTATGACAGCATTGACTCGGAAGGGAGTTAAGTTTGAGTGGACTGACAAGTGTCAGCAGACATTTGAGACTCTCAAAACCCGTTTGACCACTGCACCTGTGTTGAGATTACCTAGGGAGAATATTCCATATGAAGTATATTGTGATGCGTCCAGGGTTGGTTTGGGGTGTGTGCTTTTGCAGGGAGCACAGTGTGGTAGCTTATGGGTCGAGGCATTGAAGCCTCATGAGCAGAATTACCCTACCCATGATCTTGAGTTGGCGATGTCATCTTTGCCTTGAAGAGTTGGCAACATTACCTTTTGGGGGAGAAGTTTGTGGTGTTCTCGGATCACAAGAGTCTTCAAGACATCTTTACTCGAAGGACTTGAATTTGAGGCAGCGGAGATGGGTAGAGTACTTCAAGACCTTCGACTTTACTCTTGCCTATACCCAAGGCAAGGGCAATGTCGTGGCTGATGCTTTGAGCGGGAAAGGAAAAGCTGAGGTGGCCGTAAGAGAGTGGAAGCTGATGGAGCGGTTAGCGATGTTGCAGCTGTAACCTGTTGTTCGTGATGGTGCGACAGGCCTGAGTCCTTTAGTTGTTGTGCCTGAGCTGTACCAGTGCGTCTGGGAGGCACAGTTGGGTGACATTGAGTGTGAGGTCCTCCGTGCCCGTATTGAGGCTGGTGAGCTATCTAAGGATTAGACAGAGGGTCCTGAGCATGAGTTGTCTTTTCAGGGGCGGCTAGTAGTGGCTTCTTCTCTTAGAGATGAGGTGATGAGGGAGTTTCATCAATCCCGAGTTGTTGTGCATCCTGGGGGTACGAAGATGTACCATGCCCTTCGGGGGACATTTTTGGTGGCCTGGGGTGAAACGCGATGTGGCTGCCTTCGTTTCGCGGTGCCTCACGTGTCGACAGGGTGAAGGTCGAGCATCGGCGGCCGGCGGGCATGTTACGGCCTTTGCCGATAGCAGAGTGGAAGTGGGACCACATAGCAATGGATTTTGTGATCGGTCTTCCACCCACCACGGGGAGGAAAGATATGATTTGGGTGATTGTGGATCGGCTCACAAAGTCGGCCCATTTTCTTGCTGTGACGCGAGCGTGACTCTATTGGGACCTTGAGTCAATTATACATGAACGAGATTGTGCGGCCGCATGGAGTACCATCGTCGATTGTCTCTGACCGGGATTTGAGGTTCACTTCCTGTTTTTGGGCAGGTTTGCAGGAGGCTATGGGGACCAAGCTTACCTTGAGTACAGCCTTTCACCCTGAGACTGACGGCCAAACAGAGAGGACGAACCAGACATTGGAGGACATGTTGCGGGCCTGTGTGCTAGATTTTGGGGGTTCGTGGGCAACTCACCTTCCTCTGGTGGAGTTTGCCTACAATAACAGTTATCGGGCATCCATTGGAATGGCCCCTTTTGAAGCATTGTATGGGAGGCCGTGCCACTCACCCTTGTGTTGGACTGAGGTAGGAGAGGCAGCTCTCTTGGGACCACAGTTGGTTCAAGAGGCTATTGAGAGGGTCAAGTTGATTCATCAGCGCTTGTTATCAGCCCAAAGTCGACAGAAATCTTATGCGGATCAGCGGCGGCGCCCTTTGGAGTTTTCTGTGGGAGATCATGTCTTTCTCCTTGTCTCTCCACGACATGGACATCGGCGCTTTGGGAGAGGTTCGAAACTCTCTCCCCGGTTCATTGGTCCTTTTGAGGTTATAGCTCGTGTGGGGCCTGTAGCTTACCGGTTAGCATTGTCACCGCGATTGAGCCGGGTGCACAATGTGTTCCATGTGTCCCAGTTGAGGAAGTATCATCCTGACCCCACTCATGTGATCGATTGGGGGACATTGGACATTGAGGATGACATGTCCGTTGTTGAGGCCCCTATCTGTATACTAGATCGACGGGAGAAACTTCTGCGGGGGTCGTACTATTCCTTTGGTTCGCGTACTATGGCAGCACCGTGGCATTGAGGAGGAGACTTGGGAGTGGGAGTCTTTGATGCGTGAGCAACATCTTGAGTTGTTCGAGGACGAACACTTTTAAGGGTGGGAGGGGTGACTATTGGATGGTGTATTTGTATTGTCCTTTCGACTTTTATGACTTTTATTTAGATTGACTGTATTTTGAGATTGAAATAAAATGTGCTTGAGATGGGTATTTGTGACACGTGAACGTGTTTCCATGGATTGTGATGCATGTGGTTATGGACTGTGGTGGCACTTTGTTATGTGTTGTGTGTGGCGTGTGACCCATTTGGGTGTTGTGGCTTGCCATTTGGCAAATGGGTAGCTTGTATTTGTTACTCCTTGCTTGTTTCTTTTCGAGGATGAAAAGTCTTAAGGGGGAGAGGATGTAATGACCCGCGTTTTGCGGTGTGTAAGAAGTTAATCACAGATGCCTTGTACGTGGGGATTGTTGGGTTTTAAGGAGTTTTCTTCCCACACACTTTACCTAAAACACCTTCAATGTTGATGCACAAGTTTGAGGGAAGGAGATGAGCCCAAGAGGGGACTTTTGGGAGGTACACGTGACAATTGATAACATCCATTTATGCCCTAGGAAGATGCTATTTGCATATACAGGTGCTTTTAAGTGTTTTGTCGAGGCTTTGGAGATTAATTTTGACCAAGTAGATGGCCTCAAATCAATTGGCGTGCGGAACTAAAGTTTCTCGGAATGATGTCCTCTACCTTCCATAGAAGTTTCGAGCCAAAGGCCTTGAAAGCCAATTGGACCAATTGGCGTGCAAGCATTTTTTCGCATATCAGCTTTTTACATGATGCAAGGAAGCTTGGGGTAGAATTTCACAGCTTTTAGAGCTGCAAGTCAATTGGGGATATGGCGTGCAATAGGGCATGCAGCCATATTTTTGTACCGTCACCTTGGTTTTGTTATTCTAATCATCTTTTCCCAAAGGACCGTGTCGAAATTGTGGATATTTTGGCGTGTAGGGATGCGGGAAGGTTGTGGCTTGTTCCATCAAAACTACGTCGTTTTGATGCTGGGTTTCACTACGTCGTTTTGATAGTGGGAGGTCTATATAAGGATGAGGAGCCCTCTTGTTTTAGGTTTAGGGTTCTCTTCTTCAACCATCGCAGCCCGTCGCGAGAGAGAGAGAGAGAGAGGGAGAGAGAGGAGAGTTCGGCCATTTCTGCTGTGGTGTTCCTCGAGGGCGGACGACGTTCGACGTGGGAGCAGGATCGTTGCTGTGGTGATACATTTTCCTACAGGTAGGGGTTCTGTCACCTTGTACCTAATCCGGGGTTAGGCCCCATAGTGGATGAAACGCTAGATATCGCATTGAATGTTATATTATTTATATGTAAATTCATATAGGTGTGATCTCCTATATGAATGTTGGCCTTCAATGGCGTCTTGATGTGATTCTGACGTAGGGTGCACAGTGCATGTTAAATGTTTGATAAAATGCCTATGTGAATAAGTCTGTGTGAATATGCCTAGTATGTGTTTGATAATATGCTGGTATGGCTGGATTTGGGAGTTGGTAAAGGTGTGCATGCAAAGTGTTTGTTTTTATGCCTGAGTGGCTATGTGTACTATGTTTTGTGGAACCCGGTGGCTATGGAAGCCCAAGACTATTTTGTGGAACCCGGTGGCTGTGGAAGCCCGGGACTATTTTGTGGAACCCGGTGGTGTGGAAGCCCGGGACTGTTTTGTGGAACCCGTGGTCTTGTGGAAGCCCGGGACTATTTTGTGGAACCCGGTGGCTGTGGAACCCCGGGACTGTTTTGTGGAACCCGGTGGCTGTGGAAGCCCGGGACTGTTCTTGGAACCCGGTGGCTGTGGAAACCCAAGACTGCTCTTGGAACTCGGTGGCTGTGGAAGCCCGGGAATGTTCATGTAGCAGCCTGTGTATGATTGTATTTGCTACTATGGCCTGTTATTATATCTTGTGAAATAATTGTATCACGACACAGCACTTGTACACATTGCATGTAGATGTTAGGAGCATGGGATGGGTTGGGGAGACATGATCCTTGCTTGGTTGTGGTTGCTCACCCCTCCTACCATGTTGTTTTCTTTACAGGAACCTACAGGCGTTAGGTGGGAACACCAAGGTGGAAGTCATGCTTGTGATTTGCTTACTGTTATTTGAGTTTTGCTGTTTTTGTGTAAGCTTTGTAGCCCCGGTGGGGAGATATTATAAGGTGGAGTTTAATGTAATAAAAGCATGTTTTGGACACATTTGTTATGTTTGGACTCAATAAATATAAGATTGGTCTCTGAATATAAAATGTGAAGTGTATGTTGTATTCTAACCCCTTTATCCAACTTGGGTAAAGGGAGGGTCACGTTTCGGTCTCCTCGGGTTGGAAATCCGGGCGTGACAACTTCCTCCATATGGATGTGAGTTCAGGAGCATGATGCTTTTGGAGCTCAATGTGTAGGTCTCGGAACTTCTGTGGCTCCTTTTGAGAGAAATTTCCCAAGTCCCTTTGGATTATCCTTGATGCGAGAGCGACCTCTTGAATGTCTTCTTTGTCCACCTTGTTAGAACTAAGAGGGAGCCCACGTACCCCAAAGGGCATTAATGGAGGGGGTCCTTCTTGTACCTCTTGGGGCATTAACAAGAAAGGACCACTGCCTGAGTGAGACATTTCGGGTATTCCACGTAGACAAGCACAACCAAGTCCACGTGGGCAAACCTTTACTAGCCTCTTCTAATCCTGTTGTGTTAGAGAAAACCCAGGTATAGGGTTGGAGAAAGAGAGAGAAGCATGTATGCACGGTTAAAACAATTATAGAATAAAAGAAAAATAAAAAGCAGAGAAAAAACATGCAAGCAAACATTCCAATAAATCAAGACCATGGCTAGACTCGCACAATAGTCCCAGTAGTCGCCAGTTGTCATCACCCGTTTTTGACCGGGCTCGTTGCTGCTTTTGTGAAAGGACTCCATGCTAGTTCATTCCGTTGATCCTAGAGTCATCCCTTGCACAAGGCTCGCATAAACCATTAAAGAAAAGAAAAAAAGAGTCGCCACCAAACAAATTAAAGGTGTGATTGGGCACCTAGAAAAAGAAAGGGTCTATGGTTCCGAGAAAATTAGGTTCGGAGTCGATTACGTGTGGGGAAGGAAGAAAAACTCTTGCACCCCCACAACGCCCACAATTGGTACCTAGTCTTGATCTATGGGTCTTTGCTTGCTTTATTATTTATTCAAAAAAAAGAGTTTTTTTTTGTATTTTAAATTTTAAGAAAAAGAAAGATTTTAGGATCTAGGCCTTAGAACAACAAAAGAGATTTTAATAAAATAAAAAAGGGGACATTCTAATTTTAGAAAAAAAAATGTGGGATCTAGGCTCATGTGAAAGTATTGCGTTTTTAGGAAAACAAAAGTGAACTTTCTTTTTTTAGAAAAGAAAATGAAAACAATTTGAATTCAAATGGAAATACTGCCACAATTAATATTGACCCGAGCGGACTAGGATATGAGTATCTAGGGCTCAACCCTCATGACCGCCCCGGCCTTATTTTTAATTTTTCTAAAAACATACTCTTTGTTTGTCCTTTTTAATTTTTGAAGAAAAAAGGAATGTGAGTTAAAAAGAAAACTGTTCACTTCAAAACATTTGAGCAAAGAAGCCTTAACAGTTTAAATATGAAGAAATTAAAGAGAAAAGCCTGGATAAATTTTTATGGCCAAGCTTGGAGATCTTCCTTTAAAAAGTCTCCCAAAACACAAGGTGTTAGAAAGAAAAATGCGACTTTCCTTTCCCGCCTTGAATCGCGTCTACGCTTCTAGACTGTTTGCTCCTTGCTTTGGAAGGGCCTCCTTTGATAATTGATGTTTGATGTTCCCCCTGGATGGCCTCCCCGTTGATGCCTTCTGCGACTGGGAAGAGGAGGAATAATTCGGGTTTTTCCTCTTGAAAATACAAGGGTATTCTCTCTCTCTAGAACAATTTCTTTTTCTGATACGTGATCCTTGATCTGATATTTTTCCCTCTTCCTCCCTCCTTGTCTGCCTCTTGGGACAGTATATTTATAGGCGTGTAGAGGAGTATCTGTTGGCTAGGCATTAATTGCACCCTTTACAATTCCAATAAGTCAAATGCGATGTCCCGAGAACCTCATTATGGCTCCTTGTTCCTGTGTCTAAAAATAAATAAATCACTTGGGATTTATTTTAATATTCCACTGTATCTAGACGCTTTGGCGAGTAAGGGCTGAATGTACTTCCGGGTGTATTGGCTCCGTTGGGAATTAATAGTTATGCAGTCTCCAGGGTCAATTGTGATGTCCCGAGGAAAATGACATTTAATTACAGAGGCCTCCTGTCCCTATGCTTGAAAATGGAGTCCCAAGGCACTATTTGTAATTAATGCACTTGAAAAAATGATTTTTGGAATCCCGATGCTTTGAAGTTCTTGCGGACCCATAGAGGAGCAATTGAGGTTTTTCCGGATCATTAAGATGATTTCCATATCAATGGGTCCTTATTCCACATCAATGAGTCCATATTCCATATCAGTGAGTTCTTACTCCACGTCAATGGGCTTAGCCCGGATTTGACCAAGTTTGACCTCTGGATTTGACCTTATTCCGCATCAATGGCTTATTCCAAATCAATAGATCCTTACTCCACATTAGTGAGTCCTTACTCCACATCAATGGGCCCTTACTCCATATCAGTGAGTCCTTACTCCACATCAATGGGCTTTGCCCGGATTTGACAAAGTTTGACCGCCAGAATCCTTACTCCACATCAGTGGGCTTAGCCCGGATTTGACCAAGTTTGACCGCCGGAGTCCTTACTCCACATCAGTGAGTCCTTACTCCTCATCAGTGAGTCCTTACTCCACATCAATGGGCTTAGCCCAGATTTGACCAAGTTTGACCACCGGAATCCTTACTCCACATCGTGGGCTTAGCCCGGATTCGACCACATGTGACCAAGTTTGACCACTAGATTTGGGCTTATTTTGGATCAATGGGCTTAGCCCGAATTTGACCAAGTTTGACCTCCGGATCATGCTTATTCGGATCGATCGGGCTCTTATTCGCACCAATGGGCTTGGCCCGGATTTGACTAAGTTAGCCCGGATTTGATCTTGTTTGACCTCCGGATTTCACGTTTCTATAAAAAATTCCAGGTGTACACTTAGTTGCCACATGGAAACTCTACTTGGGCTTCCTTAGGCCTCTCTTGTTCTCACTTGCTGTGTAAGGAGAGTGCCTTTGTATATATATACTGGGCGAAGGAGAAGCAAAGCTGGCAATGTGGGACAAACATGCATATGAAAAATCAAAATTCATGGAAAATTGACAGATTTGTGGGGCAACTTCAAAAATTCATAACTTTCTCCACAGAGCTCGGATTAGGGCCAAATTGGTCTTGTTTTGCTCGAAATTGTGTTATATATCTTCTGAAAGTGGAACCACTCCAAAAGGTGATAACGTGCATTTTATGCCGTTATTCTATTGTTTATTTAGGATGTTTAAGAGCATGATTAGAGCCTTATTGCTTCATATATGATATATATTTGCTCTAACCCCTAGGAAGAGCTATTTGCAAATACTTGCGCTTTTAAGCTATTTTGGCAGGTTTTGGACCTCACTTTTGACATAGTAGATGGCCTCAAACAATTGGTGTGCACGAACAAAAGTTGCTTAGAATTATGGCCTCTACCTACCACAGAAATTGCAGAGCATTTAGAGCTAATTTGGAGCTGCACGTGAATTCACCCATTTCACGTGCAAGCCTATTTTTGCCTCTCCGGCCTCTACATGATGCAAGGAAGCTTGGGGAGAAGTTTGAGCTGATTTGGAGGTGCACGTGAATTCACCATATCACGTGCAAATTGGCGTGCAGAGATGTTTTTGGACCGATCCTATCGTTTTTCCATGCTGATCATTTGTTCCTGAAGGCCCAAGTCCAAATTGTGGATGGAAGATAGAGTTTTTAATGTTTCGAGTGTTACTTATCAAAACTACGCCGTTTTGATAAGTGGGCTAGGTTACACACCTCAAGGCCCATCCAAACTCTATAAATAAGAGCTCCACGCCCCTTGCTAGAAAAAAGCCTAACCCCCCTACACGTTTTTAGAGAGAGAGAGAGAGAGGCTCCACGTCTTGGAGGCTGTCCTTGACCTAGGAGAGCAGCCGTCGCAGCCGTCGCTGCCGTCGCAGCAGCCGTCGCGGATTTTGGAGCCTAGATTTGAAGCTTTGCTGTGCGCGTGATTAAGAAGAAGATGTTGAGCTTTTCTACTATGGTTTTGCTTGTAATCATGCGTGAGTAGTTCTTATAATCTAGGGGAGCAATGTAGCCCCCTTGTTGCTTTGCTGTGTTTATGAATATTGGGTTTGGATGATTGAAGTTTTGCATGTTTTATGAATCTGTTTCTTAATTCTATCTTCGGATGTACACCTTGGTATTCTTAGCCCTAGTGCGGGGCGGATTGAGATTCATAACTTATTTGTAATTGGTGTGATCATTATCCTTTTGCAAGTATGATTTATTGGCTTTGCATGTTTGTGTGTTTAGATGACCATTCCGGCATACAACTCTTAAAAAGGACCTCAATGACCATTTGTTGTCCTTGGCTTATGTTTAGCATGTTTTCAATCGGGACAACCCCAATACCATGAACCAAGTAGAGATAACATAGGGAGGTGAAATTGTGACCCTAGATGCTTTTAATCCTTGAATCTTAATCCTAAAATCAGTTTACTTTCTTTGTTTATTCAGAAAACCAAATAAAAATTAGATCTTTAGTTTAAAAAAGAAAACTTTTTGCCAAGACATTTTATAGAACAAGAGTAATTGGGTGATTTGATTTGAGAACTAGAGAACTAGGCTAATCCCTGTGGGTTCGACCCCTTTCTTGCTGCTATTCTTTTAGTGCAAACTTAGGGAAATAATTATCTTGAAGAGAGATTTTACGACATTAGCTAGCTCTTTTAGGGAGGCTAAAAATCTTGTCTGTCAAATTGGCGCCGTTGCCGGGGATTCAACGGTTGACTAGTTTTTAAAATCAACATTGAGTGAAATTGTTTGAATTCTGATCTTGGTGTTTTATTTTGTCTTTTAATTTCTGTTATTTTTTGTTTGCGTTTTTATTTGTTTATTTTGCATTGTTCGGAGTCTGCTGGGTGTGTTCTTGTTGTTTTTCAGAACATACATCAAGTGTTTGAGGTATTGCTAGTTGTGTATGCGATGAGGGGAACTTGTGTCCTTTAATCCAGAACCTGGAACAAGACTCCAATGGATAGGCAGTTTGGAGATGAGGAGGAGCTAACCATGGAACAATGTTTGGAAAGGATGATCCAAGGCAACAAATATTTGTGGGAAAACCAAGGGAGAGATGAGGAGAATTCAATGATGGCAGACCAACATGTTTATGTTCCAGGCCATGCAAAGAGATCAATTTTCATATAGTGCTTGGGATTGCACTGTCTATGATTCTCCCATAAACGATTATTCATACCAGGAGCCTCCTTGTTATGGTGGGAGTATTAATGGAGATGGTAGAGAAGTATGGCCAACTTGCACCCAACCTGAGGGTGACTACTATCCACAAGAGCCACAACCTCGAGGAGTTTAATGGTTTCTTCAATGGATATTCCGAGAATAGATGGGTTGGGCAATATCAAGATGAAGCTTACTATGAAGCCCCACTCTATGGCAATTATTGTCCATATCAACAACAAGAGTGGCAGCCCCAAGTTGAAGATGAAGAAACCAGAAGAGAGGCTTTGAATGAAAGGCTAGGAAGTTTGGAGACTACCATAAAAAATGTAAAGCAATTATTGATGAGTATGGTCCAAAATGCAGATAACCGGAGTCTCATCTAACTCCTTTGTTGGTGACACAGAGATAGAGACTAAGAGAATTGCAAAGCCATCACTCCAACTTTCATGTATCAATCTTTGACATCCGCCTCACAAGAATGGGAGTTTTACTTAATAATGATTCTAAGATGAAGCTCGCATTCTAGATGGTCAAACCATTAATGCTGCTATAGAACAAGAGGTGGATAAAAGGGCAATGTTTCATTATGATGAGGTGGTCCCTCCACCACAATTTAATAGCCCATGCGATGTATCCACTTCAACTCTTCCCATGGTTGGAGCTTATGAGGACAATTTTTCCATCCAAGAAGAAGGAAGACTTGAATTGTTCGGGGTGTTAGAAGAACATGAGAAACCAATAAATGACAACCCAAGGATGCAGCAACAAATCTTGGATGATGATGCTATAATTCTCATATCTGAAGGCACATCAAACCAAGGTACTCTTTATGAAGACAAGCTACATGAGCCCACCACTACTATGTTTGCTTTGGAATCATCTTCCCTTATACAAGAGAAGGAAGTGCTTGACAAGGGAGGTAACCATGCGTGCATCATGACTACTCCAATTGTGGAGTATGTTGAATTTGTGTTACCATCTCGATGGAATGAGAGGAAGGAGAACCATAAGTTTGTGGAGGTGTCTCCCTATCAACAATTGAATCGGGAGTTCAAGTGGCTCCCACCAGGTTCATTCATCCGATTGCTATGGTCTATGAGATCATGAGGTTTACAATGCAAGGATGAAAGCCTTTCATACATTGGTTGAGTTTAGTATGACAAAGTCTAGCTACGAGACCTTAAATAAAGCGCTTGTTGGGAGGCAACCCAATGTTTATTGCTATGTTTTATTTTATGTTATTTTCTTTTATTTATTTTATCCAATAAATTTGTTTGCCGGCTAACCATTGTGCAGGAGACTTTGCTTCTTTCTTAACTAACCATTTGCGGGATGAGCAAATTATTGGGTCAATTCAATTGTGGGATCTTTGCTTGCTACTACATGACGGCTATTCTGCAAGGGAAGGAAACTTGGGAAGTGCGCGGCGAGACGTCGGTTGACTTTGTGGCTCGGGTGCGACGAATGGTGGCCAATGTCATCTACTATTACAATGGTGCTAAACCAGGGGTAAGTGTTTTTCCTACTCCCTATTTTATGCCATGAGGACATAGCATATTTTAAGTGTGGTGTATGGGGAGTGACTTGAGCCACTTGTTTGTCCTTTATATTATGTGATTGCATGTCTTGTTTTTGTTTAAGTGTTTTTGTTGTCCTTTATTTTTATTTTGGGTGATTGTTTGAGTTGTCTGCTTGAATGATTTGCTTGTGGAGACATGGATATTAAGTATGCAATTTTGGCTTAAAATTTTAATTTTTATGCCACATTAGTATCATGTTGTGATAAGGGTATTAAAGTAGTTAAAATGTGCTTTGGAATTGGTTTAATCATGTCTTTATCTTTTGAATGATATCACCATGTTTTTGGAGCTGAAGTTTGAATATTAGCTGAGCATGAAATGCTATGATAGACCTAAGTAACCCTTAAAGTTGAGTGAAAAAGAAATGAAAAATGAGAACAGCTTCTTTTTAGCCCTTGAGAGTGACATTTATGGTTTATGGGTAATAGTTTGATTTGCTACTCTTCTTGCATTCAACATTGGTTATTTAATGGTAGGAGTCAAGTAAGCATGTGATTACTTATTAGTGCTCAGTGTTTGGTGTGTGGAGTTAGGATGCAAGACCTCTAAGTCATTGTGACTGTCTTTGCATTCTTTTCTTTATTTTGTGATATTATATAAAAGGCTGTGATGTAGAATGTGAAAAAGCCATCACTTAACTGGAAAATGGGATGTGAGACATCAATGAATTTCTGTCTCTCCTATTGTAGCAAAATGGCAAGGGGTATGCATTAGAAACATCAGTCTTAGTTATGTGTTATGTGAGTAAAAAAAAGAGTGAATAATCCATCAAGGGAGAGCATAAAATGCAACCTTGTAAGGTTATTACTAAAAAAAACAGAAAAAAAAGGGATTCAGAATAAAAGCCACACTGGCTTGATGTTTATGTGTGATTGTTTAGATTTGTAGCCACATTGGCTCAGTTTTGTTTATTTGAGAGTGTTGAGCTCAACCCTTAGCTCATGGTTTTGTTTTATCAGTTAGTAGACTAGAGTGTGAGTTTATTGAGTTTAGATTAGAGTGTGAGTTCAAGTAAAGTAGAATAGAGAGTGTGTTTTCTTTGATGAGCACAATAGGGAACTCTCATGATTGCTTGGCAAGTACTTAATCAATAGCTGATGGCGAGTGTAGAGATAGAGTTTTTCCATCCATTGTTCATTGATAGGTATTGGGCTTGAGAATTGTTATATTTGAGTGAGGCTCCTTATCCTTGGTAAGAACTTAAAGGGAAACTAGGTGCTATTTTATCATGGATTGCTTGCTCATATCTGAAATTTAAGTGGTGATATTGCATGGTTGTTGGACTAGGGATATGGACATGAATGAACAAAGCTATGACTCATTTTGATGCTTAAATTCCCATTTCATCATGATAGAGTTGCATGTTTAGGAAACCATGATTCTCCTTGATTGTTATTTTATTTTTCTTCCGTTTGATTGCGTGTTTATTTTATTTTTGCATGCTTGTATGTTTTTGCTTGAGGACAAGCAATGGTTCAAGTGTGGTGTATTTGATAACGTGCATTTTATGCCGTTATTCTATTGTTTATTTAGGATGTTTAAGAGCATGATTAGAGCCTTATTGCTTCATATATGATATATATTTGCTCTAACCCCTAGGAAGAGCTATTTGCAAATACTTGCGCTTTTAAGCTATTTTGGCAGGTTTTGGACCTCACTTTTGACATAGTAGATGGCCTCAAACAATTGGTGTGCACGAACAAAAGTTGCTTAGAATTATGGCCTCTACCTACCACAGAAATTGCAGAGCATTTGGAGCTAATTTGGAGCTGCACGTGAATTCACCCATTTCACGTGCAAGCCTATTTTTGCCTCTCCGGCCTCTACATGATGCAAGGAAGCTTGGGGAGAAGTTTGAGCTGATTTGGAGGTGCACGTGAATTCACCATATCACGTGCAAATTGGCGTGCAGAGATGTTTTTGGACCGATCCTATCGTTTTTCCATGCTGATCATTTGTTCCTGAAGGCCCAAGTCCAAATTGTGGATGGAAGATAGAGTTTTTAATGTTTCGAGTGTTACTTATCAAAACTACGCCGTTTTGATAAGTGGGCTAGGTTACACACCTCAAGGCCCATCCAAACTCTATAAATAAGAGCTCCACGCCCCTTGCTAGAAAAAAGCCTAACCCCCCTACACGTTTTTAGAGAGAGGAGAGAGAGGCTCCACGTCTTGGAGGCTGTCCTTGACCTAGGAGAGCAGCCGTCGCAGCCGTCGCGGATTTTGGAGCCTAGATTTGAAGCTTTGCTGTGCGCGTGATTAAGAAGAAGATGTTGAGCTTTTCTGCTATGGTTTTGCTTGTAATCATGCGTGAGTAGTTCTTATAATCTAGGGGAGCAATGTAGCCCCCTTGTTGCTTTGCTGTGTTTATGAATATTGGGTTTGGATGATTGAAGTTTTGCATGTTTTATGAATCTGTTCTTAATTCTATCTTCGGATGTACACCTTGGTATTCTTAGCCCTAGTCTGGGGCGGATTGAGATTCATAACTTATTTGTAATTGGTGTGATCATTATCCTTTTGCAAGTATGATTTATTGGCTTTGCATGTTTGTGTGTTTAGATGACCATTCTGGCATACAACTCTTAAAAGGACCTCAATGACCATTTGTTGTCCTTGGCTTATGTTTAGCATGTTTTCAATCAGACAACCCTAATACCATGAACCAGTAGAGATAACATAGGGAGGTGAAATTGTGACCCTAGATGCTTTTAATCCTTGAATCTTAATCCTAAAATCAGTTTACTTTCTTTGTTTATTCAGAAAACCAAATAAAAATTAGATCTTTAGTTTAAAAAAGAAAACTTTTTGCCAAGACATTTTATAGAACAAGAGTAATTGGGTGATTTGATTTGAGAACTAGAGAACTAGGCTAATCCCTGTGGGTTCGACCCCTTTCTTGCTGCTATTCTTTTAGTGCAAACTTAGGGAAATAATTATCTTGAAGAGAGATTTTACGACATTAGCTAGCTCTTTTAGGGAGGCTAAAAATCTTGTCTGTCAAAAGGATCATCCATTTATGAGAAAAGTTGGAAATAGCACACAGAGGTACATGATAAAGTGAGCATTCTGTCCGCCTGATTCAAAAATTCATAGTTAATTTTACAGAACTCGGATTACCCTCAAACTAGTTGGAGATGATAGATAAAGATGTTATCTAACTAATGCAATTGACTTTATTCAGATCCAATAAGTATTGAGAAAGTTATTGGCAAAATAGTGCACTGCACACTGGCTGTCTCCCCCAAATTTGTACAAGGTTTGGTAGCCAACTTTGAAAAATCATAACTAATTGGATACAGCCAGGAATATTCTCAAACCAATTGGAAATGATAGATGAAAATGTTATCTAATCAACGCAATTGACTTTGTTGGATTACGACAAGTGTCGGGGAAGTTATTAATAAAATAGCGGGCTGCCCACCGGTTGTCCAATTCTACTTGGTACTTTTGTCATAATCATTTCATTTCTCCTCAGAATCAAGTGTGGTCAAGTGCGTTGTTCTCCGAATATCATCCTCTATCACTTAGTGGTCCTTTGCCAAGTACGGTTGCGATCTAACCCGGTCAAAATGGGGTATAATAGTAGGTATGGGCATTATGAGTGGGTAGTGATGCCTTCGAGCTCACTAATGCACTAGCAGTGTTCATGCATTTGACGCACCAGGTCTTTGATCCATATTTGGACTCTTTTGTGGTAGTGTTTATAGATGATATCTTGGTATATTCCAAGACGGAGAGGGAGCATGTGGAGCATTTGGCAACAGTGTTGCAAACCTTGAGGGACCAACAGTTGTTTGCTAAGTTTAGAAAATGTGACTTTTGGATGCAGGAGGTTCATTTCCTTGGCCATGTAGTGTCAACTGAGGGAGTTAGACTGGACCCAACTAAGATTGAGGCTGTGGTATCGGGGGAGAGGCCAACCAATGTCTTTGAGATTCGTAGTTTTCTTGGCATGGCGGGGTATTATCGTCGTTTTGCAGAGGGCTTGTCCCGTTTGGCGGCTCCTATGACGGCATTAACTAGGAAGGGAGTGAAGTTTGATTGGACGGACACGTGTCAGCAAACATTTGAGACTCTCAAAACCCATTTGACCACTACACCTATGTTGAGGTTACCCAGGGAGGATATCCCATATGAGGTCTATTGTGATGCATCCAGGATTGGTTTGGGGTGTGTGCTTATACAGGAGCACAGTGTGGTAGCTTATGGGTTGAGGCAGCTGAAACCTCATGAGCAGAATTACCCTACTCATGATCTTGAGTTGGCGGTGTCATCTTTGCCTTGAAGAGTTGGCAGCATTACCTTTTGGGAGAGAAGTTTGTGGTGCTAGAGCCTTCGGTACATCTTTACTCGGAAGGACTTGAGTTTGAGGTAGAGGAGATGTGTGAAGTATTTGCAGACCTTTGACTTTACTCTTGCCTATACCCCCGGGCAAGGGTAATGTTGTGGATGACGCGTTGAGCGGAAAAGGGAAAGCTGAGGTGGCCGTGAGAGAGTGGAAGCTAATGGAGCAGTTGGTGATATTGCAGCTACAGACTGTTGTTCGTGATGGTGGGACAGTCCTGAGTCCTTTGGTTGTTGTGCCTGAGTTGTACCAGGCGCGTCCAGGAGGGGACAATTGGGTGACATTGAGTGTGAGGTTCTCCGTGCCCGTATTGAGGCTGGTGAGCTAACTAAGGATTGGACGAGAGGGACCTGAGCATGAGTTGTCTTTTCGGGGGTGGCTAGTAGTGGCTTCTTCTCTCAGAGATGAGGTGATGAGGGAGTTTCATCAGTCTAGAGTTGCTGTGCATCCTGGGGGTACGAAGATGTACCATGTACTTCGGGGACATTTTTGGTGTCCTGGGATGAAACGTGATGTAGCTGCTTTTGTTTCGAGGTGCCTCACCTGTCAGCAGGTGAAAGCTGAACATCAGCGGCCGGTGGGCATGTTACAGCCGTTGCCCGTAGCAGAGTAGAAGTGGGATCACATCGCGATGGATTTTGTGACGGGCCTCCCACCCACTACTGGAGGAAAGACATGATATGGGTGATTGTGGATAGGCTCACGAAGTTGGCCCATTTCCTTGCCGTTCACGAGGGGGACTCTATTGGGGCTTTGAGTCAACTTTATGTGAACGAAGTTGTGAGACTACATGGCGTGCCAACGTCGATTGTGTCTGACAGAGATGTGTGGTTCACTTCCCGTCTTTGGACTAGTTTGTAGGGGGCTATGGGGACAAAGCTTGATTTGAGTACAGCCTTTCACCCTGAAACTGATGGTCAGATAGAGAGGACGAATCAGATATTGGAGGATATGTTGCGGGCCAATGTGCTAGATTTTGGGGGTTCGTGGGCAACCCACCTTCCTTTGGTGGAGTTTGCCTACAACAACAGTTATCAGGCATCCATTGGGATGGCCCCTTTTGAGGCGTTGTATGAGAGGCCGTGCTGATCACCTTTGTGTTGGACTGAGGAAGGAGAGGCAGCTCTCTTGGGACCACAGTTGGTTCAAGAGGCTACTGAGATGGTTAAGTTGATTCGTCAGCGATTGTTATCAGCTCAGAGTCGGTAGAAATCTTATGCGGATCAGCGGCGGCGACCTTTAGAGTTTTCTGTCGGAGATCATGTGTTTCTCCGTGTTTCGCCACGTCGTGAGCATCGGCGGTTTGGGTGAGGTTCCAAGCTATCTCCGCGGTTTATTGGTCCTTTTGAGGTTATGGCTCGTGTGGGGCCAGTGGCCTATCGGTTAGCATTGCCACCGCAATTGAGTCGGGTGCACAATGTGTTCCATGTATCCTAGTTGCAGAAGTATCATCCTGACCCCACTCATGTGATCGATTGGGGGACATTGGACATTGAGGATGACATGTCCGTTGTTGAGGCCCCTATCCGTATCCTAGATCGGCGGGAGAAACTTTTGCGTGGTCGTGCTATTCCTTTGGTTCGCGTGCTCTGGCAGCACTGTGGCATTGTAAGGACCCGTACCTTGAGTTAGTCAGTTTTACCTCCGGAGTAGAGTTTTTCTAGATTTTGACCTAGTAAATGGACTCCAATGAATTCACGTGCAAAAGGAAAGATGCTTAGAATGGTGTCCTCTATCTACCACAGAAGTTTCAGGCCAAATGGACATGTATGTGAGGTGCACGTGATATGGGTCCAATTCACGTGCAAGTGTAATTGTCTTCTAAATGATGCAAGGAGGCTAGGGGTGAAGTTTGAGAGCATTTGGAGTCCATATGGAGGTGCACATGAATTGGGGAATTCACATGCAAATTGGCGTGCAGGCATATTTTTGCATGGTTCCCTTGGTTTTGACATTTTAAGGAACTTTCTCCAAAGGACCATGTTGAAATTCTGAGTATTTTGGCCTATATGGGTGCGGAAAGGTGCTAACTTGTGTAATCAAAACTACGTCGTTTTGATGCTGGGATTCACTTAATCAAAACTACGTCGTTTTGATGTTGTGTTGTCTATATAAGGAGAAGAAGCCCTCTGTTTTAGGGTTAGGGTTTGTTGCTCCACCAGCCGTCGCAGAGAGAGAGAGAGAGGGAAGGAGAGCTCCTGGTTGCTGCCGGGCGTCTTGCGTGGGTGGTCGGTGACTCGTGGGTGGACGGCATTCGACGTGGGATCGGGACTTTGCTGTGTTGTTGCGTTTTACTTGAGGTAGGGATTGTTCTTCCTAAATCCTCCTCTGTCCTAGGGTCCTAGGGCAGAATATTATATTATTTATATGTAAATTCATATAGGTGTGACCTCCTATATGAATGTTGGCCTTCAATGGGGATTTTGGTGTTTCGGTGTTTGTGTGATGCATGAAACGTGTTTGATAAAATGCCGTACGACATGCCTGCTACATGTTTGATGAAATGCTGTGTGAACTTAGGCGAGTGTATATGCCCATTAAGTGTTTGGTAATATGTCCGTGTGACGGACTTGTGGTTTAGTATATGTATGTATCTTGGATGTTTGCTCTATGGCCTGAATGGGTTTGTGCGCTTGTGAACGGGTGCTCACCAAGTGTTTGGTTGTATGCTTGAGTGACCATGTGTGTTGTGTGCTTGACTGTGGTACTTGGCCTGAAGAGGCGGTTAAATCACTTGGCCTGAAGAGGCGGTTAAATCACTTGGCCTGAAGAGGCGGTTAAATCACTTGTGGTTAAAGTGTTAGCCTGTATGGCAGTGGAGGATTGTAAATTGTTGATGTGGTTGTTATTATGTTTGTTGAAATTATTGTAACACAACACTGCACTTGTACACATGGCATGTAGATGCTAGGAACATGGGATGGGTTGGGGAGACATGATCCCTCTTGGCAGTGGTTGCTCACCCCCTCCTACGTGTTTGCTTTTTTCCCAGGGACTTACAGGCGTTAGGTGGATACACCAAGGTGGAAGACCTTATTTACTTTACTGTTTATGTTATTTTTATGGGAACTGATGTAACCCCAATGGGGATGGATTAAAAAGAGGACTTTTTAATAAAGACTGACTTTGTTATTGGTTTGTGGACAGCTTTGATGGACCTTATTTTTCTTGAATGTGTTGTGAAAGTTTTAAAATGTTAAATTCTTGATTTGTATCCTTACCCCTTTGCCCTCCGTGTGGGTAAAAGGGAACTCACGTACCGGTTTCCTCGGGTTGGAAATCCGGGCGTGACAATATGGTATCGAGCATGGTCTAGTTGGCCTAGGGTAGTGGGCGGACTTGGTTATCTTGAGTCCTTTGGAGGAGCCTGGAGGGACATGCCTGATCAACATGGTCCTCTTTGAGCCTCCAAGGTGTACTTAGGGTAGTCCAGTCTTGTGGTAGGATTTGCATGCATTGGCATTAGGGCACTAGTTACATATGTTGTCATGTGTGAAGGATATGCATAACATGATTATGTGTGAACTGTGCAACTCTGAATATTCTTGGAATGCCTTGGGTATGACTACAATGTGGACTGTGCTGTGTGCAATATTGATTGATGCAATGGTTACAATGTGTGTAATGCCATGTACGGCTTGACTTGATAATGGGGTAGAGGTAGTCAACTTGTTAGTAGTCAAACGCGTTCTGACGTTTGTGCATCTTACTTCATGTAGTAAGAATGCCACCGAGGAGAGTGACACGTGCGTCCGGGGCAGTGGCTGATGAGTCATCTGCCCATGAGGGTCCGGGAGCGGGACCATCCGTTGGAGGGCATGCGTTGTTACTTGGCACGGCTACAAGAAGGCATCCGGTCGGAGGTACGAGAGCTATGGGAGGGACTCCGGCAGGACGTTCGGGAGGAGGTGCGCCGTGAGATGACAGCACGATGGGTGGTGCCACCACCACCACCACCGATGGGGAGAGCTGCCTCGTGAGCGTGAGAGTTCGCCGGGTGGTGTACCGACCCGTGCGAGGGATGATGTGGTGACACGGTTCCGAAAGGAACAACCTCCGCGATTTAAGGGGGGGAAGATCCTATGGTAGTCGAGCGGTGGTTGAGGCAGATTGAGCATGTGTTCTCCTTTCTCCTACCCCGGGAGGAGGATAAGGTGCGGCGGCAATTCGGCGGTGGAGGGGGACGCTTTGGAGTGGTGGACGAGTGTTGCGGGGAGCCGTGCGGTGCGACTCATGTTTTGGGAGGAGTTCTTGCAACTCTTCCAAGATGAGTTCTTCCCGAATCGGTGAGATGGCGAGAAGAGGGAAGAATTTGGCAGCCTGAAGCAAGGATCAAAGACGGTACCTAAGTATGAGCGGGAGTTCCTGGAGATTGAGTAGGTTTGCTCCTGAGACGTGGTAAGGGAGGACCTGAAGGCCCACAAGTTCACCTTGGGTCTCGGGCCAGCCCTTAGGGAGAGGGTGGCGATTCTACGCTTGAGGACCTATGCCTGAGGCCGGGAGACGGCCCGTATAGCCGAGAGAGAGCCGGATGGTGGGAGGCAGGCCCATCGAGGTCGCCGATTGCGAGTGGGCCTGATCGAGATGTAGGGTCCAAGAGGCTCAAGACGGAGGAGAGGGATAACGAGTTCTTTTCACGGTCGGGGGCAGACATCTGCGAACCCTGGGAGGTTCACCTTTGGCGGCGGAAGACCGGGTGGTCCATCCGGGGAGTCTACCGAGCGGATGCCACTGCTGTAGGAGAGCAGGGTCACTTCAAAGGGGAGTGCCCCAAGAAGGATGGCGATGCAACAACCGTGGACGAGAGGGTCATTTGCGCCGGGTTTGCGGGAGTGGCAACAGGGGAACAGGGGGCGCGCGTCCGGCGTGAGGAGTGATGCTAGCTTCCGTGCACCAGGCGAGAGACCAGCTCGTCAGTGGCAGGCCAGCCAGGCAGGATCTAGTCAGACCCGACCCCAGGGGAGGAGGCCGGAGCGGCAGCAGACCGAGGCTGGAGGCAACCTTAGCGGGAAGCGTCCAGTGAGTGAGCCGACCAGTGGCACGGGCCAAGGGAGGGTGTTTGCGCTGGAGGCGACATACCAGGAGGAGGCTAAGCTACCACCCCCACCAGCTGAGGGTGGAGCAGGACCATCGGTGGTTAGAGGTACCCTCTTGATCTCCCGTACATTAGCTTCTGTTCTTTTCGATACGGGTGCATCATGTTCGTTTGTTGCTGAGCTTGTAATAGACGGTTTGGGGTTAGCTTGTGTGGAGGCCGCGAGGCCCCTAGTTGTGGAGTCTCCGGTGGGAGGCATGATTGAGGTACGGCGAGTGTGTCGTGGCTGTGTGTTAACCATAGGCGAGGTGGAGCTGAGTTTTGACTTGCATGTGATGCCTTTGAGGACGTTCGACCTGATCTTGGGTATGGATTGGCTTATGGCTTTCCAGGCCAAGATAGATTGTTATCGGTGGCGTGTGACCTTCGTGACACCTGCAGGGACCTCTTGCACCCTGCAGGGGGAGTGGGATTGTGAGGCGAGTCGGGCCGGGCCAGTGTTGGACCAGTGGGGTGCCATTACCCACAGGTTAGCAGCCCTGACCTTTGCTGAGGAGGGTAAGGTGGAATGGAGGGTGTGGCCCGCTGTTGTGGACCAATTTCAGGATGTTTTTCCTGAGCAGTTGAGGAGTTTGCCACCTAAGAGGAGTGTGGAGTTCACCATTGAGTTGGTGCCGGGGACGGGTCCGATTTCCCAGGTAGCGTATCGTATGGGGCCAGCCGAGCTGAGGGAGCTGCAAAGGCAAATCAAGGAGTTGGTGGGTCAGGGGTATATCAGACCGAGTACCTCACCTTGGGGTGCTCCGGTGCTCTTTGCTAAGAAGGCTGATGGCACGCTTCGTCTCTGCATCGACTACAGGAAGCTCGAATTCGGTGATCGTGAAGAACAAGTACCCGTTGCCTCGGATAGATGACCTATTTGACCAATTGAGTGGGGCCCAGTGGTTTTCCAAGATAGATTTACGGTCGGGGTATCACTAGCTCAGGGTTAGGGAGGAGGACATCCCTAAGACGGCTTTTCGGTGCAGGTATGGGCATTATGAGTGGGTAGTTGTCACGCCCCCGAATTCCAGGGAACCCGGAACCGGGTACATGACTTCCCCTTGCCCGCACCCGAAAGGTCAAGGGGTTGGTGACTAGCACCAATAGAGACTACACCGCGGGTGCTGTCTCAAATATGCAACCCCGTACTCATACATCAAGGGTAATCCTGTACTTTCCCATATATCATCATGCATACAAAGAGTCAAACAATCATACGGACATCACATCATACGAGTATGCAAATACTACGTCCACGGACCCATGTCCGGGATATCACATAAAACAATACGAATATAATCGGATCATACATCGAGTAGTGGGCGTCCTCCTGGAAGAAAGTCCTCCACTAGTCTCGGGTCACACCTGAAAAGGGTAAGCAACAAGTAGGGGTGAGCGACAAGCTCAGTAGGTGACCCTAACACTCCACATCATGCAACACAGATAAGTCTATACTATATGCTCAGTGTACTCGTGCACCGTGTAGTGTGCACAATCATCGGGACTCGGCCTGCAACAAACATCGGGACAACTTGTCCACGATCCTCCATGGGATCCCGGCTCGAGCACTCGCCCCTAGCTCCACGAGCTCAACGGCTCAACTCAGGCCTTAGCTTGTCCACGCAATATGCCCGGCCACGGGCCGCCACACAGGCCTGCCATCGGTTCATATGCTTGCCACGTCAACCACATAGCACCATCGGTGCATCACGGTGAGAACCCAAACAAGTCACGGAGTCCATGCCCCAATACCTCACATCAACATACTAACATTAGTATGGCATGTGATTCTCAACATTTCCTTTAGAATTGTAGCCAGTCTTCACAAGTAAATCCTCAACCCTTGATTTATGAAGGGAGTACTCATAGCAGCTATTTTCTTGAAATTAAAAGTCCCGGCATTGGGTTCCCTTATCATAAATAAGATAATCTGATTTTTGGGGATTTTTCCGAGATGTCTAACCCCACTTTCCAAAAATTCACCACTACAAACTTTTGGATTTTTCCGAGATTTTACACTAAAACCCAATTTTCACATTTTGAAATAGTGGGAATTAATTTTTCTAGTATTTTTCTTTGAATCCAAATGGGGGGTATTTCGTTATTTACATTGTAACTTAAGTATAATACTTAAGGCATAATGGTTTACAATGTAAATGTCCAGTGCAGTGCAGTTGCACTGTAGCGGAACACTGTTTCACTCCTACGGATTTGATGCTTCGGACTAATGCTACGGATCACTGTTTCACTGCTACGGATTTGATGCTGCGGACTGATTACTCCGGACTACTGATCCGGACTAACTACTCCGGACTAACTCCTCCGGACTAACTACTCCGGACTACTGATCCGGACTAACTCCTCCGGACTAACTACTCCGGACTACTGATCCGGACTAACTCCTCCGGACTAACTACTCCGGACTACTGATCCGGACTAACTCCTCCGGACTAACTACTCCGGACTACTGATCCGGAAAACACTATTCACTTAGTCCGGAAAAACACTATCCACTTAGTCCAGAAACACTATTCACTTAGCCCGGAAAAACACTATTCACTTAGCCCGGGAAAACACTGTTCACTTAGTCCCGGAAACACTATTCACTTAGCCTGGAAAAACACTGTTCACTTAGCCCGGAAAAACACTGTTCATCATCGTTTTTGCCAATTTTCTCAGCTAGAACGGCAACCCAGCAACCCCAAACACTCATAAACACATTTATTTTGATATACACCCCATTACACGTCTTAAATAACTCTAAATTTCATGTAATCAACAGAAATACCTCTTTTATGCATTTAAATCACAAGATTCAACCAAAAATTGGGTTTCCCCCAAATCTTAAGGTTCACCCCCAAATTCCATGATTTCACCCAAATTAAGCATGCTAAGCCTACTATGAATCATATAAGGAGTTAGAATCACCTGCCTGGAAGATTCTTTGCGATCCACGAGCTCCAATCGCCTCAAAATCACCAAGAAAGCTCTTCACGCTCTTCACCTTCTCTCTCTCTCTCTCTTGCTCAAACACGCACGCACCAATAATTGGAAATTAAAGAGGTAAGGCAGTTCTTGATTATATATATACCGTTGCCAATAATTGGCCTCCCAGCAATAATTGACCCGAACGCAATAATTGACCTCCCGAGGTCACGAACTCCAAATTGAGTCAAATTACTGTCAAAACGCTCGAAATAACGAGCACAACATTGTTCAGATATTATCACACTCAAATGACTACTCAAACGCAAAGTCAACCAATAAACCCCAAAAAGTCAACAATCGGGTCAAACGGGGCCCCGACTTGAAATCGGGCCCAAGTACAGTCAAAATGCTCGCATCGACGGCTACACTACCATCCAGATAGTTACATTCCCATAGAATGACTATCTCTCAAAACTACCCAAATACGAGTCTTTACAGTAGTGATGCCTTTCGGGCTCACTAATGCGCCAGCAGTGTTCATGCATTTGATGAACCAAGTCTTTGCCCCATACTTAGACTCGTTCGTGGTGGTGTTTATCGATGATATCTTGGTGTATTCTAAGACCGAGAAGGAGCATGTGGAGCACTTGGCAACAGTGTTGCAAACCTTGAGGGACCAGCAGCTGTTTGCTAAGTTTAGCAAGTGTGAGTTTTGGCTGCAGGAGGTTCACTTTCTTGGCCATGTGGTGTCAGCTGAGGGAGTCAGGGTGGACCCAGCCAAGATTGAGGCCGTGGCATCGTGGGCGAGGCCAACCAACGTTTTTGAGATCCGTAGTTTTCTTGGCTTGGCGGGGTACTATCGTCGTTTTGTAGAGGGGTTCTCCCGTTTGGCGGCTCCTATGACGGCGTTGACTAGGAAAGGAGTGAAATTTGAGTGGACGGACAAGTGCCAGCAGGCGTTTGAGACTCTCAAAACCCGTTTGACCACTGCACCTGTGTTGAGGTTGCCTAGGGAGGATATTCCGTATGAGGTGTATTGTGATGCGTCCAGGGTTGGTTTGGGGTGTGTGCTTATGCAGGAGCACAGTGTGGTAGCTTATGGGTCAAGGCAGCTGAAGCCTCATGAGCAGAATTATCCTACTCATGACCTTGAGTTAGCGGCTGTTATCTTTGCCCTGAAGAGTTGGCAGCACTACCTCTTAGGGGAAAAGTTTGTGGTGTTCTAAGATCACAAGAGCCTTCAGTACATCTTTACTCAGAAGGACTTGAATTTGAGGCAAAGGAGATGGGTGGAGTATTTGCAGACCTTTGACTTTACTCTTGCCTATACCCCGGGCAAGGGTAATGTTGTGGCTGATGCATTGAGCGAGAAAAGGGAAAGCCGAGGTGGCCATGAGAGAGTGGAAGCCGATGGAGCGGTTGGCGACGTTACGAATGCCCTTGTTGCTCATGATGGTGGGACGGTCCTGAGTCCTTTGGTGGTTGTGCCCGAGTTGTACCAGCGCGTCCGGGAGGGACAGTTGGGTGACATTGAGTGTGAGGTTCTCCGTGCCCGTATTGAGGCCGGGGAGCTATCTGGGGACCGGACGAGGGGTCCCGAGCATGAGTTGTCATTTCAGGGGCAGTTGGTAGTGGCTTCTTCCTCCGGGATGAGGTGATGAGGGCGTTTCACCAATCTAGAGTTGCTGTGCATCCAGGGGGTACGAAGATGTATCATGCGCTTCGGGCACACTTTTGGTGGCCTGGGATGAAACGCGATGTGGCTGCCTTTGTTTCGCGGTGCCTCACGTGTCGGCCAGGTGAAGGCCGAGCATCGGCGGCCGGCGGGCATGTTACAGCCCTTGCCCATAGCGGAGTGGAAGTGGGACCATATAGCGATGGATTTTGTGATCGGTCTTCCACCCACCACCTGGGAGGAAGGATATGATTTGGGTAATTGTGTATCGACTCACAAAGTCGGCCCATTTCCTGGGTCGTTCGCGAGCGGGACTCTATTGGGACCTTGAGTCCTGTACATGAACGAGATTGTGAGATCGCATGGCGTACCCTCATCGGTTGTCTCGGACCGGGATTCGAGGTTCACTTCCCGTTTCGGGCAGGTTTGCCAGAGGCTATGGGGACCAAGCTTCACCCGAGTACAGCCTTTCACCCTGAGACTGACGGTCAGACTGAGTGGACGAATCAGACCATGGAGGACATGTTGAGGGCTTGTGTGCTAGATTTTGGGGGTTCGTGGGCAACTCACCTTCCTTTGGTGGAGTTTGCCTACAACAACAGTTATCAGGCATCCATTGGGATGGCTCCTTTTGAGGCGTTGTATGGACGGCCGTGTCGATCCCCTTTGTGTTGGACCGAGGTGGGGGAGACAGCTCTCTTGGGACCGCAGTTGGTTCAAGAGGCTACTGAGAAGGTCAAGTTGATTCGTCAGCGTTTGTTGTCCGCTCTAGGTCGGCAAATCTTATGCGGATCAGCGACGGCGACCTTTGGAGTTTTCTGTTGGTGATCATGTGTTCCTTCGTGTCTCTCCACGTCGTGGACATCGACGGTTTGGGCGAGGTTCCAAGCTATCTCCGCGGTTTATTGGTCCTTTTGAGATTCTGGATCGTGTAGGGCCTGTGGCCTACCGGGTTAGCGTTACCACCGCGGCCGAGTCGAGTGCACAACGTGTTTCACATGTCCCGCTGCGGAAGTATCACCCCGACCCCACTCATATGATTGATTGGGGGAAATTGGACATTGAGGATGACATGTCCGTCATTGAGGCCCCTATCCGTATCCTGGATCGGCGAGAGAAGCTATTGCGTGGTCGTGCTATTCCTTTGGTTCGCGTGCTGTGGCAACACCGTGGTATTGAGGAGGAGACATGGGAACGTGAGTCCGTGATGCGTGAGCAGACCTGACTTGTTCGAGGACGAACAATCTTAAGCGTGGGAGGTGGTCATGGCCAAGGGATAGTGTTGTGTTTTCTTGTGATAGTGTTGTGTTTTCTTGTGATGTGTTTTCTTGTAGTAGTTGATGTATTTGTATTGTCTTTTAAAGACATGTGCTTAAATGTGATGTGCTTTGAGATGTGTATTCCTGCCATGCGGAAGTGTTGTGTGCATTATTGTGGTTATGGATTATGGTGGTACTGTTATGTGCTGTTGTGCTGTGTGTGGTGTATGACCCATTAGGGTGTTGTGGCTCGCCGTGTGGCAAATGGGTAGCTTGTGTTCGTTTTTCCTCTTATGTCATTTCTTTTCGAGGATGAAAAGTCTTAAGGGGGAGAGGATGTAAGGACCCGTACCTTGAGTTAGTCGGTTTACCTCCTGGAGTAGAGTTTTTCTAGATTTTGACCTAGTAAATGGACTCCAATGAATTCACGTGCAAAAGGAAAGATGCTTAGAATGGTGTCCTCTATCTACCACAGAAGTTTCAGGCCAAATGGACATGTATGTGAGGTGCACGTGATATGGGTCCAATTCACGTGCAAGTGTAATTGTCTTCTAAATGATGCAAGGAGGCTAGGGGTGAAGTTTGAGAGCATTTGGAGTCCATATGGAGGTGCACGTGAATTGGGGAATTCACGTGCAAATTGGCGTGCGGGCATATTTTTGCATGGTTCCCTTGGTTTTGACATTCTAAGGAACTTTCTCCAAAGGACCATGTTGAAATTTTGAGTATTTTGGCCTATATGGGTGCGGAAAGGTGCTAACTTGTGTAATCAAAACTACGTCGTTTTGATGCTTGGGATTCACTTAATCAAAACTACGTCGTTTTGATGTTGTGTTGTCTATATAAGGAGGAGAAGCCCTCTGTTTTAGGGTTAGGGTTTGTTGCTCCACCACCGTCGCAGAGAGAGAGAGAGGGAAGGAGAGCTCCTGGTTGCTGCTGGGCGTCTTGCGTGGGTGGTCGGTGACTCGTGGGTGGACGGCGTTCGACGTGGGATCGGGACTTTGCTTTGTGTTGTTGCGTTTTACTTGAGGTAGGGATTGTTCTTCCTAAATCCTCCTCTCGTCCTAGGGTCCTAGGGCAGAATATTATATTATTTATATGTAAATTCATATAGGTGTGACCTCCTATATGAATGTTGGCCTTCAATGGGGATTTTGGTGTTTCTGGTGTTTGTGTGATGCATGAAATGTGTTTGATAAAATGCCTGTACGACATGCCTGCTACATGTTTGATGAAATGCCTGTGTGAACTTAGCTGAGTGTATATGCCCATTAAGTGTTTGGTAATATGTCCGTGTGACTGGACTTGTGGTTTAGTGTATGTATGTATGCTGGATGTTTGCTCTATGGCCTGAATGGGTTTGTGCGCTTGTGAACGGGTGCTCACCAAGTGTTTGGTTGTATGCTTGAGTGACCATGTGTGTTGTGTGCTTGACTGTGGTACTTGGCCTGAAGAGGCGGTTAAATCACTTGGCCTGAAGAGGCGGTTAAATCACTTGGCCTGAAGAGGCAGTTAAATCACTTGTGGTTAAAGTGTTAGCCTGTATGGCAGTGGAGGATTGTAAATTGTTGATGTGGTTGTTATTATGTTTGTTGAAATTATTGTAACACAACACTGCACTTGTACACATGGCGTGTAGATGCTAAGAACATGGGATGGGTTGGGGAGACATGATCCCTACTGAGCTGTGGTTGCTCACCCCTCCTACTGTGTTTGCTTTTTTTTCCAGGGACTTATAGGCGTTAGGTGGATACACCAAGGTGGAAGACCTTATTTACTTTACTGTTTATGTTATTTTTATGGGAACTGATGTAACCCCAATGGGGATGGATTAAAAAGAGGACTTTGTAATAAAGACTGACTTTGTTATTGGTTTGTGGACAGCTTTGATGGACCTTATTTTTCTTGAATGTGTTGTGAAAGTTTTAAAATGTTAAATTCTTGATTTGTATCCTTACCCCTTTGCCCTCCGTGTGGGTAAAAGGGAAGTCACGTACCGGTTTCCTCAGGTTGGAAATCCGGGGCGTGACAGGCATTGAGGAGGAGACATGGGAACGTGCGTCCGTGATGCGTGAGCAGTACCCAGAGTTGTTCGAGGACAAACAATCTTAAGGGTGGGCGGCAGCTATAGTGATGTGCTTTCTTGTAATTGGTTATTTATGATTTGGTGTATTTGTATTGTCTTTTAGAGATGTGTATTTATATTTGAGATGTGTTCTGAGTTGTGTATTTGTGACATGCGGGATGTGTTATATGCGTTGTGATGTGTGTGATTATGGATTGTGGTGGTGTTTTGTTGAGTTTGCGGACGTATGTCCTGTTTTGTGCTCTGTGCGGTGTATGACCCATTTGGGTGTTGTGGCTTGCCGTTTTGCAAATGGGTAGCTTGTGTTTGTTTTTCCTTGCATGTTTCTTTTCGGGGATGAAAAGTCTTAAGGGGGAGAGCATGTAATGACCTGTGTTTTCAGATGTGTGGAGTTAGTCACAGTTTTGCCTTTTGAGTGGCAATTTTCTAGTTTTTGGGGAACTTCTACTCATGGACTTCAGCCAAATCATTTTATTTGCCAAATAGGGAACTTTTGATGAAAGAGGGCAGCCTAGGGAGACAGAAATAGAGTGCACATCATATGGGGCATTATGACGTGCAAGGATATTATCGTATGCCTGGCTTTCTACATGATGCAAGGAAGCTTAGGGTAGAATTTCACAGCATTTGGAGCTGCACGTCATATGGGGATATGACGTGCATTATGGCATGCAGCCATATTTTTGCACCATCACCTTGGTTTTGTTATTCTAGTAATCTTTTTCCAAAGGGGCATGTTAGAATTATGGATATTTTGTTGTGTGTGGATGCAGGAAGGTCGTAGCTTGTTCCATCAAAACTATGTCATTTTGATGCTAGAGTTTACTTAATCAAAACTATGTTGTTTTGATTATCTGGGTGTCTATATAAGAGGTGGAGGATTCTTAGGTTTAGGGTTCTTCTTTTGGCTAGCCATTGCAGCCATCGCAGAGAGAGAGAGAGAGGGAATGAGAGCTTCTGGTTGCTGCCGGAGCGTCTTGCATGGGTGGACGGCGTCCAGCGTGGGAATGAGAAGGATTTTCTTTGAGGTAGAGGTTCTATCTTCTTGTATCTAATCCGAGGTTAGGCCCTGCGGTGGATTGACTGTTGAGTTATAGTGTTATATATATATTAGATATATGTAAATTCATATAGGTGTGACCTCCTATATAAATGTTGGCCATCAATGGCATATTGTTGTGTTTGATATTAAGCCTGTGTGGCTACGCATGTTAGGTGTTTGGTTTTAAGCCTGTGTGGCTGGGTTTCTGAGCCTGTGATTGTATACGTGCTAAGTGTTTGATGTTATGCATGTGTGACTATGCAGATTAAGTGTTTGATGTTATGCTCATGCAACTATGCGGATTATGTGTTTGATGTTATGCCTTTGTGGCAATGTAACTAATTATGTTGGCTGTGTGGTGCCTGAGAGGTCAGGGCAATGTTTGTAATCGTGGATATGTTATCTTGTGTGACTAAGCCTGAGAGGCTGTGAATATGCTGGCCTGTGTGGCGCCTGAGAGGCTGTGGATATGTGAGCATGTGGCTACGGTAACGGTTGTACCTGTTCCGTGACTTGTGGATTGATACTCAACTGTGGAATATAACCGGTTTATATCTTATTGTCACTACACAGCACCTGTGCACATTCTCATGTAGATGCTAGGAATATGGGATGGGTTGGGGAGACATGATCCCTACTGAGCTGTGGTTGCTCACCCCTCCTACTTTGATGTGTTTTCTTACAGGAACCTACTGGCGTTAGGTGGGACCCCAAGTGGAAGACCATATTTGTTTTATTGTTTCTTTTCAATTATGTTATTTTGTGGGAACTGATGTAGCCTCAATGGGTAGATGTTGTAAAAGGGTTTTGACTAATAAAGACATGTTTGGTTGTAAACATTGTGGCTTGAATTTTAATAAAGACATTTGATTTATAACTTAGTATCTGTTGTGATCTTGTACAATGCTCTGCGAGGGAAGTTGTATATCTACCCCTTGCCCACCGGGTGGGTTAAGGGAGTCACGAACCGGTTTCCTCGGGTTGGAAATCTAGGGCATGGCATTCGTATCATCATCGTGTTGTATACTCAGACATTCCGTAGCTTTAAACGCTACCCTCTATTCTTTCCAAGCTATTTTCTCATCTCAGTCAGTATATTTGAATCTAACCTCATGAATCTGTAGCTCTCCGTATAGTCCTTCAAGGGGAGCATACTGCCAGTTCTTGTCAGCTTGCATCTGGAGCTGTTTGGAGTAGTAGCGATCCAGCAAGGAATGGAAAAACTTGTCATTCATTTGGAATTAAGTGTAATGCTCATTGATAGTTTTCAGGTCGAGAATGAGCTTGCCGAATCTCCAGTAGATGCTCTCGAGGGATTCGCCAGGTTTATGAGTGAAGCTCTCAAAGTTCTGCCTGAGAGCACAGATGACGTTTTGCATTTGGGACTGACTCCCCTCATAGAGGATTGTCAATTTATCCCAGATAGCTTTCGCTGTCGTGCAGCCCTGGACGTCCGTGTCATGCCCCGAATTTCCAACCCGAGGAAATCGGTTCGTGAATCCCCTTTACCCACGCTGTGGATAAGGGGTTGAAGTGAAATAACTTCGGACAGGGTCACAACCCAAATCAGAAATTCACCAAGGCAAAACAAATGACTTTATTAGATTTGAAACACGTCAACAAAGCAAGCATGCCTTTATTACATTATTACAATTTAGTCTCCTTTACAACATCTCCCCACTGGGGTTACAAGGCCTCACAAAAATAACATAATACAAATAACATTAAACAAGCCACAAAACAGAACTGTCTTCCACCTTGGTGTTCCCACCTAACGCCTGTAGGTTCCTAAAAGAAAACACATTGAAGTTGGAGGGGTGAGCAGCCACAGCTTAGTAGGGATCATATCTCCCCAACCCATCCCATGCCCCTAGCATCTACATGAGGACGTCCACAAGTGCAGTGTCGTGGCAATAAGATATACGCAGTTTTTAATCCAGTCAAGCGCTAAAATATAAGTCACAGAACAAGAACAACTTTTGCCACAGCCACACAGGCTAACGTATCCACAGGCACACAGGCCAACATAAACAGTCCTGGGCTTCCACAGCTATCGGGTTCCAAAACAGTCTCGAGCTTCCACAACCACTGGGTTCCAAAATAGTCCCGGGCTTCCACAGCCACCGGGTTCCAAAACAGACCCGGGCTTCCACAGCCACCGGGTTCCAAAACAAATACACAGCACACTTAGCCACACAGGCAAAACATCAAACACTAAACATGCACAGCCTCACAGTCATAACATTGAACACATAGCGTGCACACATTCACAGGCTCTCAAACTTAGTCACACAGACATAAAACCAAACACATAGCATGCACACATTCACATGCTCACAAACTCAGCCACACAGGCATAAAAACAAACACCTAGCATGTGTAATCCCCAGCCTCAAGAGCATATATACAAATATCCAAGCAAAGTACACCATTGAAGGCCAACATTCATATAGGAGGTCACACCTATATGGATTTACATATATATATATATATATATATATATATATATATATATATATATATCTAGAATATATAACAAACTGCTTATCACAAGGCGAAAACCCTGGGATAGGTTCAAGGAGGAACAGAACCCCTACCTTCAAAGGTTCCTCCTGGCTCTTGCTCCCACGCTAGATGTCATCCACCCATGCGAATCACCCCAGCAGCAGCGCTCAAGAACTCTCTCTCTCTCACTCTCTCTGCGATGGCTGCGGCGGCTGACAACAAAAAGCCTAAACCTAAAACAAAGAGAGCTCCTCCTTATATAGACCTCACTTATCAAAACAACATAGTTTTGATAAATGAACTCCTACCATCAAAATGTCGTAGTTTTGATAAATGAAATCCCACCATCAAAATGACATAGTTTTGATAAATGAAACACAACATCAAAACGACGTAGTTTTGATAAATGAAATACACCATCAAAGACTCATAAAACACTACCTCGAAGATCACTGCCTCGGAGCCTCGAAGATCGCTGGAAACGCGGCTTCGAAGATCTGTCTCGAAGATCAAACCTTTAACCCTCAAACCTTCGAACTTCGACCCTCAGACCTTCGACCGTACAACACAAATCTTCGAGTCTTCCACCTTTCGATCCAGGCGTTCGCCCAGGGTACTGTTCATCTTCGTTCCAGCTTGTTCTTCCCAAAACACTGGTCATTACATCCTCTCCCCCTTAAGATGTTTCATCCTCGAAAGGAAACTACATGCCACTAGGACTACGAGGAATAACAAACACATGCAACCCACTATACAAAACGCAAGCCACAACACACAAATAGATCATACACCGCACACAGCACATAACAGGACATATGTCCATAAACTCAACAAGGCACCACCACAATGTATATAACACATACACGCATGTCACAAATACGCATCTCAAATACAAATTAACATCTAAAGAGGACAATATGCAACACATAAACAACTAGCACAGAAAATCACATCACTATCTCTTGGCCAATAGCCACCTCCCACCCTCAAGCTTGTTCGTCCTCGAACAACTCCGGGTGTTGCTCACGCATCATGGACTCACGTTCCCATGTATCCTCCTCAATGCCATGGTGCTACCACAGCACGCGAACCAAAGGAATAGCACGACCACGCAAACGCTTCTCCCACCGATCTAGTATACGGATAGGGGCCTCAACAACGGACATGTCATCCTCAATATCCAATGTCCCCCAATCGATCACATGAGTGGGGTCAGGATGATACTTTCTCAACTGGGACACATGAAACACATTGTGCAGCCGACTCAATCGCGGTGGCAACGCTAACCGGTATGCCATTGGCCCAACACGATCCATAACCGCAAAAGAACCAATAAACCGCGGAGATAACTTGGAACCTCTGATAACGTGCATTTATGCCGTTATCCTAGACCTTATATAGGGTGTTTTAGCGTATGTTTTGTCCCTATTTGCATGATATTTTCCACATCTATAATCTGTTTAATCATCCTCCCAAATTGCCAATGTCCACGACATGGGGAAACACGGAGAAACACATGATCTCCCACAGAAAACTCCAAAGGTCACCACCGCTGATCTGTATGCACAATCGATGAAGGTCACGAATCTCTGTCAGGCACAATCGACGATGGGACTCCATGCAGTCTCATAACCTCATTCACATATAGCTGGCTCCATGCCCCAATGGAGTCCCACTCTCGAATGGCAAGAAAATGGGCCGACTTCGTTAGCCGATCCACAATCACCCATATCACGTATTTCCTCCCAGTGGTGGGTGGAAGACCTGTTACAAAGTCCATCGTTATGTGGTCCCACTTCCACTCCGCTATTGACAACAGCTGTAACATGCTCGTTGGCCACTGATGCTCAGCTTTCACTTGTTGACAAGTGAGGCACCTCAGAACAAAAGCAGCTACATCACATTTCATCCCAGGCCACCAAAAATGCCCCCGAAGTGCATGATACATCTTCATGCCCCTTGGATGCACAACAACTCTAGACTGATGAAACTCTCTCATCACCTCATCTCTGAGAGAAGAAGCCACTACTAACTGCCCCTGAAAAGATAACTCATGCTCAGGAACCTCTATCCAGTCCCCAGATAGCTCACCAGCCTCAATACGGGCATGAAGAACCTCACACTCAATATCCCCAAATTATCCCTCCCGGACTCACTGGTACAACTCAGGTACAACAATAATAGGACTCAGCACTGTCCTACCATCACGAGCAATAGGCTGCAACTGCAATATCGCCAATTGCTCCATCAGCTTCCACTCTCTGACTGCCACCTCAGCTTTTCCTTTCCTGCTCAACGCGTCAGCTACAACATTGACCTTGCCCGAGGTATAGGCAAGAGTAAAGTCAAAGGTCTGCAAATACTCCACCTATCTCCTCTGCCTCAAATTCAAGTCCTTCTGAGTAAAGATGTACTGAAGGCTCTAGTGATCTCAGAACACCATAAACTTCTCTCCCAAAAGGTAATGCTGCCAACTCTTCAAGGCAAAGATGACAGCCGCCAACTCAAGATTATGAGTAGGGTAATTCTGCTCATGAGGTTTCAGCTGCCTCGACCCATAAGCTACTACACTGTGCTCCAGCATAGGCACACACCCCAAACCAATCCTGGACGCATAACAATACACCTCATATGGGATATCCTCCCTAGGTAACCTCAACATAGGTGCGGTGGTCAAACGGGTTTTGAGAGCCTTAAACGCTTGCTGACACTTGTTAGTCCACTCAAACTTCACTCCCTTCCGGGTCAATGCCATCATAGGAGCCACCAAACGGGAGAACCCCTCTATAAAACGACGATAATACCCCGCCAAGCCAAGGAAACTACGAACCTCAAAGACATTGGTTGGCCTCTCCCATAATGACACAGCCTAAATCTTAGCTGGGTCCACCCTCACACCCTTAGCTGACACTACATGGCCAAGAAAGTGAACCTCCTGCATCCAAAACTCACATTTGCTAAACTTAGCAAACAACTGCTGGTCCCTCAAGGTTTGCAACACTGTCGCTAAATGCTCCACATGCTCCCTCTCAGTCTTGGAATACACCAAGATATCATCTATAAACACCACAACAAAGGAATCCAAATATGGAGCAAAGACCTGGTTCATCAAATGCATGAACACTGCTTGTGCGTTAGTGAGCCTGAAAGGCATCACTACCCACTCATAGTGCCCATACCTGCACCGAAAGCAATCTTAGGGATGTCGTCCTCCCTAACCCTTAATGGGTGATACCCCAATCGTAGATTTATCTTGGAAAACCACTGGGCCCCACTCAACTGGTCAAATAAGTCATCTATCCGAGGCAACGGATACTTGTTCTTCACAGTCACCAAATTCAGCTTCTTGTAGTTAATGCAGAGGCGGAGCGTGCCATCTGCTTTCTTTGCATAGAGCACCGGAGCACTCTAGGGTGAGGTACTTGGTCTGATATACCGATGGTCCACCAACTCCTCTATTTGCCTCTGAAGCTCTCTCAACTCGGCTGACCCCATACGATATGCCACTTGGGAGATTGGGCCGTCCCGATACCAACTCAATAGTGAACTCCACACTTCTCTTAGGAGGTAAACTCTTCAACTGTTCAGGAAAGACATCCTGAAATTGGTCAACAACTACTGGCCACACTCTCTTTTCTACTTTCCCCTCCCCAGCAAAGGTTAGGGCTGCCAACGTGTGGGTAATGGCACCCCACTGGTCCAGCACTGGCCCAGCTCAACTCGCCTCACAATCCCACTCCCCCTGCAGGGTGCAAGAAGTCCCTGCAGGTGTCACGAAGGATACACGCCGTCGATAACAATCTATCTTGGCCTGAAAAGCCATAAGCCAATCCATACCCAAAATCAGGTCAAATATACGTAAGGGCATCATGTACAAATCGAAACTAAGCTCCAAATCCCCTACAGTTAACACACAGTCACGGCATATGCGCCGCACCTCAATCATACGCCCCACCGGAGACTCCACTTCTAGGGGTCTCTCTTCCTCAAAACATGTGAATCCCAACCCCTCAATCAGAAGTTCAGCAACTAATGAACAGGATGCACCCGTATCAAAAAGAACAGAAGCAAGCGTACGAGAGATCAAAAGGGTACCTCTAACCACCGATGGTCCTGCTCCACCCTCCACCGGTGGAGGTGGTAGCTCAGCCTCCTCCTGGGGTGTTGCATTCAGCGCAAACACCCTCCCTTGGACGTACCGATGGTCGGCTCACTCACTGGACGGTTCCCACCATGGCTGCCTCCAGCTTCAGTTTGCTGCCGCTCTGGCCTCCTCTAAGGTCGGGTCTGGCTAGATCCTGCCTGACTAGCCTGCCATTAACGAGCTGGCCTCTCTGCTGGTGCATGGAAACTAGCATCACTCCTCATACTAGGTGCCAAGCCTCCTGCTCCCTTGTTGCCACTCCTGCAAACCCGGCTCAAATGGCCCTCTCGTCCATACCGCGTAACGCCAGCCGGTCCTTCTTGGACACTCCCTCCTGAAGTGGCCTTGTTCCCCACAACAATGACAACTGTTGGAGAGACCTCCTACTGAACCTCCCTGCCTACTGCCGCCAAAGGTGAACCTCCTTGGGTTCACAGATGGTTATCCCCGGCTGCGGAAGGAACTGCTATCTCTCTCCTCAGTCTTGGGCCTCTTGGACCCTGAATCACGCTCAGATCCGCCCTGCAACTGGCGACCCTGATGGGCCTGCCTCCCATCATCCAGCTCCCTCTCAGCTATACGAGTTGTCTCCACAACCTCAGCATAGGTCCTTAAATGTAGAATCGCCACCCTCTGCCTAAGGGCTGGCCTGAGACCCAAGGTGAACTTGTGGGCCTTCAGGTCCTCCTTTGCCACAGTCTCGGGAGCAAATCTACTCAAGCTCCAAAACTCCTGCTCAAACTCGGGCACCGTCTTTGATCCTTGCTTCAGGCTGTCAAATTCCTCCCTCTTCTGCCATCTCAAGGACTCAGGAAAAACTCATCGTGGAAGAGTTGCAAGAACTCCTCCCACAACATGAACTGCACTGCACGGCTCCCTATGACACTCTGCCACCACTCCAAAGCATCCCTTGTAATGACCCGTGTTTTGAGATGTGTAGAGTTAGCCACAGTTTTGCCTTTTAAGTGGCAATTTTCTAGTTTTTGGGGAACTTCTACTCATGGACTTCAGCCAAATCATTTTATTTACCAAATAGGGACCTTTTGACGAAAGAGGGTAGCCTAGGGAGGCAGAAATAGAGTGCACGTCATATGGGGCATTATGATGTGCAAAGGATATTATTGTATGCCTGCCTTCTACATGATGCAAGGAAGCTTGGGGTAGAATTTCAAAGCATTTGGAGCTGCACGTCATATGGGGATATGATGTGCATTATGGCGTGCAGCCATATTTTTGTATCGTCACCTTGGTTTTGTTATTCTAATCATCTTTTCCCAAAGGACCATATTGGAATTATGAGTGTCATCACTGGTTTTCGTCCGGGCCCGTTTGGGGTGAGCTTAAACTAGACCAATGGTGAGAAAATTTAGAGTCGCCACCAACTATTTTTGGGGTACAGTTGGATACCCTCTACTTTAAGTAGTTTAAAGGTGTGGTTTGCATTATCAGAGAAGGGTTCGAGAGTTGGTTACATGTAGGGAAGGGTTAGCACCCCTACAGCGCCCTTTCGGTATCTATTTTCGGAGGAGGAGGTTTTCTATTTTATTTGCACTGCCACGACTGGGTTAGATTTCCTAAAAAAGTCTATGATTTTTATTTAGCTAAGTTATTTATGAAAATCATGATTAAAATGGATTTACCCTAAATTTTTAAAGCGCATCCTAAAAGTTTTGGTTTTTTGTTTGAAGTGGGGAATGAGATCCTAGGGGTTTGTTTTGGTTTTTGGTTTTGTTTTGGAAATTGAAGTCCTAAAATGGAAATATATTTTTTACTTTCCTTTTTTTGGTTTTTTTTACAAAACATTTTTTGGTTTTTGTGTTTTGTTAAAAAAAACGTTTTGTCTTTGTTTTTGTTTTGTTTTTTTGTTTTTTTGTTTTTTTTTTTTTGTTTTTGGAAAAACATTTTGTTTGTTTTTTTTTTGTTTTTTTGTTTTTTTTTGGCAAACCCTTTTTTTTTTTTTTCTTTTGAAACCCAAAGTCACGCTTGTTACAAATGCACATCAAAATAATGAACACATAAAAATAAACGTGGAGTGTGTGATTATGACATCCATAAATAAGCAAAAATAAAGCCACTCTTTTTTCTTCTTTCTTTTCATCTCTATTTTATTTATCTATTTTTTTTTTTGCGCTCCCCTTTTTTCTAGCTTTCTTTCTCTCTTTTTCTCTCTTTTTTTTACCTTTTCTTTTACTGTTTACATATTACAAGTATAACAAAATACACAAAACAAACCAACAAAATAGAAATGATTACAACGCTAAAAGAGAGGAAACAAAAATAAAACGAAATACAAATAAGTGAAAAAGGAAGAGAAAACAATAAAAAGGGTAAGTGAATCAACTTTAAAGATCACCACGTCCGAGTTCTCCTGTTGGCGTTGGTAGTGCTGGAGGAACCTCCAAATTCAGTGGAAAGCTGTGAACCCGCGCCTGTGCAGTGCGCTGGAGCTTAGTCGGAGTTTGAAATTGACGTCGAAGGTGAACTGGAAGTGGGGAAGGATTGGAGAAAGGCTCTTGGGATTTTTTTGGATTTTCGTGGTTTTTTTTTAGAGAGAGATTGGAACGAAGACTCCTGGGATTTTCTTTGATTTTCGTGGGTGTTTAATCTATGGACTAGGGCATTTTCTTAGGAAGGAGCTTGGGCGTTTTTTGATGTGAGGACTTTGGGGAAAAGGAAGAGCTTGGGCGTAATCAGTGTCTGGGTGTAATCTGGGCGTTCTCTCAGAAAGTTTTTGGTCGTCTGAACTCTGGGGTGTTCTCTGGTTTTTTTTTCTGCAGAAGTTTCCTTCTTCTTTTTTTGGATAAGGAAGTTGGGTATGAAAAAATGGCAAAAGGGTTTTTCATAAGAGATGAGGGGTCTCTATAGGTCCCAAAGTGAGTCTAGAGGGGGGTGAATAGACTTTCGTCGCGTGCGGAAGCTAGACTATTAGCTAGTTTTGGATTCCTCTATAGATGACTATGATGGAAGTATTTATGGAGAGGATGACAGGAGTATTGAGGATAGTGTGAGTGATGATGAACTATCAGACAAAACTAAAATAAGAGTAAATGCTCTTTTGTCTTCAGATCTCAGTTGTGAAAGAGAAGGCTTATGATAGATCGAAGTATGGATAACAGACAACACAAAGATCAAGACTTAATGGAAGTGCTAGATCTTTGATGAATAACAAGATTCGTGAATAAAAGAATGGATTGCTCTTGTTCTCGATTCAACACGGCGCACAGCACTTTTTCAATTTTTCTCCGTTTTTCTCTCTCTCTCTTGTATTGGAACTCTTTTTTTTTTTAGTTCTGCTTAGTCTTGTATTTCTCTAAGTCCCTCAGAACCAATATCTTGTGTTCTGTGTGTTTCCTTCTTTTGAGAGAGAGGTTAAACTCTTGATTTTGTCGTTAAGTGCGTGAGAGATATATTTTAAAGATTAAAGTGCTCGTGCGCCAAGTTGTCCATCCCGACAGACTGACTTCCCGCCACTGAAAATGTGGAATGTCAGGGGATGGGTTGATCTGCTTTGATTTGCAGATTAGTTGCCCATACTGCGTATTTGGCATGCAGTCGATCTTGGCTGTTCATCCGTGGATGGAAGTTGGCAGCAATTAAAGTGTCATTAATGCGCTCAACTGCTCGGGACGGCACAGACTTGCTGTACAAACCCTAGCTGACAATATCGCTAAGTGGTTGTGTTTAGGGTTGTAAGATTGCCTCGGAGGTAGATGCCTCGTAGGTTCGGTGACTCAAAGATTTCAGTTAGCACCTGTAGAAAGTTGCGAAGTTCTGCTTCAGGCTTTATGGTGTTTCTGTGAGTCTATGACTCACATCTTCGAGTCTTCGAGGCTAGAGGTCATGTTGGATTAGCCTTTTATGTCACTCTGTTAACTAAAGTCTACAACTCTGCGTGTCTACGACTCTACGAGTCTGCGACTCTTCGAATAACGCTTAGAGTGACTTCTTCGAGTTCAGCTAGTGTACCTGTTATTGTAGCTACGAGTCTACGACTCTAGTTCTACGGGTCTACGACCTTCGGGTCTCTCAGTTTACTATATTTGACTAAGTGGTCTGAAAATCTTCGACTCTACGAGTCTTCAACTTCGCTTTTCTTCCTTAGTCTTTCACAAAGGTCATAAACTGAGTTCCTGTATAGCTACGACCCTTTAGCTACAACTCCCTGCCATCGATCTCCGAGTCTGGAAGTGTGGCAATTTCTCTATAGTGATTGTGTCCCTTGAGTCTACAAGTCTACGACTCTACGACCCTTGAGTTACAGTTTCATTTGTTTGCCAGTCTTTAAAGTATTGACTCTTCGACCTTCAACCTACGAGTCTACGAGTTCAGTTTTCTTAACCGTGTTCGATGGCTTGGACTCTACGACTTTCAATCTATGAGTCTACGAGTCCGGTTTTCTTTACACTGTTCGAAGGCTTTGACTCTGCGACTTTCGATCTACGAGTCTACGAGTCCTATTTTCATAATAGTGTTCGAAGGTATCGACCCTACGACTCTACGAGTCTTCGAGTCTAATGATAATTGAAGTTCTGTTAATTGTCTTAAGTATTTATGGGGACTCTACGAGTTTACGAGTCATTTAGCTTTGGTTACTGCTCTTAACACTTCTTCGACTCTACGAGTCTCCAAGCTTATTGACACTTACAGTAACACTCTCTTTTCCATACTGTGACTCTACGACCTTCAACCCTGGATCTACGAGTTGCAATGTTCTGTCACTGTTTCACCTTGAGTCTCCAGACTCTACGAGTCTACGAGTCTCTTGCCAATACGTCCTATGATAGTTTCACTTCTACGAACTTCGACTCTTCGACCCTACGACCTTCGGTTCTTCGAGTCTCCAACTTCATCAAATCCTATATTTCCAAGAATCTCCCCCTATTTAATGTAAGCTGATAATGGGTAAATACATGAAGTCTGAGACTACGAGTTTGATGAGCAATTTTAAATTAATTAGAAGAGATCTTTGCGTGTAAAGAATGGAGAAGTTCAAATTTTCAAAAATACACACTCCTCTCCCCCATAGGCATGAAGGTTGCGTTAGCTGGCTCTTGTCAAAGATAACTCCCCCTACAAACTTGCTCCCCCTGAGAGAAACAACACTCCCCCTTTCTGGGGTGAGGAACAAGCACCAGAACATAAACCTCATGGGAGCAAGATAAGAAAGCACAGAATAGCATGCAGCAGAGCAAAGATATACATAAAAAGTAACTGACAGTAAGAAGTACACATAAAAGTGAAAAGCAAGAAAAGCAGTGTACAAGGAATTAGAGTACAAGACAGTTACGGGTTAAATTCAAAGTACAGTACACTCTGTGTAAAAAAAATAGTAGCTTGCTCGCGCAGGAGTTGAGCAGGAGTCAAGTGTAACGAGGCCGCTCGACTGCTCACACGATCAAATTCAGGTACGAGAGCTGGGAACCCATTGGTGGTCAGGATGCGGATGTAATGGCAAATATAGAAGCCGCAGCTATGAGCATCATCCTGAGCAGGAACGCCTTGCTTGACTCGCGTAATTTCCATCGGTTTGAAGAGATGATAACCACCACACCCATGCGAGTATCTTTGCATAACATGGGTGAGAGTGCGATTGAATTCATGCAATTGTTCACGCCAATGGATAAGTAAGGTACTAGGTTTGGAGTCGAAGATGACGATCCGTTTGTTCTTGAAGTCAATGTCGAGAAGAAACCAGTGCGGGGAGGTTGACAAGTAGGGAATGAGCACATGGACTACCTCATCCCAGGGACGGAAGGAGTTCTCATATTTGCGACCCTGTATAATCTCGATCATTGCTGCATCATCGAGCAGCTGAGCCTGCATGATCGGTAAACAGAGTTCCACCCTAGTATCTCTGCGAATGTGGAGAGGTAGCTTCTCGAGAAAGGACTTCTGGGCGAAGATGAACAGAGTCATCTCAATGTTATCCATTTCTTCACTGTCATGGAGTAGTCGACAAAGATCAGGTCCGGTGAAGAAGGCTTCATAGCCGCAGGTCCTCGCAGTGGTATCCCCAGCAATATAAGTGTTGAATGCAGCTAGTTCAGCTGAGGTGCCTCCAGTAGTTACAATGCGAGGTGGGGCTAAAGGTTGGTCAGTAGTGGTAGCGGTTAGTTTGGTAGGTGAGGCAGGCATGGTGTACTTAGCCGTACTTGGATGTGAAGTGGAGGGGCCTGGCTGAGTGGAAAAGGATGGTTGGCAGGGAGCAGAAGGTTGCTTCTTCATGCGGGTTGCAATGGGAACATCATCATCATCATCAAAATCTGAGATGACAGTGGTTCTGTGTGCGCACTTTCTCCCCCGCATGTAAGTGGCAGTAGGTTGAGGTGGTGAGTGACGCGGAGAAGGGTCGGCTGGCTGTGGAGTATTGACTGGTTCAGGTGCAGGTCGGTCTGATGGTTGTGGGAGTGTGTTTTTGACAGTAAGAGATATTTCACCACTTGCAAGACGATGACATTCTGACAGAATAGCTCCCAGAGTGGTACTGAGTCCTTTGTATTGTCTCTGGTAAGCTCCTTTGATGTCTTCATAGTGTTCCTCCAGATGTCTAAACCCATCTGTGGTTGCACTTGTGAGTCATGTCATTTCTTGTTGCACCTTGTCAAGGGTATGGTCTGATGATTCAACTTGAGTTCGTACCTCTTCCATGCTTGACTCCGTGGTAGCCAGTCGTTCTTCAAAGGCCTGAGATATTGATGTCTTGAGGATGCCAGAGGAGATTAGTTTCTCATTGACCTTGCTTGCCAGAAGATCTACTTCTTCGGTCGTCAGAGAACGTGAGTGAAACGCAGCTGGTACTGGAATGGCCATTGGGATATTGGCTGCGAACTCGTCACTCACTTGAGTGGCCACCTGATGAATGATAGGTGCAGATGGTGTGGCCATCTCAGTCCTTTCCACAGTCTCACGGACTTGTGGGATAGCTCCTGCATCGGAGTCACTTGCTGCAGCACCAGGAGTTTCTTCATCTTCTGCTACCTCTTATACCACAATGCCTACCACCTCAACATCATGTGGAGTAGATGTGACAGGTGAGTCCACCATGATAGGAGATGGGGCAACCACTAACACGGGTTCCACTGGGTCTCTACTTACAAGACCCTGCTCGACTAACCAATTAATCAGATGGTCTCTATCTACCATCTGTTTACCAAAAGCGTTCCATGCCTTTCGTAAATCATCTGGGATCATATGAGCCTTGGAATATTCCATATAAAACTCTTCTAGCTCAGTCTCCACAAGTGTGCTCAACAGTACAGGTGTAGTACCCCTATCCTCTCGGGTTTCCTGTGCTGGTGTCTGCCCTCCAATTGCAGGTTCTCTTACTTCTGCATTATCCTTGGGCAGATTGACAGTAGGGGTCTCCTTAGGTGTAGAATCAGTGGGGAGATGAGTTCTGGCAATGTTCTCCACCACTTCAGTTATATGTACTGTTGTAGCGGATGCAAAGGAGCCTCTCGAAGTCTGTGAGACACGAACCGGCTGTCTTGGTATGCGAGCTGGGGCTCGTACAGAGCTAGCTGTGTCTCCTGCACGACTTCTTGCACCTGACTCAGTCCTCCTCATCGACTTGATCTCCAGCCGACCATCCTCATAAATACTTTTAAATATGTATTTGGTCGGCAATGGCACTGAGGGCCTGTTGCAGAATATGTCAGGGTGCAGAAACCTAAGGACTCTGGTGAGAAGAAGTCCAAAGTGTCCCTTCTTGCTTTTGATCATGGAGTGTATCTGTGTTCCCTAGTCTACTCGTCTTACCTGTAGAACACTGCACATGATCTTCATCTGCTCATGACTTGCAGAGTCATGAGTCGTCTTCTTACACAGCAGTCACTATCCGGTAACTATGAGAGTTGCCAGTGCCTGACCGGAGAAACCCATCTTCAGGGCTCCCTGACCTTGCTTTCCGGGATTAGAGTACCCAAGAAAAGAGTTACACTCCTCTCTGGAAAGACTAGGAAGAGGATCAAAGGTACCTTTTGGGAGTGGAAGTGCATCTCGGATTGTGTCGGCAGAGATACGAACCTCCACTCCATGTATAGTTCCCACCAGGTCGTCTCCAGCGAATGTCATGGTCTCATACAATTCCGAGACATCTTCTATCAGTAAGTCTTGCACCCTTGAGCAGACGGATGCAATGCCGATTTCATCGAGGCGGTTTCTAAACTCGTCCATCCAGCTAACTTTGGTGTCACCTATGGCTTCCCAGTCGATGATGAATCCCGGGACGATGTTGCGTAGATCGTCGGCCATCGATGAGCTTGGTCCTGCCATTGAGCTTGTAGAGACAGAAGGAGACACTCGTAGAGAGAGAGATTGTAAGGTTTGAAGTTGGTTAGGGGAGAGAGAAAGAGAGAAAGAGACATAATCGAAGAGAGAGAAGGAGAGAGTTTTAGGGTTAGGGTTCGAGTTTGAAAATGACAAACTTACCTTTGAGCTCTGTCTCTATCAGTGACTTATATTTGAGTTGAGAAGTGTATCGTAGAAGTCACTCACTCTGTCGGTTCGTCTTCATGGTCCACGTTCTTTTCTCTGACTCGTCTTTCGATCATTTGGATCCACCCGATGGAACATTCAAGCAGTGAATCCATGTCACCCCTTAAGTCGGTGCAACTCCCATTTTAAGTGCACAGTGACATGCTGACTTGTTTGCGATTCTTGAATAGTAAGTGACAGACTTCGTCTCACTTCGATCCTTTGGACTATGACTCTACGAAGCTGCATTAGGACACTTCGAGGCTATGACCCTTGAGGCTTCGAAGCAGCAGTCTTCGATCTCGCAGTTCTTCGATGCAGTTTGCTTCGAGGTCGACTGCGAATTTAGCGAGCGGTGGATTTCTCTGGACTTTTTGAACACTCAACAACAGACATGAGAAGCATATGACAATTCACATAATGTTAATCATGATAAACAGTGTTGTTGGTGGAATTGAAATTACATATCCAGAACTTGATTTCTTTTATCCCTAATACCTGGTTTACATGTATGGCTACTGCATTACTACCATTCGACTCTCCATTTACCTTAGAAATGATTAAGTACTTTGTCACACTACATCTCGTGCGTGAAAATGATCACGATGTTAACATAGCAACCAGTAAACCATGATTTATCAATTGTAACAACCCAGTCATGAATTCTGAGTCTCCTCACATATTTAGCAAAACTCACTCAGCGGAGGCCTCACCCTCTCACTCTCGGATCAACATGTGAGTTTGATTCAGGAACTAGAATTACACTGTTTGGTAAGCTCATGGTCAACTGAATCTTACCACAACCCTGATCCAACAATGATTTTCAGTTCAGCATAGATGACTTGAGAGACAAGATGGCCCTATTGAGAATCAGAACACACACTCTATCCTTGTCTAATTTACAACACATTACCGGTAGAGTTTGGAGTTTGGTCATTCAGATTGTTTGCGTGAGTTGTCTCTTTTCTTCAGTAGAGCATCAATTTGCAGTGCTTATTCATGTGCCTTATTACAAGGACAGAGCTCAACACAGTATCTTTTTGAATTACATGACCATACAATTTTAACTCCAGCTGTTGTTCTAACAGAGACACAAATTGGGAGAATAGTGAGGACTCCCCCTAAGATAGGCAGTCAATCTATTGTCTAGCCTTTGCCTTTTTCACCTTGCCTTTTTATAGTGAAGGATAGTGTCTCTTCTAAAGTAATAGGTTTTTTATGATTCTCAAATACTACAGTCTCAGTCATCCTTTGAGCATTAAATCATTGAGGATCCTTTCCGTGCAAGCCAACAGTACCATGAGATACAACAGTTCCTTCTAGTTAATGAATGCAATACCACATAGGTGATTTTCACTCAGAATAAAATAGCAAGTAGTGGGAATATTTTCTGATTTAAACATAAGGGGAATTGCACTCATTTCACTCAAGACTTGAGAGTTCATGACAGTTTGCACAAAAGACTTGAACCAGGTTCAGAGGTGGCAAGTTTCATCCATGTGATTTCTCACTTTCGCGCAGTAGATATGCATGAATCACACTTAGCCATTACTAATTTTCAAGGAGATATAAACGGTAATTAACAGTGTCATACGTATGTTCATGCACAGGTAATTAGTTAAAGATGAACCACAAGACATGCTGTGAGACTCATGAATTTAAATCTAGCATGCCAAGTTTTGTCAGAAGTTCATTGAACCTGGCTTCTTGCAGTGGTTTGGTGAATATGTCGGCAAGCTGATCATCAGTGGATATATACTTCAGAGAAATGTCTTTCTTTAGCACATGATCACGTATGAAGTGATGTTTGACCTCAATGTGCTTGGTTTTGGGATGCATAACAGGATTGTTGGAAATTGCAATGGCACTTGTATTGTCACAATATAAAGGAACGGCCTTCAGGTCAAACCCATAATCTGATAGTTGACTGGCCATCCAAAGCAATTGAGCACAACAGCTTCCTGTACCAATATATTCAGCTTCAACTGTGGAGGTTGAAACTGAATTGCTTTCTTGCTAAACCAGGATACAAGTCTGTTGCCTAAAAGTTGGCATGTTCCACTTGTGCTCTTTCTATCAATCTTGCATCCGGCAAAGTCTGCATCTGAATATCCTCTCAGTTTAAAATTAGACTCTTTTGGATACCATAGTCCCAAATTCTCAGTTCCCTTCAGATACCGCATGATCCTTTTGACATGTGACAAGTGGGATTCCTTGGGATTAGCTTGGTATCTGGCACAGATACATGTTGCAAACATTATGTCGTCCTGCTTGCTATCAGATACAGCAAGGATCCAATCATGCTTCTGTATTCTGAGATATCCACCTCCTTTCCTGCTTCATCCATATCCAGTTTGGCGTTTGTAGGAATGGGAGTTTTCATGTGTGTCACATCAGTCATCTTAAACTTCTTCAGAATCTCCTTTGTATATTTGGTTTGACTGATAAAGATCCCATCCTCTAACTGCTTAACCTCCAATCCAAGGAAGAATGAGAGTTCTCCTATCATACTCATTTCATATTCACTTTTCATTAGATGAGAGAAGTCTTCACATTGCTTTTTGTCCCTTGATCCGAATATGATGTCATCCACATAGATTTGGACTATCAGGGGTGATCCTTTTCCTTCCTTAAGAAATAGTGTGGGGTCAATTTTACCTTTTCTGAACTTGTTTTTGATCAGTAACTTTGACAATGTTTCATACCACGCTCTGGGAGCTTGTTTTAGTCCATAAAGAGTCTTTTTCAGTTTGTATACCTTGTGCTCTTGGTTTGGCTCTAGAAATCCGGGAGGTTGTTCAACAGAGACTTCTTCTTGGAGGTCTCTATTCAAGAAGGCACTCTTGACATCCATCTGATAAACTTTGAAGTCCTTGAATGCTGCATATGCTATGAACATGTGAATGGCCTCCAGTCTAGCAACTGGTGCAAAGGTTTCATCATAGTCGATTCCTTCTTCTTGTCTGTATCCTTTTGCAACTAGTCTGGCTTTGTTTCTGATTACAACACCATCAGCATCAAGTTTGTTTCTGAAAATCCATTTCACGCCAATGACTTGTTGTGATCTGGGCCTGTTGATCAACTCCCATACTTTCTGTCTTTTGAACTGATTCAATTCTTCTTGCATTGCATCAATCCAATGGTGATCCTAAATTGCATCGTCAACTGATTTTGGCTCCACTTGTGATAGGAAGCACATATACAGATTTTCATGAAGTGTGGCAACCCTTGTTTTAACTCGTGCAGCTGGATCTCCAATTATCAGTTCAGAAGGGTGGTCCTTTAACCTTCTTCTTGACTTTGGAAGGTCTTCTCTTTCTTCATGATGAATGCCCAATTGCTCAATGTCAGGTTCTTGGGCTGGTATAGGTGGCAGAGTCTGAACAGGTTGAATGTTAAATTCAAGGTTTTCTACTGATTTTTGACTTGGTTCCTCAGCAACCGGTTCAGCTCTGTGTTCTTCAAGTTCGGGTGCATCTTCCCTTGTCTCTGTTGTAGTGGGATTATTTGTGTCTTGGTCTTCTATAATGACAGTGTCCTGCACTTCATTTACATTTGTCTACTTTCTGCATTCCATGGTTAGTCTCATCAAAAGAAACATGAATAGACTCTTCAACAACTTTGGTTCTTCTATTAAATACACGATAAGCCTTGCTAGTCATGGAATATCCAACAAGATATCCATCATCTGATTTGGCATCAAACTTGTTCAAGTAATCCTTGCCCTTGTTCAGAATGTAGCAAATACACCCAAAGATCCTTAGGTGACCAATGTTTGGTCTCCTTCCCTTCCATAACTCATAGGGTGTTTTCATGGCTCGTTTGTTAATTAGAGTTCTGTTTTGTACATAACAAGCAGTGGCAACAGCTTCAGCCCATAGGGATTTTGGGAACTGAGCTCCTGTTAACATGGTTCTAGCTGCTTTAACTAATGTTCGATTCTTTCTTTCAGCTACTCCATTTTGTTGTGGAGTTCTTGGTGCTGAGAAATTATGCTGGATACCATGTTTAGTACAAAACTCTAACATATCAGAAAATTCAAATTCCTTGCCATGATCGCTACGAATGTACTTAATAGAGAGACTCTTAACATTTGTGACCCAATTGAAGAGTTCGACAAGATTCTCAAATGTTTCAGATTTATTTTTGAGAAACACGACCCATGTGTATCTGGTATAGTCATCTACTACTGCAAGAAAGTATCGTGCACCAAATAAAGAAGACACATTTATTGGTCCACATAGGTCCATGTGCAGAAGTTTGAGTGGTTGTATGATTGAGGTTTTATCTATACTCTTAAAAGAATGTTTAATCTGCTTACCCAGCTGACAATCCCTACACGGGTGTTCTTTCTCATAAACATGCTTGGGTAAGCCCTCAACCAAATCTAGAGATGCCAATTTAGACATAGTCTTAAAGTTTAAATGGCCGAATCTCTTATGCCACAACCAACTAATGTCAGGTGAAGCTTTGGACAGAAAACAAATTGGTTCATCAAATTAAGCATTACCAAAGACCAACTTGTAGACATTACCTTGTCTATGCCCATTTAGTTTCACCTCTTTGGAGACAGGGTCCATAACTGTGCAGGTGTGTTTAGTGAACAAAACTTCATAACCCTTGTCACACAATTCACTTATGCTCAACAGGTTATGTTTAAGACCTTAAACAATAGATACATTTTGAATGGACACAGAACCATTAGAGAGAGTACCCTTACCAACAATCTTACCCTTTTTATTGTCCCCGAATGTGACAGATGAAGCTGCAACCTCCCTTACCTCACTCAATAGAGAGGCATCATCTCATGTGTGCACGCAACGCACTATCAAGATACCACTGGCTGGAATTGATCTTTTGTTTCTGGTGGCTGCTTTCAGCTTTAGGTACCTGTTCCTGCACAATGAGCAACTAAGTCTTGGGGGCCCAATTAAGATTGGGCTTTCGGTAAGTGAAAGCTGTTGTTGATAGTTTAGGTTTTCAATAAGAAGGGACCGATTTAACTTTCCATGCTAATCTTGGTGATCCTTCATTAGATTTATTAGCAGGGTTAATCTTTAGAGCTTCAGCACATTTTTCTTCCTTATTGTTGTCTTTAGAAACTTTAGCAGGCACGGGTTTGTCAGTTTTCTTCACAGGCTTGGTCTTTAAGTCTTTTGAATGGGTGGCCTGTGTGTGCTTGTTATGTTTCTTCCTATCAGAGTTGTTGTTGCATTGCAGATTTTTAGTGAAATTAAGCTGTTTAAGATTTACCCTGATTTCTATGGCAATCTCCTTCCTAAGATACTCATGGTAGAATCTGCACTGATAGGAGAGGTGTCCAACTTCATAGCAGATGGGGCATGTGACAGGTTTAGGTTGAACACTCTGTCTCAAGGGTTTTGCTGGAGTGTTAAGAGGTTTCCTAGGTTTTCTCACATATCCTAGACCGCTCTTAACTCCTCCATCAGAGACAAACTTAGGCTGGAAGGCAGCAGCCTTACTGGGTGAACCAGTCTCAAATGTAGTAGTGTGTCTACTTGGTTTTGTCTCTGAGATAACTACACCCTTACCCTTGCATTGGGATGTAGAGGACAGGTTGACTGAGGGTTCAGCTTTCAGTTCTTTCTTAGGAACTCTTCGCATCACCGTCTCCGAGATGCAACAGTACCCAGGTCTTTGAGTTCGGGTGTTACTTGTTTGAGTGAACTAGCAACATCCATAGGTACCTCCTTTCCACACTCAACGAGCACACTGCCAGTAGGAATAAAGCCAACAAGACACTTGGTCTGAACAAGGTAAGTCTGGGCCGTGGCTATTTGGTCTTCAGAGAAACCTAGACCTAAGGCTAGACTTTTAACATCTGGAGTAGTCCTAAAGTGGGCTGCAATCTCAGCAGAGTCTTGCCACTTTTAACGGATTTGTCTTTCCTTTTCCAGTTCTGCTTTGGTTTCAGCTAGTTCCTTTTCAAGCCTATCGATGTCTCTATTAGCTAATTTTAGTTGACCAGCTTTGTCCAAAAGATCATCGTGTGTGCTTCTCATCTCACTTACTTCAGCCCTTAATCTTCTCTCTGTTATTTCATAATCATCTATAGAATCTCTATATTCACATGAAAGTCATTCCAGTTTAGAATAGTATCTTTCTTTGTCAGCTTTTATAGGAAGAAATTGTTTCTCCATTTCTTTAAGAGCTCTATAGGTATCTTCATATTCAATGTACAGCTATTCATAAGTTCTTATCTTGAGGGGAGGTGAATGGTCAGCCATGAAACAGATGAGACCTTTTTCCTTCTTCTCCTAATCATATGACTCTTCTTCCTCCTCGGTTTCACTATTAACTTGTTGGTGACAAGAGCCTTCTTCCTCTTGTCATCCTTTCTGCTTGAGGAGCCTTTGGTCTTCTTCTTCTGCTCAGCTGCCTCCTTTTTCTCTCTCTTCAGCTTATAACAGTCAGCAGTGAAATGGCCGGGCTTGTTGTAGTGATAACATTGCAACTTGTCCTTATCTTTTCCCTTAGAGAAAGACGAGGAAGACTGCCTTGCTTTCCTTTTGTAGTTCCCCTTTCTCTTCAGCAGTTTCTTGATCAGAAATGCCACTTCTTCATCTGAGGCACTCTCTGAGCCAAGTTCATCAGCTTCATCTTCTTCCTCTTCTGAAGACAGTTCTCGTGGTTCCGCAGCAGCCTTAAAGGCAACAGACTTCTCCTTTTTCTTGGAAGGATTCTCAAATGCCTCAAGTTCTTCCTTTTGCATTTTAAACGTCTTGAGGTCCCCGTATAATGCTTCCAAGGCACAAGTCTTCCATTCCTTCAGCTGACGGATGGCTGATGTCTTTATCAGCAGTCTCAAGGGTAGAGATCTCAGAAATTTGTCATTTTTTTCCTTTTGAGAGATCTCAACATTGTAAGTCTTCATCTGTTGAATCAGACCAGTGAACCGTTTGTAGATGCTGTCCAATGACTCTTTTCGTTCACATCTAAAGGCTTCATACTCTTGTTTGAGCATGGAGATCTTGTTGTCCTGTATTTGCTCATCTCCTTCATAAATGAGACAGAGTTTCTCCCATACCTCTTTAGCAGTCTCAAGATCTTGCACATCCGTGAACATGTCATCATCGAGTGCAGAGAAAATTATGGCTTTTGCCTTGAAGCCAAGCTTTACTTTCCTCTGCTCCACCTTAGACCAACTGTCTGGGTCTTTCGTCATTAGCCGACCTCTCTGCAAACTCTTTGGTGTGAAAGGTCCGTTCTTTATTGTTTCCCAGAGATAGGTGTCGAGCATGTCTAGGTGTGCTCTCATTCTCGCTTTCCATTTGGAAAAATGCACGGGTGTGCACATAGGTACTTGAGAGGATGAGCCAGGCAAAACATCATAGAAGTCTTCTTGTTCTTTCTTATTGCTACTGGTACTCGGTTCTTCCTACTCCTGGTCTCCAGTCGCTCCTTCCTCTGGAACACGACTGGCTTCAAGTTCCTCAATAGAAACTGGAGTTTGCTCAGGAGCTGGAGCTGCACTATTGGAATCCATGTCGGCCAATAGGGATCTCTACAGAGTTGTAGAACTTGCTCTGATACCAATTGTAGGACCCAAAGTGAGTCTAGAGGGGGGGGGGGGTGAATAGACTTTCGTCGCGTGCGGAAGCTAGACTATTAGCTAGTTTTGGATTCCTCTATAGATGACTATGATGGAAGTATTTATGGAGAGGATGATAGGAGTATTGAGGATAGCGTGAGTGATGATGAACTATCAGACAAAACTAAAATAAGAGTAAATCCTCTTTCGTCTTCAGATCTCAGTTGTGAAAGAGAAGGCTTATGATAGATCGAAGTGTGGATAACAGACAACACAAAGATCAAGACTTAATGGAAGTGCTAGATCTTTGATGAATAACAAGATTCGTGAATAAAAGAATGGATTGCTCTTGTTCTCGATTCAACACGGCGCACAACACTTTTTCAATTTTTCTCCGTTTTTCTCTCTCTCTTGTATTGGAACTCTTTTTTTTTTTTAGTTCTGCTTAGTCTTGTATTTCTCTAAGTCCGTCCGAACCAATATCTTGTGTTCTGTGTGTTTCCTTCTTTTGAGAGAGAGGTTAAACTCTTGATTTTGTCGTTAAGTGCATGAGAGATATATTTTTAAGATTAAAGTGCTCGTGCGCCTAGTTGTCCATCCCGACAGACTGACTTCCCGCCACTGAAAATGCGGAATGTCAGGGGATGGGTTGATCTGCTTTGATTTGCAGATCAGTTGCCCGTACTGCGTATTTGGCATGCAATCGATCTTGGATGTTCATCCGTGGATAACAGTTGGCAGCAATTAATGTGTCATTAATGCGCTCAACTGCTCGAGACGGCGCAGACTTGCTGTACAAACCCTAGCTGACAATATCGCTAAGTGGTTGTGTTTAGGGTTGTAAGATTGCCTCGGAGGTAGATGCCTCGTAGGTTCGGTGACTCAAAGATTTCAGTTAGCACCTGTAGAAAGTTGCGAAGTTCTGCTTCAGGCTTTATGGTGTTTCTGTGAGTCTACGACTCACATCTTCGAGTCTTCGAGGCTAGAGGTCATGTTGGATTAGCCTTTTATGTCACTCTGTTGACTAAAGTCTACAACTCTGCGTGTCTATGACTCTACGAGTCTGCGACTCTTCGAATAACGCTTAGAGTGACTTCTTCGAGTTCAGCTAGTGTACCTGTTATTGTAGCAACGAGTCTACGACTCTAGTTCTGCGGTTCTACGACCTTCGGGTCTCTCAGTTTACTATATTTGACTAAGTGGTCTGAAAATCTTCGACTCTACGAGTCTTCAACTTCGCTTTTCTTCCTTAGTCTTTCACACAGGCTCATAAACTGAGTTCCTGTATAGCTACGACCCTTTAGCTACAACTCCCCGCCATCGATCTCTGAGTCTGGAAGTGTGGCAATTTCTCTATAGTGACTGTGTCCCTTGAGTCTACGAGTCTACGACTCTACGACCCTTGAGTTACAGTTTCATTTGTTTGCCAGTTTTTATAGTATCGACTCTTCGACCTTCAACCTACGAGTCTATGAGTTCAGTTTTCTTAACCATGTTCGGAGGATTCGACTCTATGACTTTCAATCTACGAGTCTACGAGTCCTATTTACTTAACAGTGTTCGAAGGCTTCGACTCTATGACTTTCAATCTACGAGTCTACGAGTCCTGTTTTCTTAATAGTGTTTGAAGGCTTCGACTCTACGACTTTCGATCTACGAGTCTACGAGTCCGGTTTTCTTTACACTGTTCGAAGGCTTTAACTTTGCGACTTTCGATCTACGAGTCTACGAGTCCTATTTTCTTAACAGTGTTCGAAGGTTTCAACCCTACGACTCTACGAGTCTTCGAGTCTAATGATAATTGAAGTTCTGTTAATTGTCTTAAGTATTTATGGGGACTCTACGAGTCTACGAGTCTACGAGTCATTTAGCTTTGGTCACTGTTCTTAACACTTCTTCGACTCTACGAGTCTCCGAGCTTATTGACACTTACAGTAACACTCTTTTCCGTACTATGACTCTACGACCTTCGACCTTGGATCTACGAGTCGCAATGTTCTGTCACTGTTTCACCTTGAGTCTACGAGTCTCTTGCCAATACGTCCTATGATAATTTCACTTCTACGAACTTCGACTCTTCGACCCTACAACCTTCGGTTCTTCGAGTCTCCTGACTTTAACTATATTTTGGCAGCTTCATCAAATCGTATATTTCCAACAGTCTCTATGTGTTTCGCGTGGACAGGAGACTAAATTTAAAGGGTTGGCAGAATTTTGGCTGGACTGTCATTAATTGCTGCATTTAATGCTCTATTATAAATGCCAGTGTTTTTAATTGCATATTCTGTGCATTATCAGATGGTTTAGCGACCTGCAGCTCGTGATTTGTCCTTTTTAATTTTTATTTTAGCACATGTGACTGACAGGCGTTGAAAAAACAATTCTGTCAGATGACCAGTGCATGGAAAACAATTTGGACATGGACCTTCAGAAAGAAATGATCAGCATGGAAAAACGATAGGATCGGTCCAAAAATATCTCTGCACGTCAATTTGCACGTGATATGGTGAATTCACGTGCAACTCCAAATCAGCTCAAACTTCTCCCCAAGCTTCCTTGCATCCTGTAGAGGCCTGAGAAGCAAAAATATGCTTGCACGTGAAATGGGTGAATTCACGTGCAGATCCAAATGCTCTGAAATTTCTGTGGTAGGTAGAGGACATCATTCTAAGCAACTTTTGTTCTTGCACGCCAATTGTTTGAGGCCATCTACTATGTCAAAAGTGAGCTCCAAAATCTGCCAAAACAGCTTAAAAATGCATGTATTTGCAAATAGCATCTTCCTAGGGGTTAGAGCAAATATATATGATATATCAAGCAATAAGGCTCTAATCATGCTCTTAAACATCTAAATAAACACTAGAATAACGGCATAAAATGCACGTTATCAAGTACACCACACATGAACCATTGCTTGTCCTCAAGCAAAAACATACAAGCATGCAAAAATAAAATAAACACGCAGTCAAACGGAAGAAAAATAAAATAACAATCAAGGAGAATCATGATTTCCTAAGCATGCAACTCTATCATGATGAAATGGGAATTTAAGCATCAAAATGAGTCATAGCTTAGTTCATTCATGTCCATATCCCTAGTCCAACAACCATGCAATATCACCACTTAAATTTCAGATATGAGCAAGCAATCCATGATAAAATAGCACCTAGTTTCCCTTTAAGTTCTTACCAAGGATAAGCAGCCTCACTCAAATATAATAATTCTCAAGCCCAATACCTATCAATGAACAATGGATGGAAAACTCTATCTCTACACTCGCCATCAGCTATTGATTAAGTACTTGCCAAGCAATCATGAGAGTTCCCTATTGTGCTCATCAAAGAAAACACACCCTCTATTCTACTTTATTTGAACTCACACTCTAGTCTAAACTCAATAAACTCACACTCTATTCTAATAACTGATAAAACAAAATCATGAGCTAAGGGTTGAGCTCAACACTCTCAAATAAACAAAACTCAGCCAATGTGGCTACCAAACTAACTAATTACTCATATGAACATCAAGCCAATGTGGTTTTTATTCTAATTCTTTCTTTTCTTTTCTTTTCTTCTTTTTTTCATAATAACCTTACAAGGTTGCATTTTATGCTCTCCCTTGATGGATTATTCACTCTTTTTTTTTACTCACATAACACATAAATAAGACTGATTTTTCTAATGCATGCCCCTTGCCATTTTGCTACATAAGGAGAGACAGAAATTCATTGATGTCTCATATCCCATTTTCCAATTAAGTGATGGCTTTTTCACATTCTATATCACAGCCTCTTCCAATAATATCACAAAATAAAGAAAAGAATGCAAAGACAGTCACAATGACTTAGAGGTCTTGCACCCTAACTCCACACACCAAACACTGAGCACTAATAAGTAATCACATGCTTACTTGACTCCTACCATTAAATAACCAATGTTGAATGCAGAGAGGAGTATCAAATCAAACTATTACCCATACCCTAAAATGGCACTCAAAGGCTAAAAGAAGCTGTTCTCATTTTTCATTTCTTTTTCACTCAACTTTAAGGGTTACTTAGGTCTATCATAGCATTTCATGCTCAGCTAATATTCAAACTTCAGCTCCAAAAACATGGTGATACCATTCAAAAGATAAAGACATGATCAAACTAAATCAGAGCACATTTTAACTATTCAAAGACCCTTATCACAACATGATACTAATGTGGCATCAAAAATTAAATTTTAAGCCAAAATTGCATACTTAATATCCATGCCTCCACAAGCAAATCATTCAAGCAAACAACTTAAACAATCATGCAACTAAAAATAGTTTTTTTTTATAAAATTATAAATAAAACATGCAATCACAACATAAAAGACAAGCAAGTGGCTCAAGTCACTCCCCATACACCACACTTAAAATATGCTATGTCCTCATGGCATAAAATAGGGAGTAGGAAAAACACTTACCTCTCAGTTGGCAAGCTGTAGTAGTAGATAACATTGGCCACCATTCATCGCACCTGAGCCACAAAGTCAACCAACGTCTCGCCGCGCACTTCCTAAGTTTCCTTCCCTTGCAGAATAGCCATCATGTAGTAGCAAGCAAATATCCCACAGCTGAATTAGTCAGGCTGCTGAGGGATTTCCATTTCGTTGAGGTGAATAAGAGGGAGCTTATGCTGCAACAATCCTTCTTTTTTCATCGCATCCTTGATTCTTTTGATGAGCCCATGAACAAGCCGTCTCTTTCTTCTGGTGAACCCTTCGCCTTGGCTTGGATCATAAAGCACCGCATGCCCTACACTCAAATCCACACGCACCAAGACGTAGTGACGATCAATGTGCACAGGTATCAGCACCTCGTGCATACCATGCCAAGGACGGTGCCCTTCATTCTGACCATTTATACACTGGCGCCACACACTTTCAGTCAAAGGTTGCTCATAAAGCTCGCATAGCATAATAGAAGTATACTGGGACAGTGGGTAATTATGAGGCTCAGCCTCCACAACAAAACGCATAGTCCTGCAAAATAAGTCCACCTCATCTAAATATAGATATTCATCGCCTAAAATCCTTTGAAGGACAAATGAGGTGAAGAGGTCCATGTCCCTTGCAAAGCGAGCCCTTAGCACATGAGAGTTAATGAAGTCTTCAAATGATGCTTGACTTTCAGCAGATGATAAGGCTGAATTAATGATTAAATGGATAGAAGGGCCAAGAAGGTCTTCAGGTTCAGTAGGCATGTATGTACCCCAAGAGACAGGATGTATAACAGGCACAAGAGCCTGAGAATATGCAGGATCAGTAAAAGGCTGGAAGGGTGAATACCCTTCGCCGGCTCTGTCTCCTCTTGAGGCTGATAGTAGGATGGCCTAGTCAAGATTCTGGTTGAGGTGGATCCGCCTGGGCTGGATAAGAAACTTCAGGGGATGGAGAGGGTTCTTCATCAGATATCTCCACTATAGGAGAACGTTTTGATGCTTTCCTCTTGCTTAAGGCCTTCCAGATTTTGCCTAGGAGGCCTTTGACTTCTTTGTTGTCCTTCCTCAGGGCTTCCACCTCGCGCTGGGTTCTGGCATTTGCCTCCCTGAGCGGCTATGTTTCTTGCCTCCAAGCTTCGGTAGATGCGGCGGGAGGAGCTTCTGGGGCTTCCCATGCTCTAGGAGATGCATGAGCAGCTACGTCTGGGGCCTCCCATGCTCTGGTTCTAGGTTGTGAAGTAGCTTGTTGATCTCCAGAGATGAGGGCCATTAATTCTTCAAATTGGGCACTAGTGATGTGCCCATTAGTGACTGCCCAATTAATGACCTCCACTTCGCTCACCACCTGCCCACGAATGCCTTGAAAGAAATTGAAAATATCTTCTTTGTGTACATTGAATTGCATGTACATGGCAGTGAGTCTGTATAGAGTCTGCTTCCTTTGATCCAAATGAGGAGAAGTCTCCCTTGCAAAGTCAGTGGATCGCTCCACATGAACACTGTGCCTAGCGGGCTGTAATGGATGAGGAACATTGGTTGCCCAATGACCTCTGGTACTGATCCCCAAACCCCCTTCAGCATGCAATACTCTTAAAACCCAGCAGTAAGAAGGAAAAGTGATGCTATCCATGGAGGAAAAATGCAAAGTAGGCATGCTTTGAAATATCAAACACAAAAATCTGCCATTTATCTACTTTGATGAGTTTTTCTTCCACCATTTAAAAATGGTAGTGGCCCAATCCACATTTAGCATATGATCAATGCTATACATCAACTCCAGGTGTGGCTTAGGCACACTATCTATCCCACTGGTCTGAATCAATAAGCATTTCCCTACCAGGTAGGCTAGGCATCTAAATCTTCCAACAAAACCATTCTTGGTATACTGCCTTCGACTTTGAAATTTTCTAGCATAGTTGCATGCAATACCAAATTCTCCTAGGCTTAGCTGAGGAAGGCTATCACTGGGTTCAGGGAGGTTAAAGCAACGTCTAATAATTTTAGGGGTAACTCTGACATAAACCCCTTGCACAACCCCTATCAGTTCATCCTCACTCACAGAGACAGATGCATAAAATTCTTGTAGGGCAGAGTAGGAAATAGCTGGCTGGGCAGATACTAACCTTTGTAAGCCCAGATTTTGAATTTTAAGAGCCACCTCTCTAGCCCAGCCCAGCTCTGAAGCCTCCAAAGCCTGCATATCAAGAGCATGCCCCAAGAGTATCTCCTCTTCAGGTTGGCTATCAGCACTAGGTGAGTGCACCTCCTCCTGGCCAGTCCTCCTTGTGCGCACTATCTTTAAAATGAGAATAAAGAGCAAAGAGCAGAAAACTGAAGAGCAAGAGAGCAAAAGAGCAGAGTTTCTCTAATACGCAGATCTGGAGTGATTTTGGTGTGGAAGCCTTTGAAGATGGCCTCTCTTTATATAGCGTGCAGAAGGAAAGATGCTCCAATTGGCATGATACACGTGCCCCTAAATTTTCAGAGTGTTCTGACCAAAATAGCCCTTGCACGTGAATTGGCTGAGTTGGCGTGCAGGTCAGAATCGTCCCAAACTTTGGTGGTGGGTCCCCCTTGAGCTGGCAAGCAATAGTCCCTTTTGCACGTGAATTGTATGAAGCTTCTAGGAGGGCTAAAATTGGCAATTTGCATTTTTGAGCCTCCATATGATAGCTAGCAATTCGCGTGCAAGAGTAAACGTGATTCACATGGTCTTCATCTACCATTCCAGAAAGTTACAGCTCAAAAGGAGGTGCACATGAATTAGGCAATTCATGTGCAAATTCACGTTCAGGCCCAAACTGGCCCAAATTTCTCCACTTAGTTGCTTGTGCATTATGGACCATCTTTAAGTCTTGCACGTGAATTGTTTGAGCCCATCTTCAAGCACTTTTGGGCTTCACTTGCTCCTTGCTCCTTGACTTTGACTTTAAAAATAATTCCACAAGTTCAGGACCCAATAATTTGCTCATCCTACAAATGGTTAGTTAAGAAAGAAGCAAAGTCTCCTGCACAATGGTTAGCTTGCAAACAAATTTATTGAATAAAATAAATAAAAGAAAATAACATAAAATAAAACATAGCAATAAACATTGGGTTGCCTCCCAACCAGCACTTTATTTAAAGTCTGTAGCTAGACTTTCAGTTATGATCATGCAATGGTGAAAGAGAGGGAATCAACTATCTCCCTCTGAGTTGAATCAAAGTATGGTTTCAGTCTATTGCCATTCACCCAAAATTTCTTGCCATCTACAGCTTGGAGCTCAAAGCTCCCATATGGCTTCTTATCAACTATCACAAAAGGTCCCATCCACTTGGACCTTAATTTTCCAGGAAATAACCTCAACCTTGTGTTAAATAGAAGAACTTTTTGCCCTAAGGTTAAAGGTTCATTGTTGAGTTGCCTATCATGCCATTTCTTAGCTCTTTCTTTGTAAAATTTAGCACTATCATAGGCATCCAGCCTAAGCTCATCTAACTCAATTAATTGAGTCATCCTAAGCTCCTTGATCTCTTGTGGGTTAAAATTTAACTTCTTCAAGGCCCAATGAGCATTGTGTTCTAGTTCCACAGGCAAGTGACATGCCTTACCATATAGAATACGGTAAGGTGACATCCCAATGGGAGTTTTGTAAGCTGTCCTATATGCCCATAAGGCTTCATCAAGCCTTTGAGACCAATCTTTCCTATTGGCTCTAACAGTTTTCTCTAAAATGGCCTTAATCTCTCTGTTGGACACTTCTGCTTGTCCATTAGCTTGTGGGTGGTAAGCTAAAGACTTCCTATGAGTGACACCATACTTGTTCAATAACTTGTCAAACAATTTGTTGCAGAAATGACTACCCTCATCACTGATTATAGCCCTTGGTGTCCCAAAACGGCTAAAGATGTTTCTAGAAAGGAAGTGAGTCACAAACCTAGCATCATTCACTCTAGTAGGAATAGCTTCTACCCACTTAGACACATAATCCACAGCAAGCAAAATGTATTAATACCCATCAGAATTGGGGAATGGCCCCATGAAGTCAATGCCCCAAATGTCAAAGATTTCAACTGGAAGGATTCCAGTTAAGGGCATCTCATTTTTCGTAGACAGACCACCTACCCTTTGACATCTATCACACTTTTTGATGTAGACATAGGTGTCTTTCACCATGTGAGGCCAATAAAAGCCACGCTGCATGATTTTAGCCACAGTTCTTTGCACCCCAAAGTGGCCCCCATAATGTGATGCATGACAATGATGTATTATGTCATCTACCTCCTTCTCAAGGACACACTTTCTAATGATTTGGTCTGCACACCTCCTATAAAGAATTAGGTCTTCCCAAATGAATTTCTTAGCATCCACTAACAATTTCTTTCTCTAGTGGTAGTCTAACTGCTTGGGTATGAACCCAGTGGCTAAATAATTTGCTATGTCAGCAAACCAAGGAAGATGATGCACCTCAAACAACTTCTCATCAGGAAAGTCATCTATAATGGGTAGAGACTTAGGTGCATTCTCCACACGGGAGAGGTGATCAGCCACAGAATTTAGGGCTCCCTTTGTGTCTCTAATTTCAAGGTCAAATTCCTGTAAGAGGAGAACCCACCTAATCAAGCGTGGCTTAGCTTCTTTTTTAGCAAACAAATATTTCAATGCAGCATGATCAGTATAAACAATGACTTTAGACCTAAAAAGGTAGGGTCTAAACTTGTTGCGGCCATAAACCACGGCTAGCAACTCTTTCTTAGTGGTGGTATAGTTCTGTTGAGCATCATCTAAGGTCTTACTAGCATAGTAAATGACCCTAAACACTTTTCTCGCCTTTGCCCTAAGACTACCCCCACAGCATAATCACTCGCATCACACATTAGCTCAAAAGGCTGAGCCCAGTCAGGTGTGACTATAACAGGTGTAGTGACTAACTTACCCTTGAGGATGTTGAAAGCTTCTAAGCAATCTGCATTAAACTAAAGCTTGTGTCTTTTTTCTAACAACCTACTCATGGGTTTTGCAATTTTTGAGAAGTCCTTAATAAATCTCCTATAAAAGCCAGCATGGCCAAGGAAACTTCTCACTCCTTTTTCATTAGTTGGAGGTGGCAGAGTCTCAATAGTGGAGATTTTTGCCTTGTCTACCTCCAAACCATGTGCAGACACCTTGTGCCCTAGAACTATCCCCTCAGTTACCATGAAATGGCATTTCTCCCAATTTAGGACTAGTGCCTTCTCCTCACATCTCTCTAAGACCACATCTAGATTTTTCAAGCACTGTTGGTAGGAGGAACCAAACACCGAAAAGTCATCCATGAAGACCTCCATGATCTCCTCAACCAAACCCTGAAAAATGGCCATCATACACCTTTGAAAGGTGGCAGGGACATTACAAAGCCCAAATGGCATTCTCCTAAATGCAAAAGTGTCAAAAGGGCACGTGAAGGTGGTCTTTTCTTGGTCCTCAGGCTTAACCATGATCTGATTATACCCGGAATAGCCATCTAAAAAGCAGTAGTGGCTATAGCCAGCTAACCTATCCAACATTTGGTCAATGAAAGGAAGAGGAAAATGATCCTTCCTAGTAGCCTTGTTCAGCTTTCTATAGTCAACACACACTCTCCACCCCCGTCACAGTGCGAGATGGGATCAATTCATTTTTCTCATTTTTAATCACGGTCATGCCCCCTTTCTTGGGCACAATATGCAATGGACTCACCCACTCACTATCGGAAATAGCATAAATTATACCCGCATTTTTCCATTTTAAAATTTCTTTTCTAACAACTTCTTTCATGGCAGGGTTTAATCTTCTTTGTCTTTCAGCAGTGGGTATAAAATCATCATTCATCAAAATTTTATGCATGCAAATCCCTGGACTAATACCCCTAATGTCTTCAATGTTCCATCCTAGGGCCTTTTTGTGTTTCCTAAGGACTTCTAGCAATTGAGTACACTCCACATCATTCAAATTAGAAGCAACAATGACAGAGAATTGATTTGTAGAGTCTAGAAATTCGTACCTTAGGTGCCCAGGCAGCTCCTTCAGTTCTGGAGCTGGAGGCACGTCATCTTCTTTCTCCACCTGAGCTTGCTCCAGAGAGTTTGTAGTTTGCTCATCTTCCTCAGCTGTCAAGTACATCTCTTCATCTTGTTGAGCTTCTATAAGCTGAAGGGCTCCATTATTGGTGGTGGTAATTTCTTCTGCCAAGTAGTCTTCCACCAATTTCTCAAGTTCTTCAACCCAAAGGCAGTCCTCCTCCTTTTGACCTTGCAAAGCCTTTCCCATGTGGAAGACTAAGGTCTCCTCATTAATTCTCAGAGTTAGCTGCCCTTGAGCAACAACAATCAATGCACAACCCGTTCTGTGAAACGGTCTTCCAAGGAGTAGCTGAACTCCTCTATCTTCTTCCATCTCCAAAACTACAAAGTCCGCTGGAAATATGAAGGAGCCCACTTTGACTAACATATCTTCAATTATCCCTTCAGGCCTTCCAGTAGACCGGTCAGCAAACTGCAATGATATGGAAGTGGGCTTCATGCCCTTAAGCCCAAGCTGCTTGTACAAAGCAAAGGAGATCAAATTGATGCTGGCCCCTAAATCACATAGGGCCTGCTGCTGCGGTGCATTGCCAATCACACAAGGGAGATTAAAACTGCCCGGATCTTTATGCTTGATGGGAAAACTCTGTTGAACAACACTGCTCACCTCGTTAGTGACTGCCACCATCTCATGATCCCCATATTTCCTCTTCTTCTTCACAAAATCTTTGATGTACTTTCTATACCTAGGCATCTGCTCCAAAATTTCCACAAATGGAATATTAATCTCAAGCCGCTTGAATAAACTCAGGAAGCGCTCATACTCTTCCTCAACCCTCTGGTTCCTCAGCCTCTGAGGAAATGGCATAGTAGGCCTGAGCTCTTGCCTCTGTTCTTCGGCTATTCGTCTTGACTCAACCTTTGGTCCTTCTTTTCTTGCACTCTTTCTTGACTTTATCTGATTTTCCTTGGTCATCAGCTTCCAAGGGTCTCCTCTGTTCTTCTGGAGTTGCCTTCTTCTTAGGCTCTTCAGCTTCTTTCAGTGCCTTCCCGCTCCTTAGAGTAATAGCCTTGCAGCTCTCCTTGGGGTTCACCTCAGTATCACTTGGAAAAGATTTAGCTGAGACTCCTTGATTTACATTCGAGCCAAACTCACAAGCAGCTTTTCTATATTCTTCATTGAAGATTCTATGGTGACTACCCTTTCCTCCAAATTATCCTCTCTTTTGGTTGACTCATCCACATTCCGATATACCCTTCCTCTTTCTTGTTGAGGCCGAGGTCAGTTTCTCGCTCGAATCCTGGAGGTGGGTGTAAATAATTATCCGTAGCATACTGATTCTACTTCATCCCCGGGGGCACATATTTGTCTTGAAATGAGGTATCTCCCCCTCGATTCTGGTTTTTCCGAAATGGCCGAGATTCTGCCCGGTTCCGGTTGTACCCTTGTTGTTGTTGTTGAGGATAAAATTGCCGCTTCGATACAAGCCCTTTCCTCCAACATAATTTGCTTCTTCGACTCCATTCCAGCCCCTGCTCGCCTCCTGGTAATGCTTGTTGTGATCCTTCAACGTTAAGAGCCAATACTTCCATGCCTTTCACTAAAGCTTGAATCCGTGCTTGCATATCATTGGAAGAATTATCAACCGAAGCTATCTTCTCCCTTGGCTTTGAAGTACGCACATTAGAGCACCGCCAATCGGCTAATGACAGCCTCTCTAAGAGCTCTCGCTTTGCGTCAGGCTCTAGATTCATCAAGCATCCTCCAAGCATTGCATTGACCTTGTCTTGTGAGTGGGACCGAAGACCTGTGTAGAAAGATTCAATTTGAATCCACTGGGGTCTTCCGTGATCAGGGTATTTTCTCACTAAGTCTTTGAAACGCTCCCAAGCTTCATGAAGAGTCTCCATCTCATCTTGCCTGAATCTGCTAATCTCCCCTCTGAGCTGGATCACCTTGGAAGGAGGGAAGTACTTTGACATGAACTTAGTCTGTATCTCCTCCCAAGTGTTGATTGAACCTGGTTGTGATCGTTGAACCAGCCAAAAGCTCTATCCCTTAAAGAGAAAGGGAAAAGCTTTAGCTTTATTGCCTCCTCCGATACATTGTTGATCTTTATGGTGTCGCACATCTGGTAGAACCTCATCAAATGCTGGTGTGGATCATCCACGGCTGTTCCTCCAAACGCATTGTTGCTTACCATGTTGATCAACGCCGGCTTCAGCTCGAAGCTATTTGCTTGGACTCTTGTCTGCCGAATCCCAGAATAATGGTCTGACATCATTGGCCTCGCTTAATCTAAGAAGGTTCTGGGCATAAACCGATTACCCTCGTCTTTTGGATATTGGCCATTGTAATTGGCCCCTCCTTCCGGTGCACCACCATCAGGCCTTAAATCTGCCATCAATTCACCTACTGACTGCTCTAAGCCTTGCAATGCTTCTTCAGCCTCACGTGCTGCTTCCCTAGCTGCTCTACGCCGAGCTCTAAATAATCTTTCAGGTTCCCGATTAAATGGTATAAACTCCTATCTTGGCATGCACAACTAGGAATTCCTCAAACACTTGGTGTATGTTCCTGTAAAATAACAAGAACACACCCAGAAGCTCCGAACAATGCAAAATAAACAAATAAAAACTCAAAGAAAAATAACAGAAAATAAAAGACAAAATAAAACACCAAGATCAGAATTCAAACAATTTCACTCAATGTTGATTTCTAAAGCTAGTCAACCGTTGAATCCCCGGCAACAGCGCCAATTTGATGAACGGGTATTTCGTGAGCGAAACCCAAGTGAGGGTTAAGCTACTGTCGTTTAAATCCCTTCTCAAAATATTAATTCCCTTAACTAATGCTAAATAGAATAGCGACAAGAAAGGGGTCGATCTCACAGAGATTACCAAGTTATCTAGCTTTAACTCAAATCACCAAATTAATCTTGCTTAAAACAATGTCTTGGCAAAAACGAAATCTTTTTATAACTAAAGATCTAATTTTTATTTGGTTTTCTGAATAAACAAAGAAAGCAAATTGATTTTAGGATTAAGATGCAAGGATTAAAGGCATCTAGGGTCACAATTTCACCTCCCTATGTTATCTCTACTGGTTCATGGTATTAGGATTGTATGATTAAAAACATGCTAAACATAAGCCAAGGACAACAAATGGTCATTGAGGTCCTTTTAAGAGTTGTATGCCAGAATGGTCATCTAAACACACAAACATGCAAAGCCAATAAATCATACTTGCAAAAGGATAATGATCACACCAATTACAAATAAGTTATGAATCTCAATCCGCCCCAAACTAGGGCTAAGAATACCAAGGTGTACATCCAAAGATAGAAATTAAGAACAGATTCATAAAACATGCAAAACTCAATTATCCAAACCCAATATTCATAAACACAGCAAAGCAACAATGGGGCTACATTGCTCCCCTAGATTATAAGAACAACTCACACATGATTACAAGCAAAACCATAGCAGTAAAGCTAAACATCTTCTTCTAACTCACGCACGCAACAAGGCTTCAAATCCAGGCTCCAAAATCCACGACGGCTGTGACGGTTGCGGCTGCTGCTCTCCTAGGTCAAGGAGCAACCTCCAAGTCGTCAAACCTCTCTCTCTCTATCTCTCTAAAAACGTGTAGGGGGGTCTAGGATAGATAACAGGGGGCGTGGAGGCTTTATTTATAGAGGTTGGATGGGCCTTGAGGTGTGTACCCTAGCCCATCTATCAAAATGACGTAGTTTTGATAAGTGACACTCCAAACTTTAAAATCTCTATCTTCCATCCACAATTTGGACATGGACCTTCAGAAACAAATGATCAGCATGGAAAAACGATAGCATCGGTCCAAAAATATCTCTGCACGTCAATTTGCACGTGATATGGTGAATTCACGTGCAACTCCAAATCAGCTCAAACTTCTCCCCAAGCTTCCTTGCATCCTGTAGAGGCCTGAGAAGCAAAAATATGCTTGCACGTGAAATGGGTGAATTCACGTGTAGATCCAAATGCTCTGAAATTTCTGTGGTAGGTAGAGGACATCATTCTAAGCAACTTTTGTTCTTGCACGCCAATTGTTTGAGGCCATTTACTATGTCAAAAGTGAGCTCCAAAATCTGCCAAAACAGCTTAAAAATGCATGTATTTGCAAATAGCATCTTCCTAGGGGTTAGAGCAAATATATATGATATATGAAGCAATAAGGCTCTAATCATGCTCTTAAACATCCTAAATAAACACTAGAATAACGGCATAAAATGCACGTTATCATTAATGTCAATGCATCCATCTTGTGCAAATCGCAGGGAATCTCTAAGGACCTATTCAACAAGGTATATGGCATGGGCAAAAAGGCATATATATCAAATGAGGTTACTATGTCCAACCCGGACAAAATGGGGTCCAACAGCTGCCCCTCTTTGTGCACTATTTGTATACAAATAGCATACAAAGATAAAAAGGAGTCATTTTGGACGGGTTGGAGCACTTACCTGGCGTACCTTGCACAGAGGAAGTATAGAATGCGATGGTCAGGTCTGTGCCCCAGAGTGAAAAGCAGCTTCTTGGTTGGTGGGTTTGAATAAATATGATGAGGCATCTAAGGCCTAACAGAAATGGAAAAGGCAAGCAAGGCCTAATCAGGAATTGCAAAGGCAAGCAAGGCCTAACAAAAAGTGAAAAGGCATCCAAGGCCTGACAGAGAGTGAAAAGGTATCCAAGGCCTGACAGGAATTGAAAAGGCATCTAGGGCCTAACAGGAAATTGAAAAGGTATCCCAGGCCTGACATAAAGGGAAAAGGCATCCAAGGCCTGACAGGAATTGAAAAGGCATCTAGGGCCTAACAGGAAATTGAAAAGGCATCCAAGGCCTGACATAAAGGGAAAAGGCATCCAAGGCCTGACAGGAATTGAAAAGGCATCCAAGGCCTGACAGAAAGGGAAAAGGCATCCAAGGCCTTACAAGAATTGAAAAGGCATCTAGGGCCTAACAGGAAATTGAAAAGGCATCCAAGGCCTGACAGAAAGGGAAAAGGCATCCAAGGCCTAACAGAAAGGGAAGAGGCATCCAAGGCCTGGCAGAAAGTGAAAAGGCATCTAAGGCCTAACAGAAAGGGAAAAGGCATCCAAGGCCTGACAGGAATTGAAAAGGTATCTAGGGCCTAACAAGAGTACATGATTGTTGAAGAGGACATATGAGCTCCCTTTATGAGTTCACTCAATGAGATCGCTCAATGAGGTTACCCGAAAAGGGAAGAAGTTTATTCAAGTGTCAAAAGGGTGCTTTTCGAGCTTGGTGAAATTGTAAAGAAAGATTTGTATAATTGAACAAACAAAGCTAGGAAGGCTTGATGTGAAGCTTGCTGAGAATGAGCTCTTAGGATCTTCAAAGGTGATAACATTCCTGAAATTGCAGAATATGCTGAATATATGCAAATGATGCATGGACTGCAATGTGCTGTATGCGGGGATGCATAAACCTCAACCCGTGGTGCCATATGATGCCATGTGATGTGATGCGATGTATGCATCGAATGCAATGTGATGTATCACTGAGGGTTTGGCCAGGACTAGAGATTTATCTCAATGCTGTTGGAGAGGTTGGCAAACATTCAACTTGTTGGGGAACAATTTTCTCTTTGGATAGGGAGTCCGTTCTATCTTTGTTGGGGAACTCCCTTTTATGCATGAAGGGTCTGTTAAATTTAGCTTCGCCATATTGAGGAGCTTGACTTGACGGCTTCTCTGGGGATAGTGATATTCTGTGGAGATATGAGTACTCTGAGTTGGGAGACTTAATTTGTTTGGGGATTTTGAGCTTGACCCTACTCATAAGGTAATGCCAAAAGATCCCACTAGGGATTTAAGAGATTTTATTTAAATGTGAAATGAAGAGGATAAAATATGATTAATGATATAAAATGGGATTTTGTTGGTTTGATTCTACAAAACATATTTATATCATAAAAAGTGTTCTATTGTTATAATCTGATAAATGGAATTACAAGTCTTTAAAAAGCATAATATGCAAATTTGATTCGAGTGTGCCTTAGGTTTGACCAAGTCTACCACCGTTTACAGCTGCCGTCTTTAGGTGACACTGTTTCCACTGTTTGCAAAGGACCCTGTTTTAGGTGGCCCTGATCCTTGGATTCCAACTGCTTTCACCCTTCAGGATTTGTCGTTAGCTTTGTATTTTACCCTTGGTGCCCTTTTAGTCCGCCTTTACTTGCTTCTTTGTCTTTTGTTGGAGCTTTGTATTTTACCCTTGGTGCCCTTTCGGGTTTTCAACAAGTCCGCTCATTGTAGGGATGAGAATCTTGTTTGAGAGGTATGAGAGTTAAGCATAGAAATTTTTCACCGCATCGCTATTCACCGGGTTAGGGAGCTCATCTCCATCCATTCTGGCAAGGATTAAGGCACCTCCTGAGAATGCTTTTTTCACCACATATGGGCCTTCATAATTGGGAGTCCACTTGCCTCTATGGTCATGTTGAATTGGTAAAATCTTCTTGAGGACGAGGTCACCCACTTGAAAGCTTCTGGACTTCACCTTTTTATTGTAGTTGTTCATCATTCTCTGTTGATATAGCTGTCCTCTGCAAACAACTGCCAAGCATTTGCCTTCGATTAAGTTCAGCTGCTCATAACGATTTTGGGCCCATTCTGCTTCTTCTAACTGAGTATCCTTGAGTACTCAGAGGGAAGGTATCTCTACTTCGACAGGTAAGACGGCCTCCATACCATATACCAAAGAAAACGGAGTTGCCCCAGTTGATGTTCGCACTGAGGTACGATAAGCATGCAAAGCATATGGTAGCTTCTCATGTCAATCTTTGTATGTCTCAGTCATCTTTCTGATAATGTTTTTGATGTTCTTATTGGCTGCTTCAACTGCTCCATTCATCTTTGGGCGATAGGGAGTCGAGTTGCGGTGTTGAATTTTGTACGTTTGGCACAATTTACCCATCATCCGATTGTTCAGATTGGTGGCATTGTCTGTTATGATCTGCTCAGGAAGTCCATAGCGGCATATGATGTTACTTCGCATAAATTTAAGTACCACAGCTTGTGTGACATTGGCATATGACATTGCTTCTACCCACTTGGTAAAGTAATCGATGGCCACTAAGATGAAGCGGTGACCATTGGAAGCTTTTGGCGAGATTGGTCCGATAACGTCGATGTCCCAAAGTGGAAACGGCCACGGGGACACCATCACATGTAGTCTGGATTGCGGTACTTGGATTTTATCGCCATAAATTTGACACTTGAGGCATTTGCGCACATATTCAATACAATCTTTCTCCATGGTTACCCAATAATAGCCCATCCGCATGATTTGCCTTGTTAATGCATGTCTATTTGCGTGTGAACCACATTCTCCTTCGTGTACTTCTTTCATTATCTGTTTCGACTCTTCTTTTGCCACGCACCGCAATAACACCATGTCATGGTTTCGCTTATATAGAACGGGACCATCAAGGTAGTAGTTAGACGCTGACCTTCGGATATTTCTTTTATCAGACTCAGAGGCCTTTGCTGGGTATTCTTGCTTAAGCAAATACTGTTTGACGTCATCAAACCAAGGTTTTTCTTCAGTATTTCTTTCAATGGCCATGCAATGTGCAGGAGCATCTTGTATATGGATATCAAAAGACTGGACTTCCAACTTGGTGTCTAGTCGCAGGAGGAAGGCTAGAGTGGCCAGTGCATTAGGAATCTGATTGTACTCCCTGGGCATATGCTCGAATGTAATGTCTTCGAATTGCTCGGCTAACTCCGTAACGTGCTTCCGATATGGGATTAATTTGTGGTTTTGAGTCTCCCATTCTCCCTTCACTTGAAATATGATAAGTGCGGAATCGCCAAACACTCGTAATTTTTTGATTCCTTTGTTAATTGCTTTTTGAAGTCCCATCACACAAGCCTCATATTCTGCTACATTGTTTGTACAAGGGAAGGTTAGCTTTGCCGCCATAGGGAAATGTTCGCCTTTTGGGGATATCAGGATGGCCCCAACACCGTGACCTACGAGACTAGAGGCTCCATCAAACCACATCATCCATATGTCTGATACTTCAGCCGAAATGATGTTGATGTGTTCATCTGGGAAGCCAATAGTCATGGGCTCGTAATCTTCTAGTGCTCTGTCTGCCAAGTAATTAGCTATTGTGCTTCCTTTTATAGCTTTTTTTGGCACATAGATGATATCATACTCCAATAGGATCAGCTGCCATTTGGAGATTCTTCCAGAAATGGATGGTTTTTCTAAAAGGTACTTGAGCGGATCATGCCTCGAAATCAGCCATGTTGTATGATAAAGAGTGTATTGCCTCAATCGTCTTGTTATCCACACAAGGGCACAACATGTCTTTTCCAATGGTGTATAGTTCGTTTCATTGATGGTGAACTTTTTGCTAAGATACTAAATGGCCTGCTCCCTCTTGCCTGTAGAATCATGTTGCCCCAAGACACAACCCATTGAGGACCCTTGGACAGCCAAGTATAAGATTAACGGTCTGTTTGGTACTGTTGGGACCAAAACAGGTGGATTAGACAAATAATGTTTGATCCTATCAAAAGCTTCTTGACATTTGTCATTCCAAATTTCTGGATTGTTCTTCGTAATGTTTTGAAAATTGGTTCACACGTGGCTATTAATTGTGAAATGAATCGAGCAATGTAATTCAATCGCCCAAGGAACCCTCTAACCTCCTTGATGGTTCATGGTGGGGGCATCTCTTGGATAGCTCGAACCTTGTCTGGATCAATTTCCACTCCTTTTTGGCTCACCATGAAACCTAACAGTTTTCTCGACATGGCTCCAAAAGTGCACTTTTCAGGGTTCAATTTGAGTTGATACTTCCATAGTCTATTAAAAAGCTTACGGAGTACATCGATGTGATTTTCAGTGCTCCTCGATTTAGCTATCATATCATTCACATAGACCTTGACTTCTTTATGCATCATGTCGTGGAATAGGGTCACCATCGCTCGCTGGTAGGTTGCCCCTGCGTTCTTCAGACCAAAAGGCATCACATTATAACAGAATGTGCCCCAAAGTGTCATGAAGGTGGTCCTCTATTTATGTTCAGGGGCCATACAAATCTGATAGTAGCCTGAGAAGCCATCCATGAATGAGAATAGGGTATGTTTTGCTGTGTTATCCACTAGGGTATCAATATGAGGAAGCGAAAAGTTGTCTTTCGGGCTGGCCCAATTCAGATTTCTATAATCGACACACATGCGTACTTTACCTCCTTTCTTCGGTACTGGTATGACATTGGCCACCCATTCGGGATAGTGGGAGACACTTAGGAAACCTGCGTCCCATTGCTTTTTGACTTCTTCTTTAATCTTCAGTAGCATCTCTGGTCTCATTCTTCGTAATTTCTGTAGTACTGGCTTGCACTCTGGCTTCACGGGTATGTGATGTTGCACTATATCTATGTCTAATCCTTGCATATCTTGGTATGACCATGCAAAAACATCAATGTAGCTTCTTAACAGCTCAATTAACTTCTTCTTGATGTCGGTAGCTATCAAAGACCCTACCCTTAATTCTTTTGGTTCGGTTGTCATCCCCAAATTCACTGTTTCTATTGGGTCTTCACTTGGAATGGATTAGCGATCATCCCTTTCCAATAGGCGTATGATCTCTCCCGGAAGCTCGGTTGTCTCCTCCGCCTCATTCTCATCAGCTTCAAACACTGGTTGTTCCTAGTTTGGACTTTGGTCAAACTTTAGGCATCTCGTTTTGCTTTCGCATATTATGTTTTCATTGACATTGCGATACCTGCTTATAAGAGAATTACAAGTTGGTAACCAAATATGATATGCATACGTTATGAATGGAATGCACCGTGAAAGATTTGAAAAAAGTACATTTGATTGAAAAGCTTTTTCGATAAAAACAAATGTTCACCGCTTCAAGAGACGTTAAAATAGAATACATTAAATCCCAGTGACCCCATGAGCATTACATTATAAGGAGGTCCAGGCTGGTCCAATTGTTCAATGGCTGGTTGGGATCCTCTTGCACTAACTGAACTATCTCACTTGGTGCATGCTCGTTTGTGTCCAATGCAGCTACAGTCCCCGTTTCGAGATCAAGTTGGCTCTTATGGATAAACCCTCCAATCCGGAATGTAACATTCAAGGGGGGAAAGCTCCTCCTTTCTTCTTGTACTGGCCTTTTCTGCAATCTTGCCATTCTGACTTCCCTCTTCTTGGTAGCTTCCCTTTGTCTGTCAGCTTTTGTAGGGAGGTAGCCTAGCCCAAACTTCTCGGTATTTTCTTGGATGGTCAATGGTTTCTGGATTCCTTGAGCCTTTGGACCTAATCCTTGCCCTGGCTTGCACCCTTGCTTGATCATGGTGGCTGCAACCATTCTTCCAGCCTTCGAGAGACAATGGCTTGGGGCAGAAGTGACATTCACCATCTCAAACACCCGATAGGAGCATTCTGGTACATCTTCGTTGTTCTCAACATAAGGAACTGATGCTGGCTTGGTGATGAGGAAACTTGTCTCTCCAGAGATGCAAACAAGTTGGTCTCCCATCGTAAATTTCATCTTTTGGTGGAGGCTTGATGGCACTGCCCCTGCCTTGTGGATCCAGGGTCTTCCCAACAAACAGCTGTAATATGGCATGATGTCCATTGCCTGAAATTCCACCATAAAGGTAGCTAGTCCAATCAGAAGCGGAATGTCTAGAGTGCCCACCACGTCACGCTTTCCTCCATCGAATGCCCGTACCTTCATCGTACAGGGGCGCATATAGGACGCGTCGACCGGAAGTTGTTGCAGTATATGTAAAGGCATAATGTTCAAGGCAGAACCGTTGTCAATGAGTACTCGGGCTATGGTATGTGCCTTACACTTGACAGTAATGTGTAGAGCTTTTATGTGTCCCATCCCTTCCTGAGGCAGCTCATCATCTCCAAAGCTAAGGACGTTGTTTATGATGAGGTTACTGGCGATTCCATCAACATTTGCCACTGAGACGATCGGTGGAACATAGGCTTGGCTCAGAACTTTCAGCAGTGCTTCCCGGTGAGGTTGGGAATCCATCATTAATGACAGCAAGGAGATCCGAGCCGGTTGTCGACTTAGCTGATCCATAATATTATACTCACTCTGTTTCATGAGTTTTAAAAATTCCGTGGTCTCTTCTTCAGTGATTGGTGTTCCTTTCATTGTTGCCTCCAGTGTTGGCCCAATGTCTGGTTCTATAGCTTTTTCCTTCCTTGCTTTGTCAGCCATATCATGGGCATATGCCCGACCGCTCCTGGTCTCCTTTTCTGCTGCGGTGGCTCCCTAGACAATTTCACAACTGTAATTCCATGGGACTGCTTTGTCTGTCTTGTAAGGAAAGGGGCAGGAACACGTATGGTGAGAGGCGTAATCCGATGAGGCAATTGCAGGATTTCTGGAGTCTTAACATTCAAGACAAGGGGTGTTGGCACCCATGACGGTTTGTATGACATGTCTCCTTGGATCATGTGGCTTTGACTGTCTATCTCTTCCTTGGAGAATTCGATCATCCTCTGGTCCATGAGTTTTTGCACCACCTCGGAGAACTCACTACATTCTGCGATGTCATGTCCCCGCGACATCTTGTGATAAGGGCATTGTTTTTCCCCATCTGTTCCTTTTCCTGCCTCTAGCGTGTCTTTAGCAAGTATATAGCCATGTTCCTGTAACAGAGTAAACAAATATGTTTTTTCCATTTGTACTTGGGAGACCCTCTCCAGCCGTCCTTCGTTCTCGACACTAGCAACATTGTTAGAGTGTTCTGGGAGAGGATTGCTGTTCACATTTGGCGTCCCAGTTAGTACAAAAAAGTCTAGCCACTTTGCATCCTTCAATGCCTGAACCTTCCTCTTGAATGTTATACAATTTTCAATATCATGTCAGCCCCACCTACATGATATTCACATCTGGCATCTCGCTTATACTAGGCCGGGGGAGGAGTCTTTATTTCTCCCAAGGGTATAGGGGTTACCATCCTTGCCTCTAAGAGCTTATGGTATAATTCCGCATAAGTCATTGGAATTGGATCAAACTCTTGTCGTGGTCGACGAGAAGCCTGATTCGCTCCTGCTTGCTGGGTCTGGGCCCTCGGTTGCCCCTGTCCTTGGAATAAGGCTCCTCGTCCTTCCTGAGTTGCTGGCTTTAGTTGTTCTGGGTATGGCGCTCTCGGATTAAATGAGTTAGATACCATTGAATATGGAAACGAAACCCCTCCTTGCGGTAAGTATGGCATGAATTGGGGAGGTGGTGCAGGTGCAGCATAGGCAGCTACCGGTGACCCTCTATAGCACCCTAGTGCTTGGTAGAATGTTGGTTATATCGGCGGGTGCGATGGGTATACCAGGTTGGTTTCATTTTCCTTCTTTTTTGCTGGTGGTTGAAACCGTTTTGATGCCTCAGCCACATCACCCTTTAGCTTTCCTCCTTTAATTCCACTTTCTACACGTTCACCAAGTCTGCAAAGCTGTTGGAGACGTTACCTATCAACTTCTCGTAGTATACGCCTTTTAGTGTATTGATAAAAAGAGTGGTGAGTTCTCTTTCAGTAAGGGGAGGTTGGACCTCCACAGTAGTCTCTCTCCATCTTTGTGCATAATCTTTTAAATTTTCCTCGAATCCCTTTTCCGTGGACTACAGTGTTAGTCGATCCAGTGCCAGCTCGGTGACATGTTTGTATTGTGCCAAGAAGGAAGTAGCTAATTCTTTCCATGTCTTGATGTGGCTTCCATTTAGCTGAAAGTACCAGCGAAGGGATGCCCCAGTTAGGCTTTCCTGGAAACAATGCATGAGGAGCTTGTCTTCACCAGCATAAGCAGCCATCTTTCGACAGTACATGGCCAAATGTGTCTTTGGACACCGGGTCCCGTTGAACTTCTCAAACTCTGGCATTTTGAACTTTGGTGGCAGCACCACTCCTGGCACTAAGCATAAGTCTTGCAGGCTAGTTATACCATAGCTGTTAATGCCCTCTACGGCTTTCAATCTTTCCTATTGACGTCTCAGAGCGGGAGACTCCATGTTTTCCTGGGGAACTGGGGATCCTACTGCTTTCCATTACATTTCTTGGTGCTGGCATAGTGAAGTGAGTTTGATTTGGGGTTGGAGGTTGTGCCATAGCAGGATGGTATGTGGGTGCTTGGCTTGGAGCCAGGTTGGGCGACTAAACGGCCTCCTGTCCCTGTTCTTAGTGATGATTGGTAGTTCCCCCTGTCGGAATTCTTCCTCTTTCTTCAGTCAACTTTGTGAGCATTTCCATTATGGCAGACATTTGCCCTTGTAAGGCTTGTTGTGACTGTTCCAAACCCTTGAGTCTATTCTCTGTTTCATCTGCCATTGGCTGTGGCTGTGGTATTTGATTGCGCCGAGATCTGAGATTGTAAGAGTGCGCAATCCTGGAGAAATTCTGCTACCGACCTGGGTGCAAGGCAATTTTTACTTGATTTTCAATTTTGATATGCATGTATGCGTGAATGACTATGCGAAGAGTTAGAGAAGCAAATAACTTTATTTCAAACAATTTCAAACAAACGTGCAGAAATGCCATGCAGATGAGAGCTATGGCTACATGATCTTAAGGCACACTTCCAGTCATCTCCTAAGTAGCACGGTGCCTTTTCCTCTAAGGTGGTCGCTTGCCAGCTTCCTCCCTCTGCTTCAATATGATCTCGACCTGTTTTTCTCTCAACTGCAACCGTCGGAGAGCTCCTTCTAGAGATGTTTCCAACCTTTGGATTTGCTGCCTGAGGTTTTGATTCTCCTGGAGGATAGCCTTCATGTCTGAAGTTAGCTGTGGCTTGTGTTGTGCCCTCCAGGATATGTATGCGGGATAAACACCAAGTTTTGGGCTATTGGGTTGGATCTTGTGTGGGGTGGACCATGCCTGATACATCTGTTTTCCTTTTTCTGCAAGCATGGTTCTGTTGTAGGTGAAGTCACAATCTTCCATGCTAAATAGCACAGGGATAATCTGATGATGCCCAACTTGTCTTCCACCCTGTAGTGGTGCATATGCAGTTCCTCCCCAAGGACCTAGGAGTGGGACCCAATTATAGTCCCCACAGCTATATGTCATGGAGACCACTGGCATCCAAGGAGCAGTCTAGGTAATGTCAGCTTCTGTGAGGTTTTCTAACTTCCTTTTCCAGCTTTCAAAGTCTTTAGGTAGGTTCCACTTGCTGAGTAGAATATCTAGTAGTGTTGTGGCTGGTACTTGATAAACAACAGGGAAACGATGAATACTACAAGGGAAATGACCTTGCAACCAGGTATATAGGAGAGGTAGGCACCCCATGAACTGTGCCGAGCCTTTACTCCTCAGATAAGTAAGAGATCGAATGGTTTCGGCCAAAAAAGTAGGGTCACATCCTTTGAGCACCTGCTGGACCAAATCTACAATTGCTCCATCGATGTGGGCCGGTATCCTCAGGAAAATGACTAGCCCATATATAACTAGTGTCAGCAATTTGTGTGCCCCTACTTCTGTTGCGGTCTGTATCATTTCTTTGATTGTTGCCCATGGAAGATATTCCCGACCACCATAGGTTGTAGCCGCCGGGGAGTCCCATACTGGCTTTCCCATTATCTCAGCAAAGGCCCTTCGACATGATCTTCTGGGCTCCGGTAGATAAATCTTCATTTTGTTTTCCACGGGGATATCCAATAATCTTCTGTATTCTTCTATTGTGGGAACAAGATCTATGCCGTTGAAGTCAAAGCACCTCCGTCGAGGCTCCCAGAAATATATGGCTGCCCTAAGCATATCCTTATCGGCTAGTAGCTCGGTCACATGGAGCAAATCCCCAAACTATTGTATATATATGCTTTTCCTTTCGTCTGAACACTGCTTCCATATTGTCTGTACCTCCTTAGTGTAGTCTAGCTGATCTTCTATGATAATATGTTCTACTTTGTGGGCTTCTTCTGGGGGAAAATCTCCAAGGCGAAGTTAGATGTCCCCCGATGCTTGGGCCACCACTGCGACAGCCTCTTTATCCTGAAGGCTTTTTAGGAGATGACTGAAGGTTGCGATGCATATATGAATGTCGTGTTATGCATGATGACAGGTTAGGATGGTAGTTAAAACAAATCAGGGCGAATAAACAGGATAAAGAATAGACCAATAGTAAGGCAAATAAGATGTGCAGGGGATGACTTATGGACTACCCTACAAAACAAAGGTTAGCACATGGCATGGAATGAGCAAACAACATGTGGGTCAATGCCCCTGATGGGCTTCTATTGCTACACCTATCTTATTCGTTGGTTGCCAAACTTCCTCAATAGAGGGCTCCGTATACCACAGAATTCACCGGAGGGGGATCTTAAAAGGATGTGCCTTAAAAGAACCTTAAGCTTGAGTGAGGAGTCCGAGGCCCCATTGCGGATAATGATCAACGCGCTGGGGACCGTACTGAACCTCGCTAACCTAAATTGTGCTAAACCCGGGTATAGGGTTATGCATGGATGCAACAAGTATGGAAAGCAGTAAATCACAACTATCATGGTAGTTAAAGCGTATAAATAAATCACAGTTTAAAGATAAACGACAACTAGAATGGCAATTAGATAAAAAAAATAAGTAAACCACAATTATATCTAGAAAAAAAGCAGCTTATCACGACAGCTAAATATATACAACAGTACAATTAAAATAACCTCCTAATCCTAGTTCTAGACCTAACTCTCTAAAGTGTGTAACTCCCCAGTAGAGTCGCCAGTTGTCATCACTGGTTTTCGTCCAGGCCCGTTTGGGGTGAGCTCAAACTAGACCATTGGTGAGAAATTTAGAGACGCCATCAACTGTTTTTAGGGTACAGTTGGATACCCTCGACTTTGAGTAGTTTAAAGGTATGGTCTGCGTTATCAGAGAAGGGTTCGGGAGTTGGTTACGTGTAGGGAAGGGTTAGCACTCCTACAGCGCCCTTTCGGTATCTATTTTCGGAGGAGGAGGTTTTCTATTTTATTTGCACTGCCACGATTGGGTTAGATTTCCTAAAAAAGTCTATGATTTTTATTTAGCTAAGTTATTTATGAAAATCATGATTAAAATGGATTTACCCTAAATTTCTAAAGGGCATCCTAAAAGTTTTGGTTTTTTGTTTGAAGTGGGGAATGAGATCCTGGGGGTTTGTTTTGGTTTTTGGTTTTGTTTTGGAAATTGAAGTCCTAAAATGGAAATATATTTTTTACTTTCCTTTTTTTGGTTTTTGTGTTTTGTTAAAAAAACGTTTTGTCTTTGTTTTTGTTTTGTTTTTTTGATTTTTGTTTTTTTTTTGTTTTTTTTCGTTTTTGGAAAAACATTTTGTTTGTTTTATTTTTTTTTTTGTTTTTTTGTTTTGGCAAACCTTTTTTTTTTTTTGATAACCCAAAGTCACGCTTGTTACAAATGCACATCAAAATAATGAACACATAAAAATAAACGTGGAGTGTGTGATTATGACATCCATAAATAAGCAAAAATAAAGCCACTCTTTTTTCTTCTTTCTTTTCATCTCTTTTTTATTTATCTATTTTTTTTGCGCTCCCCTTTTTTCTAGCTTTCTCTCTCTCTTTTTCTCTCTTTTTTTTCTTTACCTTTTCTTTTACTGTTTACATATTACAAGTATAACAAAATACACAAAACAAACCAGCAAAATAGAAATGATTACAACACTAAAAGAGAGGAAACAAAAATAAAACGAAATACAAATAAGTGAAAAAGGAAGAGAAAACAATAAAAAGGATAAGTGAACCAACTTTAAAGATCACCACGTCCGAGTTCTCCTGTTGGCGTCGGTAGTGCTGGACGAACCTCCAAATTCAATGGAAAGCTGTGAACCCGTGCCTGTGCAGTGCGCCGAAGCTTACTCGGAGTTTGAAATTGACCCCGAAGGTGAACTGGAAGTGGGGAAGGATTGGAGAAAGGCTCATGGAATTTTTTTTGGATTTTCGTGGTTTTTTTAGAGAGAGATTGGAACGAAGACTCCTGGGATTTTCTTTGATTTTCGTGGGTGTTTAATCTCTGGACTAGGGCGTTTTCTTAGGAAGGAGCTTGGGCCTTTTTTGATGTGAGGACTTTGGGGAAAAGAAAGAGCTTGGGCGTAATCAGTGTCTGGGTATAATCTGGGCGTTCTCTCAGAAAGCTTTTGGTCGTCTGAACTCTGGGTGTTCTCTCTGGGCGAAAATCTGGAAGCAGATATTTTTTGTTGAACTCTGGGGTGTTCTCTGGTTTTTTTTTTTTTGCAGAAGTTTCCTTCTTTTTTTTTTTTTTGGATAAGGGAGCTGGGTATGAAAAAATGGTAAAAGGGTTTTTCGTCAGAGATGAGGGGTCTCTATGTGTTTCGCGTGGACAGGAGACTGAATTTAAAGGGCTGGTAGAATTTTGGCTGGACTGTCATTAATTGCTACATTTAATGCTCTATTATGAATGCAGCGTTTTTAATTGCATGTTCTGTGCGTTGTCGGATGGTTTGGCGACCTGCACCTCGTGATTTGTCCTTTTTATTTTTTATTTTAGCACATGTGACTGACAAGCGTTGAAAAAACACTTCTGTCAGATGGCCAGCGCATGAAAAACAGGTCTCGTGACTGCATAGGAAATAGTTGGCAGAAATGCATCCAAACAGCGAAGGTCAAAGGTCAATAGGGCCAAAGTGTCGGCAGGTTGAAGGTCAACGGTCAACGGGTTGAAGTGTCGGCAAGGTCGAGGGTCGGTGGGTCGAAGGTCAATGGTCAACGGGTCGAAGGTCAATGGTCAATGGGTTGAAGGTCAAGAGTCGAAGGGTTGAAGGTCAAGGGTCAAAGATCCGTGGGTCGTAGGTTCGTAGGTCGTGGGTCGAAGATCCGTGGGTTATAGGTTCGTAGGTCGTGGGTCGAACCTCGTAGGTCGTGGGTCAATGGTCAACGGGTCGAAGTGTCAGCAGGCTTACAGGCTTCGAGGCTTCGAGTCTTCAGGGCTTCGAGGCTTCAAGTCTTCGAAGCTTCGACCTGCCGACACTTCGAGGCTACGAGTCAACTTTTAATTAGCTTTTTACCCCCACCCAAAATGCGAAAATGGACGACCTTTTGGGGATTGTTTAGGAGGGCCCGTATTTGCTTAAATAGATGTTTTGGAGAATTTTGAAGGATCACTTTTCGGGCAGTTTGACCAGGGGCATTGACCGTCTTTTGGCAAGTTTGACTTTTTCCAACGAAAGTTGTTTTGACCATAACTTCTTCATTTTAAATCAGAATTGAGCTCGGTCAAGTGCGTTACTCTCCAAATTTCATCCCCTATCACCTGACGTTGATCTTGGGGCATTTTAGGGGCTGGCAACTGAGGTTATCAATTTTGGGTTTCCCGGTTAATGTTAATGCATCCATCTTGTGCAAATCGCAGGGAATCTCTAAGGACCTATTCAATAAGGTATATGGCATGGGCAAAAAGGCATATATATCAAATGAGGTTAGTATGTCCAACCCGGACAAAATGGGGTCCAACAATGAGTATTTTGTCTTGTATGGATGCGGAAAGGTTGTAGCTTGTGCGATCAAAACTACGTCGTTTTGATGTTGGGTTTCACTTAATCAAAACTACGTCATTTTGATGTTGTGGTGTCTATATAAAGGGGTTCAGGCTTAGGTTTAGGGTTCTTTGGTTTGTTTTGCCGTTGCAGCCGCCGCATAGAGAGGGAGAGAGAGAGAGAGAGAGAGAGAGAGAGAGAGGGAGGGAGGGAGGGAACCTCTGGATCGTTGCCGTGGTGGTTCGCGTGGGCGGACAGTGTCTAGCGTGGAGGCAGGAGCAGAAGGACACTTGCAAGATAGGGGTTCTGTCTTCTTGTACCTAATTTGGGGTTAGGCCCTGTGATGAATGAACTGTTAGATATCATTCTTGTTGTCATATTATTTATATGTAAATTCATATAGGTGTGACCTCTATATGAATGTTGGCCTTCAATGGCGTGTTGTTTGGATACATGTATTTATGCCTGTCAAGTGTTTGAGATTATGCCTTTGAGGCCACACGTGTCAATTGTTTGAGAGTATGCCTGCGAGGCCACGCATGATATGTGTTTGTTGTTATGCCTGAGTGACTGTGCATATTATGTGTTTGTTGTTATGTCTGAGTGACTGTGCATATTATGTGTTCGCTGTTATGCCGGAGTGACTGGACCTATTATGTGTTTGTTGTTATGCGTGAGTGGCTATGTGTACTGTTTTGTGGAATCTGGTGGCTGTGGAAGCCCGGGACTGTTCTTGGAACCCGGTGGCTGTGGAAGCCCGGGACGGCCCTTGGAACCCGGTGGCTGTGGAAGCCCGGGATTGCTCATGTGCTAGCCTGTGTGGCTCTGGACCTGTTATCCTGTGTGGATGTGGAAATGATTGTATTTGCTGATGTGGTTTGTTATTACGTCTGTTAAAATAATTTGTATCACGACACTGCACTAGTACACATGACATGTAGATGCTAGGAGCATGGGATGGTTGGGGAGACATGATCCCTACTAAGCCGTGGTTGCTCACCCCTCCTACCGTGTTGTTTTCTTTACAGGGACCTACAAGCATTAGGTGGGGACACCAAGGTGGAAGACCTACTTGTGGCTTTGCGTACTGTTATTTGTGTTTTGTTGTTTCTGTGAGAGTTTTGTAACCGCGGTGGGGAGATATTGTAAATGAGGAGTTAAATGTAATAAAAACATGTTTGGACACGTTTATAATGGTTTGTACTTAATATATATATATATATATATGATTGTCTCTGAATTTTTGTTGTGGAATGTATGGTGTCCTGAGTGGGCATATTCTATCCTAACCCGTTTATCCAAACTCGGGTAAAGGGAGGGTCACGTTCCGGTCTCATCGGGTTGGAAATCCGGGGTGTGACATCCCTCCATGTCACGCCCGTTTCCAACCCGAGGAAACCGGTGTGACTCCCATTCACCCACACGGAGGGCAAAGGGGTTGGATTCTTGGATGCCAAAACAAGTCTAACAATTACAATAAATCAAACAAGCCACATCTTTATTGAATTCCATATATCAAAGGTTCACAAAACAACCATGTTCCTTATTACAATTCAATCCTTAGTACATTTCCCACCCTGGGGTTACATAAATCATAAAATTACATTCTGAAATAAACAATAAAATGGAGATGGTCTTCCACTTGGTGTTCCCACCTAACGCTGTAGGTTCTGTAAAGAAAACAACATGGTAGGAGGGGTGAGCAACCACGGCTCGTAGGGATCATGTCTCCCAACCCGTCCCATGCACTGATATCTACTGCCTTGTGTACAAGTGCGTGTGTGATACAATTATTCCACCAGATATAGTTACGGGCTATGACGACAAACACAATCATACATGGGCTGGTACTAAACACTCCCGGGCTTCCACGGCCACCGGGTTCCACAAAACGGTCCCGGGCTTCCCACGGCCACCGGGTTCCACAAAACAGTCCCGGTTTCCCGACCACCGGGTTCCACAACGGTCCCGGGCTTCCCGGCCACCGGGTTCCACAAAGCAGTCCCGGGCTTCCACGGCCACCGGGTGTACAAGCAAACACGCGGCACACATGGCCATATAGGCATAACATCAAACACTTAGTATGTTAGTCACACGGGAATAACATCGAACACTTAGCATGCTATATCCACAAGCTCATAAACTCGGCCACACAAACATAATCTAACACACTTGGACGTGCGTGGCCTCACGTTACCTCAACACATAACATGCACGGCCTCACGGGGCTTTACCTCAAACACATAGCATGCACGGCCTCCCGGGTATGTCAAACACGTAACATGCACAGCCTCCACGAGGCTAATGTCACACTGACATGCACAAACCACCCAACCTCGAAATCACACCAATACGCCTTGAAGGCCAACATCCATATAGGGGGTCCACCTTATGGATTACATATGTATATATAAACGGTCTGACCAGAATGCGCCTGGGACCCTAGGACGGAAGGAGGGATTAGGAAGAACAGAACCCTACCTTAAAGCGGATCTTCCTTGCTCCCGCCGGGGGGGTGTCTCCCCCCGCAAGATGCTCCGGCAGCCCAAGAGCTCCCCTTCCCTCTCTCTCTCTAGCTCTCTCTCTCTCTCGGCCGTGCGGGCAAAGGGACACAAAGGAACCCTAAACTCGAACTCAAGCCCTCCTTATATAGACACCTCCACATCAAAACGCGTGGTTTGATTAAGTAAACCGGGATCAAAACGCGTAGTTTTGATCACACAAGTTAGCACCTTTCGCACCCTATAGGCCAAAATACTCGGAATTTCACATGGTCCTTTGGAGAAAGATCATTAGAATGACAAAACCAAGGGAACCGTGCAAAAATACACTGCACGCCAATTTGCCGCCAATTCCCCAATTGGCGTGCGGCTCAAATGCCTCAAACTTCACCACAAGTCTCCTTGCATCTTGTAGAGGCACGAGGAGCAAAAATTGCTTGCACGTGAAATGGGTGATCACGTTCAGCTCCAAATGCTCTGAAATTTCGTGGTAGATAGAGGACCTCATTCTAAGAAACTTTTGTTCTTGCACGCCAATTGTTTGAGGCCATCTACTAGGTCAAAAGTGAGCTCCAAGATCGCAAAACGGGCTAAAGCGCTCAGAGCATAGCTCTTCCTAGGGCATAAATGTACGCTATCGCTTGGCACATGCACCTCTCAAAAGTCCCCTCTTGGGCTCGTCTCTTACCTTAAACTTGTGTACCAACATCCAAGGTGTTTGTGGTTAACTCCTTACACACGGGTAACACACGGGTCATTACATCCCTCTCCCCCTTAAGACTTTTAGTCCTCGAAAAGAAGTGATCCGAGGAAAACAAACACAAGCTACCCATTTGCCACACGGCGGACAACACCCAAATGGGTCATACACGCGCACGGACATAACGACATAACAAGGTACCACCATAATCCATAACCACATGCCTCATAATGCGTATAACACGTATCCGCATGTCGAATACACGTCTCAAAACACATCACAATGAAGAACATATGTCAAAAGACAAAACCAATACACCAAATCATACACACCAAACAAGAAAACACATCACAATCCTTGGCCCACCCGACCCCCCCATCTCCCTCTTAAGGTTGTTCGTCCTCGAACAACGGCTGGGTGTTGCTCACGCATCATGGACTCACATTCCATGTCTCCGTGCGGGGCGTGTCGGCCCTAAAAGACAACACACCTTCCAAAATGCACATGCTGAGGCACATCGCCCACAACCATTCACATACCCGCGACCGAAGATATCACACCATAACACACATGAAGGTACGTGCCCCCGGGCCCAATACAACAGGCATTGATAGGGAAACACATATTGAATCTCACAAACAACCATTGTTCTCCTCACCTAACACATGTCACAAGTATTCACATGTCACGACGTATAAGACATATCGCCCATCCCGACACGTTTAACGGATCACATAGGTCAAGAGCAACTCACATCATAAACACCACCACAAGGAACAACTCACAAACAAAACACTACTACACGTTTAACGTTCCGCCCTTCACCATCATTATAAACTCATCCGGAGGAGTTTCCTCACAACCTTCCCACCTTTGGCCTTTTCGTCCCCGAAAAGAGAAACCAAGTAGTAAACAACGCGAAAAGATCAAAGCGACACATAATGTAGTCATTACCACAAATGTTGGAGATGCCGACTGGCCATGATGGGACCGACACTCCACCAGGGGGGAATTGGGAGTTGAAGTCGCGCGGCCTCAGCCCATGGGTAGACCACACCCTCGGCACCATGGCATCACTGCGAAAACCACCTCCTCAAGCAAGGAACATTGAAACCCCACCAACGCCAATGGTGGGCGAACGAGGTACAAGCCTGACATAGAAACACGAGATGGAGTGTGCCCTTAACCACTCGGTCGCGTCTGGCGCCCAACGGGTCCAAGGATGCACTAAAAGCGTATGCGGCACCACACACACAACCATGGTAAGACCAAAACCCTTTCGTGTCACTCGACTTTGAGAATCGACCTCCTTGATCCGGTCAAGCGGCGAGATCCGCCAAGGTCCCACACGGCCTTCGAGGCCGGCGGGGGGCGCCGTGCGGCCCAGGGATAATGCCTTACCAAGTCGGCGGGCGGACCACGCGTAGGAATCCTTGGCGCCAAGTAGCTATGAACATCGTAGTCCTCCCCCCTGAAAACTCTCTGTCGCAACCTGACCACATGGAATCCTCTTGTCACCACGCGGAGTCACAAGAAAATCCCTTGCCTCCAAGACATACTCCACCTCATGGCCCACCAACTCCACTATATCAACTATTCGTTTATCTCGACACACCAGCAAAACACTCAAATGGACCAAGAAATACTCGGGCTCTAGCCGCGGCTTAATATGGTGAGCTGCAATTCCTCCGGGTAGGCCCAAGAAACGAGACTGTAAACTCTTATCGGGACATTCACGTAGCTCCCAAACACACCAACACTTTGATGGCGCGGACCGTCTCACTGCCGATCAAAACACACACGAAAGACTTTCAAGAAGAACGTTGTAGCTGAGGACCCCATGATGGCCGCGGACACAAGTCTCCCCAAAGGGGTAGGATTAATACCCCTACAAGCAAAACTCACTCGACTCCATTTAGTGAATCACAACGCATCAATACTTTCACACTTTAACGTAGCTGCCTCACATGTGACAAGGAATAACATCAACGTCACATAACACCCCTCTTCATCCCACACCGACTAATATGCGCACCTCACCTCTTACTCCTCTGCATTGAATGCCTTGGGGGCCCCACACATAAGAACTTTGCTACTCCTTTAGCACATATGTAACACACACAACAAAACAAAGCAACCACAACACACGAAATAAACTCTGTAGAACACATAAAGAGAGGACGTAGGGCTAGTCCCCACCTCCTCGCCTCTTTTAAGCCTGTTCCCACACGACATGGATTAACGGTGGTCCTACCACCGAGAGTACATCCTCGACCCCTCGGAAGGTGTCTCCCAATTATGAGGAAAAACCAAACAAGGCCTGCCCGATCTCACTCGCTTGCCTTTGCCTGTTGGGTTCACGGGGGGGGGTATATAAACTCACTCGTAACCTAGTTCCCGAACTCATCACTTCTTTCATACGCAAACCCGTTTCACCACATCATCCTATGAACATTACCCAAGGTCTTTCACACCCACCAGCTGACCGTGGTCATGTTTGGCCACCCAAGAATTTGCAGCCATTTCCTAGGACACCCACAAGAATCTTAAAACCACATACCACTCTCGCCTCAATTTAGATTTCAATGACTCAAGGGGTGGGTTATCTAGTGGCATTTCCTCCCTCAACCTTGACACTTGGAAAGGTTACCAAAAGAACGTCCTTCTTAAGTAGCACATCTGAGAAACCTCTACTCACAAGAAAACACATTTCATTACTCAAGGTTGCCACGGCGGGGTCACACACTACCCCAAGCCACTAACTCATGCCTCCGACTTCCTAGGCTGCTAGGCCGGAAGGTAATCTCACCCGCGAGAGTATTAGGGGTAACACGGGTTTATATTACTTTCCTCACACACGGGCGCCCAAAATTGACTACCACACGAAGATGCAATTAACACTTTAGACCGCATTAAAACCACCAGCTCTTTCCAATAGCGCTATAACCATTAGTAATTTATTAGTCTTTTGGTATCATATATATATTTTATTTATTTATTTTACTCATTTATTCTCTAGTAGGTCCCCAACTACGTCCATCCAAAATGGTAACTCAAACGACCTTAAGCCTCACCTACATAAAGCAAGGTGGCTCAAGAGCCCACCCAGGAAAATACCCCTTTATCACAAGTGTCTTAATCAAATTGCTAGAAACGCGACATCAAAGGTTCACCCAGCCTCACCTAATCCCCCACGAGACTCAACCGATCACTATCATTAAAGGAATATGATACCACCATAAACAAATCTTAACACGCGAGAATCAAAATCGTACCCGTGACTAAGGAAAGTTCGCCTGCTCTCCTCCTAGCCTCACTTGAATTTTGCTTTGTCCCAGCTCGTTGAGCCGGTCTTAAGCACCTGACTTGTTTTACCAAAAGCAGGTGTCGGAGATGTCTACTTTCCAATGTCCCGGTTGTCCAGGGAACAACCCCTTTGGGAAGCGGTCTCTACCTCTTGGGCCCCTTCCGGTCGTCGGACAACTATGCTTCAATTAATCTTCACCCAAGATCCCCGATGATGTGGGGTTGATAGCTCCGGCGTACCTCGCTCTTTCGGTTGTCGAATCTCGTCCCTCAACTCTTGCGTTACCAGGCTTAGATGCCAACCTCATTACCCTCCGTGCCTCTCCCACTTGCCCGGCCGGGGGCGGGCTTTTTGTCTCATAGTCGTGCGCGCAATTTTGGAACATTGGCTCCACGAAAAGGCGCGCTCTAGGTCGTCACTCCTAATCTCGACAATCGCGAGACCCTGCCGACTAGGCACGAGCTATAACACGCATTATTACCTACAAGTCTATGGGTTCACATTTAAAGGTTATACCAATTTTACATTCCATTGCATTGCTCATAACCACGCTTATTTCACCGATTCCCAAGCAAATCACATGTTCGACCATTCGGGAGGGACACCAAACAAATCACATTTAATTTTTTTTTTTTTTTTTTTTTTTTTTTTTTTTTTTTGTTAACCCCTCAAGTTTCCAAGCCGCGGTTTCACTTCCACAATTTCTTTTCCATGTTTCCATGCTCAAATCATCACAAAATTTCGGGTGGGACAATTGAAACTTTATCATGTTCAAACCCTTTATCCATGCAATACCACTGCACACATTTCGGTTCTCATTAAACCACATTGCAGCATCCATTCCACAAGCACACGGTTCAACTAAACAAGGACCTTTCCTTGTAGTCATGCTCAAGGTACTTCAAATAAAATCAGAGTTGCACGGCCTTATCACATTATTCATATTTTCTTTTATCACAATTATTTTTTTTTTTTTTTAGTATCCACACCTTCCTACAACAACCATGCAACTAGTGCCCTAATGCCAATGCATGCAAATCCTACCACAAGAGTGGACTACCCCAAGTACACTTGGAGGCTCCAAGAGGACCGTGTTGATCGCGGCACGTCCCTCCAGGCGGCTCCTAAGGACCCAAGATAACCAAGTCCGCCCCACCCTAGGCCACTAGACCATGCTCGATACCATATTGTCACGCCCCGGTTTCCAACCCGAGGACCGGTGCGTGACTCCCCATTCACCCACACGGAGGGCAAAGGGGTTGGTTCTTGGATGCCACAAACAAGTCTAACAATTACAATAAATCAAACAAGCCACATCTTTATTGAATTCCATATATCAAAGGTTCACAAAACGACCATGTTCCTTATTACAATTCAATCCCTTAGTACATTTCCCACCCTGGGGGTTACATAAATCATAAAATTACATTCTGAAATAAACAATAAAATGGAGATGGTCTTCCACCTTGGTGTTCCCACCTAACGCCTTGAGGTTCTGTAAAAGAAAACAACATGGTAGGAGGGGTGGCACCACGCTCTAGGGATCTGTCTCCCCACCCGTCCCATGCACTGATATCTACATGCCTTGTGTACAAGTGCGTGTCGTGATACAATTATTCCACCAGATATAGTTACGGGCTATGGCGGTAAACACGATCATACATGGGCTGGTACATAAACACTCCCGGGCTTCCACGCCCACCGGGTTCCACAAAACAGTCCCGGGCTTCCACCACCGGGTTCCACAAAACAGTCCCGGGCTTCCACACCACTGGGTTCCACAAACGGTCCCGGGCTTCCACTGACCGGGTTCCACAAAACGGTCCCGGCTCCACGCCACCGGGTGTACAAGCAAACACGCAGCCACTGGCCTTAGGCATAACATCAAACACTTAGTATGCTTAGTCACACAGGAATAACATCGAACACTAGCTGCATATATCCACAAGCTCATAAACTCAGGCACACAAACATAATCTAACACACTGACGTGCGTGGCCTCACGGGCATTACCTCAAACACATAACATGCACGCCTCCACAGGCTTACCTCGAACACTAACATGCACGGCCCTCACGGGCGTAATGTCAAACACATAACGTGCACGGCCTCACAGGCTAATGTCGCACGTAACATGCACGAACCACCCACCTCGAAATCACACCAATACGCCGAAGGCCAACGTCCATATAGGGGGCACACCTATATGGATTACGGGGGGGAGGTGTGTGGGGGCCCTAGGCCCGGGGATCGCCCTAGGACCCTAGGACGAGGGAGGGATTAGGAAGAACAGAACCCCACCTTAAAGCGGTCTTCCGCTCCCGCGCCGATGTCCTCCCCACGCAAGATGCTCCGGCAGCACCGCAACTCCCCTTCCCTCTCTCTCTCTGCTCTCTCTCTCTGGGCGGCAGTGGCAAAGGAACACAAGAACCCTAAACTCAAACTCAAGCCCTCCTTATATAGACACCATCCACATCAAAACGCGTAGTTTTGATTAAGAAACCCAGGATCAAAGCGCGTAGTTTTGATCACACAGGGATAGCACCTTTCCGCACCCATATAGGCCAAAATACTCGAATTTCAACATGGTCCTTTGGAGAAAGATCATTAGATGACAAAACCAAGGGAACCATGCAAAAATACACCCGGTGGCCCCCCCTGGGCACCCTTTTCCCCCCTTTGGGGCAGCTCCGAAGTGCACTCAAACTTCACCACAAGTCTCCTGCATCTTGTAGAGGCACGAGGAGCAAAAATATGCTTGCACGTGAAATGGGTGATTCACGTTCAGCTCCAAATGCTCTGAAATTTCGTGGTAGATAGAGGACCTCATTCTAAGAAACTTTTGTTCTTGCACGCCATTGTTTGAGGCCATCTCTAGGTCAAAAAGTGAGCTCCAAGATCAGCCAAAGCACTTAAAGCGCCTGGAACGCATAGCATCTTCCTAGGGCATAAATGTACGCTATCGCTGCACATGCACCTCTCAAAAGTCCCCTCTTGGGCTCGTCTCTTACCTTAAACTTGTGTACCAACATCCAAGGTGTTTGTGGTTAACTCCTACACACGGGTAACACACGGGTATTACACTCCGTTGCCGAATGGCCAGTCTCACCTTATCCTCCTACCGGGGTAGGAGAAAGGAAAACATATGCTCGATCTGCCTCAACCAATGCTCAGCCACCACGGGATCTACTTCTCCCTTGAACCTTGGAGGTTGTTCCTTTCAGGACCTCATCACCACATCTTCCTCTGCACGAATTGGTACGCCACCACGCGAACTTTCATGCTCACGAGGTAACCCCCCACTGGTGGTGGTGGTGGTGGCATCACCTGCTGTGCTGCCATTTCACGGCGCACCTCCTCCTGAACCTCATGTTGGATACCCTCCCTCAGCTCTCGGACTTCCAGTCGGATACCCTCTCGCAGCTGTGCCAATAACAGCGCATGTCCTCCAGCGGGCTGCCCCGCACCCAGACCCTCATGGGCAGATGACTCATCAACCACTGCCCCTGACGCACGTGTCGCTATCCACGGTGGTATTCTTACTACACGAAGTAAGAAAGACAACCGTCAAAACGCATTCATAATCTATCGCGTGTCACTACTACCTCTACTCCATCTATCAATTCTACCATCACATGGCATGTCACACATACATTACATCAATCCACATGCATCAATCCACATTATACACAGCTTATTCCACATTGTACCCAACTCAAACAAACAAGGACTTTTCCTTATCATCATGCTCAAGGTATTCCAAGAAAATTCAGAGTTGCACATTTTAAACTTTATCACAGTTTAGCACACATGGACAACAAATGCAACTAGTGCCCTAATGCCAATGCATGCAAATCCTACCTCAGGTCTGGACTACCCCAAGTACACCTTAGAGGCTCAAAGAGGACCATGTTGATCAGGCACGTCCCTCCAGGCTCCACCAAAGGACTCAAGATAACCAGATCCGCCCACTACCCTAGGCCAACTAGACCATGCTCTGATACCATATTGTCACGCCCCGAATTTCCAACCCGAGGAAATTGGTTCGTGACTCCCCTTTACCTGTTTGGGGAGGGGGGTTGTAAAGGGTTGAAGTGAAATAACTCCGGACAGGGTCACAACCCACATCAGAAATTCACCAAGGCAAAACAAATGACTTTATTAGATTTGACACATGTCAACAAAGCAAGCATGCCTTTATTACATTATTACAATTTAGTCTCCTTTACAACACCTCCCCACTGGGTTACAAGGCCTCACAAAAATAACATAATACAAATAACATTAAACAAGCCACAAAACAGAATTATCTTCCACCTTGGTGTTCCCACCTAATCCCTGTAGGTTCCTGAAAGAAAACACATTACAGTTGGAGGGGTGAGCAGCCACAGCTCAGTAGGGATCATGTCTCCCCAACCCATCCCATGCCCTTAGCATCTACATGAGGACGTCCACAAGTGCAGTGTCGTGGCAATAAGATATAAGTAGTTTTTAATCCAGTCAAGCGCCAACACATAAGTCACAGAACAAGAACAACTTTTGCCACAGCCACACAGGCTAACATATCCACAGCCACACAGGCTAACATAAACAGTCCTGGGCTTCCACAGCCATCGGGTTCCAAAACAGTCCTGGGCTTCCACAGCCACCGGGTTCCAAAACAGTCTCGAACTTCCACAATCATCGGGTTCCAAAACAGTCCCGTGCTTCCATAGCCACCGGGTTCCAAAACAAACACACAGCACACTTAGCCACACAGGCAAAACATCAAACACTAAACATGCACAGCCTCACAGACATAACATCGAACACATAGCATGCACACATTCACAAGCTCTCAAACTTAGTCACACAGACATAAAACAAAACACATATCATGCACACATTCACAGACTCACAAACTCAGCTACATAGGCATAAAAACAAACACCTAGCATGCGTAATCCCCTGCCTCACGGGCATATATACAAATATCGAAGCAAAATATGCCATTGAAGGCCAACAACCATATAGGTGGTCATAACTATATGAATTTACATATATATATATATATATATATATATATATATATATATATCAAGAATATACAACAGACTGCCTATCACAAGGCCAAAACCCTGGGATAGGTTCAAGGAGGAACAAAACCCCTACCTCAAAAGGTTCCTCCTGGCTCTTGCTCCCACTCTAGATGCCGTCCACCCACGCGAATCACCCCAGTAGCAATGCTCAAGAACTCTCTCTCTCTCTCTCTCTCTCTCTCTCTCTCTCTCTCTCTCTCTTTGCGGCGGCTACGGCGGCTGACAACAAAAACCCTAAACCTAAAACAAAGAGAGCTCCTCCTTATATAGACCTCACTTATCAAAATGACGTAGTTTTGATAAATGAAATCCCACCATCAAAACGACATAGTTTTTATAAATGAAACACATCATCAAAATGACGTAGTTTTGATAAATGAAACACAACATCAAAGACTCATAGATCACCGCCTCGGAGCCTTGAAGATCGCTGGAAACGCGGCCTCGAAGATCTGTCTCAAAGATCAAACCTTCAACCCTCAAACCTTCGAACTTCGACCCTCAGACCTTCGGCCCTCGGTCTTCAACCTTCGACCCTCGGTTTTCGACCCTACGACACAAATCTTCGAGTCTTCCACCGACCCAAGCGTTCGCCTAGGGTACTGTTCATCTCCGTTCCAGCTTGTTCTTCCCAAAACATGGGTCATTACAGTCCGTGGAAGCTTCGGAGTCCACAGAAAATGTTACATATACTAGAGCCTTTTCGCTAACGTATTGTGAGGCTCTTTCCTCGTTGGTGAGTTCAGCATCTGTCTTTGGCCTTCTTACTCCATTTTCTCTGATAGTCATTAGAATAGGTAACTCCTGATGAAGACATGATGATCATGACATATCATGAACATCCTCATGCGAGCTTTCCACTGGGAGAAAAGCTCAGGTGTGAATTTTGGCGGTTTAGTCAGATGAAGCTAGAACTCCGTTGTTGAGGAGTAGCTGGAGTAGCAAGTTAAGCACTTGTGCTCAGTTCGACGTTTTCGTTGCTACTGCGGTTGGGGAGGGGCTCTTATACACCTCCAGAGTTAAGGCGAGCATTGAACAGCATACTGCTTTCTTTGGCCATTTTCGAGAGAGAGAAAGAGAGGGGGACTCTACTTTGAGCAGATAGACTTGCTTTGATACCACTTGTTGGTCCCTAGGAGCCTAGGTGGGAGTGAATAGGCTCTAATTGAAAAGTCTTTTCTCGTCTCTGGCACAACACTTATACTGGTTAAGGGATAAGATCAATGTGGAAGATAACCAGATAGTGGAAGTATTCTATTTTATTAGCAAGAGATAATTACAACAAAATAAAGCAGATTAAAGCTGATGAAGCTTTTCGATCTACTGAAAACTCTCAAGCACTCTATTTAAAATTACTCACATACTAGCCAATTTAATCTCTAAGAGCTCTTGTTCATGTACACGCACATATAAAAATATATAAGTGTTAATATATATAGCCATCCATTAGAAACATTCTTGGAACTTGTTCTTACGAGCAACGTGCAGGATTGACTGTTCCTCGGAAATCTCTTTGCTTTGATTACTGCGGATGTGGAGCTCAAGATCTCGGGTCTTTAAACTTTGAATTGCTTTGCATGATTCTAAGTGCAATTAAAGCTATGCCCACATATCCGTGTGATCCACGTGTAAGATGTTTTAGGTTTTCAATGAGTTTCTCTTACATCGAGACACAGCGAGCTGGTGACGTTGAATACGAAGCTGATAAGTTTGAGTAGCGTCTTCTTAATTCATCGTAAAGTTCCTTACTCCGTGTTAATGAAGCTCAGATCCTTATTCTGTGTCAGTTTGATACTGGAATCCTTATTCCGTGTCAGTGCTTCCTTACTCCGTATGAATGAGAAGTCCAGAGAGCTTACTCCGTATTAGCGCTTCCTTACTCCGCACTGTAGGACCCTATTTTGTCCGGGTTGGACATACTAACCCCATTTGATATACCTTTCTGCCCATGCCATGTACCTTGTTGAACAGGTCCACAATGATCCCATACTTCCAAGGAATGGTCTACCCCAATCGGCATGGGATGGATACAATTGACACGGATGGGGGAGTTCAAAATTAATGACTTTTGCTACAAGTCCTTGAAGCGCCCCAAGACCAACACCAGGTGATGGAGAATGAAAATTCGAGACCAACGCACTTGACCGAGCTCAAATCGGACTTAAAATGAAGAAATTATGGTCAAAACAACTTTCGTTGGAAAAAGTCAAACCTGTCAAAAGACAGTCAATGCCCCTGGCCAAACTGCCCGCGAAAGTGATCATGCGAAACCCTTCAAAATGCCTATGTAGGCGAATACAGATCTCCCCAAACAATTCCTGGGAGGTTACCCATTTTTGCATTTTTGGTGGGGGTAAAAAGGTAATTAAAAAAAAAGTTGACCGTTGACTGTTGACCTGCCGACACTTCGACCCATTGACCCCGAAGCTCGAAGCCTCGAAGCCTCGAAGCCCCGAAGCTCGAAGCCCCGGCCCCCGGCTCGAAGCCCCGAAGCTCGAAGCCCCGAAGCCTCGGAGCCCCGAAGCCTCGAAGCCTCGAAGCCCTGAAGCCTCGAAGCATCGAAGCCTCGGAGCCTCGAAGCCTCGAAGCATCGAAACCTCGGAGCCTCGAAGCCTCGGAGCTTCGAAGCCTCGAAGCCTCACTGCCGACACTCCGACCTTCGATCCGTGGTACCCGTACGCCTTCCACCTTCGACCCTCGAAGCCTCGAAGCCTTGCTGCCGACACTCCGACCTTTGACCCTTCGACCCTTGACCCTGCGATGCCTTGACCTGCGAACCTTCGAACCTTGACCTACGACCCACGGACCCTCGAAGCCTGTCAACCTCCGACCTTCGACCTGCCGACACTTCGACCCGTTGACCGTTGACTTTTGCCCCACTGAAATTCGACCCATCGAAGCTTCGACCCTGCTGACACTTCAACCCTGCCGACGCTCCGACCTGTCGACACTTCGAACCTCCAACCCTTTCTACCTTCGCTGATCTTTTTTCTCGCTGGCTCTTCGCGTCGGCTTTTTTCTCACGGGTTTCCTTTTTTCTCTCGCTGGTCGTTCACGGGACCTGTTTTATGTGCTGGCCATCTGACAAAACATCATTTTTAATACCTGTCGGTCACATGTGCTACTAAAATACAAACTTGAAAAAAGGCAATCACGAGCTGCCCTGTTTCCCGCACACACTGTCCTCCCGACAAGGCATCAAACCTGCAAATTAAAAATACTGCATCAAATAATACAGCAATTAATGACAGTGGAGCCAAAAACTTTTCTGCAGCACTTTAAGAGGTATTCGACAGTCCCTGCGCAGGGGGGATTCTTTTTTTGAGGGAAAAATTCGTTAAGGAAAAGAGAGGAGAAGAGGAAAAAGAGAGAGCCACCAAAAAAAAAAAGAAGAGAGGAGATTACGCCTAAGACTCCCACGCACAAGAAAAATTCTTCTGCCCACTTGATCCCCGCAAAAAAAAAAAAAAGAAAAACACAGACAGAGCAAAATCGTTGAAAAAAAAGCGAAAAAAAACATGCCCTTTCATCCCTCCCTCATCCTAGTGCAGACAGAGCAAAAAAAACACAGAGTGGAGAGATCATTGAAAACAAAGAAGAGAGAGATCATTGAAGAAGAAAGAAAGGAGAGAAATACCCCAGCCTCATCTTCTCAGATTGAACGCCCAGTTTTTCTGCAATCAGCATCGCCCCTGCATCCTCTTTCCCTCCTCTCACGCCAGCTTTTTCTTCTTTTTTCAGCAAACAAAAAAAAAACACAAAAACAATCCCAATTTCAGCCCCTTTTTTCTGCGTGTTCGGCAAGCAAAAAAAATACAACGAGCACCAATCCTTTTCCGGTCCCCTTTCTCTCACGCCCACTTCAGCCCTCCTATCTCCAAATACCAAGAAACCCCCCCTCACAAACCTCGTTGTCAAATCTTGCTGGATCCAAGCAGGTGGTGACCATCAGCATCAGTGGGAGCTCAAGCAGAAGATTCAAAGTCGGTTCAGCCCTTATCTTTTCACTCCTTTTTTTCAGCTGATTTGTATCTATATTTGGTGTATTTGTTTTAGCATTTATTTCTAATTTTCGTTTTTTTTTAGTTTATCTATATTTGATGTAATTGCTTTTCAACCTTTTTCCATTGCATTTTCCTTGTATTTCTTCTTATGTGTATGTGTAATATGTAAAGTGTAGCAAAAAAAAAAAAAAAAAAAGAGAGAGAGCAAAGGGAAAGGATGAAGAAAAAAGAAACGAAAAAAAAAGAAAAGAAAAAAAGAGTGATTTTATTTTTGTGGATGTCACACTCACACACTCCACATCTATTTTGATATATGCATTTTCAATCTCAAAAAAAAAAACACAAAAAAAAAAACAAACATGTTTTTTAAAAAACGTTTTCAATATATAATTTTCAAAATGTTTTCAAAAAAAAAAAAAAAACAAACAAACAAAAAAACAAAAAACAAAACAAAACAAAACAAAACGTTTTTTCAACAAAATATTTTTTAAAAATCTCTTCAATAACATGTTTTGAAAATGTTTTCATAAAATGTATTCCAAGTGTCTTTCAAAAACAAAAAAAAAAAAACAAAACAAAACAAAAAAAAGAGGGAAAATAATAAAAATCATTTTCTAGGACTCCAAAACAAAACCAAAAACCCAAAACCAACCCATAGGATCTCATTCTCCACTTCAAAACAAAAACCCAAAATTTTTAGGATTCCCTTTTTAGACATTTAGGATAAATCCATTTTAACCATAACTTTAATAAATAACTTAGCTAAATAAAAATCATAGACTTTTTAGGAAACTCAACCCAGTTATGACAGTACAAACAAAAGAAAAACCTCCTCCTCCTAAATTAGATACCGAAAGGGCGCTGTAGGGGTGCTAATCCTTCCCTACACGTAACCAACTCTCGAACCCATCTCTGATAACGCAGACCACACACTTAAGACTACTCAAGGTAGAGGGTATCCAACTGTACCCCAAAAATAGTTGGTGGCGACTCTAAAATTTCTCACCATTGGTTTAGTTTGAGCTCACCCCAAAAAGGGCCCGGACGAAAACCAGGTGATGACGACAGTGGACTTCTGCTGGGATATAAGAATGAACACTTTAGAGAGTTAGGTCTAGAACTAGGACTTAGGAGGTTATATTTAATTGTGCTGTTGTATATATGTAACTGTCATGCCAAGTTGTTTTTATACAATTGTCATTTAAACTGTGATTTATTTATACGCTTTCATTACCATGATAGTTGTGATTTATTGCTTTCCATACTTGTTGCATTCATGCATAACCCTATACCCGGGTTTAACACAATTTAGGTTAGCGAGGTTCAGTACGGTCCCCAGCGCGTTGATCATTATCCGCAATGGGGCCTCGGACTCCTCACTCAAGCTTGAGGTTCTTTTAAGGCACGTCCTTTTAAGATCCCCCTCCGGTAAATCCCATGGTGTACGGAGCCCTCTATTGAGAAAGTTTGGGAACCAACGAATAAGATAGGGGTAGCAATAAAAGCCCATCAGGGGTATTGACCCACATTTTGTTTGCTCATTCCATGTCATGCTAACCTTTGTTTTGTAGGGTAGTCCTTAAGTCATCCCCTGTACATTTAACTGTTTTTTTTTTTTTACAATTGGTTTATTCTTTATCCTGTCTACCTACATTGATATATATTAACTTGTCATCCTAACCTGCCATCATGCATAACATGACATTCATCATTCATATAGGCATGGCAACTTTCAGTCATCTCCTAAAAGGCCTTCAGGACAAGGAGGCTGTCACAGTGGTGGCCCAAGCATCGGGAGACATTCGACTTCGCCTTGGAGATTTCCCGCCAGGAGAGGCCTACAAGGCAGAACATGTTGTCATAGAAGATCAGCTGGACTACACTAAGGAGGTACAGACAATATGGAAGCAGTGGTCAGACGAAAGGAAAAGCATATACATACAACGGTTTGGGGATTTGCTCCATGTAATCGAAGCTGGGCGCGATACGGATATGCTTTGGGGGCAGCCATTTATTTCTGGGAACCTCGACGGTGGTGCTTCAACTTCATCAGCCTAGATCTTGTTCCCACAATAGAAAAATACAGAAGATTACTGGATATCCCCGTGGAAAACAAAATGAAAATCTATCTGCCAGAGCCCAGAAGGTCATGCCGAAGGGCCTTTGCTGAAATTATGGGAAAGCCAGTATGAGACTCACCGGCAGTCACAACTTACGGTGGGCGCGAATATCTCCCATGGGCAACAATCAAAGGAATAATACAAACTGCAACAGAAGCGGAGGCACACAAATTGCTTACACTAGCTATATATGGGCTAGTCATTTTCCCGAGGATACCGGCCCACATTGATGGGACAATTGTAGATTTGGTCCAGCAGGTGCTCAAAGGATGTGACCCTACTCCTGCTATCTTGGCTGAAACCAAACAATCTCTTACTTACCTAAGGAGTAAAGGCTCGGGACAGTTCATGGGGTGCTTACCTCTCCTATGTACTTGGTTGCAAGGTCATTTCCCCTGTAGTGTTCATCGTTTCCTCTGTTTTATCAAGTACCAGCCACAACACTACTAGATATTCCGCTCGGCCAAGTGGAGCCTACCAAAAGACTCTGAAAGCTGGAAAAAGAAGTTGGGGAACCTCACAGAAGCTGACATTACTTGGACTGCTCCTTGGATGCCGGTGGTCTCCATGACATATAGCTACGGGGACTACAATTGGGTTCCACTTTTAAGTCCCTGGGGAGGAACTGCATATGCACCACTGCAGGTGGGAAGACAAGTGGGGCGTCATCAGATTATTCCCGTGCTCTTTGGCATGGAAAAGTGTGACTTCACTTACAGCAGAGCCATGCTCATAGAAGAAGGCAAGAAGATGTATCAAGCATGGTCCACACCACACAAGATCCAACCCAACAGATTCAAACCTGGTGTTTTCCCCAAAGATACATATCTTGGAGGGCACAACACAAGCCACAGCTAACTTCAGACATGAAGGCTATCCTCCAGGAGAATCAGACTTTAAGGTAGCAAATCCAGAGGCTAGAAGCATCTCTAGAAGGAACTCTTCAAAGGCTGCAGCTGAGGGAAAAATAGATCACGACCATAATGAAGCAGCGGGAGGATGCAGGTGAACGACCACCCCAGAGAAAGAGGCGCCGTGCTCCTTAGGAGATGACTGGAAGAATGCCTTAAGATCATGTAGTGATAGCTTTCATTTTACATGGCATTTCAAAGATTGTATGTTTGTATTGAGTGTTTATATTGTATGTTTTGTTTGCAATAAAGTTGTTTGTTTCTTTAACCCTCTGCATAGACATTCATGCATACATGCATATCAAAAAAAATCAAATAAAAGTTCCCTTGTACCCAGGTGGGTAGCAGCCTCCCTCCAGGATTGCGCACTCTTACAATCTCAGATCCCGGCGCAATCAAATACCTCAACCGCAGCCAATGGCAGAAGAAACAGAGAACAGACTCATGAGGTTGGAACAGTCACAACAAACCCTACAGGGGCAAATGTCCGCAATAATGGAAATGCTCACGAAATTGACTAAAGAAAGAGGAAGAATTCCGACCGGGGGAACTACCAATCACCATCAAGAGCAGGGGACAGGAGGTCATTCGGTCACCCAACCTGGCTCCAAGCCGGGCACCCACATACCATCCTCGCTATGGCACAACCTCCTACCCCAAATCAAACTCATTTCACTATGCCCGCACCAGGAAATGTAATGGAAGCGGTGGGTTCCCCAGCTCCTCAGGAAAATATTGAGTCGCTCGCTCTACGCCGACTCGAGGAAAGACTGAAGGCCGTAGAAGGCATTGATAGCTATGGTATGACCAGCCCACAAGATTTATGCTTAGTCCCTGGAGTGGTGCTACCACCAAAATTCAAAATGCCAGATTTTGAAAAGTTCAACGGGACACGATGTCCGAGGACACATCTGGCCATGTATTGTCAAAAGATGGCCGCTTATGCTGGTGAAGACAAGCTCCTCATGCATTGTTTCCAGGAAAGCCTAACTGGGGCATCCCTTCGCTGGTATTTTCAACTGAATGGAAACCGTATTAGGACATGGAAGGAATTAGCTACTTCCTTCTTAGCACAGTACAAACATGTCACCGAGCTGGCACTGGATCGACTGACCCTGCAGTCTATGGAGAAGGGATTTGAAGAGAATTTCAAAGATTATGCACGAAGATGGAGAGAGGCAGCTGTGGAGGTCCAACCTCCCCTTACCGAAAGAGAACTCACTACTCTTTTTATCAACACACTAAAAGGTGTCTACTATGAGAAGTTGATCGGTAACGTCTCCAACAGCTTTGCAGACTTGGTCGCATCCGGTGAACGAGTAGAAAGTGGAATTAAAGGTGGAAAGCTAAAGGGGGATGCGGCTGAGGCATCAAAACGGTTTCAACCACCAGCAAAGAAGAAGGAAAATGAGAGCAACCTGGTATACCAAGCGCACCAGTCAATACAACCAACATTCTACCAAGCACCAGGGTGCTACAGAGGGGCACCGATAGCTGCTTATGCTGCACCTGCACCACCTCCCCAATTCATGCCATACCTGCCGCAAGGAGGGGTTCCATTTCCATATCCAATGACGCCTAATCTGTTTCAACCGAGAGCGCCATACCCAGAGCAACCAAGGCCAGCAAGTCAAGATGGACTGGGAGTCGCATTTCAAGGATAGGGGCAACGAAGGGCCCCGACCCAGCAAGCAGGAGCGAATCAGGCTTCTCGTCGACCACGACAGGAGTTTGACCCGATCCCAATGACATACACCGAACTATATCCCAAGCTTTTAGAGGCAAGGATGGTAACCCCTATACCCTTGGGAGAAATAAAGACTCCTCCCCCGGCCTGGTACAAGCCGGATGCCAGTTGTGAATATCATGCAGGTGGAGCTAGACATGATATCGAAAATTGTATAACGTTCAAAAGGAAGGTTCAAGCATTAAAGGATGCAAAGTGGCTGGATTTTTCCAGGCACCGGGGACACCAAATGTGAACAGCAATCCTCTCCCCGAAACACTCCAACAATGTTGCTAGTATCGAGAAGGAAGGGCGGCTGGAAAGGTTCTCTCAAGTACAAATAGAGAAAACGTATTTGTTTACTCTGTTACAAGAGCATGGATATATACTGGCTAAAGATGCGCGAAAGGTAGGGAAAGGAAGAGATGGGGAAAAGCAATGCCCTTATCACAAGATGTCACGGGGACATGACATCACAGAATGTACTGAGTTTTCTGAGGTGGTGCAAAAACTCATGGACCAAAGGATGATCGAATTCTCCACAGAAGAGATAGGCAGTCAAAGCCACATGATTCAAAAAGACGTGTCATACACACCGTCATGGGTGCCAACCCCCCTTGTCTTGAATGTCAAGACTCCGGAAATCCCGCCATCGCCTCATGGAATCACACCTCTCACCATACGGGTGCCTGCCCCTTTCTCCTACAAGACGGATAATGCAGTCCCGTGGAACTATAACTGTGAGGTAGTTTAGGGGGCCACCGCTATAGCAAAAAGAAGACCAGGAGCGGTCGGGCTTACGCCCCTGAGATGGTTGACAAAGCAAGGAAAGAAAAAGTTGTAGAACAGGACATTGAGCCAACACTGGAGGCAACAAAGAAGGGAACACCGATCACTGAAGAAGAAACCACAGAATTTCTGAAGCTCATGAAGCAGAGCGAGTATAATATTGTGGATCAATTAAGTCGGCAACCGGCTCGCATCTCCTTGCTCTCATTAATGATGGATTCCCAACCTCACCGGGAAGCACTGCTGAAGGTTCTAAGCCAAGCCTACGTTCCTCCAACCATCTCAGTCGCGAATATGGATGGACTCACCAGTAACCTCATCCTGAATAACGTAATTAGCTTTGGAGATGACGAGCTACCCCAAGAAGGAAAGGGCCACATAAAAGCTCTGCACATCACGGTCAAATGCAAGGAGCACACCATAGCCCGTGTACTTATTGACAACGGCTCGGCCTTGAACATTATGCCCTTGCATATACTGTAGCAGCTTCCGATTGACACGTCCTATATGCGTCCCTGTACGATGAAGGTACGAGCATTCGATGGAGGAAAGCGTGACGTGGTGGGAACTCTGGATGTTCCACTCATGATTGGGCCAACTACTTTTACGGTGGAATTTCAGGTAATGGACATCACTCCATATTACAGTGTTTCTTTGGGAAGACCCTGGATCCACATGGCAGGGCGGTGCCGTCCGGTCTCCACCAAAAGATGAAGTTTGTAATGGGGGACCAGCTCATCTGCATCTCTGGAGAGACAAGTTTCCTCGTCACCAAACCGGCATCAGTCCCTTATGTTGAAAGCAACGAAGATGTGCCAGAATGCTCCTATCGGGCTTTTGAGATGGTGAACGTCGCTTCAGCCCCAGACCATCGTCTCTCGAAGGTAGCAAAAATGGTTGCAGCCACTATGATCAAACAGGGGTACAAACCGGGGCAAGGATTAGGCCTGACAGCTCAGGGGATTCAGAAACCCCTGACCATCCGAGAAAATACCGAAAAGTTCGGGCTAGGCTTCGTCCCTACAAAAGCTGACAGACAGAGGGAAGCTATCAAGAAGAGAGAAGTCGAATGGCAAGATTGCGAAAAGGCTAGTACAAGAAGAAAGGAGAAGCTTTCCCCCTTTGAATGTTACATTCCGGAGTGGAGGGTTTATCTATAAGAGCCAACCTGAGCCCAAGACGGGGACTGTCGCCGTACTGGACATAAATGGGCATGTACCAAGCGAGATGGTTCAGTTAGTGCGAGAGGATCCCAACCAGTCACTGAACAATTGGACCAGCCTGGACCTCCCCATAATGTAATGCTTACGAGTCACTGGGATTTAATGTATTCTATTTTAATGTACTTTGAAGCTGTGAACATTTGTTTTTCCTTAAACCTTCCAATAAAATGTGTTTTTCAAATCTTTCATGGTGCATTCCATTCATCACATATGCATATCATATTTGGTTACCAAGTTGTCATTCTCTTATAAACAGGTATCACAATGTCAATGAAAACATAGTATGCGAAAGCGAAACGAGATGCCAAAGGTTTGACCAAAGTCCAAACTGGGAGCAGCCCGTGTTTGAAGCTGATGAGAATGAGATAGAAGAGACACCTGAGCTACTAGGGGAGATTATACGCCTATTGGAAAGGGAAGACCGTTTATCCGTTCCAAGTGAAGACCTAGTAGAAACAGTGAATTTGGGGACGACAGCTGAACCAAAAGAATTGAGGGTGGGGTCTTTGATAGCTACCGACATCAGGAGGAAGTTAATCGAGCTGTTAAGAAGCTACATCGACATTTTTGCATGGTCATACCAAGATATGCCCGGATTAGACATAGATATAGTGCAACATCACATACCCGTGAAGCCAGAGTGCAAACCAGTACAGCAGAAATTGCAAAGAATGAGGCCAGAGATGATACTAAAGATTAAAGAAGAAGTCAAAAAGCAATGGGATGCAGGTTTCCTAAGTGTCTCCCACTATCTAGAATGGGTCGCTAATGTTGTACCAGTACCAAAGAAAGGAGGCAAAGTACGCATGTGTGGACTATAGAGATCTGAATTGGGCCAGTCCGAAAGACAACTTCCCGCTTCCTCATATTGACACCTTAGTGGATAATACAGCAAAACATGCCCTATTCTCCTTCATGGATGGTTTCTTGGGCTATAATCAAATTCGTATGGCCCCCGAACACAAAGAGAGGACCACATTCACGACACTTTGGGGCACCTTTTGCTATAACGTGATGCCTTTTGGCCTGAGGAATGCAGGGGCGACCTATCAGCGAGCCATGGTGACCCTATTCCACGACATGATGCACAAAGAAGTCGAGGTATATGTGGACGACATGATAGCCAAATCTCGAAGCACTGAAGATCATATTGAAGTACTCCGCAAGCTCTTTAACAGGTTACGGAAATATCAATCGAAATTGAACCCCGAAAAGTGCACTTTCGGAGCCATGTCGGGAAAACTGTTGGGTTTCATTGTGAGCCAAAAAGGAGTGGAAATCGATCCAGATAAAGTTCGAGCTATCCAAGAGATGCCGCCACCACAGACCATCAAGAAGGTTAGAGGATTCCTAGGGCGACTGAATTATATTGCCCGATTTATTTCCCAGCTGACATCCACATGTGAACCCATTTTCAAGACTTTATGAAAGAACAACCCAGAAATTTGGAATGACAAATGTCAAGAAGCTTTTGACAAGATCAAACAATATCTGTCTAATCCACCCATTTTGATCCCACCAGTACCGGATAGACCTCTGATCTTATACTTGACCGTTCAAGGCGGCAATGGGTTGTGTCTTGGGGCAACAAGATTCTACGGCAAGAAGGAGCAGGCCATTTATTACCTCAACAAGAAGTTCACCATTAATGAAGAAAACTACACCCCCTTAGAGAAGACGTGCTGTGCTCTTGTCTGGATAATGAGAAGATTGAGGCAATACACCCTTTATCATACTACTTGGCTGATTTCAAGGCATGATCTGCTCAAATATCTCTTGGAAAAACCATCCATTTCTGGAAGAATCGCCAAATGGCAGTTGATCCTATCGGAGTACGATATCATCTACGTACCTCAAAAAGCCATAAAAGGAAGTGCGATAGCCGACTATCTGGCAGATAGAGCGCTGGAAGACTTTGAGCCCATGACTATTGGCTTCCCAGATAAGCATATTAACATCATTTCGGCCGAAGTATCAGACATATGGACGATGTGGTTCGATGGAGCCTCTAGTCTCTTAGGTCACGGTGTTGGGGCCATCCTGATATCCCCAAAAGGCGAACATTTCCCCATGGCAGCAAAGCTAACCTTCCCTTGTACAAACAATGTGACAGAGTATGAGGCTTGTGTGATGGGACTTCAAGAAGCCATTCACAAAGGAATCAAAAAATTGCGAGTGTTCGGCGATTCGGCACTCATCATTTTTCAAGTAAGGGGTGAATGGGAGACTCGAAACCACAAATTAATCCCATATCGGAAATATGTTACAGAGTTAGCCAAGCAATTCGAAGACATCACATTTGAGCATATGCCCAGGAAATGCAACCAGCTCCCTGACGCGCCGGCAACTCTAGCCTCCCTCCTTCGACTAGACACAAAGTTGGAAGTTCAATTTTCGATATCCGTATACAAGATGCTCCTGCACATTGCATGGCCATTGAAGGACATATCGAAGAAAAACCTTGGTTTGAGGACGTCAAACAATATTTACTTAAGCAAGAATACCCAAGCAGAGGCCACCTTGAATCGATAAAAGAAATATCCGAAGGTCTGCATCCAACTATTATTTCGATGGCTCAATTCTGTATAAGAGAAACCACGACATGGTGCTATTGCGGTGTGTGGCAAAAGAAGAATCAACGCAAATCATGAAAGAAGTGCACGAAGGGGAATGTGGTTCACATGCAAACGGACATGCATTAACAAGACAAATCATGCGAATGGGCTACTATTGGGTCACCATGGAAAAAGATTGCATTGAATATGTGCGCAAATGCCTCAAGTGTCAAATTTATGGCGATAAGATCCAAGTACCACCATCCAAACTGCATGTGATGGTCTCCCCGTGGCCGTTCTCACTTTGGGGCATTGACATTATCGGACCAATATATCCAAAAGCTTCTAATGGTCATCGTTTCATTTTGGTAGCCATTGATTAGTTCACCAAGTGGGTGGAAGCAGCATCATACGCTAATGTCACACAAGCTGTGGTACTTTGATTTATACGGAACAACATCATATGCCGATATGGTCTTCCCGAGCAGATCATAACAGACAATGCTGCCAATTTGAACAGCCGGATGATAGGGAGGTTGTGCGAAACATACAAAATTCAACACCGCAACTCGACCCCTTATCGCCCAAAGATGAATGGAGCAGTCGAGGCAGCCAACAAGAACATCAAGAACATTATCAGAAAGATGACCGAAACGTACAAAGATTGGCACGAGAAGCTACCTTACGCTTTGCACGCCTATCGTACCTCAGTGCGTACATCGACTGGGGCAACTCCATTTTCTTTGGTCTATGGCATGGAAGCAGTTCTACCGGTCGAAGTGGAGATACCTTCCCTCCGAATACTTAAGGACACTCAGCTGAAGAAGCAATGGGCCCAAAGTCGTTATGAGCGGTTGAATTTAATTGAAGGCAAGCACTTGGCGCGGTTTCAGAGGACAGCAGTATCAACAGAGAATGATGAACAATTACAATAAAAAGGTGAAGCCCAGAGCTTTCAAGAGGGTGATCTTGTCCTCAAGAAGATCTTGCCAATTCAACATGACCATAGAGGCAAGTGGACTCCCAATTATGAAGGCCCATATGTTGTGAAAAAAGCATTCTCGGGAGGCGCATTGATCCTTGCCAAAATGGACGGAGATGAGCTTCCTAATCCAGTGAATAACGATGCCGTCAAAAAGTTTTATGCTTAACTCTCATGCCTCCCAACCAGATTCTCTTTCTTGCAATGAGCGGACTTGGTGAAAACCCGAAAGGGCACCAAGGGTAAAATACAAAGCTCCAACAAAAGACAAAAAAAAAAGAGAAAACAAAGGCGGACTTGGTGAAAACCCGAAAGGGCACCAAGGGTAAAATACAAAGCCAGCAATAAATCTTGAAGGGTGAAATCGGTTCACTTGGAATCGAAGGGATCGGGACCACAACAAAGGGTCCATTACAAGCAAGAGAGACAACATCATCCAAAAAAAAGAACTGCAAATAGTGGAAGACTTGGTCAAACTCGCGGCATACTCGAATCCAATTTGTACATTATGCTTTTTAAAGACTTGCGATTCTGTTTATCGGATTATGACAATAGGACACTTTTTATAATATAAATATGTTTTGTGGAATTAAACCAGCAAAAATCTTTTTATCTCTTTAATCATGTTACATCTTCTTCATTTCACATTTAAGTAGAACATCCTAAATCCCCAGTAAACTCTTCTAGCATTGCCTTATGAATAGGGCCAAGCTTAAAATCCTCAAACAACTTAAAGCCCCCAATTCGGAGTACTCATATCTCCACGGGATATCACTATCCCCAGAGAAGCCGTCAAATCAAGCTCCTCAATATGGCGAAGCAAAATTTAACAGACCCTTCATGCGCAACAGGGAGTTCCCCGGCAAAGACAGGGGTGGACTCCCCATCCCAAAAAGAACATTGTTCCCCCAACAAGTTGAATGTTAGCCAAACAACCAAACCCTCGATGATACATCACATGGCATTTCAATGCATACATCGCATGGCATCACATTGCATCATATTTCACCACAAGTTGAGGTTTATGCACCCCCGCATACGACACATTGCAGTCCATGCATCATTGGCATACATTCAACATGCTCGTAATTACAGGAATTTTACGGCCCCTGGAGATCCTAGGAGCTCATATTCAGCCAACTTCTCTTCAAGCTATCCTAGCTTTTCTTCGTTCAACTGTACAACTCTTTCCTTGCAATTGCCCCCAAAGTCTAAATGCATCCTTTTGGCACTTGACAACCTTTTCCCATTTTGGGTCACCTCATAGAGCGATCTCCTTGAGTGAACTCGTAGAGGGAGCTTAAATTGGGTTACTTCCCAAACTCACCAATTCCTTCAAGCATTTCCCCAAATACCATTTGATGTCTCCAACAAGTCATCCCAATTCAAGCTTATCATTCTTGTGGGCTATTTATTTTCGGTTCAAGCTATCGTTCTTTGTGGGCTACCATTTTTCAATTCAAGCCTATCGTTGTTGTGGGCTATCCGTTTTCAATTCAAGCCTATCGTTGCTGTGGGCTTTCCATTTTCAATTCAAGCCTATCGTTGTTGTGGGCTACCATTTTTCAATTCAAGCCTATCGTTGCTATGGGCTATCCATTTTCGGGCCCAAGCCCATCGTTCTTTGTGGGCTATCCGTTTTCAATTCAAGCCCATCATTGTTGTGGGCCTTTTTCCATTTTTAATTCGAGCCTATCGTTCTTGTGGGCCTTTCGGTTTTCAATTCAAGACCATCATTGTTGTGGTCTTTTTCCATTCTTCAATTCGAGCCTATCGTTCTTGTGGGCTATCCGTTTTCAATTCAAGCCCATCGTTGTTGTGGGCCTTTTTCCATTTTTAATTCGAGCCTATCGTTCTTGTGGGCCTTTTAGTTTTCAATTCAAGCCCATCATTGTTGTGGGCCTTTTTCCATTTTTCAATTCGAGCCTATCGTTGCTGTGGGCCTTTCAACTTTTAGTTCACGCCCATCATTGTTGTGGGCCTTTTCTCTTTTTCGGTTCAAGCTGTCATTGTTGTAGGCTTTCAATCTCTGTATCAAGCGGCCTTAGATGCCTCATCAAGGTATTATCCAAGCACACCGGCTGTGAAGCCCCTTTTCACTCTCGGGGACAAACCCCAACCGTCTCACTTCTTCCTCTAGGTAAGTCGGTAAGTGCTCCAACCCGTCCAAAATGACTCCCTTTTATCTTTGTACGTTGTTTGTATACAAACAAGGCACAAAGAGGGGCAACTGTAGGACCCTATTTTGTCCGGGTTGCACATACTAACCCCATTTGATATACCTTTCCGCCCATGCCATGTACCTTGTTGAACAGGTCCACAATGATCCCATACTTCCAAGGAATGGTCTACCCCAATCGGCACGGGATGGATACAATTGACACTGGATGGGGGAGTTCAAAATTAATGACTTTTGCTACAAGTCCTTGAAGCGCCCCAAGACCAACACCAGGTGATGGAGGATGAAAATTCGAGACCAACGCACTTGACCGAGCTCAAATCGGACTTAAAATGAAGAAGTTATGGTCAAAACAACTTTCGTTGGAAAAAGTCAAACTTGCCAAAAGACGGTCAATGCCCCTGGTCAAACGCCCGCGAAAGTGATCATGCGAAACCCTTCAAAATGCCTATGTAGGCGAATACGGATCTCCCCAAACAATTCCTGGGAGGTTACCCATTTTTGCATTTTTGGTGGGGGTAAAAAGGTAATTAAAAAAAAAAGTTGACCGTTGACCGTTGACTCGCCACACTTCGACCCATTGACCCCGAAGCTCGAAGCCTCGAAGCCTCGAAGCCCCGAAGCTCGAATCCCCGAAGCCCCGAAGCTCGAAGCCCCGAAGCCTCGAAGCCCCGAAGCCTCGAAGCCTCGAAGCCTGGAAGCCTCGAAGCATCGAAGCCCGGAGCCCCGACCTATCCGCGGACGCCTTCCACCTCGACTGAAGCCTCGAGCCTCGCCGCCGACACTCCGACCTTCGACCCTTCGACCCTTGACCCTGCGATGCCTTGACCTGCGAACCTTCGAACCTTGACCTACGACCCACGGACCCTCGAAGCCGTCAACCTCCGACCTTCGACCGCCGACACTTCGACCCGTTGACCATTGACTTTTGCCCCACCAGTCGACCCACCGAAGCTTCGACCCTGCCGACACTTCGACCCTGCCGACGCTCCGACCTGTCGACACTTCGAACCTCCGACCCTTTCTGCCTTCGCTGATCTTTTTTCTTGTTGGCTTTTCGCGTCGGCTTTTTTCTCACGGGTTTCCTTTTTTCTCTCGCTGGTCGTTCACGGGACCTGTTTTATGTGCTGGCCATCTGACAAAACATCATTTTTAATACCTGTCGGTCACATGTGCTACTAAAATGCAAACTTGAAAAAAGGCAATCACGAGCTGCCCTGTTTCCCGCACACACTGTCCTCCCGACAAGGCATCAAACCTGCAAATTAAAAATACTCGCATCAAATAATACAACAATTAATGACAAGGGAGCCAAAAACTTTTCTCGCAAAGACACTTTAAGAGGTATTCGACGGTCCCTGCGCAGGGGGGGATTCTTTTTTTGAGGGAAAAATTCGTTAAGGAAAAGAGAGGAGAAGAGGAAAAAGAGAGAGCCACCAAAAAAAAAAAAAGAGAGGAGATTACGCCTGAGACTCCCACGCACAAGAAAAATTCTTCTCGCCTGACTTCATCCCTGCAAAAAAAAAAAAAGAGAAAAACACAGACAGAGCAAAATCGTTGAAAAAAAAGGGAAAAAAACCTGTACCCTTTCATCCCTCCCTCATCCTAGTGCGGACAGAGCAAAAAAAACACGAGTGGAGAGATCATTGAAAACAAAGAAGAGAGAGATCATTGAAGAAGAAAGAAAGGAGAGAAACGCCCCACCTCATCTTCTCGGATTGAACGCCCGGTTTTTCTCGCAATCGCATCGCCCCTGCATCCTCTTTCCCTCCTCTCACGCCAGCTTTTTTCTTCTTTTTTTCAGCAAACAAAAAAAAAACACAAAAACAATCCCAATTTCAGCCCCTTTTTCTCGTGTTCGGCAAGCAAAAAAAATACAACGAGCACCAATCCTTTTCCAGTCCCCTTTCTCTCACGCCCACTTCAGCCCTCCTATCTCCAAATACCAAGAAACCCCCCCCTCACAAACCTCGTTGTCAAATCTTCTTGGATCCAAGCGGTGGTGACCATCGGCATCGGTGGGAGCTCAAGCAGAAGATTCAAAGTCGGTTCAGCCCTTATCTTTTCACTCCTTTTTTTACCTGATTTGTATCTATATTTGGTGTATTTGTTTTAGCATTTATTTCTAATTTTCGTTTTTTTTTAGTTTATCTATATTTGATGTAATTGCTTTTCAACCTTTTTCCATTGCATTTTCCTTGTATTTCTTCTTATGTGTATGTGTAATATGTAAAGTGTAGCAAAAAAGAAAAAAGAAAAAAGAGAGAGAGCAAAGGGAAAGGATGAAGAAAAAGAAAAGAAAAAAAAAAGAAAAGAAAAAAAGAGTGATTTTATTTTTGTGGATGTCACACTCACACACTCCACATCTATTTTGATATATGCATTTTCAATCTCAAAAAAAAAAAACACAAAAAAAAACAAACATGTTTTTTAAAAAACGTTTTCAATATATAATTTTCAAAATGTTTTCAAAAAAAAAAAAAAAAAACAAACAAACAAACAAACAAACAAAAAAAAAAAAAACAAAACAAAACAAAACAAAACGTTTTTTCAACAAAATATTTTTTAAAAATCTCTTCAATAACATGTTTTGAAAATGTTTTCATAAAATGTATTCCAAGTGTCTTTCAAAAAAAAAAAAACAAAACAAAACAAAAAAAAGAGGGAAAATAATAAAAAATCATTTTCTAGGACTCCAAAACAAAACCAAAAACCCAAAACCAACCCATAGGATCTCATTCTCCACTTCAAAACAAAAACCCAAAATTTTTAGGATTCCCTTTTTAGACATTTAGGATAAATCCATTTTAACCATAACTTTAATAAATAACTTAGCTAAATAAAAATCATAGACTTTTTAGGAAACTCAACCCAGTTATGACAGTACAAAAAAAAAAACCTCCTCCTCCTAAATTAGATACCGAAAGGGCGCTGTAGGGGTGCTAATCCTTCCCTACACGTAACCAACTCCCGAACCCATCTCTGATAACGCAGACCACACACTTAAGACTACTCAAGGTAGAGGGTATCCAACTGTACCCCAAAAACAGTTGGTGGCGACTCTAAAATTTCTCACCATTGGTTTAGTTTGAGCTCACCCCAAAAAGGGCCCGGACGAAAACCAGTGATGACACGCACGAGTTCCTTACTCTGCATAAGTTAAAAGGTCCGGATGGCTTACTCCGTATCAACGCATCCTTACTCCACTTAAGTAAAAGGTTTGGATCCCTTACTCCGCATCTATTTTTCTTACTCCATGCGAATAAAGGACTTGGGTCCTTATTCCGCACAAGTCGTTCCTTACTCCGCATGTATAAAAGACTCCGATTCTTTACTCCGTGTCTTCTTGTCCGTAGTCCGCTTGAGTGGAAGACTTAGCTTTTTATTCTGCGACAACTTTCTCTTACTCCGTGCTAGATGTAGACTAGGATTCTTACTTCGCATCTATTTAACTTAGTCCATTTAAAGTGAAAGATGTTGAATCCTTAGTCCGTTACTTTAAGCATTTGGTCCGCACGGGTGATCCTTATTCTGCATGAAGACATGGTTATTTACCAAGTATTTGACTACACTCAGGTCTTAGCCACAGTTATGCCTTTTGGGTGGAAATTGTCGGGTCTTTGGGAGATTTCTTCTCATACACATTGGTTAGAACACTTTGTATATAGATAAGCAAGCTTGAGGCAAGAGATGAGCACAAGAGGGAGCTTTTAGAGGCTGCATGTGACAATAGCCTTTGTCACGTGTAGTGATATTTTTGCATGGGAGCCTCCAGACCAAGTTATAAAGCTAGCGGCAAAAATCCTAAGACCATTTAGAGGTTGCACGTGACAATGGCTTTTGTCACGTGCAGCCATATTTTTGCACCGTCACCTTCGTTTTGTTATGCTGATAATATTTTCCCAAAGGGCCATGCTTGAATTATGGGTATTTTGTCCTATGTGGAAGCGGGAAGGTTGAAACATGTTTTACTTATCAAAACTACGTCGTTTTGATACACAGGTTTCACTTATCAAAACTACGTCATTTTGATAAGTGAGGTGTCTATATAAGAAGGTTAAGCTTTCTTTGTTTTAGGTTTAGGGTTTGTTGTCAGCTGCCGCAGCCGTCGTAGATATATATATCTACGGAATGGAAGCGTGACTATTAGTACCGAATGGAGATCAGAGCCTGTCGATCGCAGGTAAATATAAGAGGATATATATTAGAAATATATAAATATATACTTTATATAATAATATACCAATGGTATCAGAGCCTGTCGATCGCAGTGTGGTAGGAAAGCGGCAGATCCAAGGAGGTAAGTCCCTGTTGAGGCCGACGGACAGGTGTGTTTGGGCGAGAAAACCTTGAGTTAAGCCAACGGTTACCGGCCTGACTTCTATCCCTATTCCATCGACGCTCGCCATCTCGAAGTATCTACCCCTTCAATTCCATCCCCTTCGTGACTAGTCGTATCCAGTCAGTTACTGTAGTTAGTTCTTTTCTTTTCATAGCATATCCGGTAAGTTCTCTTCTTAAGTATGGCTTCCCCCTCGTTTACTGTAGATAAAACCTTTTTAAATAATGACTTCTATGCTGAGCATAATAAAGACAGACGTTTATGGTATTTTGAATACTTCTTCGATACTCGGCAAGAGATCAAAGAAAAATATTACTCTCACCTCGCCATACATCAAACTCAAATCCTTTTCTTTGATTGGTTTGAAAAATATATGAATGAGCAACATTGGAATGAATTTATGGATCTTCCTCCCCCTTCATACCCCAAGAAAGAAGAAATCGCAGCTGACAAAGAGGATGAAGATACAAAAGATTCATCTATTACTCCTCAGTCCTATAAACCAGAAGAAGATCCCTCCTCTGATTCCTTTACTCTCCATGTTCTCACAAATCAACAAGATACTCTTGTTAGTATTCTTCAACAGATTGAAGATCCGGTTCTTCATAAACAACTTTTCTGACAATTGTTTTCCCAAAATACCACCTCTTCTTTACCACCAATTTTCCCAAAAGTTCCTCCAAATCATTATCAACCTTCAAATCCTACTCCACCTTTACAAATTTTGCAACAAGAAGTCAAAATAATTAAAGAACAACTTCATCAATTTAACAAATTAAAAGATCAACATTTCTCGGATTATACTTTCTTACCAAAACAACCAAACTATGATTCTATTTCACCTCTCCAAGATATTATTTCTCAAAAGTATTTTCTTAAAATTACAATCAAATTTTCTGAAAATTTTACTCTTGATACTATCGCCCTTTTTGATCCTGGTGCTGATCTCAATTGTATTAAAGAAGGCATTATTCCCCTAAGATTTCAACAACCTTCTAATCAAACTCTTCTTGCCGCCAATAATCAACAACTTCCTATCAAATATAAAACTGAAGCTTCTATTATAAATCAAAATGTCCAAATTCGAACTGTTTTTGTTCTTCTTTCTGATATTCAACATAATGTTATTTTAGGAACACCATTTATCCATTTAATTACACCTTACACAGTTCATTATGATCATATTTCATCAAATTCATTCTCTTCAAAACTTAATTTTCCTTTTCTTGAACAATCACGAACTCGTACCATAGATTTATTAACTACACAAGATATTTTCAAAAATGAAATTCATAATACCATCAAAGGAAAAAAGGCTCATCTTTCTCATCTTAATCAATCTATTTTAAACCTTAAAATCGAAGAACAACTTCTACAAAATTCAACTAAATCTAAAATTAGTTCTTTTCAAAAACAAATCGAGCAAGAACTTTGCTCTGATCTTCCAAATGCTTTTTGGGATAGAAAACAACATATAGTTGATTTACCTTATGAAAAAGATTTTTCTGATAAAAATATCCCTACTAAAGCTCGTCCTATCCAAATGAACCAAGAATTTGAAAATTATTGTAGAAAAGAAATCCAAGATTTAGAATCCAAAGGTTTAATTCAAAAATCTAGGTCACCCTGGTCTTGTGCTGCTTTTTATGTTAATAAAAATGCTGAAACAGAAAGGGGTACACCTAGACTTGTTATAATTTACAAACCACTTAACAAAGCACTTCAATGGATTCGTTATCCCATTCCAAACAAAAAAGATCTTTTACAAAAACTTTATTCCTCAAATATTTTTTCAAAATTTGATATGAAATCAGGATTTTGGCAAGTTCAAATCCATCCAAAAGATCGTTACAAAACCGCTTTACTGTTCCCTTTGGCCAATATGAATGGACAAGTAATGCCTTTTGGTTTAAAAAAATGCTCCATCCGAATTTCAAAGAATTATGAATGACATTTTCAATCCATATTCTAATTTTTGTATTGTTTATATTGATGATGTTTTAGTTTTCTCTTCCTCTATTGAGCAACACTTTAAACATCTCAAAACATTCTTTCATGTTGTTAAACAAAATGGCCTCGTTGTTTCCAAGCCTAAAATTTCTCTTTTTCAAACCAAAGTTCGTTTTCTAGGACATCATATTACAAATGGAATGATTACACCAATAGAAAGAACTCTTGTCTTTGCTCAAAAATTTCCTGATAAAATATTAGACAAAACTCAACTTCAAAGGTTTTTAGGTAGTTTAAACTATATTCTAGACTTTTGTCCAAATATTAATCGCATTGCTAAACCTCTCCATGATAGGTTAAAAAAGAATCCTCCTCCGTGGACAGATGAACATACTAACATTCTTAAACAAATAAAAACTCAACTTGAAACTATTCCTTGTCTTCATATTGCTGATCCTAATCTTCCAAAAATCGTTGAAACTGATGCCTCTGATCTTGGTTATGGTAGTATTCTAAAACAAACCATTAATAATCATGAACAAATCATCCAATTTACTTCCGGTCATTGGAATGCAAGCCAAAAGAATTATTCAATGGTCAAAAAAGAAATTCTTTCAATTGTTCTTTGTATTTCAAAATTTCAAAGTGATTTGCTAAATCAAAAATTCCTTCTCCGCATTGACTGTCAATCTGCTAAAGAAATTTTACAAAAAGATATTCAAAATCTTGCTTCTAAACAAATATTTGCTAGGTGGCAAGCTCTTCTTAGCATTTTTGATTTTGATATTGAATTTATTAAAGGTAGCAAGAATTATATTCCTGATTTTCTAACCCGTCAATTTTTGCAAAGCAGGCCCTGATCCCACCAGGCCCTGTTTCCATCTCCATCCTTCCATCAAATGGGGCGCAAAAAGAACAAAGGCAAAGAAGTCCAAGATTTTCCCGAAGGTGCTTCCCAACAACATTTTCCTTCTTGGGCCTCCATTGTTGAAGGAGAAGAACAAGATGCAGCTGAGGCCTCTCCATCCTCATCCATGGTCCAAGAATGGGTGGAAACTCTGTCCAAAAACCCCCAAATGTTCCAAATGTTTCAAAACCAATTCTCTGCTAAAAACCCCATGGACTCCTCTATCCCGAAAAATCTCATACCTCTTCCAAGTATTTCTTCCCCTGTCCATCAAATTCCTTCATCCTCATCAGGAAAAGGTATTCTTTCCCACCCAATAAAAGCCACTCATGCGTATATTTCTCAATCATCTTCCCAAATACTTATTTCCCAAACACCCTCCAGTTCACAAATTATTTTATCATCATCAAAATTACCTTCATCCAAATACATTGACAAGTCAAATTATCAAAACATCTTTTCTGTTGAAAATGACATTTGTCATCCGTCTCCAAAAGAATATGCCTCCAAAATCTTTCCCCCAACTTACCATTTTAAACCCTTTAATCCCCTCAAAAACCAAAATTATTACCGTTCTATCTTAGAATCCACCGGTTCTGCAATTTTTAAAGACTTTCACCAAAAGAACAATCATCTTTTCCCTGCTTATTCAACATGCCGCATCCAAAGGATTCTTACCACCTCTGCTTGGAATCAACCTCTCCATACCCCCAAGAGCCTTCCAAATAATTCAAATTCTCCCCTTCCTTACTATCCTACTTTTAATTACTGGGATTATTAGCAAGCATGGTTTAATACTTTCTTTAAACAAAATCCCCAACAAAGCCATTCATGGCTCTTTCTTTTCCAACAAGATTTTCAACCTTTAACCGTTCCATCCTGGTTCTCCCATTGGTGGTCTTGGTTCGGATCCATTTATGAAATTTTTCCTCCTCAAATCCTTGAATCTTTTTACCTTTTTAAATCGAAATACCAGATTCCTGATATTTCACCATTCAAGAATCTTACCTACCATTTCTGCTCGCACCTCCATGTCCCATGGGTTTGCAGTTGGTATTATGCATTCCAAGAATCTCCCGAACAGCCTCCTATGCTTGTTCGTAAGTTTAAAGTCAAATGGTGGAATTCCTATAATATTCCAAACCAACTCTCTAAACCTTCCATTCTTCAATGGCTTTCCAAACAAACTCCAACCCCATTACCCACATCCTCTAAGCCCAATTTTCTTACCCAAAAGGCTTTTGCCCAGGCCAAATTGGCACAAGCCCAATCAGAAGAAGAATATTTCTACATTATGCAAACATTGCTCCAATCCACCAAACACTCAGCTTCTTCATCTAATGCAAATTCTCTCCCCGATGTGAGTCTCGGTGACCCATAACGAATGGTTACTACCGTGTGTAGTCGGTCAAAATGACTACACCTCATTAGGTGCAAACGGTGCTTAATGGGCCTTTATCAAATCCGTTGATCGCTGTGGATTTGCAAAAAATCCAATATCGGCCCATTCCCAATGGCCTCCAAAGATGATCCAAAACAAAGGCCCAATCCCAACGGCCCAGTAAAGCTCTTATAGCAAATTCCGTGTCCAAGACAGGCCCAATCCCAATGGCTCATCCAAGACACATCTATAGTATTTGGCTCTAGGCCCAAAGCCCATGCCAAAGTGAAGCCCAAGACTATACGGTCCAAATTGCAGTCACAAGCCCAGGAAAGTCTATTCCCGAAGGCCCATGATGCTGAAGCCCAAGTCCAAGGTTTCATTTTACTGTTCATAATCCATGTAGCAATATTTAAAAAAATAATAATAATAAAAAAAATCCCTAAGTTACCCTTCCTTCTTCTGGAAGCCTCCTCCCGTGCCTATATAAGAAGACCCCCTCCTTCTTTCATAAGCTTTTCATTCCCCAAGCATACATACAAACACTCTCCCTCTCCCCCGAAGAGCTTCTCTCTCCTCTCTCCTTCTCCGGCGAACCTCTCCTCCTCCGGCGGACTTCTCCGGCAACGTTCTTCCTTCTTCTTCCCCCTTCTTCTTAATTAAGTTTGTTTTACAGGATGCTTGGTTGAAGCTCCGAAGTTGTATTTTCTTTTTTATTTCCAAAGGTATGTATATGTATTTCAAAGTTTATTAAGTTTATTAATGAAATAATTTATTCTTTTCTTATCTTATCTTTCCCTTCCCCCAATCCTCTTTTATATTTATGCACATACATATATATCACTGATATATATGTATATTATTAGATAAAGTATATATTTATATATTTCCATTGGTATTAAAAGAGGATATATACTAGAGGATATATATTAGAAATATATAAATATATACTTTATATAATAATATACCAATGGAAATATAAAAGAAAATAAAAATTAGAAATATTAAAAAAGATATTGGTATATCAGCTGGAAACCCGTAACATCCTCGATCCCGGAAGTTCTGGAGTAAGGAAACCTCGGGTGCTAACAACGCCACGTACCAATAATTAAAATATTCGGTACTAATAGTCACGCTTCCATTCCGTTTCTCCATTGGTATCAGAGCCTGTCGATCGCAGGTGTGGTAGGGAAAGCAGCAGATCCAAGGAGGTAAGTCCCTGTTGAAGTCGACGGACAGGCGTGTTTGGGCAGTAAAACCTTGAGTTAAGCCAACGGTTACCGGCCTGACTTCGATCCCTATTCCATCGACGCTCGCCATCTCGAAGTATCTACCCCTTCGATCCCATCCCCTTCGTGACTAGTCATATCTGGTCAGTTACTGTAGTTTTTACCTTTCTATTATTAGTTCTTATTTCCGTTTAATATGGAGTCCTTCTTTTCTTCTCAACCATCCTCTTCCTCCTCTCCCGTTAATTCTGAAAAAATAATAATTGAAAACTTTGAAAAATATATTGACAATTGGAAGATCCCCAAGGTACATGATGACCAAATTTACAAACAATCTCTCTTTTCTCGTTTCAAATCCGATTTTACAATTAAAAACGAGAAACATGATATTCAAATAACAAAGCCCTTTGAATCAATTCAAATTCTTTCCCCTAAATCTATTCATCACCATTTTTCAAAAAACTTCAAATACATTCCTATCGGTCTAGTCCAAATAGGTATCAAACCCCTCACCAAAGAAGGTCTAAATACATCCATCCTTTGTGTTCTTCGAGACACACGTTTTACAAATTTTGATGATTCCCTTTTAAGCTCGGTCGAGTCTAGCTTATGTAGTGGACCACTCTCTTTCGATTGTTATCCAAACCTCACTCTTTCTTTAAATGATAAACATATATTAAAATCTCTAACTCTTCAAATTAAAACTCATAATTATAAAATGCTTGAAGGATCTATACCCATTGCTTTAATATTTAAAATCCATTATAAAGCTATGATTTCTACTTTTGCAACTAAACATAAAATACAAAGTAAAAAAAGGCGAAACCCTTTTCCTCCAAACAGATTTTTCAAAATCAAACACTATTATTCCAAAAACAATCCAATGGAAAGATGTCAACCTTCCACAAGAATGGTTACTAGAAGGCGTTGTTCCCCCTACTACCACCTCCAACTCCAACTCCCAATTCGACCTTCGTCAAATTACCCAATACAATGATGGTACTTACAAACTTCAATTCAAACGATCCTCTTCTTCAAGATTCTCTGATGTCGGTTTCACATCCACCTTTGCGACTTTCCATATGCCTTCCATTAAATTATCCCCCCCTCGATTTTCTACATCTAATCTTCCCCCTAGGCCTAGATTATCCACCTCCTTCCAAAACATCGAATATAGATCCCAAATACAGAGACCACTTTACCAACCGTAACTACCTAAACCAAAAAGTCCACAATCACCTTCTTCTCCAAATAACTCAAATCATTCTTCTCCACCTTCTCCATCTTTCTAGCTTTACCGAAAACATCCAAAATGAATTAAATGTTTTACAAATCCCAATTAAAATTAACAAACAACAACTTCATGATGATTTTTACTCCCAACATAATGAACAAAAATGAAATTGGTTTTTTAAACATTTTAATAATACGCGTCAAGAAATTCAAACTAAGTTTTATTCTTTTCTCCAAAATCATAATATCCAAATCCCATTTTTTGATTGGTTTGAAATTTATGCTTCTAAAAATTTTATTAATTATCCTTTTAAAACTATTACACCCATATTTCATCCTAAAATACCCGAATGGGAACTCAACAACTCCAAACTCCATGAACCATTATATCCAACTTGGGAACTCTCAGATAATAACACCACAATTAAATCTATCCATCCCTCTCGGGACGGACCCAACCATCACACTTCTTCCTCTAGGTAAGTCAGGTAAGTGCTCCAACCCGTCCAAAATGACTCCCTTTCATCTTTGTACGCTGTTTGTATACAAACAGTGCACAAAGAGGGGCAGCTGTTGGACCCCATTTTGTCCGGGTTGGACATACTGACCCCATTTTGATATACCTTTCTACCCATGCCATATACCTTGTTGAACAGGTCCACAATGATCCCATACTTCCAAGGAATGGTCTACCCCAATCTGCATGAGATGAACACAATTGACATGGACGGGGAAGTCCAAAATTAATGACTTCTGCTACAAGTCCTTGAAGCGCCCCAAGACCAACACCAGGTGATGGAGGAGGAAAATTGGAGACCAACGCACTTGACCGAGCTCCAATCGGACTTAAAATGAAGAAGTTATGGCCAAAACAACTTTCGTTGGAAAAGTCGAAACGTGCCAAAAGACGGTCAATGCCCCTGGTCAAAGGGCCCGAAAATGTGACCATGTGAGATTCTCATAAATGACTATTTAGGCGAATACGGGGCTTCCCAAACAACCTCCCAAAGTTTGTCCGTTTTAGCATTTTTGGTGGGGGTAAAAAGGTAATTAAAAAAAACGGGGTTGACCGTTGACCGTTGACCTGCCGACACTTCAACCCATTGACCCCGAAGCTCGAAGCCTCGAAGCCCCGAAGCATCGAAGCCCCGAAGCTCGAAGCCCCGAAGTCTCGAAGCTCGAAGCCCCAAAGCCTCGAAGCCTCGAAGCCCCATTGACCTGCTGATTTCTGACCTTCGACCCTTCGACCCTCGAAGCCTCGCTGCCGACACTTCGACGCGCGACTTACGACGCCGACTTGCGACGCCGACCCGCAGCACCCGTACGCCTTCCATCATTGACCGAAGCTTCAACCCTGCCGACACTTCGAACCTCTGACCCCTTTTTGCCTTCGCTGATTTTTCTCGCTGGCTTCCTCGCTGGCTTATTTTTCTCGCTGGCTTCACGAGACCCGTCTTCTGCGCTGGCCATTAGACAAGGAATCATTTCTCAACAACCCTGTCAGTCACATGTGTTAAAATACAAACTCAAAAGGCAATCACGAGCTCCCCTTTTTCCGCATAGGCTGTCCACCCGACCAAGCATTGATCTGCAAATAATAATGCACCCGACAAAACAATTAATGCTACAATTAATGACAGTCCAGCCAAAAAATTCTGCCAGCCTTTAAGTCCAGGCTCCTGTCCACGCGAGAGAGAGAGACACAGAGAGACCCCTTATCGTTGAAAAGCTGCTACCAGTGAAAAAAAGGGGGGATCGTTGAAAAAAAGACTGACTCGTTGAAAACAGTTCTGGTGAATATTAAAAAAGAGAGAGAGAGAGATCATTGAAGAAGAAAGAAAGGAGAGAAACTCAAAAACCAGCCTCATCATCATCAGAAAACGCCCCAGCCTCATCATAAAAAAAACGCCCCAGCTTCCTCCTTGCAAACCCAGACAAAAGAAACACAGAATCCTAGAATCATCATCATAAGAGATCACTCGTCCACTCCTTGCCAACTCCAACTTCAGCCCTCTCTTTCTCTTACACCCACTCCAGCCCTCCTATCTCCAAATACCAGGGAAGTCTCTTCATAAGTCCCACTGTCAGATCTGTCGGTTCTGAGTCGAGCAAGTGACTATCAACGCCGGCAGGAGCTCAAGCAGAAGATTGGCGTTGCAAAGCTTCAAAGTCAATTCAGCCCTTATCGTTTCACTACTTTTTCAACTTATTTGTATCTATATTTGGTGTAATTGTTTTTTTTTTGCTAGTTTTCGTTTTGAGCTTATCTATATTTGATGTAATTACTTTTCAGCCTTTTTCATTGTATTTTCCTATATTTCTTCCTATGTGTATGTTGTAATATGTAAAGTATAGTAAAAAGAAAAGAAAAACAAAAAAAAAAAGAAGAAAGAAAGAAAAGAAAAAAGGAGAGAGCAAAGGGAGAAGATGAAAAACAAGAAAAGAAAAAAAGAGTGATTTTATTTATTTATTTATTATTTTTTTTCTCTTTCGTGGATGTCACACTCACACAGTCCACATCTATTTTGATATATATGTATTTTCAATTGTTGATGAAACGCATAGATTTAGGTTTGAAGCTTTAAAAAAAAACCAAAAAAATAAAACAAAAAAAAGAAACAAAACACACAAAAAAGGAATAACAAAATGTTTTCCACAAAAATGTTTTCCAAAACGTTTTCAATAAATAATTTTCAAAATGTTTTCAAAAAAAACATCTCCTAAAAAAAAACAACAAAAGAAAAAAACAAAACGTTTTGCTATAAAATGTCTTCCAAATCTCTTCAATAATATGTTTTGAAAATGTTTTAATAAAATGTTTTCCAAAATGTCTTCCAACCAAAAAAAAACAAAAAAAAATAATAATAAAACAAACACAAAAAATGTATGTTCTAACCCAAACCAAAAAAGGAAAAATAAAAAAAAATTTAGGACTTCAATTTCCAAAAGTAAAACAAAAAAAAAGCCAAAACCAATCCCTAGGATCTCATTCTCCACTTCACACAAAAACCCAAATCTTTTAGGATTCCTTTTAGAAATTTAGGGTAAATCAATTTTAATCATAACTTTGACAAATAACTTAGTCAAATAAAAATCATAGACCTTTTAGGAAATTTAACCTAGCCACAAAGAAAGTATAAATAAAAAACCTCCTCCTCCTAAATTAGATACCGAAAGGGCGCTGTAGGGGTGCTAATCCTTCCCTACACGTAACCAACTCCCGAACCCATCTCTGATAACGCAGACCACACACTTGAAACTACTCAAAGTAGAGGGTATCCAACTGTACCCCAAAAACAGTTGGTGGCGACTCTAAAATTTCTCACCATTGGTTTAGTTTGAGCTCACCCCAAAACGGGCGCGGACGAAAACCAGTGATGACAACCGCCATACAGCGATAGCGGCCGTGGAAGGACTTCACCTTGTATTCCTTGCCTTTATAGGGGCAACCCATAGAAGCCGCCATGGGATCGGCATCGGGGCACTGTGGTTCACCGAGGGGTAGGCTGAGGGCAGCACGGAGAATATCGGGGGTAATGAGGATGGATTCACCGCGAACATAGGAGATGATGGAGTCGGTGGTACACTGGATCCGTTGGTAGTACTCGAGAATGTCGTCTACAAGAAGATCGACAGGATTGGAGATCAAGTCGAGTATGTGAGAGGCTTCTAGAAGAGGGCGAATATGGAAAAACCAGTCCAGAGGGTTGGAGATAGTGCTCCAATTGACCAAATAGCCGGGATTGACGCCGAAAAGAGAGGTTCTGGGTGCCATTATAGATGAAAGGTGAAGGGCGAGAGGGAAGGTGAGGTCTTTGGGGATTGAAGGAGCAACGAGAGTTTTAGGGATTTGAAAAGAGTAACACTCGTGCTTCGTAGGAAAGACCAGAATATATAAGACCGAGTCCGTAAATGTCAGCGGGTCTAGGAATGTGGCGAGTGAAACAGTAAACCGCTTGACAGGCTGATGTCATTAGTCTTGATATCGATGCGCCTCCGAATTAAAAGATGACGTGGAGACGGCATGACCAAGTAAGGGTAACAGCTGTTTGCCTTCCGGGGAAGTGTGAGCATCCCGAGACATGCATTTAATGAATCATCATGATTCCTCCTCAAAAGTACGCGATATATAATAAGACATGGATTATCGCAATTTGACAATGTCAGGAGTCCGAAGGAATGAACCGACAATCATCCGGAATTAACGATAGTCGTGTGACGAGTATCCGGATGAAAAGTAGACCGTGTCCGTAGTAACAGAGTGCGGATAAAGAGAAGTAGATTCCTTTGCTGTCAATAAGTCGAAGAGAAGAGAAGTACCACAACACTTCAAATCCAAGACTATGGACTGGATTTATCGATAAGGGTGCAAAGAAATCTGAACCTGTAGCTTCACAAAAATAAGCTAAAAGTACAAAAGCTTAACAGGCAAGGATTGGTACGGATAGGAGAAAATAGGCAGTAAAGAGCTATATAATCCGAACTAATGAGTAGCAAAACTTATGCATTACAAAGAATGAAATAGACATATACATACTAGAGAATGATCAATGTGATCAATCGGGGTATATGTCGGATAATAAATACACAAGTTCATATAGGTCACCATAGCTAAACCGTCTGTTTGAACGATGTAGCTAACTTGAAAAATGAGGTTAATCATATAAACTTTAATCATGTTTGCTTAAACGACTTCAATCGGGAAACGCAAGCATCATCCCATTTATGAAGTTGCTATCAATATCAAAAGCATGAAGCACATTAGACAGTAAGTATGATCATCATAAAGACCAGTATGTATTTACTACTATCAATAAAAGCACAATGCATGTTCTGAAAACAGCTACTGATGGATAACAGGTGAGAAACTATGCAGAAAAGTCAAGCATACCTAATTTGAGAAGAAGTTCAGAAAATCTTACATCAGGTAGGGGCTTTGTAAGTATATCCGCCAGTTGATCTTCAGTAGCAACATGTTCCAGGGATATGTGCTTTTTAAGAACATGATCGTGAATGAAATGATGCCTGACCTCAATATGTTTTGTCTTTGGATGCATGACGGGATTATTGCTGATAGCAATAGCACTTGTATTGTCACGAAGAGAGTGGAACAGATGTCATGTTGAAGCCGTAGTCGGAAGTTGACTTTGCATCTAGAGAAGCTATGCGCAACAACTCCCAAAGCCTATATATTCCGCTTCAAAGAGTAGATGTTGATACGAATTCTGCTTCTTACCGAACCAAGAGATCAATCTGTTTCCAAGGAATTGGCATGTACCACTGGTGCTTTTCCCTGTCTATGCGACACCCGGCAAAATCAGCATCGAATATCCGGATAAGGCGAAGTTGGACTCTTGTGGGTACCAGAGTCCCAAATTAATTGTCCCTTTGAGATACCTTAATATCCGTTTTACATGAAGCATATGTGACTCTTTGGGATTCGCCTGATATCTTGTGCAGATGCAAGTTCCAAACATTATTTCTGGGTGACTTGCTGTAAGATACAGAAAGATCCAATCATCCCTCTGTACTCAGTCACATTCACTGATTTGCCATCAACATCTGGGTCTAACTTGGCATTGACTGTGATAACGTGCATTTTATGCCGTTATTCTAGTGTTTATTTAGGATGTTTAAGGGCATGATTAGAGCCTTATTGCTTCATATATCATATATATTTGCTCTAACCCCTAGGAAGATGCTATTTGCAAATACATGCGTTTTTAAGCTGTTTTGGCAGATTTTGGAGCTCACTTTTGATATAGTAGATGGCCTCAAACAATTGGCGTGCAAGAACAAAAGTTGCTTAGAATGATGTCCTCTACCTACCAAAGAAATTTCAAAGCATTTTGAGCTGCACGCGAATTCACCTATTTCACGTGCAAGCCTATTTTTGCTTCTCAGGCCTCTACAGGATGCAAGGAAGCTTGGGGAGAAGTTTGAGCTGATTTGGAGCTGTACGTGACTTCACCATATCACGTGCAAACTGACGTGCAGAGATATTTTTGGACCGATCCTATTGTTTTTCCATGCTGATCATTTGTTCCTGAAGGCCCATGTCCAAATTATGGATGGAAGATAGAGATTTTAAAGTGTGGAGTGTCACTTATCAAAACTACGTCGTTTTGATAGATGGGCTAGGGTACACACCTCAAGGCCCATCCAACCTCTATAAATAGAGGCTCCACGCCCCATGCTAAATAACCTAGACCCCCCTACACGTTTTTAGAGGGAGAGAGAGGCTTCACGACTTGGAGGTTGCTCCTTGACCTAGGAGAGCAGCCGTCGCAGCCATCGCAGTCACCCGTCGCGGATTTTGGAGCCTGGATTTGAAGCCTTGTTGCGCGCATGGATTAGAAGAAGATGTTTAGCTTTACTGCTATGGTTTTGCTTGTAATCATGCGTGAGTAGTTCTTATAATCTAGGGGAGCAATGTAGCCCCTTGTTGCTTTGTTATGTTTATGAATATTGGGTTTGGATGATTGAGTTTTGCATGTTTTATGAATCTGTTCTTAATTTCTATCTTTGGATGTACACCTTGGTATTCTTAGCCCTAGTCTCAAGGGATTGAGATTCATAACTTATTTGTAATTGGTGTGATCATTATCCTTTTGCAAGTATGATTTATTGGCTTTGCATGTTTGTGTGTTTAGATGACCATTCTGGCATACAACTCTTAAAAGGACCTCAATGATCATTTGTTGTCCTTGGCTTATGTTTAGCATGTTTTCAATCAGACAACCCTAATACCATGAACCAGTAGAGATAACATAGGGAGGTGAAATTGTGACCCTAGATGCCTTAATCCTTGATTCTAAATCCAACATTTTTTTTAGTTATTTCAATTGCAATTCTGTTTTCAGTAAAGTAATTTTAAAACACAATTTTGTTTGCCGAGACATTGTTTTAAGCAAGATTAATTTGGTGATTTGAGTTAAAGCTAGATAACTTGGTAATCTCTGTGGGATCGACCCCTTTTTTGTCGCTATTCTATTTAGCATTAGTTAAGGGAATTAATATTTTGAGAAGGGATTTAAACGACAGTAGCTTAACCCTCACTTGGGTTTCGCTCACGAAATACCCGTTCGTCAAATTGGCGCCGTTGCCGGGGATTCAACGGTTGACTAGCTTTAGAAATCAACATTGAGTGAAATTGTTTGAATTCTGATCTTGGTGTTTATTTTTCTTTGAGTTTTTATTTATTTATTTTCTTTTGTTCAAAGATGATGGGTGTGTTCTTGTTTGTTTTACAGGAACATCACAACTCATTTGTGGAACTTCTTAGTCGTGCATGCCAAGAGGGGAGCCTATACCATTCAATTGAGAACCGGAGCGATTGTTCAGAGCAGGCCGCAGAGCAGCTAGGGAAGCAGCACGAGAGACTGACAAAGCCGCACGTGAGGCTGAAGAAGCACTTCAAGGCTTGGAGCAATCCGTAGGCGACCTGATGGCAGATCTCAGACCTGATGATGGTGTACCGCAAAGAGGGGCCAATTACAATGGCCAGTATCCAGAAGAAGAGGGGAATCAGTTTATGCCCAGGACCTTCTTAGATTATGCGAGGCCAATGATGTCAGACCATTATTCTGGGATTCGGCAGATAAGAGTCCAAACAAATAGCTTCGAGCTGAAGCCGGCGTTGATCAACATGGTGAGCAACAACGCATTTGGAGGAACAGTCGTGGATGATCCACACCAGCATTTGATGAGGTTCTACCAGATGTGCAACACCATAAAGATCAATAATGTGTCGGAGGAGGCAATAAAGCTAAGGCGTTTCCCTTTCTCTTTAAGGGATAGAGCTCTTGGCTGGTTCAACATCGCCAAAGAGTTCAATCAACACTTGGGAGGAGATGCAGACCAAGTTCATGTCAAAGTACTTCCCTCCTTCCAAGGTGATCTAGCTCAGAGGGGAGATTAGCAGATTCAAGCAAGATGAGATGGAGACTCTTCAAGGAGTCTCAGCTAAATCTTTTCCAAGTGATACTGAGGTGAACCCCAAGGAGAGCTGCAAGGCTATTACTCTAAGAAGCGGGAAGGCACTGAAAGAAGCTGAAGAGCCTAAGAAGAAGGCAATTCCAGAAGAACAGAGCAGACCCTTGGAAGCTGATGACCAAGGAAAATCAGATAAAGTCAAAGAAAGAGTGCAAGAAAAGAAGGACCGGTGGGCGAGTCAAGACAGAATAGGCCAAGAACAGAGGCAAGAGCTCAGGCCTACTATGCCATTTCCTCGGAGGCCGGGGAACCAGAGGGTTAAAGAAGAGCATGAGCGCTTTCTGAGTTTGTTCAAGAGGCTTGAAATTAACATTCCATTTGTGGAAATCTTGGAGCAGATGCCTAGGTACAGAAAAGTACATCAAAGATTTTGTGAAGAAGAAGAGGAAATATGGGGATCATGAGACGGTGGCGATCACTAACGAGGTGAGCAAGTGTTGTTCAACGAGTTTGCCCATCAAGCATAAAGATCCGGGCAGTTTTAATCTCCCTTGTGTGATTGGCAATGCACCGCAGTAGCAGGCCCTATGTGACTTAGGGGCCAGCATCAATTTGATCTCCTTTGCTTTGTACAAGCAGCTTGGGCTTAAGGGCATGAAGCCCACTTCCATATCATTGCAGTTTGCTGACCGGTCTACTAGAAGGCCTGAAGGGATAATTGAAGACGTGTTAGTCAAAGTGGGCTCCTTCATATTTCCAGCGGACTTTGTAGTTTTGGAGATGGAAGAAGATAGAGGAGTTCAGCTACTCCTTGGAAGACCGTTTCTCAGAACGGGTTGTGCATTAATTGATGTTGCTCAAGGGCAGCTAACTCTGAGAATTAATGAGGATACCTTAGTCTTCCACATAGGGAAGGCTTTGCAAGGTCAAGAGGAGGAGGACTGCCTTTGGGTTGAAGACCTTGAGGAATTGGTGGACTACTTGGTAGAAGAAATTACCACCACCAATAATGGAGCCCTTCAGCTTATAGAAGCTCAACAAGAAGAAGAGATGTACTTGACAGCTGAGGAAGATGAGCAAACTACAAACTCTCTGGAGCAAGCCGAGGAGGAGAAAGAAGATGACGTGCCTCCAGCTCTAGAACTGAAAGAGCTGCCTAGACACTTAAGGTACGAATTTCTAGACTCTACAAATCAATTCCCTATCATTGTTGCTTCTAATTTGAATGATGTGGAGTGTACTCAATTGCTAGAAGTCCTTAGGAAACACAAAAAGGCCCTAGGATGGAACATTGAAGACATTAGGGGTATTAGTCTAGGGATTTGCATGCATAAAATTTTGATGAATGATGATTTTAAATCCACTGCTGAAAGACAAAGAAGATTAAACCCTGCCATGAAAGAAGTTGTTAGAAAAGAAATTTTAAAATGGAAAAATGCGGGTATAATTTATGCTATTTCCGATAGTGAGTGGGTGAGTCCATTGCATGTTGTGCCCAAGAAAGGGGGCATGACCGTGATTAAAAATGAGAAAAATGAATTGATCCCATCTCGCACTGTGACGGGGTGGAGAGTGTGTGTTGACTACAGAAAGCTGAACAAGGCTACTAGGAAGGATCATTTTCCTCTTCCTTTCATTGACCAAATGTTGGATAGGTTAGCTGGCTATAGTCACTACTGCTTTTTAGATGGCTATTCCGGGTATAATCAGATCATGGTTAAGCCCGAGGAGCAAGAAAAGACCACCTTCATGTGCCCTTTTGGCACTTTTGCATTTAGGAGAATGCCATTTGGGCTTTGTAATGCCCCTGCCACCTTTCAAAAGTGTATGATGGCCATTTTCCAGGGTTTGGTTGAGGAGATCATGGAGGTCTTCATGGATGACTTTTCGGTGTTTGGTTCCTCTTACCAACAGTGCTTGAAAAATCTAGATGTGGTCTTAGTGAGATGTGAGGAGAAGGAATTAGTCCTAAATTGGGAGAAATGCCATTCCATGGTAACTGAGGGGATAGTTCTAGGGCACAAGGTGTCTGCACATGGTTTGGAGGTAGACAAGGCAAAAATCTCCACTATTGAGACTGCCACCTCCAACCAATGAAAAAGGAGTGAGAAGTTTCCTTGGCCATGCTGGCTTTTGTAGGAGATTCATTAAGGACTTCCCAAAAATTGCAAAACCCATGAGTAGGTTGTTAGAAAAAGACACAAGCTTTGAGTTTAATGCAGATTTCTTAGAAGCTTTCAACATCCTCAAGGGTAAATTAGTCACTGCACCTGTTATAGTCACACCTGGGCTTAGCCTTTTGAGCTAATGTGTGATGCGAGTGATTATGCTGTGGGGGTAGTCTTAGGGCAAAGGCGAGAAAAGGTGTTTAGGGTCATTTACTATGCTAGTAAGACCTTAGATGATGCTCAATAGAACTATACCACCACTGAGAAAGAGTTGCTAGCCGTGGTTTATGGCTGCAACAAGTTTAGACCCTACCTTTTTGGGTCTAAAGTCATTGTTTATACTGATCATGCTACATTGAAATATTTGTTTGCTAAAAAAAGAAGCTAAGCCACGCTTGATTAGGTGGGTTCTCCTCTTACAGGAATTTGACCTTGAAATTAGAGACACAAAGGGAGCCCTAAATTCTGTGGCTGATCACCTCTCCTGTGTGGAGAATGCACCTAAGTCTCTACCCATTGTAGATGACTTTCATGATGAGAAGTTATTTGAGGTGCATCATCTTCCTTGGTTTGCTGACATAGCAAATTATTTAGCCACTAGGTTCATACCCAAGCAGTTAGACTACCACCAGAGAAAGAAATTGTTAGTGGATGCTAAGAAATTCATTTGGGAAGACCCAATTCTTTATAGGAGGTGTTTTGACCAAATCATTAGAAAGTGTGTCCTTGAGGAGGAGGTAGATGACATAATACATCATTGTCATGCATCACATTATGGGGGGCCACTTTGGGGTGCAAAGAACTGTGGCTAAGATCATGCAATGTGGCTTCTATTGGCCTCACATGGTGAAAGACACCTATGTCTACATCAAAAAGTGTGATAGATATCAAAGGGTAGGTGGCCTGTCTAGGAAAAATGAGATGCCCTTAACTGGAATCCTTCCAGTTGAAATTTTTGACATTTGGGGCATTGACTTCATGGGGCCATTCCCCAATTCTGATGGGTATTCATACATTTTGCTTGCTTGTGGATTATGTGTCTAAGTGGGTAGAAGCTATTCCTACTAGAGTGAATGATGCTAGGGTTGTGACTCACTTCCTTACTAGGAACATCTTTAGCCGTTTTGGGACACCAAGGGCTATAATCGATGATGAGGGTAGTCATTTCTGCAACAAATTGTTTGACAAATTGTTGAACAAATATGGGGTAACTCATAGGAAGTCTTTAGCTTACTACCCACAAGCTAATGGACAAGCAGAGGTGTCCAACAGAGAGATTAAGGCCATTTTAGAGAAAACTATTGGAGCCAATAGGAAAGATTGGTCTCAAAGGCTTGATGAAGCCTTATGGGCATATAGGACATCTTACAAAACTCCCATTGGGATGTCACCTTACCGTATTCTATATGGTAAGGCATGTCACTTGCCTGTGGAACTAGAACACAAGGCTCATTGGGCCTTGAAGAAGTTAAATTTTAACCCACAAGAGACCAAGGAGCTTAGGATGACTCAATTAATTGAGTTAGATGAGCTTAGGCTGGATGCCTATGATAGTGCTAAATTTTACAAAGAAAGAACTAAGAAATGGCATGCTAGGCAACTCAACGAACCTTTAACCTTAGGGCAGAAAGTTCTTCTATTTAACACAAGGTTGAGGTTATTTCCTGGAAAATTAAGGTCCAAGTGGATGGGACCTTTTGTGATAGTTGATAAGAAGCCATATGGGAGCTTTGAGCTCCAAGTCGGTAGATGGCAAGAAATTTTGGGTGAATGGCAACAGATCAAAACCATACTTTGATTCAACTCGAGAGGGAGATAGTTGATTCCCTCTCTTTCACCATTGCATGATCATAACTGAAAGTCTAGCTACAGACTTTAAATAAAGCGCTGCTTGGGAGGCAACCCAATGTTTATTGCTATGTTTTATTTTATGTTATTTTCTTTTATTTATTTTATTCAATAAATTTGTTTGCAAGCTAACCATTGTGCAGGAGACTTTGCTTCTTTCTTAACTAACCATTTGCAGGATGAGCAAATTATTGGGTCCTGAACTTGTGGAATTATTTTTAAAGTCCAAGTCAAAGAGCAAGGAGCAAGTGAAGCCCAAAAGTGCTTGAAGATGGGCTCAAACAATTCACGTGCAAGACTTAAAGATGGTCCATAATGCACAAGCAACTAAGTGGAGAAATTTGGGCCAGTTTGGGCCTGAACGTGAATTTGCACGTGAATTGCCCAATTCACGTGCACCTCCTTCTGAGCTGTAACTTTCTGGAATGGTAGATGAAGACCATGTGAATCACGTTTACTCTTGCACGCGAATTGCTAGCTGTCATGTGGAGGCTCAAAAATGCAAACTACCAACTTTAGCCCTCCTAGAAGCTTCAAACAATTCACGTGCAGAAGGGACTATTGCTTGCCAGCTCAAGGGGGACACACCACCAAAGTTTGGGACGATTCTGACCTGCACGCCAATTCAACCAATTCACGTGCAAGGGCTATTTTGGTCAGAACACTCTGAAAATTTAGGGGCACATGTATCACGCCAATTGGAACATCTTTCCTTCTGCACGCTATATAAAGAGAGGCCATCTTCAAAGGCTTCCACACCAAAATCACTCCAGATCTGAGTATTAGAGAAACTCTGCTCTTTTGCTCTCTTGCTCTTCAGTTTTCTGCTCTTTGCTCTTTATTCTCATTCCAAAGTTGGTGCGCACAAGGAGGACTGGCCAGGAGGAGGTGCACTCACCTAGTGCTGATAGCCAACCTGAGGAGGACATACTCTTGGGGCATGCTCTTGATATGTAGGCTTTGGAGGCTTCAGAGCTGGGCTGGGTTAGAGAGGTGGTTCTTAAAATTCAAAATCTGGGATTACAAAGGTTAGTATCTCGCCCGACCCGGCTATTTCCTACTCGCCCTACAAGAATTTTATGCATCTGTCTATGTGAGTGAGGATGAACTGATAGGGGTTGTGCAAGGGGTTTATGTCAGAATTACCCCTGAAATTATTAGACATTGCTTTAACCTCCCTGCACCCAGTGATAGCTTCCCTCAACTAAGCCTAGGAGAATTTGGTACAGCATGCAACTATGCTAGAAAATTTCAAAGTCGAAGGCAGTATACCAAGAATGGTTTTGTTGGAAGATTTAGATGCCTAGCCTACCTGGTAGGGAAATCCTTATTGATTCAGACCAGTAGGATAGTGATGGTCCCTTGGAGCCTAGAGGGGGGTGAATAGGCTCTTATCGAAACTCTTTTTAATCTCTTAAGACACCACACTAATCTAGTTAAGTGATAGAATCACTGCGGAAGATAACCAGATAGTGGAAGTATTTTGTTTTATTATCAAGAGATAATTACAACAAAATAGAAGCAAGACTCTCTTACACTCAGTTTACAAAAGGATTCACACACTAGCCTAGATTTTATCTTTGAGCTCTTGTGCATACACAGGATTAACTCAGGCTCGTTCACACACCTTACACACATGTACAAGTATGAATATTTATACAAACATTCCTAAGAGACAACCTTGGAACTTGTAGTTCCGGAATACGTTCAGCACTAACTATTCCTCGGTAATCTCTCTGTCTTGACTACTGCGGTTTGTGGAGCTCAAGATCTTGGGTTTGAAGAGTATAAGTGCCTTTGTGAGTTCCCAAATATAATTAAGGTTGTGTCCACATATCTGGGTGATCCACGTGTAAGATTCTTCAGGTTCTCAATGAGTTTGTCTTACATCGGGATGCCACGAGCTGATAGCTTTAAATGCGGTGAATTGAAGTAGCATCTTCTTGGTCCGGTGTAATTTTCCTTACTCCGTTGCTAATGAAGCTCGGAACCTTACTCCGTGTCAGTGGTTGCTTACTCCGTATCTATTTGGTACTGAAATCCTTAGTCCGTGTCAGCGCTTCCTTACTCCGCATGTAAGTTCCTTACTCGGGGCGAGTCTAAGGGATCGAAGTGCTTACTCCGTACTAGCGCTTCCTTACTCCGCATGTAAGTTCCTTACTCCGTATGTAAGTTCCTTACTCCGGGCGAGTCTAAGGGATCGGAGTGCTTACTCCGTACTAGCGCTTCCTTACTCTGTATGAGTAAGTTGTCCGGATTCCTTACTCCGCATCTAGTTTCCTTAGTCCGTGTAAATAAAGACTTGAGTCCCTATTCCACATTAGTATTCCTTACTCCGCATGTATGGAAGACTCGGATGTCTTACTCCATATCTTCTTTTACTTCGTGCGACCTTGTGGACTAGGATTCTTACTCCGTATCACTTTGACTTAGTCCGCACGAATGTTCCTTATTCCGCATGTATTAAAAACTTGGTTATTTACCAAGTGTTTGACGACACTCACATTTGTCCGGATCAGGATTATGTATCCTGTCCTTAGCTTTGCTCTCACGAGTGTATCTCCATATTAATAACATATCTTCTGCAATGACTAAAGAAACATAACAGATCTCAAATCAAATTACATAGGGCTTTATTGGCATTATCCAAATTCTGGGCTTGATCCAACAATCTCCCCCAATTATGATATGCCCAAACCCTTTGTAATCTGATCTGGTAAGCAATGCAAAAAGATATCATACGGAATACGCATCACAACCAATTTCATTTATCAGCAACAAAATACAATTCAGCCTTTATACAAGATTTTCATTAAGGTACATAAGGCTTACTATACTTGAAGATCATAGTTGCTGCTTTCTCTCTAAGCTCCATTGTCTGCTTCATCGTATAAGTGGTGTGTTGGCTCCAAGATTTGTCCACAGTCAAGAATGACTTGATGAAGTAATAGACAAAGGCCCCGCAGCTATCTCCATCCGGATGTTGTGGCACTTGCTTCTTGCCCCGAAATGTCGCCTTCAGCTTCTCAGTTGGACTCAAGGGTTTGATGCCCAACTCTTCGTATAATCCAGCTTTCTTCACAGCTTCAGTCAGCCTAAGACACAGTGGTTCCCATTGATTCTTTCTTACAAAATGCTCCACAATCTGATGAGAATCAATCAGAATCGTTTGTTTGGACTGAATCATGAAGACAGCCATCATGAAATGTGGCGACATGATCCGGTACGGAATGAGGATGGTTGAGAGAGTTTTCCATGGCTTGCTATCCTCAGCAGTTCCGTCGATGAAGGACTGAATGAGATCTACACTAGGAAAATAGCCTTCATTCCAGCACGGTAGAACTTCAAACAAGTGCCCATCCTTGTATAGAGATGGAAACAGCCTCATCTCCATTTTAGCAGCCCTAGAGAAGCTGTCAATGTCTTCTGTTGTAAAGAGTCCTTTCTCCGAACAAAGGGTCTGAATGTCGGCCGGGGAGAAAGGGTACAGGTCAGAGAGATATCTTCTCTCAGCAGAAGACACAGCATAGGACTTCATTGCCTTGCGCACGCTTCCATCTGCATCAGAAGGGTCATACGCCGCATATGATGGGAGGAAGGTGTCAGCTGCGGATGAAGAGGCTGGAGGAGGAGCTGCAGTCAAGGAGCTTGGCTGAGAGAAGCGGCTACGTTTGGGAATTTGAACTCCCTGAAGCAATGAAGAGGCAGGCCGCTTCTCAGCACGAGTGGATGGTTGTGGTGCAGAAGGAGCAGGATCAGATACACTCTCTCCCCCGGTTTGGCAGATCGCCGGGAAGCAACGGGAGGGCAAGCCATCATGTGCGCCAGGTCCGCGAAGGAGGTAGACAAGGAATGGACGAATGAGGCAATGAGATCCATCTTCTGTTCCATGGAAGTGGAGGAATTAGTGAGAGCGGAGAGGAGTTGGACGCCAAGTGCATCAACCTTGGCGGCGATGGCGGATATTTGGGCACTATGAGCCTGAGCGTGTCGGTCCAGCTGGGCGAAGAGCACAGCGTCGGAGTGGACCGTGCCAAAAGAGGCACGCCCAAGGACCAACTCCGGAGCTTTGGAGGACTCCCCCAGATGAACAGGAGTAGGAGTGCACTGGGCAGAGGAGTCCGCAAGAGTATCAGCAGCAGCAGCAGCAGAAGGGGCATCCGGAGCAACAGACCCGCTTTGACCAGATAGGTCAACCACGGGAATGGCGTCAGCAGGAGAAGAGGGGCCAGCCTTAGCAGGGGAAGGACCCCGGGCGGAATGGACCGGGCTGGAGGGGGTAGGGAACGGCACATCTGAAATGGAGGCCGGCGTAAGAAAGCCGTGATCCAAGTTCCAGATGATCATGGTCTCCGGGGATTGGGTATGGCGCGTGTAAAACACCCGGAGATCATTGTCAGGAAGGGAGGCGGTGTGGGCAAGGCTGAAACGGAGCCATAGGTCCGTTAAGGTGTCGGCGGAGAGATGGTCAAGATAATCTCGAGGTTAAGGGAGGGGAGGCAAGGGAGCTTTCGGAGTAGATGCCGGGACATCAGCAGTGGCGGCAGCAATAGCGGTATCAACCGCGGCAACAATAGCGGAGGTCGAGGGAGTGGGGACATCCGCAGCAGAGGGGGCTGAGGAAATAGCTTTGGGGGCACTGTGCTGAGATGGCCTCGCAACCTCAGATGGGTCGGCACGAACGCTGTGCTGGGAGGCCCAAGAAAGAGAAGGTGCTGCAACGGACCGAATCCGGGAGGATCGGGGTGCAGAACTGACATCAGGGGCTTGGCTGTCGGAGGGGTCACCAACAGAACTACCTTGTTGTTCCGAGGTAGGGAGAATGCGGAGAGCTGCAGAGGGAGGGTGGGCTGTCATGTTCCCATCCGGCATAAGATAACGGAGGTAATAAGCCGAGGGAAATGGAACAGTATCATAGCGGGCGAAATGGTCCGGATGAAGATGCCGGAAGACAATGCTGAGTATGCGCCCGAAGGAATGGTTCTTGGGACCATTCTGCAGCAGTCGAAACAAGAACGTCCCCCAGTCCATCGGAAGACCTTCAAAAACGCCGTACATGGCCAGGAGAAGATCGTAAGGAACTGAGTCCAGAGTCAGGAGTGCGAGCCGAGAACAATGACTCGGTATGGTCGCCATACGATGGATAGCGACCTTGGAAGGATTTCACCTTGTATTCCTTGCCTTTTTGGGTGCAACCCATAGAAGCCGCCATTGGATCGGCATTTGGGCGCTGTGGTTCACTGGGGGGTAGGTGGAGAGCAGCGCGGAGAACGGCGGGAGTGATGATGATGGATTCACCGCGAACATAGGAGATGATGGAGTCGGTGGTACAGCGAATCCTTTGGTAATACTCAATAATGTCGTCGATAAGAAGATCGACAGGATTGGAGATCAAGTTGAGGATATGCGAGGCTTCGAGTAGAGGGCGAAGTTGGGAAAACCAGTCCGGAGGGTTAGAGACAGCACTCCAATCGACCAGATGGCCAGGATTAACGCCAGATAGAGAGATTCTGGGTGCCATTGTAGATTAAGGTTGAAGGACGAGAGGAAAGGTGAGGTCTTGGGTATCAAAGGAGCAACGAGAGGTTTAGGGATTTGAAATGAGCAATACTCGTGCTTCGCAGGAATAACCAAAATATATAAGACCGAGGTTGTGAATGTCAGCGGTTCTAGGGATGTGGCGAGTGAAACAGTGAACCGCTTGACAGGCTGATGTCATTAGTCTTGATATCGGTGCACCTCCGAATGAAACGATGTCGTGGAGACCGCATGACCAAATAAGGGTAACAGCTGTTTGCCATCCGGTGAAGTGTGTGCATCTCGAGATTTGCATTTAATGAATCATCATGATTCCTCCTCAAAAACACGCGATATATAAGAAGACATGGATTATCGCAATTTGACAGTGTCAGGAGTCCAGAGGAATGAACCGACAATCATCCGGAATCAATGATAGTCGAGTGAGGAGTATCCGGATGAAAAGTAGATCGTGTCCGTAGTAACAGAGTGCGGTGAGAGAGAAAAGTAGATTCCTTTGCTGTCAATAAGTCGAAGAGACGAGAAGTACCACAACACTTCAAATCCAAGACTATGGACTAGATTTATCGATACGGTTGCAAAGAAAATCTGAACCTGTAGCTAAAAAAAATGAACTGAAAGTACAAAAGCTTAACAGGCAAGGATTAGTACGGATAAGAGAAAATAGTCAGTGAAAAACGACGTAATCTGAACTAATGGAAAACAAAACTTATGCATTACAAAGAATGTAATAGACATATACATACGAGAGAATGATCAATATTAGTGAATCAGGACATATGTCAGATAATAAATACACAAGTTCATATAGGTCAACATAGCGAAACCATCCTGCTGAACGACGTAGCTAAGATTAATTAAAAATCATATGATTTGGCCAAATTAGGATTCATGAGTGAAAGATGAGGAAGCGGACACATGTCAAAAGTAAGCAGGTGATTAGCCGATTAAAATGCATGGTTGAAGAAGAAAAATACATCCAAGCATGCCACTATTCTGATTCAAAACAGCATGTCCAGTCAGATCCAGAAGTAAAGGTTTAGAGGAGGGAGTATCCGAGACATATTAGGGGGTCATTACTGAGGTAATATATGAGATTTAAACTCCCCCGTAGATCATTTGATCCTTTCAATGAAAGGCTCCCCCTCAAATAGATAGCCAGAAAAGAGGTCATGAGACATATACGGGGGGGTATTACTCGAATAATATATAAAGCATTTTCTCCCCCGTAGATTGTGCAATCCTCTCGGTTGACCTTTCCGGTTTGTAGAAATTCAGAACTGTCTATCTTATTAGAAAACTATACTTCAGAAGCTGATCAGACTGCGATTGAGTATTCATCCACCAGGCATTCCGAGCTAACCCATTTCATTTCTTCAACTATACATGTTAATAGAGTAATCTAAATGAACATGCTTTTGTCATGTGGTGATCAGTGGAAATTAAGATCATGAAACCAGAAAGAGGTGAATCATATAAACTTTAATCATGTTTGCTTAAGCGACTTCAGTCGGGAAATGCAAGTATCCTCCCATTATGAAGTTGATATTAATATCGGAAGCATGAAGCCATTAATCAGTAAGTATGATCAGCATTAAAGTCAGTATGTATCTTCTCCTTTCAATAAAAGCACAATGCATTTTCTGATAGTAAGTATACTGTTGGGTAATTTAAATGTGAAGCTATGCAGAGAAGTCAAGCATACCCAATCGGATGAGTAATTCAGAGAATCTTGCATCAGGTAGGGGCTTTGTAAGTATGTCTGCCAGTTGATCTTCAGTAGCAACATGTTCCAGGGAAATGTGATTTTTGAGAACATGGTCGCGTATGAAGTGATACCTGACCTCAATATGCTTCGTCTTAGGGTGCATGACAGGATTGTTGCTGATAGCAATTGCACTAGTGTTGTCGCAGTAGAGTGGAATAAATGACATGTTGAAACCGTAGTCAGTAAGTTGACTTTGCATCCAGAGTAGCTGTGCACGCAACTCCCAGCAGCTATGTATTCCGCCTCCGCGATGAGGTTGATACGAAATTCGCTTCTTCTTGAACTATGAAATTAATCTATTTCCAAGAAACCGACACGTACCACTTGTGGTCTTCCTGTCGATGCGACATCCAGCAAGGGTCGGCATCGGAGTATCCGGATAAGGTGAAGTTGGACTCCTTTGGGTACCGAGTCCCAAATTCATCGTTCCCTTGAGATACCTTAATATCCGTTTAACATGAAGCATATGTGACTCCTTGGGATTCGCCTGATATCGTGCACGGATGCAAGTTGCAAACATAATGTCTGGGCGACTTGTCAGAAGATACGACAAGGATCTTGTCATCCCTCCGTAGTCGGTCACATTTACCGATATGCCGTCCACATCGGGATCTAACTTGGCACTGACAGGCATGGGAGTTTTGACGGGAGATGAACCCTCCATACCAAACTTCTTAATAAGATCGCGAGTGTACTTAGCTTGATTAATGAAGATTCCTTCCTTCAATTGTTTAACTTCTATTCCGAGGAAGTAGGACAGTTCTCCCATCATGCTCATCTCAAACTTGCCTATCATCAACTTAGCAAACTCTTCACAAAGCTTCGGATTCGTTGATTCGAAAATGATATCATCCATGTATATCTGTACGATTAGAGTGTGTCCTTTCTCTTTTCGTAGAAATAAGGTGGTGTTAATCTTCCCTTTTTGGAAGTTGTGAGCAAGTAGGAATTCAGACAGTGTGTCGTACCAGGCTCTTGGAGCTTGCTTCAAACCATATAAAGCTTTCCGAAGCTTATAGACTAGATGTCCTGCTTTAGGTTCAATGAAACCGGGAGGTTGTTCTACGTAAACCTCCTCTTGAAGATCTCCATTCAGGAATGCGCTCTTGACGTCCATTTGATAAACTATGAAGTTTTCATATGAAGCATACGCCAGAAACATCCGGATTGCCTCAAGTCTTGCTACTGGAGCAAAGGTCTCATCATAGTCTATTCCTTCTTCTTGACGATATCCTTTGGCTACCAGTCTGGCTTTGTTCCGAATTACTATTCCATCCGTATCAAGCTTGTTCTGGAACACCCATTTAACTCCAATGACTTGTTGAGACTTAGGCCTTGGTACTAAGGTCCACACATTATTTCTCTTAAATTGATTCAGCTCTTCTTGCATGGCTTCTATCTAATTCGAATCCTGAAGAGCTTTATCTACCACCTTTGGTTCTATTTGAGATACAAAACACGAGTAAAGACTCATGTTGGAGGTGGCTGCTCTTGTTCTTACACCAACAGTAGGATCACCAATCACTTGATCTGAGGGATGGTTTCGGGTCCATCTGTAATTCTGTGCATGTGATGGATGATCTTGAACAATTTGAAGCTCTGCCAGATTAGGTGGTTCAGGTGTATCTGCTGGTTGAGCTTCGTCCGGACTAGATGTTTCCGTATTATAAGGTACGGTAGAACTAGGTGGTTCTTCAACACTGTTTCTTTCAGTGTTAACTGGTCCGGACGGACTTGAAGGTGCTCCGAAATTTTGGGTATCCGTAGGAGTATGTCAGGAGCTTAATGGTAGTCCGGAGTCCGAGTCATCCGTAGCATCATCTATATAATTTCTTTGTGCCTCGCTGATGCCACGTGGTTGGTCAGAATGTGTAACAGGAACATTCATAAACTTCGAATAATTGATGTTGCTGTCCATGACCTGCACATTAGAACTTGAAGAAGCAACTTTTGACCAATCAAGATTAGCTTCATAAAAAGTCACATGGATAGATTCTTCATGTTTAAAAAGTTTTCTATTGAAGACCCGATAAGCCTTGCTATGTAGTGAGTACCCGACAAAAATCCCATCATCAGATTTTGGTTCAAATTTATTCCGGGTCTCTTTGCCATTTATCAATATATAGCAAGTACACCCAAAAGCTCTGAAATGTGAAATTAAAGGTTTTCGTCCTCTCCACATTTCATAGGGTGTTTTCATGGTAGATTTATTTATTAGAGTTCTATTCTGAACATAGCAGGCAGTGGACACAGCTTCAGCCCATAGACTGAGAGGAAGCGTTGCCCCTGCTAACATGGATCTACCAGCCTCAACTAAAGTACGATTCTTGCACTCAGCTACCCCATTTTGTTGTGGAGTTCTGGGAGCAGAGAAGTCATGTTGTATGCCCTGTTCAGAACAATATGATCTCATTTCTGAAAAATCAAATTCTGTACCATGATCACTCCTGATGCACTTTATGCTCAGTCCTTGTGAGTTGCTTATCCAGTTGAAAAGATCTACTAGATGCTCAAAAGTTTGATCCTTTGATTTCAGGAACATCACCCATGTGTATCTGGTGAAATCATTGATAACCACAAGGGTATATCTTGCACCATCCAGTGACGGAACAGAAATAGGAACCCAGAGGTCCATATGAAGAAGTTGTAGAGGAGCAGTTATTGAATTAACTGATTTGCTCTTAAAGCTATGTTTGGTCTATTTGCCCAGTTGGCATTCTCGACAGAGAGTGTCTCTGGAGAATTTGAGTTTAGGTAGACCAGTGACAAGATCAAGTGACGCTAATTTAGACAATGTCTTAAAGTTTAAATGTGCGCATCGCTTGTGCCATAACCAACTATCTTCATCTGTAGCTTTGGTGAGGAAGCATACAGGGTCAGAAGAATTATTTCTTAAGACCACTGAGTATATGTCCCCATCTCTTGATCCGGATAACTTAATATCTCCGGATAAGTTCTCTCTTACTGTACAGGAGTTGGACACAAAGGAAACAGTAAATCCTTTGTCACATAAATTACTGACACTTAGCAAATTATGCTTCAAACCTTCGACTAGTGCAACTCTAGTGATTGATACACAACCGTTAGTTAAAGTGCCATACCCGACAGTCTTACCTTTGCTATTGTCACCATATGAAACGGATGGACCTCGTTTTTCATTAACCTCTATAAGCAGAGTCTGATCACCCGTCATATGTCCGGAGCATCCACTATCGAGGATCCACTTGCTTTGATTGATCTTTAACTTCAAGTGATCCGGCAATGCATTCCAGAGATGCTCCTGAAAGACAACAGTTTACACTTTTGGTGCCCAAAATTGTTTCGGGCGGTTAGAAAGAGCAGCAGTAATGTCAACAGTTCCGGATTTGATTTTGCTAGGACTTTTAGCTCTCCAAGTTGACTTTAACTTGTTAGTTTTAACTGCCTCTTTTATTTGGGTTTTCTTGGGAGAGACACTCCTTTGTGGTTTAGATTTTGTTTTACTCGAACAAACCTTTTTATTAAACTGATCTTTATTGGTTCGAATTTGATTACAAAGCCAGTTATCAGATAAACTCCAACATTCATAGTGATAATGACCCATTTCCCTACAGATGGAAGAAACACTATAATGTGAAGTACAAACAGGGGATACAGGTCTCTTAGATTTTACAGACTTTCTACTCTGTTCCCTGTGGTCTAATCCATTGCGTTTGGGTGACGTGCTCTTGGCCCTAGATGCGTCAGCCTTAGCCTTTCCTTTCTTTTTGGGTGCTATAGTTTTGGCTTTAACTGGAGCAGCCTTCCCTTCATCATTAGTTACGGGTCCACCTGAAATGAAACCATCCAACGGTTTAGATGTACTAACAGGATATAAGTTGGTTAGTTTTGGAGTGAAATCCGGAGGACACTCAGTAGCTTGAGCATTGGAGTTTGATTATTCGGAGCCTAGGCCAGGTTTGACTCGAATATTATCCGGATCAGTCCTAAATGTAGAGGCTATTTCCCCGGATTTAAGCCACTTACGATTTATTTCCCTTTCCTGTTCAAGTTCATTTTTGAGTCTTTTTATTATAACTTTTAGGCCTCAAAGATTGGTATTTAACAGTTGATTTTCAGCTCTTAGATCGTGATACCAAGCTTCTTTTCCTCTGAAGTCAGCGATGTCCTTTTCGAGTCTAGTAATAGTAAATTCAAGACGTTTATTCTGACTTTCCATATCTTTGTACATTTGAGTAATTATTAGTCTCTCATTCTTTTCATGATCACATACAGTAGTAAGAGATTCTAATTTACTCATGAGCTCAGAGATAGAAGGTACCTCAGTATTTGCCATGAGGCAGACGTTCGGCTTAGGAGTTGGCTCATCATCCGAGGATTCCTCCTCTTCTTTCAAGCCACTGATGTACTTTCTCACAAACGCCTTCCTCTTGTTCTTGCTGTTGTCTGAGGTGGTACGTTGAGGAGTAACCTTGTCACTTTTCTCTGCCGTCTTAGATTTGGATCTGCATTCCTTGGCCCAGTGACCGGGTTTCCCACAATTAAAGCATTCTTGGGAGCTTAACTCCGATCGTTCCTTCCTTCTGGATGATGAGGAGCCTCTTCTGAATCCTTTTCTACTTTTCCGACGGAATCGTTAAAAGGATTTAACAAGAAGAGCTATTTCCTCTTCTGCGTTTGAGTCAGAATTCTCTGACTCATCCGTATCATCCTCTTGATGATTACTGGAGCACTCCGTAGCTTTCAGAGCTACCCCTTTTTCTTTCCGAGCTATTTTCTCATCATGGCCAGTGTATCTGAATCTGACCTCATGAGTCCGAAGCTCTCCATATATTTCCTCAAGGGCAGTAAATGGCCAGTTTTTGTCAGCTTGCATCTGGAGCTGCTTGGAGTAGTAGCTATCCGGCAAGGATCGAAAGAACTTGTCATTGATTTGAGACTTAGTGTAGTGCTCATTGACAGTTTTTAGCTCTAGAATGAGCTTGCCGAATCTTCGAGAGATGCTTTCAAGGGATTCACCAGGTTTGTGATTGAAACTCTCAAAATTCTGTTTGAGAGCACATGTCACATTTTGCATTTGGGACTGACTCCCCTCATAGAGGATTGTCAGTTTATCCCAAACAGCTTTTGCTGACGTGCAGCCCTGGACGTCCGTGAAAGCCTCAGAATCCAAAGACGATGTAACATAAGCCAGAGCCTTTTCACTAGCACACTGCCAGGCTCTTTCATCATTGGTAAGTTCGGCATCCGTCTTTGGCCTCCTAACTCCATGTTCTCCGATAGTTATCGGAATTGGAATCTCCTGATGAAGACATGGCCACATGAGATGATCATGGCATTCCATAAACATCTTCATGCGAGCTTTCCACTTGGAGAAAAGCTCAGGTGTGAATTTGGGCGGTTTCGTCAGAGTAAAACCAGAACTCCGTGGTTGAGGAGCGACAGCAGCAGCAGGTTGAGGTGGGTCGACGTTTTCACTGCTGCTTCGATTTGGGATGGGCTCTTGTGCACCTCCGGAGTTAAGGCGAGTGTTGAATAGCATACTGCTTTCTTCGGCGATTGCTTAGAGTAAAAGAGTGGGATCTCTACTTTTGAACAAATAGACGGCTCTGATACCACTTGATGGTCCCTTGGAGTCTAGAGGGGGGTGAATAGGCTCTTATCGAAACTCTTTTTAATCTCTTAAGACACCACACAAATCTAGTTAAGTGATAGAATCATTGCAGAAGTTAACCAGATAGTGGAAGTATTTTGTTTTATTATCAAGAGATAATTACAACAAAATAGAAGCAAGACTCTCTTACACTCAGTTTACAAAAGGATTCACACACTAGCCTAGATTTTATTTTTGAGCTCTTGTGCATACACAGGGTTAATTCAGGCTCGTTCACACACCTTACACACATGTACAAGTATGAATATTTATACAAACATTCCTAAGAGACAACCTTGGAACTTGTAGTTCTGGAATGCGTTCAGCACTAACTATTCCTCGGTAATCTCTCTGTCTTGACTGCTGCAGTTTGTGGAGCTCAAGATCTTGGGTTTGAAGAGTATAAGTGCCTTTGTGAGTTCCCAAATATAATTAAGGTTGTGTCCACATATCTGGGTGATCCATGTGTAAGATTCTTCAGGTTCTCAATGAGTTTGTCTTACATCGGGACGCCACGAGCTGATAGCTTTAAATGCGGTGAATTGAAGTAGCATCTTCTTGGTCCAGTGTAATTTTCCTTACTCCATTGCTAATGAAGCTCGGAACCTTACTCCGTGTTAGTGGTTGCTTACTCCGTATCTATTTAGTACTGGAATCCTTAGTCCGTGTCAGCGCTTCCTTACTCCGCATGTAAGTTCCTTATTCCGTATGTAAGTTCCTTACTCCGGGCGAGTCTAAGGGATCGAAGTGCTTACTCCGTACTAGCGCTTCCTTACTCCGCATGTAAGTTCCTTACTCCATATGTAAGTTCCTTACTCCGGGCGAGTCTAAGGGATTGAAGTGCTTACTCCGTACTAGCGCTTCCTTACTCCGTATGAGTAAGTTGTCCGGATTCCTTACTCCCCATCTAGTTTCCTTAGTCCGTGTAAATAAAGACTTGAGTCCCTATTCCGCATTAGTATTCCTTACTTAGCATGTATGGAAGACTCGGATGTCTTACTCCGTATCTTCTTTTACTTCGTGCGACCTTGTGGACCAGGATTCTTAGTCTGCATCACTTTGACTTAGTCCGCACGAATGTTCCTTATTCCGCATGTATTAAAAACTTGGTTATTTACCAAGTGTTTGACGACACTCACATTTGTCCGGATCAAGATTATGTATCCTGTCCTTAGCTTTGCTCTCATGAGTGTATCTCCAGATTAATAACATATCTTCTGTAACTCCTAGGCAAAATCTGGAAGGCCTTGCGCAAGAGGAAAGCATCAAAACGTTCTCCTATAGTGGAGATATCTGATGAAGAACCCTCTCCATCCCCTGAAGTTTCTTATCCAGCCCAGGCGGATCCACCTCAACCAAAATCTTCAGCTGGGCCATCCTACTATCACCCAGAGGAGGCAGAGCCAGCAACAGGGTATTCACCCTTCCAGCCTCAAGAGGAGACAGAGCCAACAGAAGGGTATTCACCCTTCCAGCATTTTACTGATCCTGCATATCCTCAGGCTCTTGTGCCTGTTATACTTCCTGTCTCTTGGGGTACATACATGCCTGCTGAACCTGAAGACCTTTTTGGCCCTCCTATCCATTTAATCATTAATCCAGCTTTATCATCTGATGAGAACCAAGCAGCATTTGAAGAGTTCATCAATTCCACTGTTCAGAGGGCTCGCTTTATATGGGATAATGATATCTTCACCCCTTTTGGCCTAAAGAGGATCTCAGAGAATGAATATCTCTACTCCGAAGAGATAGACCTCTTCTGCAGGACCATGCGCTATGTAGTGGAGGCTGAGCCTCATAACTGTTAGACCCCATTTTGTCCGGGTTGGACATGCTAACCCCATTTAATATACCTTTCTGCCCATGCCATATACCTTGTTGAACAGGTCCACAATGATCCCATACTTCCAAGGAATGGTTTACCTCAATCTGCACGAGATGGATACGATTGACACGGATGGGGGAATTCAAAATTAATGACTTTTGCTACAAGTCCTTGAAGCGCCCCAATACCAACACCAGGTGATGGAGGATGAAAATTGGAGACCAACGCACTTGACCGAGCTCAAATCGGACTTAAAATGAAGAAGTTATGGCCAAAACAACTTTCGTTGGAAAAAGTCAAACTTGCCAAAAGACGGTCAATGCCCCTGGTCAAACTGCCCGCAAAAGTGACCAGGCGAAACTCTTCAAAATGCCTATGTAGGCAAACACGGATCTCCCCGAACAATCCCTGGAAGGTCATCCATTTTTGCATTTTTGGTGGGGGTAAAAAAAAAAAAAAAAAAACTTCGGGGTTGACCGTTGACCGTTGACCTACCGACACTGCGACCCGTTGACCTTCGAAGCCTCGAAGCCCCGAAGCCCGAAGCCCCGAAGCCTCGAAGCCCCGAAAGCCTCGAAGCCCCGAAGCTCGAAGCCCCGAAGCCTCGAAGCTCGAAGCCTCGAAGTTCGAAGCCTCGAAGCCCCGAAGCCTCGAAGCCTCGAAGCCCGTTGACCTGCTGATTCTACCTTCGACCCTTCGACCCCCGAAGCTCCGACCCTGCCGACACTCCGACCTTCGAACCTTGACTTACAATACCAGTGAGTTTTTGGCCCGTTGACCATTGACCTTCGACCTGCCGACACTTCGACCCGTTGACCGTTGACTTTTGCCCTACTGAATTTCGATCCACCGAAGCTTCGACCCTGCTGACACTTCGACCTGCCGACACTCCGACCTGCCGACACTTCGAATCTCCGACCCTTTTTGCCTTCGCTGATTCTTTTTTCGCCGGCTTCTCGCGTCAACTCTTTTTTTTTTCATGGGTTTCCCTTTATTCTTCTTGCTGGCTTCACGGGACTCATTTTCTGCGCTGGCCACCTAACAAAGAATAACTCAACAACCTGTCAGTCACATGCGTTGCTAAAATACAAACTCCAAAGGGCAATCACGAGCCACCCTGTTTCCCGCACAAGCTGTCTACCCGACAAAGCATTAAATCTGCAAATTAAAATACTGCAGCCAATAATACAGCAATTATGACAGTCCAGCCAAAGATGTTCGGTAGCTCTTTAAGATGCAGTCTGCAGTTCCAAAAAAGGAGAGTTCTGCGTGTGGATAAAAAAAGGAGAGCGTGGGTTTTTGTTGGAGAGTTCTGAAAAAAAAGAGAGAGGGTTCTGAAAAAAAAAAAAGAGAGTTTGAAAAAATTTTGGTTGAAAAAAGAAAAAGAGGAGATCTGTCATAAGAAAAAAAAAAACAGTTGCCCGTCCCTGCATCATCAGAAGAAAATTCTGGGAGAAAAGAAAAAAGAGAGTAGTTTTTCATTGAAGAGTGCCATCATCGTTGAAAAAAAATCTATAAAACCTTCCCCCCACTTCGTTCCAGCGAGAAAAAAGAGAAAGAAAGCCTTGTTCGTGAAAAAAAAACGCAGAGACACGAGAGAGAGCTATCATCGTGGGAAAGAAACCTGCAAACCAGAGAAAGCAAAAAACGAGAGACAGAAAAGGAAGAGGTTCGGCAGAGAGAGAGGAAAAGAGTTCAGCCCAAGTCTTTCCAATCCCTTTTCCTTGACACCTCATTACAACTCTTTTACCCCGGAAAAAACACAAAAAAAGAGACAATTCCAGTTCTGCTTTTTGTTTTCTCTTCCTACGCCTCCATCAAAACAAAAACAATCGTTTCTTCATTCCTTATTCCTTACACCTTACACCCATTCTCCTCAATTCCAGCCCGAAAAAATCTGAATCCAAAATATACATCATCCTCCTTTCCCACGTTTTCTATCCAAAAACCCAGAAAAAAGCGGCTATCGGCGTGGACAGGATTCGCACAGCAGTTCGGTGTTTAAAGCTTGAAAGTCGGTTCAGCCCTTATTTCTTCATTAGTTTTCAGCTTATTTATTTTGATATTTGATGTAACTCTTAATATTTCCTTGTATTTCTTTTTCTTTTTTCTTTTATTGGTTGCATTGTGTTTTCCTTGTATTTCCCTTTCCTTTGTATATGTGTACCTTGTAATATGTAAAGTATAGCACAAAAAAAAAAACAAACAAAAAAAAAAGAGAGAGCAAAAGGATGAAAAAAAGAAAAAAAAAAGAGTGACTTTATTTTTGTGGATGTCACACTCACACACTCCACATCTATTTTGATACATGCATTTTCAATTTCAAAAAAAATATACAAAAAGCAAACATGTTTTTTTTCAAAACATTTTCAATAAATAACTTTCAAAATGCTTTCAAAAAAAAAACAAAACAAAACAAAAACTAACAAAAAATGTTTTTTTTCATGTTTTAAAGCCAAAAAAAAAACGTTTCATTGTTTTTGAACCAAAAAAAAAAATCAAAATTAGTATTTCAATTCCCAAAACAAAAAAAACAAAAAAAAACAAAAAAACAAAAAAAAGGAAAATAAAAAAAAACAGTTTTTTTAGGACTTAAATTTCCAAAAGAAAAACCAAAAACAAACCCATAAGATCTTATTCTCCACTTCAAAACAAAAACCCAAAATTTTTAGGATTCCCTTTTTAGACATTTAGGATAAATCCATTTTAACCATAACTTTAATAAATAACTTGGCTAAATAAAAATCATAGACTTTTTTAGGAAACTTAACTCAGTTATGACAGTACAAATAAAAGAAAAACCTCCTCCTCCTAAATTAGATACCGAAAGGGCGCTGTAGGGGTGCTAATCCTTCCCTACACGTAACCAACTCCCGAACCCATTTCTGATAATGCGGACCACACACTTAAGACTACTCAAAGTAGAGGGTATCCAACTGTACCCCAAAAACAGTTGGTGGCGACTCTAAATTTTCTCACCATTGGTTTAGTTTGAGCTCACCCCAAAAGGGCCCAGACGAAAACCAGTGATGACAATAACTATCCCTTAGCTCAGTTCACTTCCATCATGCTGTGCAAGATATTCAATCAACCCTTGTCCGAAGAGGTGTGGCGCCAACGCATCAATGGTGAGAATGAAGGGCACCGCCCTTGGCATGGTATGCATGAGGTGCTGATTCCGGTGCACATTGACCGCCACTGTGTATTGGTCTATTTGAATCTGGATATAGGACATGCCGTGCTATATGATCCAAGCCAAGGCGAAGGGTTTGCCCGACGGAAAAGACAGTTAGTGCATGGGTTCATCAAACGAATCAAAGTGGCGATGATCAAAGAAGGCTTGTTGGCGGACAAGCTCCCTCTTATTCACTACAACGAAATGCAAATTCCCCAACAGCCTGACCAATTCAGTTGTGGGATCTTTGCTTGCTACTACATGATGGCTATTCTGCAAGGAAGGAAACTTGGGAAGTGCGCGGCGAGACGTCGGTTGACTTTGTGGCTCGGGTGCGATGAATGGTGGCCAATGTCATCTACTATTACGAGTGTGCCAAACCAGGGGTAAGTGTTTTTCCTACTCCCTATTTTATGCCATGAGGACATAGCATATTTGCAGTGTGGTGTATGGGGAGTGACTTGAGCCACTTGCTTGTCTTTTATGTTGTGATTGCATGTTTTATTTATAATTTTATCTTAGATAGTTTGTTAGTCATTTATTTTAACAAAAAAAACTGTTTTTTAGTTGCGTGATTGTTTGAGTTGTTTGCTTGAATGATTTGCTTGTGGAGGCATGGATATTAAGTATGCAATTTTGGCTTAATTTTTTTTTATGCCACATTAGTATCATGTTGTGATAAGGGTTTTTACGTAGTTAAAATGTGCTCTAATTTAGTTTGATCATGTCTTTATCTTTTGAATGATATCACCATGTTTTTGGAGCTGAGTTTTGAATATTAGTTAAACATGAAATGCTATGATAGACCTAAGTAACCCTTAAAGTTGAGTGAAAAAGAAATGAAAAATGAGAACAGCTTCTTTTAGCCTTTGAGTGCCATTTTAGGGTATGGGTAATAATTGCTACTCTTCTTGCATTCAACATTGGTTATTTAATGGTAGGAGTCAAGTAAGCATGTGATTACTTATTAGTGCTCAGTGTTTGGTGTGTGGAGTTAGGATGCAAGACCTCTAAGTCATTGTGACTGTCTTTGCATCCTTTTCTTTATTTTGTGATATTATTTGAAAAGGCTGTGATGCACATTGTGGAAAAACCCCATCACATTTTGAAAAGGGTATGCATTTGAAACTCCAGCTGTCCTATGTATTTGTTTTTGCTAAAAAAAAAGATTCAGAATAAAAGTCACACTGGCTTGATGCTTATGTGTGATTATTTAGTTGTGAAGCCACATTGGCTGAATTGTGTTTTGTTTTAAGAATGTTGAGCTCAATTCTTTGGCTCATGTTTTGTTTATTCAGTTAGTAAACTAGAGTGTGAGTTCAAATAAAGTAGAATAGAGGGTGTGTTTTCTTTGATGAGCACAATAGGGAACTCTCATGATTGCTTGGCAAGTACTTAATCAATAGCTGATGGTGAGTGTAGAGATAGAGTTTTCCATCCATTGTTCATTGATAGGTATTGGGCTTGAGAATTATTATAATTGATGGTCCCTTGGAGCCTAAAGGGGGGGGTGAATAGGCTCTTATTCGAACTCTTTCTTTTCTCTCAAGACACAAAGACTTATCTAGTTTAAGTGATAATATCACTGCGGAAGATAACCAGATAGTGGAAGTATTTTGTTTTATTATCACAAAGTGATTACAACAAAATAGAAGCAAACACTCTCTTACACTCTGTTTACAACTTTGAATTCACACACTAGCCAAGTGCCTTTTCTATTTTTGCACTTCTTCGCTCTAGCTCACTTTTTTTACAAGAAGTATAAGTATGAATATTTATACAAAACATTCCTAAGAGACAACCTTGGAACTTGAAGTTCCGGAATGCGTTCCGCACTAACTATCCCTTGGTAATCTATCTGCCTTGACTGCTGCGGATTGTGGAGCTCAAGATCTTGGATTCGAAGAGTATAAGTGTCTTTGTGAGTTCCGAGATACAATTAAGGTTGTGTCCACATATCCGGATGATCCACGTGTAAGATTCTTCTTGTTCTAAATGCATTCTTCTTACATCGGGACAGCACGAGCTGATAACTTTAAATGCGGTTTCATTGGAGCAGTGTCTTCTTGGTCCGGTGTAATTTTCCTTACTCCGTAGTTAATGAAGCTCGGAACCTTACTCCGTGTCGGTGGTTGCTTATTCCGTATCTATTCGGTACTAGAATCCTTAGTCCGTGTCAGCGCTTCCTTACTCCGCATGTAAGTTCCTTACTCCGTATGTAAGTTTCTTACTCCGTATGTAAGTTCCTTACTCCGTGTGTAAGTTCCTTACTCCGTATGTAAGTTCCTTACTCCGTATGTAAGTTCCTTACTCCGTGTGTAAGTTCCTTACTCCGTATGTAAGTTCCTTACTCCGTATGTAAGTTCCTTACTCCAGGCGAGTAATAAGTCCGGATTCCTTACTCCGCATCTATTTTCCTTACTCCGCACTTATTTTCCTTACTCCGCACTTATTTTCCTTACTCCGCACTTATTGTTACTTGGTTATTTACCAAGTGTTTGACGACACTAACTCTTGTCCGGATCAGGATTATGTATCCTGTCCTTAGCTTTGCTCTCACGAGTGCATCTTTGGATTAGTGACATACCTTCTGCAATGATCAAATAAACACAAAAGATCTCGAGATCAAATTACATAAGGCTTTAACGGCATTATCCAAATTCTGGGTTTGATCCAACAATCTCCCCCAATTATGGATATGCCTAAACCCTTTGTAATCTGATCTGGTAAGCGATGCAAACGAATATCATACGGAATATACACCACAACCAATTTCATTGATCAGCAACTAAATACAAATCAGCCTTAATACGGATTTTTCACTAAGGTACATAAGGCTTACTATACTTGAAGATCATAGTTGCTGCCTTCTCTCTTAGCTCCATTGTCTGCTGCATCGTAAAGGTGGAGTGTTGGCTCCAATGTTTGTCCACAGTTAAGAACGATTTGATGAAATGACAAACAAAGGCTCCGCGGCTATCTCCCATCCGTTTGTTGTGGCACTTGCTTCTTGCCCAGGAATGTCGCCTTGAGTTTCTCGGTAGAGCGCGGGGGTGTGATACCCAACTCTTCATATAGTCCGGCTTTCTTCACGGCTTCAGTTAGTCCGAGACACAGAGGTTCCCATTGATTCTTCCTAACGAAGTGCTCCACAATCCGATGAGAATCAATGAGAATCATCTGCTTGGATTGAATCATGAAGACAGCCATCATGAAGTGTGGCGACATGATCCAGTACGGAATGAGGATGGTTGAGAGAGTTTTCCATGGCTTGCTATCTTCGGCGAGTTCCGTCGATGTAAGTCTGAATTAACTCCACACTGGGAAGATAGCCCTCATTCCAACATGGCAGAACTTCAAACAAGTGCCCATCTTCGTAAAGAGATGGAAACAGCCTCATCTCCATCTTAGCGACCCTCGAGAAGTTGTCAATGTCTTCGTAGTAAAGAGTCCTTTCTCCGAACAAAGAGTCTGAATGTCGGCCGGAGAGAAAGGATACATTTCGAGAAAGACATCTTCTCTCGGCAGAAGACGCAGCATAGGCTTTCATTGCCTTGCGCAAGCTTCCATCCGCATCGAGAGGGTCAAACTCCGCATAGGATGGGAGGAAGGTATTAGGCTGCGGATGAGGAGGATGGAGGAGGAGCTGGAGGTGCGGTAGAGGAGCTTGGTTGAGAGAAGCGGCTTCGTTTGGGAATTTGAACTCCCTGAAGCACTGAAGTGGCAGGCCGCTTCTCGGTCCGGGATGATGGTTGTGGGGCAGAAGGAGTAGACGGATCGGATGACACTTTCTCCCCCCGGTTTGGCGGATCGCCGGGAAGCAACGGGAGGACGAGCCATCGTATGCGCCAGATCCGCGAAGGAAGTAGAGAGTGAATGAACGGAGGTGGCGACAAGATCCATTTTCTGCTCAATGGAAGTGGAGGGAGTCGGTGAGGGCGGAGAGTAGTTGGGCGCCGAGGGCATCAACTTTGGCGGCGATGGCGGAAATTTGGGCGCTTTGAGCGTGAGCATGGCGGTCCAGTGAGCGGAAAGCACAGCATCGGAGTGGACCGTGCCAAAAGAGGCACGCCCAAGGGCTAACTCTGGAGCTTTGGAGGACTCCCCCGCATGAACGGGGAGCAGGAGTGCGGTGGGCGGAGGAGTCCGCAGGAGTAAGCAGAAGAAGCAGGAGCATCCGGAGCATCGGAGGCATCCGGAGCTTCGGAGGCATCCGGAGCATTGGAGGCATCCGGAGCAAGAGACCCGCTTTGACCGGACAAGTCAACTACGGGAATCGCGGCGGCAGGAGAAGAGGGCCCAGCCTTAGCGGTAGAGGGACTTCGGGTAGCCAGGGACTGGGCCGGAGGGTGTAGGGAACGACACATCGGGAATGGCAGCCGGCGTAAGAAAGCCATGGTCCAGATTCCGGATGATCATAGTCTCCGGGGATTGGGTATTGCGGGTGTAAAATACCCGGAGATCGGTGTCGAGAATGGAAGAGGTGTGGGCTAGGCTGAAACGGAGCCAGAGGTCCGTTAAGGTGACGGCGGAGAGATGGTCAAGGTAATCTCGGGGTTGAGGTAGAGGAGGCAAGGGGGCTTCGGGAGAAGCAGCCAGGGACATCAGCGGTGGCGGCGGCAACAGCGGTATCAACCGCAGCAGCTATAGCGGATGTGGAGGGAGTGGGGACATCGGCCAGAGGGGGGGCGAGGAAACGCCTCTCGACGCACTGCGCCGAGAGGGCCCCGCAACCTCGGACGGTTCAGCACGGACGCTTGGCTGGGAAGCCCGTGAGTGGGAGGGCGCAGCTACGGACCGAATCCGGGAGGATCGGTGTCGAAACTGACCTCGGGGGCTTGGGCGTCGGAGGGGTCACCAACAGCTGCCTTGTTGTTCCGCGGCAGGGAGAGTGCGGAGAGCTACGGTGGGTCGGCGGGCGGTCATGTTTCCATCCGGCGTAAGGTGACGAAGATAAAGAGCCGAGGGAAACGAGACAGCATCAACTTGGCGAAATGGTCCGGACGAAGATGCCGGAAGACAATGCTGAGGATGCGCCCATAGGAATGGTTTTTGTGACCGTCAGAAGCAAGCGAAATAAGAACATCCCCCAATCCATTGGAAGACCTTCAAAGACGCCGTACATGGCCAGTAGAAGATCATACGGAACCGAGTCCAGGGCTGATGTGCGAGCCGGTAGGCATCGACTTAGAATAGTCGCCATACATCGATAGCGACCCTGGAAGGATTTCACCTTGTATTCCTTCCCCTTGTTCGTGCACCCCATAGAAGCCGCCATCGGATCGGCATCCGGACGCTGTGGTTCACCAAGAGGAAGGTGGAGAGCAGCGCGGAGAACAGCCGGAGTGATGACGATGGATTCACCGCGGACATAAGAGGTTATGGAATCTTTGGTGCAGCGAATCCGTTGGTAATACTCAAGAATGTCATCGATAAGAAGATCGATGGGATTGGAGACCAGAGTTGAGTATGTGCGAGGCTTCAAGAAGAGGGCGAAGCTGGAGAAACCAATCCGGAGGATCGGAAACAACATTCCAATCAACTAGATGGCCAGGAGTAACGCCGGAAAGAAAGATTCTGGGTGCCATGGCAGATTTGATGGGAAGGAAAAGAGGAAAGGTGAGGTCTTGACAGTAGAAGGAGCAACGAGAGGGTTAGGGATTTGAAATGAGCAATACTCGTGCTTCGCAGGAATGATCGAGAACATATAAGACCGAGTCCGCAAATGTCGGCGGGTCTAGGAATGTGGGAGTGAGGTGGGGACCCGCGCGACATGCTGATGTCATTTGTCTGGATATCGAGGCGTCTCCGAATAAAACGATGTCGTGGAGACCGCATGACCAAGTAGAGATTACAACTGGTTGCCATCCAGGAGAAGTGTGTGTGCAACCCGAGATATGCATTTAATGAATCATCATTATTCCTCCTCAAAAGCATGCGACATATGAGTATACGTGGATTGTCACAATTGAACAAAGTCGGGAGTCCAGGAGGAAAGAGCCGACACTCATCCGGAGTTAATAATATTCGTGAAAGAGTATCCGGATGAATAATAGACCTTGTCCGTCGTAAACGAGTTTGGTGAGAATGTAGAGTAGATTCCTTTGCGGTCAATAAGTCAAAGAGAAGAGAAGTACCACAACACTTCAAATCCGAGACTATGGACTGGATTTATCAATATGGTTGCAAAGAAAATCTGAACCTGTAGCTAAATAAAGATATACTGAAAATACAAAAGCTTAACAGGCAAGGATTAGTACGGATTAGAGAAGATAATCAGTGAAAAACAACATAATCCGAACTAATAAGAAACAGAACTCATGCATGGCTAAGAATGTAGTAGACGTACGCAACGTGAAAGTGATCAATATTACTGAATCAGGGCATATGTCAGATAGCAATACACAGGTTCATATAGGTCAACATAGCGAAACCGTCTTGCTGAACAGCGTAGCTAAGATTAATTAAAGGTCAAATGATTTGGCTTCATTAGGATTCATGAGTGTGAGATGAAAAGGTGAACACATGTCAAAAGAATGCAGATGATTAATCGATTAAAATGCATGGTTGAAGGAAGAACATACATCCACACATGCCACTTTTCCGATTTAAAACAGCATGTCCAGTCAGATCCGGAAGTAATAGCGTAGAGAAGGGAGAATCCGAGACATATTAGGGGTTCATTGCTGCTCCCCCGTAGATCATTTAATCCTCTCAATGAAAAGCTCCCCCTCAGATAGACGATCAAGGAAAAAGGTCATGAGACATATACGGGGGGTATTCTTGAATAAAATATAAAGCATTTTCTCCCCGTAGATTGTGCAATCCTCTCGGTTGACCGTTCCAATTTGTAGTTCAGCACTGTCTATCTTATTAGAAGACTATACTTCAGAGCTGATCAGGAATGCGTTTGTGTATTCATCCACCAGGCATTCCAAGCTAGCCCATTTCACTCCTTCAACTATGCACGTTAATGGAGTAATCTAAATGAACATGCTTTGATCATGTGGTGATTAATGGATATGAAGATCATGAATCCGACCGAGGTAAATCATATAAACTGTAATTATGTTAGCTTTAAACGACTTGATCGGGAAACGCAAGCATCCTCCCATTATGAGGTTGAGATTAACATCAGAAACATGGAACCGTGGAGTCGGTAAGTATGATCAGCAATGCGGTCTTTCTACTACTTTCGGTAAACATACAATGCATGGTTTGTGAGAGAATATCTTGTTGTGAAATTTAAATGAGAAACTATGCGAGAGAAGTCGAGCATACCTAGTTGGAAGAGTAGTTCGAGAAAACCTCGCATCAGGGAGAGGCTTTGTAAATATGTCCGCTAATTGATCTTCGGTGGCAACATGTTCCAGTGAAATATGCTTTTTAAGAACATGATCGCGTATGAAGTGATACCTGACCTCAATGTGCTTCGTCTTAGGATGCATGACAGGATTGTTGCTGATGGCAATTGCACTAGTGTTGTCACGGTAAAGTGGAATAGAGGACATGTTGAATCCGTAGTCGATAAGTTGACTTTGCATCCAAAGTAGGCTGTGCGCAGCAACTTCCAGGACGATATATTCCGCCTCAGCAGTAGAGGTTGATACGGAATTCGCTTCTTACCGAACCATGAGATCAATCTATTTCCAAGAAACCGACACGTACCGCTTGTGCTTTTCCTGTCGATGCGACATCCAGCGAAGTCGGCATCGAGTACCCTGATAAGGTGAAGTTGGACTCCTTTGAGTACCAGAGTCCCAAATTCATCGTCCCTTTGAGATACCTTAAGATCCGTTTTACATGTAGCATATGTGACTCCTTGGGATTCGCCTGATATCGTGCACAAATGCAAGTTGCAAACATAATGTCTGGGCGACTTGCTGTAAGATAGAGCAAGGATCCGATCATCCCTCTGTAGTCGGTCACATTTACTGATATGCCGTCCATATCCGGATCTAACTTGGCACCGACAGCATTGGAGTTTTGACGGGAGATGAACCTTCCATACCAAACTTCTTAATAAGATCGCGAGTGTACTTAGCCTTGATTGATAAAGATTCCTTCCTTTAATTGTTTGACTTCAATTCCAAGGAAGTAGGATAGTTCTCCCATCATGCTCATTTCAAACTTGCTGGTCATCAACTTAGCAAACTCTTCACAAAGCTTCGGATTTGTTGATCCGAAAATGATATCGTCCACGTATATTTGTACGATCGAGTGTGTCCTTTCTCTTGTCGTAGAAATAGGGTGGTATCTATCTTCCCTTTTTTGGAAGTTATGAGCAAGTAGGAATTCGACGGTGTGTCGTACCAGGCTCTGGGGAGCTTGCTTCAAACCATATAGAGCTTTCTGAAGTTTGTAGACAAGATGTCCTGCCTTAGGTTCAATGAAGCCGGGAGGTTGTTCAACATACACCTCCTCTTGAAGGTCTCCATTCAGGAATGCGCTCTTGACGTCCATTTGATAAACTATGAAGTTTTCATATGAAGCATACGCCAGAAAACATTCGGATTGCCTCAAGTCTTGCGACCGGAGCAAAGGTTTCATCATAATCTATTCCCTCTTCTTGACGATATCCTTTGGCTACCAGTCTGGCTTTGTTCCGGATTACTATTCCATCCGTATCAAGTTTGTTCCGGAACACCCATTTAACGCCAATGACTTGCTGAGACTTAGGCCTTGGTACTAAGGTCCACACATTATTTCTCTTAAATTGATTCAGTTCTTCTTGCATGGCTTCTATCCAGTTTGAATCCTGAAGAGCTTCATCTACCACCTTTGGTTCTATTTGAGATAGAAAGCATGAGTGAAGACTCATGTTTGAGGTGGCTGCTCTTGTTCTTACACCAACAGTAGGATCACCAATCACTTGATCCGAGGGATGGTTTTGAGTCCATCTATAATTCTGTGCGTGTGTTGGTTGTCCTTGAACAATTTGAAGCTCTTCCAGATTGGGTGGTTCAGTTGTATCAACTGGTTGGGCTTCGTCCGGAGTAGATGTTTCCGTATTTAGAGGTACGGATGAACTGATTGGTTCTTCAACACTGTTTCTTTCGAGTGTTAACTAGTCCGGACGGACTTGAAGGTGCTCCAGGAATTTTGTGTATCTGCAGGAGTTTGTCCGGAGCTAAGTGGTAGTCCGGAGTTAAGTGGTAGTCCGGAGCTAAGTGGTAGTCCGGAGCTAAGTGGTAGTCCGGAGTTAAGTGGTAGTCCGGAGCTAAGTGGTAGTCCGGAGCTAAGTGGTAGTCCGGAGTCTGAGTCATCCGTAGCATCATCCACAAAATTCCGTTGTGTTTCGCGGATGCCACGTGGTTGGTCAGGATACCGGTCAGGATGTGTGGCAGGAATATTCATAAACTTTGAGTAATCGACGTTTCTGTTTATGACCTGCAGATTAGAATTTGAAGGACCGACTTTTGACCAATCGAGATTAGCTTCATCAAAGGTTACATGGATAGATTCTTCAACTTTAGAAAGTTTTCTATTGAAGACCCGATAAGCCTTGCTATGAAGTGAGTACCCGACAAAAATCCCATCATCGGATTTTGGTTCAAATTTATTTCGGGTCTCTTTGCCATTGATCAGTATATAGCAAGTACATCCGAAGGCTCTGAAATGTGAAATTGAAGGTTTTCGACCTCTCCACATCTCATAGGGTGTTTTCATGGTAGATTTATTTATTAGAGTTCCGTTCTGAACATAGCAGGCGATGGACACAGCTTCAGCCCATAGGCCGAGAGGAAGCATTGCCCCTGCTAACATGGATCTACCAGCTTCAACTAAAGTTCGATTCTTGCGCTCAGCTACCCCATTTTGTTGTGGGGTTCTGGGCGTAGAAAAGTCATGTTGTATGCCCTGTTCAGAACAATATGATCTCATTTCGGAAAAATCAAATTCTGTACCATGATCACTCCTAATGCATTTAATGCTCAGTCCTTGTGAGTTGCTTATCCAGTTGAAGAGATCTACAAGATGTTCAAAAGTTTGATCCTTTGATTTCAGGAACATCACCCATGTGTATCTCTGGTGAAATCATCGATAACCACAAGGGTATATCTCGCACCAGCTAGTGATGAAACGGATATAGGACCACATAGGTCCATATGAAGAAGTTGCGAGAGGAGCGATTATTGAGTTAACTGATTTGCTCTTAAAAGGTGTGTTTGGTCTGTTTACCAAGTTGGCATTCTCGACGAGAGTGTCTCTGGAGAACTTGAGTTTGGGTAGACCAGTGACAAGATCAAGTGATGCTAATTTAGACAAAGTCTTAAAGTTCAAATGTGCGCATCGCTTGTGCCATAACCAACTATCTTCATCTGTTGCTTTCGTGAGGAAACATACGGGGGTCGAAGAATTATTTCTTAAGACCAGTAGTATATGTCCCCATCTCTTGATCCGGATAACTTAACATCTCCGGATAAGTTTTCTCTTCTTGTCAGGTGTTGGACAAAAAGGAAACAGGAAATCCTTTGTCACATAGTTTACCGACACTTAGCAAATTATGCTTTAAACCTTCGACTAGTGCAACTTTAGTGATTGATACACAGCCGTTAGTTAAAGTGCCATACCCGACGGTCTTACCTTTGTTGTTGTCGCCATATGAGACGGATGGACCTTGTTTATCATTAACTTCTACAAGTAGAGTCTGGTCACCCGTCATATGTCCAGGAGCATCCACTATCAAGGATCCACTTGCTTTGATTTATCTTTAACTTCAAGTGATCCGGCAATTCATTCCAGGAGATGCTCCTGAAAGACAACAATTTACACTTTTGGTGCCCAAACTTGTTTCGGGCGGTTAGAGTGAGCAGCAGTATTGTCAACATTTACGGATTTGATTTTGTTAGGACTCTTAGCTTTCCAAGTTGACATTAACTTGTTAGTTTCAATTGCTTCTTTTATTTGGGATTTCTTGGGAGAGACACTCCTTTTAGATTTAGATTTTGTTTTGCTCGAAGAACCCCTTTTATAAAACTGATCTTTATTTGATTGAAATTGATTACAAAGCCAGCTATCGAGATAGACTCCAACATTCATAGTGATAATGACCCATTTCCCTACGGATGGAACAGACACTATAATGTGAAGTACAAACAGGGGATACAGGTCTCTTAGATTTTACTGATTTTCTACTGTTCCACGTGGCCTAATCCATTACGTTTGGGTGACGCGCTCTTGGCCCTAAATGCGTCGGCCTTAGCCTTGTCTTTCTTTTTGGGTGCTACGGTTTTGGCTTTAACTGCAGCAGCCTTCCCTTCATCTTTAGTTACGGGTCTACTGCTTGGGAAGTGCGATATGACCTCGGTTCCACGATCATAAACTATGGTGCCACCTGAAATGAAACCATCCAACGGTTTAGATGTACTAACAGGATATAAGTTGGTTAGTTTAGGAGTGAAATCCGGAGGACACTCGGTGGCTTTAGCTATGGAGGTTGATGGTTCAGAACCTAGACCAGGTTTGACTCGAATGTCGTCGGGATCGATCCTAAAGGTAGAGGCTATTTCCCCGGATTTTAGCCACTTACGATTTATTTCTTTTTCCTGTTCCAATTCATTTTCGAGTCTTTTAACTATAACTTTTAGGCCCGAGAGATTGGTATTTAAGAGATGATTTTCAGCTCTTAGATCATGATACCAAGCTTCCTTTCCCCTGAAGTCGGCGACGTCCTTTTCGAGTCTATTAATGGTAAATTCGAGACGTTTATTCGACTTTCCATATCTTTGTACATTTGAGTTATTATTAGTCTCTCATTCTTTTCATGATCACATGCAATAGTAAGAGATTCTAATTTACTCAGGAGCTCGAAGATAGAAGGTACCTCAGTATTTGCCATGAGGCGGACGTTCGGCTTAATGGTCGGCTCATCATCCGAGGATTCCTCCTCTTCTTCCGAGCCACTCATGTATTTTGTCACGAGCGCCTTTCTCTTGCTCTTGCTGTTATCCGAGGTGGAGCGGCGAGAATTTACCTTGTCACTTTTCTCGGCCACCTTTGCTTTGGACCTGCATTCCTTGGCCCGGTGACCGGTTTTCCCACGGTTGAAACATTCCTGGGAACTAGACTCGGGTCGTTCCTTCCGTTGGAACGATGATGATGAGCGTCTTCGACCCCTTTTCGCTTTTCCGTAGGAATCGCTCAAAGGATTTGACAAGAAGGGCTATCTCCTCCTCCTCGTCGAGAATCGGGAATTGTCGGATACGTCCGTATCATCATTCCTCGGTATGTTTAGACATTCGGTAGCTTTGAGAGCTACCCCCTTTTCTTTCCGAGCTATTTTTTCATCTCTCGTCGAGTACTTAAACCTGACTTCGTGAGTCCGCAGCTCTCCATATAGTTCTTCAAGGGGAACATACTGCGCTTTTGTCCGATTGCATCCGGAGTTGTTTGGAGTAGTAGCGATCCGGCAAGGAGCGAAAGAACTTGTCATTGATCCGGGATTGAGAGTAATGCTCATTGACGATCTTCGGTTCAAGTATGAGCTTGCCGAATCTCCGATAGATGCTTTCAAGTGATTCGCCCGGTTTATGATTAAAACTCTCAAAGTTACGTCGAGAGTACGAGATCACATTCTGCATCTGGGACCGACTCCCTCATAGAGGATTGTCGGTTTGTCCCAAACGACTTTTTGTCGTGCAGCCCTGGACGTCCGTGAAAGCTTCGGAATCCAAGGACGATGTAACATAAGCCGAGCCTTTTCACTAGCGCACTGCCAGGCTCTTTCATCGTTGGTAAGTTCGAGCATCGGTCTTTGGCCTCCTTACGCCATGTTCTCCGATAGTCATCGGAATTGGAATCTCTGATGAAGACATGGCCACATAAGATGATCATGGCAAACCATAAACATCTTCATGCGAGCTTTCCACTGGGAGAAAAGCTCAGGTGTGAATTTGGGCGGTTTCGTTAGAGTAAACCCGAACTCCGTGGTTGAGAAGCGGTGGCGGCAAAGAGTTGTGGTGGATCGACATTTTCACTGCTGCTTCGATTCGGGATGGGCTCCTGTGCACCTCCGGAGTTAAGGCGAGTGTTGAAAAGCATCTTGCTTTCTTCGGCCATTTCGAGATTGAAAGAGTGGGATCTCTACTTAGAACGAAGTAGAACTTGCTCTGATACCACTTGATGGTCCCTTGGAGCCTAAAGGGGGGGGGGGGTGAATAGGCTCTTATTCGAACTCTTTCTTTTCTCTCAAGACACAAAGACTTATCTAGTTTAAGTGATAATATCACTGCGGAAGATAACCAGATAGTGGAAGTATTTTGTTTTATTATCACAAAGTGATTACAACAAAATAGAAGCAAACACTCTCTTACACTCTGTTTACAACTTTGAATTCACACACTAGCCAAGTGCCTTTTCTATTTTTGCACTTCTTCGCTCTAGCTCACTTTTTTTACAAGAAGTATAAGTATGAATATTTATACAAAACATTCCTAAGAGACAACCTTGGAACTTGAAGTTCCGGAATGCGTTCCGCACTAACTATCCCTTGGTAATCTATCTGCCTTGACTGCTGCGGATTGTGGAGCTCAAGATCTTGGATTCGAAGAGTATAAGTGTCTTTGTGAGTTCCGAGATACAATTAAGGTTGTGTCCACATATCCGGATGATCCACGTGTAAGATTCTTCTTGTTCTAAATGCATTCTTCTTACATCGGGACAGCACGAGCTGATAACTTTAAATGCGGTTTCATTGGAGCAGTGTCTTCTTGGTCCGGTGTAATTTTCCTTACTCCGTAGTTAATGAAGCTCGGAACCTTACTCCGTGTCGTGGTTGCTTATTCCGTATCTATTCGGTACTAGAATCCTTAGTCCGTGTCAGCGCTTCCTTACTCCGCATGTAAGTTCCTTACTCCGTATGTAAGTTTCTTACTCCGTATGTAAGTTCCTTACTCCGTGTGTAAGTTCCTTACTCCGTATGTAAGTTCCTTACTCCGTATGTAAGTTCCTTACTCCGTGTGTAAGTTCCTTACTCCGTATGTAAGTTCCTTACTCCGTATGTAAGTTCCTTACTCCGGGCGAGTAATAAGTCCGGATTCCTTACTCCGCATCTATTTTCCTTACTCCGCACTTATTTTCCTTACTCCGCACTTATTTTCCTTACTCCGCACTTATTGTTACTTGGTTATTTACCAAGTGTTTGACGACACTAACTCTTGTCCGGATCAGGATTATGTATCCTGTCCTTAGCTTTGCTCTCACGAGTGCATCTTTGGATTAGTGACATACCTTCTGCAATGATCAAATAAACACAAAAGATCTCAGATCAAATTACATAAGGCTTTAACGGCATTATCCAAATTCTGGGTTTGATCCAACAATAATTAAGTGAGGCTGCTTATCCTTGGTAAGAACTTAAAGGGAAACTAGGTGCTATTTTATCATGGATTGCTTGCTCATATCTGAAATTTAAGTGGTGATATTGCATGGTTGTTGGACTAGGGATATGGACATGAATGAACTAAGTTATGACTCATTTTGATGCTTAAATTCCCATTTCATCATGATAGAGTTGCATGCTTAGGAAACCATGATTCTCCTTGATTGTTATTTTATTTTTCTTCCGTTTGACTACATGTTTATTTTATTTTTGCATGCTTGTATGTTTTTGCTTGAGGACAAGCAGTGGTTCAAGTGTGGTGTATTTTGATAACGTGCATTTTATGCCGTTATTCTAGTGTTTATTTAGGATGTTTAAGGGCATGATTAGAGCCTTATTGCTTCATATATCATAAATATCTGCTCTAACCCCTAGGAAGATGCTATTTGCAAATACATGCGTTTTTAAGATGTTTTGATAGATTTTGGAGCTCACTTTTGATATAGTAGATGGCCTCAAACAATTGGCGTGCAAGAACAAAAGTTGCTTAGAATGATGTCCTCTACCTACCACAGAAATCTCAGAGCATTTGGAGCTGCACGTGAATTCACCCATTTCACGTGCAAGCCTATTTTTGCTTCTCAGGCCTCTACGGGATGCAAGGAAGCTTGGGGAGAAGTTTGAGCTGATTTAGAGCTGTACGTGAATTCACCATATCACGTGCAAACTGACGTGCAGAGATATTTTTGGACCGATCCTATCGTTTTTCCATGCTGATCATTTGTTCCTGAAGGCCAATGTCCAAATTGTGGATGGAAGATAGAGATTTTAAAGTGTGGAGTGTCACTTATCAAAACTACGTCGTTTTGATAGATGGGCTAGGGTACACACCTCAAGGCCCATCCAACCTCTATAAATAGAGGCTCCACGCCCCATGCTAAATAACCTAGACCCCCCTACACGTTTTTAGAGGGAGAGAGAGGCTTCACGACTTGGAGGTTGCTCCTTGACCTAGGAGAGCAGCCATCGCAGCCGTCGCAGTCACCCATCGCGGATTTTGGAGCCTGGATTTGAAGCCTTGTTGCGCGCGTGGATTAGAAGAAGATGTTTACCTTTATTGCTATGGTTTTACTTGTAATCATGCGTGAGTAGTTCTTATAATCTAGGGGAGCAATGTAGCCCTTGTTGCTTTCTTTGTGTTTATGAATATTGGGTTTCGATGATTGAGTTTTGCATGTTTTATGAATTAGTTCTTAATTTCTATCTTTGGATGTACACCTTGGTATTCTTAGCCCTAGTCTGGGGCGGATTGAGATTCATAACTTATTTGTAATTGGTGTAATCATTATCCTTTTGCAAGTATGATTTATTGGCTTTGCATATTTGTGTGTTTAGATGACCATTCTGGCATACAACTTTTAAAAGGACCTCAATGATCATTTGTTGTCCTTGGCTTATGTTTAGCATGTTTTCAATCAGACAACCCTAATACCATGAACCAGTAGAGATAACATAGGGAGGTGAAATTGTGACCCTAGATGCCTTAATCCTTGATTCTAAATCCAACATTTTTTTTAGTTATTTCAATTGCAATTCTGTTTTCAGCAAAGTAATTTTAAAACACAATTTTGTTTGCCGAGACATTGTTTTAAGCAAGATTAATTTGGTGATTTGAGTTAAAGCTAGATAACTTGGTAATCTCTGTGGAATCGACCCCTTTCTTGTTGCTATTCTATTTAGCATTAGTTAAGGGAATTAATATTTTGAGAAGGGATTTAGACGACAGTAGCTTAACCCTCACTTGGGTTTCGCTCACGAAATACCCGTTCGCGGTGGCATTGGAGTTTGGACGGGTGACGAACCTTCCATACCAAACTTCTTGATTAAGTCGCGAGTATACTTAGCTTGGTTTATGAAGGTCCCTTCCTTCAGTTGTTTGACTTCGATCCTAAGGAAGTAGGACAGTTCTCCCATCATACTCATCTCAAACTTGCCAGTTATCACCTTGGCGAATTCATCACAAAGTTTCGGATTAGTTGATCCGAAAATGATATCATCCACGTATATCTGTACGATCAGAGTATATCCTTTCTCTTTCTGTAAGAATAGCGTGGTGTCAATCTTCCCTTTTTGAAAGTTGTGAGCAAGTAAGAATTCCGAAAGTGTGTCGTACCAGGCTCTTGGAGCTTGCTTCAATCCATACAAAGCTTTCCTTAGTTTGTAAACCAGATGTCCAGCCTTGGGTTCAATGAAACCTGGAGGTTGTTCAACGTACACCTCCTCCTGAAGATCTCCATTCAGAAATGCACTCTTGACGTCCATTTGATAAACTATGAAGTTTTCATATGAAGCAGACGCCAAAAACATTCGGATTGCCTCAAGTCTTGCCACCGGAGCAAAGGTCTCATCATAGTCTATTCCTTCTTCTTGACGATATCCTTTGGCTACCAGTCTGGCTTTGTTCCGGATTACAATTCCATACGTATCAAGCTTGTTCCGGAACACCCATTTAACTCCTATGACTTGCTGAGACTTTGGCCTTGGTACTAGAGTCCACACATTATTTCTCTTAAATTGATTCAACTCTTCTTGCATGGCTTCTATCTAATTCGAATCCCGAAGAGCTTCATCCACCACCTTAGGTTCTATTTGAGATAGAAAACACGAGTAAAAACACATGTTGGAGGTGGCTGCTCTTGTTCTTACACCAACAGTAGGATCACCAATCACTTGATCTGAGGGATGGTTTTGGGTCCATCTGTAATTCTGTGCATGTGATGGTTGATCCTGAATAATTTGAAGCTCTGCCAGGTTAGGTGGTTAAGGTGTATCTGCTGGTTGAGCTTCTTCCGGACCAGATGTTTCCGTATTAGAAGGTATGGTAGAACTAGGTGGTTCTTCAACACTATTTCTTTCAGTGTTAACTGGTCCGGACGGACTTGAAGGTGCTCCGGAATTTTGGGTATCCGTAGGAGTGTGTCCGAAGGTTAACCGTAGTCCTGCGTCCGAATCATCCGTAGCATCATCCATATAATTTCTTTGTGCTTCGCTAATGCCACGTGGTTGGTCAGAATGTGTATCAGGAACATTCATAAACTTCGAGTAATCGATGTTGGTGTCCGGCGCCTGCACATTAGAACTTGAAGAAGCAACTTTTGACCAATCAAGATTAGCTTCATCAAAAGCCACGTGGATAGATTCTTTAACTTTAAAAAGTTTTCTATTGAGGACCCGATAATCCTTGCTATGTAATGAGTACCCGACAAAAATCGCATCATCAGATTTTGGTTCAAATTTATTCCGGGTTTCTTTGCCATTTATCAATATATAGCAAGTACACCCAAAAGCTCTGAAATGTGAAATTAAAGGTTTTCGTCCTCTCCACATCTCATAGGGTGTTTTCATGGTAGATTTATTTATTAGAGTTCTGTTCTGAACATAGCAGGCAGTGGACACAGCTTCAGCCCATAGACTGAGAGGAAGCATTGCCCCTACTAACATAGATCTGCCAGCCTCGACTAAAGTACGATTCTTGCGCTCAGCTACCCCATTTTGTTGTGGAGTTCTGGGCGCAGAGAAGTCATGCTGAATGCCCTGTTCAGAACAATATGATCTCATATATGAAAAATCAAATTCTGTACCATGATCACTCCTAATGCTTATCCAGTTGAAAAGATCTACAAGATGCTCAAAAGTTTGATCCTTTAATTTCAGGAACATCACGCATGTGTATCTGGTGAAATCATCGATAACCACAAGGGTATATCTCACACCAGCCAGCGAAGGAACAGAAATTGGACCACCGAGGTCCATATGAAGAAGTTGCGAGAGGAGCGATTATTGAATTAACGATTTGCTCTTAAAGCTATGTTTGGTCTGTTTGCCGAGTTGACATTCTCGACGAGAGAGTGTCTACGAGTATTTGAGTTTAGGTAGACCAATGACAAGATCAAGTGATGCTAACTTAGACGGTGTCTTAAAGTTTAAATGTGCGCATCACTTGTGCCATAACCAACTATCTTCATCTGAAGCTTTAGTGAGGAAGTATCCTTGGGTCGAAGAATTATTTCTTAAGACCACCGAGTTTATCTCCCGACTCTTGATCCGGATAACTTTACATCTCCGGATAAGTTTTCCCTTACTGTACAGGTGTTGGACATAAAGGAAACAGTAAATCCTTTGTCACATAAATTACTGACACTTAGCAAATTATGCTTCAAACCTTCGACTAATGCAACTCTAGTGATTGATACACAGCCGTTGGTTAAAGTGCCATACCCGACAGTCTTACCTTTGCTGTTGTCACCATATGAAACGGATGGACCTTATTTTTCATTAACTTCTACAAGCAGAGTCTGATCACCCGTCATATGTCTGGAGCATCCACTATCGAGGATCCACTTGCTTTGATTGATCTTTAACTTCAAGTGATCGCAGTGCATTCCAGAGATGCTCCTGAAAGACAACAATTTACACTTTTGGTGCCCAAACTTGTTTCAGGCGGTTAGAAAGAACAGCAGTAATGTCAACAGTTCGGGATTTGACTTTGCGAGGACTTTTAGCTCTCTAAGTTGATTTTAATTTGTTAGTTTCAGCTACTTCTTTTATTTGGGTTATCTTAGGAGAGACACTCCTTTGAGGTTTAGCTTTTGTTTTGCTCGATGAACCCTTTTATTGAACTGATCTTTATTGGTACGAATTTGATTACAAAGCCAGTTATCAGATAAATTCCAACATTCATAGTGATAATGACCTATTTTCCTATAGATGGAACAGACACTATAATGCGGAGTACAAACAAGGGATACAGGTCTCTTAGATTTTACAAACTTTCTACTCTGTTCCCTGTGGCCTAATCCATTGCGTTTAGGTGACGCGCTCTTGGCCTAGATGCGTCGGCCTTAGCCTTTCCTTTCTTTTTGGGTGCTACGGTTTTGGCTTTAACTGCAGCGAGGCCTTCCCTTCATCATTAGTTACGAGTCTTCTTTGCTTCGGGAAGTGCGATATGACCTCTACTCCACATCATAAACTATGGTGCCACCTGAAATGAAACCATCCAACGGTTTAGATGTACTAACAGGATATAAGTTGGTTAGTTTTGGAGTGAAATCCGGAGGACACTCAGTAGCTTGAGCATTGGAGTTTGATTATTCGGAGCCTAGGCCAGGTTTGACTCGAATATTATCCGGATCAGTCCTAAATGTAGAGGCTATTTCCCCAGATTTAAGCCACTTACGATTTATTTCCCTTTCCTGTTCAAGTTCATTTTCGAGTCTTTTTACAATAACTTTTTGGCCTGAAAGATTGGTATTTAACAGATGATTTTCAGCTCTTAGATCGTGATACCAAGCTTCTTTTCCTCTGAAGTCAGCGATGTCCTTTTCGAGTCTAGTAATAGTAAATTCAAGACGTTTATTCTGACTTTCCATATCTTTGTACATTTGAGTAATTATTAGTCTCTCATTCTTTTCATGATCACATACAGTAGTAAGAGATTCTAATTTACTCATGAGCTCAGAGATAGAAGGTACCTCGGTATTTGCCATGAGGCAGACGTTCGGCTTAGGAGTTGGCTCATCATCCGAGGATTCCTCCTCTTCTTTCGAGCCACTGATGTACTTTCTCACAAACACCTTCCTCTTGTTCTTGCTGTTGTCTGAGGTGGTACGTCGAGGAGTAACCTTGTCACTTTTCTCTGCCGTCTTAGATTTGGATCTGCATTCCTTGGCCCAGTGACCGGGTTTCCCACAATTAAAGCATTCTTGGGAGCTCAACTCCGATCGTTCCTTCCTTCTGGATGATGAGGAGCTTCTTCTGAATCCTTTTCTACTTTTTCGACGGAATCGTTAAAAGGATTTAACAAGAAGAGCTATTTCCTCTTCTGCGTCTGAGTCAGAATTCTCTGACTCATCCGTATCATCCTCTTTGATGATTACTGGAGCATTCCGTAGCTTTGAGGGCTACCCCTTTTTCTTTCCGAGCTATTTTCTCATCACGGTCAGTGTATCTGAATCTGACCTCATGAGTCCGAAGCTCTCCGTATATTTCTTCAAGGGCAGTAAACGGCCAGTTTTTGTCAGCTTGCATCTTGAGCTGCTTGGAGTAATAGCGATCCGGCAAGGATCGAAAGAACTTGTCATTGATTTGAGATTGTGTGTAGTGTTTATTGATAGTTTTTAGCTCTAGAATGAGCTTGCCGAATCTCTGATAGATACTCTCAAGGGATTCGCCAGGTTTGTGATTGAAACTCTCAAAGTTCTGTCTGAGAGCACATATCACGTTTTGCATCTGGGACTGACTTCCCTCATAGAGGATTGTCAGTTTATCCCAGACAGCTTTTGCTGACGTGCAGCCCTGGACGTCCGTGAAAGCCTCGGAATCCAAAGACGATGTAACGTAAGCAGAGCCTTTTCGCTAGCGCACTGCTAGGCTCTTTCATCGTTGGTAAGTTCGGCATCCGTCTTTGGCCTTCTAACTCCATGTTCTCCGATAGTCATCGGAATTGGAATCTCCTGATGAAGACAGGGCCACATGAGATGGTCATGGCATACCATGAACATCTTCATGCGAGCTTTCCATTGGGAGAAAAGCTCAGGTGTGAATTTGGACGGTTTTGTCAAAGTAAAACCAGAACTTCGTGGTTGAGCAGTGGAGGCAGCAGCAGGTTGAGGTCGGTCGACGTTTTCACTACTGCTTCGATTCGGGATGGGCTCTTGTGCACCTTCGGAGTTAAGGCGAGTGTTGAATAGCATACTCCATTCTTCGGCCATTGCTGAGAGTGAAAGAGTGGGATCTCTACTTAGAACAAATAGAACTTGCTCTGATACCACTTGATGGTCCCTTGGAGCCTACGGGGGGGGGGGTTAATAGGCTCTTATCCAAACTCTCTATATTCTCTTATGACACAAACACTTATCTAGTTAAGTGATAGAATCAGCTACGGAAGATAGCCGGATAGTGGAAGTATTTTGTTTTATTATCAAAAGATAAATACAACAAAATAGAAGCAAAACTCTTTTACACTCTGTTGACAAAAGGATTCACACTCTAGCCTATATTAAGCAAGATTGAACTCTTGTGCATACACAGTATTGATTCAGGCTTATTCGCACTTGCCTTTACATATACAAGTATAAGTATTTATGCAAAAAACATTCCTAAAAGACAACCTTGGAACTTGTAGTTCCGGAATGCGTTCAGCACTAACTATTCCTCGGTAGTCTCTCTGCCTTGACTGCTACGGTTTGTGGAGCTCAAGATCTTGGGTTTGAAGAGTATAAGTGCCTTTGTGAGTTCCCAAATATAATTAAAGTTGTGTCCACATATCCGGGTGATCCACGTGTAAGATTCTTCGGAGTTCTCAACAAGTTTGTCTTACATCGGGACACCACGAACTAATAATCTTAAATGCGGTTAAGTTGAAGCAACATCTTCTTGGTCCGGTGTAATTTTCCTTACTCCGTAGCTAATGAAGCTCGAAACCTTACTCCGTGTCAGTGGTTTCTTACTCCGTATCTATTTGGTACTGGAATCCTTAGTCCGTGTCAGCGCTTCCTTACTCCGTGTGAATGAGAAGGTCGGAGTGCTTATTTCGTATCAGCGCTTCCTTACTCCGCATGTAAGTTCCTTACTCCGTATGTAAGTTCCTTACTCCGTATGTAAGTTTGTTACTCCGTGTGAGTCTAAAGGATCGGATGGCTTACTCCGTACTAGCGTATCCTTACTCCGCATGAGTGAGTGGTCCGGATTCCTTACTCCGCATCTAAGTTCCTTACTCCGTGCGAATAAGGACTCGGGTCCTTATTCCACATCAGTACTTTTTTACTCCGCATCTAAGTTCCTTACTCCGTGCGAATAAGAACTCAGGTCCTTATTCCACATTAGTACTTTCTTACTCCGTATGTATGGAAGACTCGGATGCCTTACTCCGTGTCTTCTTTACTTTAGTTCACTTGAGTGAAAGACTTAACTTTTAGCTCTGTGTTGACTCTTTTACTTCGTGCGACCTTATAGACCAAGATTCTTACTCTGCATCAGTTTGACTTAGTCCGTTTCAGATATTAAGAGCAGATTCCATAATCCGTAGCTTTTAAGTTCTTAGTCCGCACGAATGTTCCTTATTCCGTATGTATTGGTGACTTGGTTATTTACCAAGTGTTTGACGACTACTCACTCTTGTCCAGATCAGGATTATGTATCCCGTCCTTAGCTTTGCTCTCATGAGTGTATCTCCGGATTAATAACATATCTTCTGCAATGATCAAAGAAACACAAAAGATCTCAAATCAAATTACATAGGGCTTTATCAACATGATCCAAATTACGGGCTTGATCCAACACCGGAGTTACAACCGGAGGAGAGGCAGGGAGTAGCAGGGAACATCAGGAGCGAAAGCATTAGCAAAGAGGGGCCCAAGGTTTCAGCCTAAGAGAAGCGGGCCGAGAGGGGACCACAACTTCTGGAGGATCAGCGTGAACACTATGCTGCGAGCCTCGGAGACCGAGTGAGCAGCAACGGACCAGATCCGTGAGGATTGGTGGGTGGAACTAACCTTATGGGCGAGGAGTCGGCGGGGTCACCACCAGAGCTTCCCCGCTATTCGGGGCAATAATGGTGCGGCTTGGAGCAGAGCCCGGCGAACAGGCAAAGTCCCATCAAGCGATAGATGGCAAAGATAGTACGCCTGTGGGAAAGGTGACAACCAGGATGTCCAGACAAAGTGAGCCGGTCAAAAATGCCAAAATACGATGGAGAGAATCCTCCCAAAGGATCGGTTCCTAGTGTTGTTGCTCATCATTCGAAAGAGGAAAGCCCCCCAATCCATTAGCAGATGCTCAAAAACTCCGTACATAGCAAGGAGCAGATCATACGGGACGGAGTCGAGAGCAGATATTCGAGCCAATAAACACCGGCTTGGGACGGTGGCCATACAACGATAGTGTTGGATCAAGCCCGGAATTTGGATGATGTGAACGAACCCTATGTAACTTGATCCGAGACTTTTGTTGTGCTTCATGTTAAGTAAATGCAGATGATATGAACTTAATCGGGACCTACACTTGTGAGATGAAAGCTAAGGACGGGATACATAATCCTGATCCGGATGAGAGTGTGCGTCGTCAAAAACATGGTACATAACCAAGTCTTCACTTCATACGGAATAAGGATCATACGTGTGGACTAATGAGTTAAAGCTATGGACTAAGGAATCTGTATCTAATACTTTAAAATGGACTAAGTTAATTGATACGGAGTAAGAATCCTAGTCCATAAGTCGAATGGAGAAAATCACAATTACTACGGAGTAAAAAGGCTAAGTCTTCCACACACACGGAGTAAGGAAATTTGATACGGAGTAAGGAATCCGAACCTGTTACTCTTGCGAAGTAAGGAAGCGCTGATGCGGAGTAAGCCTTCCATTCCTTTAACTCATGCGGAGTAAGGAAACTAGATGCGGAGTAAGGAAGCGCTGATATGGAGTAAGCCTTCCATTCCTTTAACTCACGCGGAGTAAGGAAATTAGATGCTGAGTAAGGAAGCACTGATGCGGAGTAAGCACTCCGACCTTATCATTCATACGGAGTAAGGAAGCACTTACACGGAATAAGGATTCCAGTTTTAAATTGATACGGAGTAAGCAATCATTGCTGCGGAGTAATGATCCGAGCTTAGTTTAACGCGGAGTAAGGAACCTTACACCGGATTTAAGATGACGCTACTTCAACTTATCTCTTCGTATTCAAAGTCACCGGCTCGTTATTTCCTGATGTAAGACAAACTCATTGAAGAACCTAAAGCATCTGACACATGGATCATCCGGATATGTGGACACAACTTTCACTGAACTTGGGAACTCACAATCACACTTATGCTTTGCAAACCCAAGACATTGAGCTCCACATCTGCAGCACTTAAGATGAAGAGGATTCCGAGGAACAATAATTGTGCACATAGTCCGGAACAACAAGTTCCAAGATTGCTTCTCAAGGATGTACTATATATATATGTTATGCAAACTTTGTAAAGAAGACACATTAGAATATACAAGAGCTCAAGTGGATAAAAGAGGCTAGTGTGTGAGTACTTTGTAATCAGAGTGTATGAGAGTTGTTAAGTAGATTAAAGCTCTTCAAGCTTTAATCTGCTTCTATTGTGTTGTACTTATCTCTTTGATAATAAACAATACTTCCACTATCTGGTTAGTTTCCTCATTGATTCTATCTCTTAACCAGATAGGTGTTGCGCCAAAGAGTTAAGGAAGGAGTTTTGATAATAGCCTATTCACCCCCCCCCTCTTTAGGCTCCAAGGGACCAACAAGTGGTATCAGAGCAAGTTCTACCTGTTCAAAGTAGAGATCCCACTCCTCTCTCTCATCAATGGCCAAAGAAAGCAATATGCTATTCAATATTCGCCTTAACTCCGGAGGTGCACAAGAGCCCCTCCCTAATCGAAGCAGCAGTGAAAATATCGATCCACCTCAACCTGATGCTGCCGCTGCTCCTCAACCACGGAGTTCTAGTTTCACTCTGACCAAACCACCAAAGTTCACACCTTAGCTTTTCTCCCAGTGGAAAGCTCGCATGAGAATGTTCATGGACTGTCATGATCATCTCATGTGGCCATGTCTTCATCAGGAGATACCTACTCCGATGACTATTGGAGAACATGGAGTTAGAAGGACAAAGATAGATGCTGAACTCACTAATGATGAAAGAGCTTGGCAATGTGCTAACGAAAAGGCTCTGGCATATGTTACATCTTCTTTGGACTCCGAAGCTTTCACGGACGTCCAGGGCTGCACGACAAAGAAAGTTGTCTGGGGATAAATTGACAATCCTCATGAGGGAAGTCAGTCCCAAATGCAGAAAGTCATCTATACTCTCAGACAAAACTTTGAGAGTTTCAATCACAAACCTGGCGAATCCCTCGAGAGTATCTATCGGAGATTCGGCAAGCTCATCCTTGAGCTAAAAACTATCAATGAGCACTATTCTCAATCTCAAATCAATGACAAGTTTTTTCTCGCTGATTTCTTGGGATCGCTACTACTCCAAGCAGCTCAGATGCAAGGTGACAAAAATTGGCGGTATGTTCCCCTTTAAGAACTATATGGAGAGTTTCGGACTCACGAGGTCAGGTTCAAGTACTCGACCGAGATGAGAAAATAGCTTGGAAAGAAAAGAGGTAGCTTTCAAAGCTACGTAATGTTCCAACATATCGAGGATGATGATATGGAAGAATCAAAATTTTGATTCGACCTGAAGAGGAAATAGCTCTTCTCGTCAAATCCTTCGAGCGATTCCCTGCAAAAGTAGGAAAGGATTCGGAAGAGGCGATCGGAGTCTAGTTCCGAGGAATGCTATAATCGTGGGAAACCCGGTCACTGGCCAAGGATCGGAATCCAATCTAAAGTGGCCGAGAAAAGTGACAAGGTTACTCCTCGCCGCTCCACCTCGAGACAATAGCAAGAACAAGATGAAGGCGTTGGTCACAAAGTATGTCGGTGGCTCGGAAGAAGAGGAGGAATCCTCGGATGATGAGCCAACTCCTAAGCCGAACATCTCGCCTCATGGTAAATATTGAGGTACCTTCGATCTCTGAGCTCATGAGTAAATTAGAATCTCTTATTACTGAACGTGATCATGAAAAGAATGAGAGACTAATAATTACTCAAATGTACAAAGATATGGAAAGTCAGAACAAACGTCTTGAAATTACTGTTGCTAGACTAGAAAAGGACATAACTGACCAGGGTTAAGAGGCTTGGTATCATAATCTAAGAGCTTAAAATCACTTGCTAAATACCAACCTAATTGGCCTAAAAGTTATTGTGAAAAAGACTCAAAAATGAACCGGAACAGAAAAGAAAATAAATCGTAAGTGGCTAAAATTCGGTAAAATTGCCTCTACATTTAGGACCGATCCTGACAACATCCGAGTCAAACCGGCCTGGGCTCCGAACCATCGACCTCCACACAAACTATTGAGTGTCCTCTGGATTTTATTCCAAAACTAACCAACCTTTACCCTGGTTAGTACATCTAAACCGTTGGATGGTTTTATTTCATGTGGCACCATAATCTATGATTGTGGAATCGAGGTTCATATCGCTGTTCTCGAAGCAAGTAGGCACCCGTATCTAACGATGAAGGGAAGGTTGCTACGCTTAAAGCCGAAACCGTAGCACCCTAAAGAAAAGAAAGGCTAAGGCCGGCGCATCTAGAGGCTAAGAGCGCGTCACCTAATCGCAAAGGATTAGGCCATAGGGAACAGAGTAGAAAATGCGAAAATCCGAGAAACTGTATCCCTATTACCACTCCACATCATAGTGTCTGTTCCATCTCGTGAGAAATAGGACATTATCACTATGATTGCTGGAGCTTAACTGATAGCCGACTTTGTAATCAAATTCATATTAATAAAGATCAGTTTATCAAAAAGGGTTCTCTCAAGAAAACCCAAGTAAAAGAAGCAGCTGAACCTAACAAAATAAAGTTAACATGGAAAGCTAAAATTTCTAACAAAGTTAAATCTGGAACTCTTGACACCACTCTTGTTTCTCCTAACCGCCCGAAACATGTTTGGACACCAAAACTGTAAACTGTTGTCTTACAGGAGCATCTCTGGATTGCATTGCCAGATCACTTGAAGTTAAAGATCAATCAAAGCAAGTGGATCCTCAATAGTGGATGCTCCGGACATGTGATGGTTGATGATCCTCGTCATTGATGTTACTAATAAACGAGGCCCATCCGTATCGTATGGGGACAACAACAAAGGTAAGACTGTGGGGTATGACACTTTAACAAACGGCTGTGTATCAATCACCAAAGTTGCACTAGTTGAAGGCTTGAAGCATAATCTGCTGAGTGTCGGTAATTTATGTGACAAAGGATTTACTGTTTCCTTTATGTCCAACACCTGCACAGTTAGGGAAAACTTATCCGGAGAAGTTAAGTTATCCGGATTAAAAGATGGGGACATATACTTAGTGGTCTTAGGAAATAATTCTTCTAACCTCAGATGCTTCCTCACTAAAGCATCGATGAAGAAAGTTGGCTATGGCACAAGCGTTGCGCACATTTAAATTTTAAAACCTTGTCAAATTAGCGTCGCTTGACTTAGTAAATGGTTTGCCCAAACACAAATTCTCCGGAGACTCCATCCTCAGAGAATGCCAACTCTGCAGTTGACCAAACACAACTTTAAGAGCAAATCAATTAATTCAATAATCGCTCCGTCGCTAACTTCTTCACATGGACCATTCGTGGTCCCATTTCATTGCTTCTCTTGCCGGTGCGAGATATACCCTAGTGGTTATCGATGACTTCACCAGGTATACATGGGTGATGTTCCTAAAATTAAAGGATCAAACCTTTGAACATCTTGTAGATCTCTTCAACTGGATAAGCAATTCACAAGGACTGAGCATTAAGTGCATCAGGAGTGATCATGGTACTGAGTTTGATTTTTCAGATATGAGATCCTATTGTTCAAAAGGGCATTTAGCATGACTTCCTCTTTTAGAAAACTCCATAACAAAATGGAGTTGCTGAGCGTAAAATCGCACTTTAGTCGAAGCTGGTAAATTTGTGTTAACAGGGGCAAAGCTTCCTCTCAGTCTATGGGCTGAAGCTATGTCCACTGCATGCTATGTTCAGAACAAAACTCTTATCAATAAAGTTATCATGAAAACACCCTATAAGATGTGGAGAGGTAGGAAGCCATCAATCTCTCATTTCAAAGCTTTTGGGTGTGCTTGTTATGTGTTAAACAACGGCAAAGAGGCCCGGAGTAAATTTGAACCAAAGTTCGATGATGGGATCTTTGTCGGTTACTCGTTGCACAGCAGGACTTATCGCATTTTTAATAGAAAACGCTTAACGGTTGAAGAATCTATCCATGTTAACTTTGATGAATCTAACCTTGATGGTCAAGTGTAGGATCTTTCAAATCCAATTGTCGGAGATCACACGGACTCGATTGACTATTCTCGCTTCGAGACATGTACCGCCGAATACCTAATGAATCACTTAGTACCTTGGTGAAGCAAGAAATGCGGTGGTGATGCTTCGTAAGACTTGGACTCAGGACTTCCACTTAACTCCCGAGAACCCATTACGGAAATCCATAACTCCGGAGAGCCTTCTAGTTCGTCCGGACCTATTCGTACTCAAAGCAGCAGGTGCGAAGTACTTCCAAGCACTTCGGACCTGTTCATCATACGGATTTATCAGTGCCAGAAAAAGCTCAACCAGTGATGTACAAGATCCACCCGATCCGGCAGAGCTTCAAATCATCAATTATTCACCACCACTTGCGAGAACTATAGGTGGACTCGAACCACCCATCTGATCAAGTGATTGGTGATCCTACTATTGAGTAAGAACGAGGGCAGCCACTTCCAATCTATGTCTCTACTCATGTTTCTTATCACAGATAAAGCCTAAGGTTGTGGAAGAAGCCCTCCAAGACTCAAATTGGATAGATCTTTATGCAAGAAGAGCTTAATCGGTTTAAGAGGAATGAAGTGTGGACTTTAGTACCAAGGCCAAGATCACAACAAGTCATTGGAGTTAAATGGGTGTTCAAACAAATTAGATACGATGGAATAGTAATCAAACAAAGCTAGACTGGTAGCCAAAGGATACCGTCAAGAAGAAGGCATTGACTATGACGAAACCTTTGCTCCTGTAGCTCGACTTGAGGCGATCCGCATGTTCCTGGCATATGCTTCATATGAAAACTTCACTATTTATCAAATGGACGTCAAGAGTGCATTTATGAATGGAGATCTTCAAGAGGAGGTTTATGTAGAACAACCCTCCGGGCTACGTTGAACACAAAGCTAAACATATGGTTTATAAGCTACGAAAGCTTTGTACGGATTGAAGCAAGCTCCAAGGGCATGGTACGACACACTATCGAATTCTTGCTCGAACACAATTTCGAAAAGGCAATATTGACACCACTCTATTTTAACGGAAAGAGAAAGATCATTCTACAATCGTAAAAATCTATGTGGATGACATAATTTTCGGATCATCAAATCCGGAGCTTTGTGAAGAATTTGCGAAGTTGATGACGGCAAATTTGAAATGAGCATGATGGGAGAATTGACGTACTTCCTTGGGATAGAAGTTAAACAAATGAAGGATGGAATCTTCATCGACCAAGCAAAGTACACACGGGACTTAATCAAGAAGTTTGAAATGCAAAACTCTACCTCCATGAAAACTCTCATGCCAGTCAGTGCCAAACTGGATCCTGATCTTAACGGAGAATCAGTTAATGTGACTAAATATAGAGGGATGATTAGTTCATTGCTGTATCTTACAGCAAGTCGCCCGGATATAATGTTTGCAACTTGCATTTGTGTAAGATATCAAGCGAATCCCAAAGAGTCACACATGCTCCATGTGAAACAGATATTGCGATATTTAAAAGGGATGGTGAATTTGGGACTGTGGTACCCAAAGGAGTCCAACTTCTCCTTATACGGATATTCGAGATCTTGATTTTACCTGGTGTCGCATTGACAGGAAAAGCACTAGCGGTACTTGTCGATTTCTAAGCAAATTGATATCATGGTTCATGAAGAAGCATAATTGCGGATCAACTTCTCATCTGAGTGGAATATATAGTCTGTGGGAAGTTGTTGCGCACAACTACTTTGGATGCAAGTCAACTTACCGACTACGGATTCAACATGACATTTGTTCCACTATCTTTGCGACAATACCAGGCTAGATTGCCATCAGCAACAATCCAGTTATGCACCCAAAGAGTAAGCACATTGAAGTCGTATCACTTCATCCGAGATCATGTTCTCAAAAAGCATATATCTTCTGGAACATGTTGCTACCTGGATGATCAACTTGCTGATATTTTCACCAAGCCTTCTACCCGACGCAAGATTTTCCGAACTACTTCTCAAATTAGGTATGCTTGACCTATTTGTATAGTTTCTAATCTTTCACTCCAACAGTATTTTCTTCAAAACATGCATTTTGATTCTCAATGAGAGTTAGACACCTACTGTACTTCATGCTGATCATGATTGCTAGTCATATACATTTGTTCTGATTCTCTTCCCATACCTTCAAGTAGGAGGATGCTTGTGTTTCCCGACTGAAGTTGTTAAGACAACATAATCAACACTATATGAGCTCTCTCTTCTTTATTTTTCGTGGTTCAATTTTTCATGTACAACCTCATGTTTAATGCTTTTTCATATTGATTGCCCAATTAACATGTCTAATTCAAGAAATGAAATGGGTTGGATCGGAATGCTTATGGATGTAACTTTCATGGTGAAAGTCTGTTCAGCTTATGAAGTGAAGTTCTCAAAGGATAGACAGTATTATTCTCTCAATTTAAATCCTTTAGCTGGAAATGTCATTGAGAGGATTGCAAGATCTAAGGGGGGGAAAATAGTTATGACCTATTCAAGTAATACCTCTCTTATATATCTCATGACCTCTTTCCCGACTGTCTATCTGAGGGGGAGTTCATCACTAAGAGGATTGCACGATCTACGGGGGAGCCAACGCTTTCTTTATTATCCCAGTAATAACCCCCGATATGTCTCGAATGCTCCTTCCTCTTACTTCTCACTTCCGGACCTGATTGGACATACATTGATGAATCAGCCTTGTGGCTTGTTTGGTTGTTTTTCTTTCTTCAACTGGGCATCTTAATTGGATAATCAAGTGATAGCATCTGGCATGTGTTCTTTCTTCCATTCTCATCCATGAATCTTACTTAGAGTAACTCACATACTGTTCATTTATCTTGACTACAATGTTCAGCATGACGGTCTCACTATGTTGACCAATAAGAACGTATAAGTTTCTAATCAGACATATGCTTATTTCCCCACATCATTGATTCAGTCATTCGTTTATCTATGTCTATCATTTATTTTCAATGCGTTCTCCCTATTCATTAGTTCGGATCTTGCTACCTTTAAATATTTGTTTACATCCGTATTAATCTCAACCTATGCAAGCTCTGTGTTCTTTTTAGTTTATCCTCATGCAGCTATAGCTTCCGATTCGCTTTGCATTTTCATTGACATATCTTGCTTGAAGTCTCGACTTTGAAGTGTTGTGGTACTTCATCTTCTTCGACTTTACCCAGCAAAGGAATCTCTCTCTCTCTCACACACACTCTGTTACTCATCCGGATCTCCTTTTACGGATTACTCATTCCTTCGGATGATCGTCGGTTCATCTCCTCTGGACTCTTGAAATACTCAAGTCTTATCACGTGTTTCTGAGGAGACATAATGATGGGCTATTTTAATTGCAAGTCTCGAGACAAGACTTTTCCGGAAGAAGGCATACAACTGTCCTATTTACTTGATTCTGCGGCCTCCACGACATGTTTACATTTGGCGGCGCTCATATCTCAAGATAAATGACATCAGCTTGTCGACGGATCACTTACTCTTCTCGCTTAATCCCAAAATCTGCTGGCAACCACGGACTCGGTCTTATATATACCTGCTTTCACAAGTATGAAGTTTACCTTTCCAAAACCCTAAACCCTCGTCGCTCTTCCATTCACTAAGACCTCCTTTCTTTCCTCCTCTTAATCGGAATGGCACCCAAGCTCTCTCTATGGCGTAAATCCCGGCCATCCGGTCGATTGGCCTGCGCTTGTCGATCCTCCGGCTTGGTTCCCCGGACCTACGTCCTCTTCTGGAAGTCTCTCATATTCTAGATCTGGTTTACAGCCCCACTAATCTACTCATCGCCGATATCATCGAGTACTATCAGCGCATCCGCTGCACCACCGACTCCATCCTTTCCCATGTTCGAGGTGAATCTATTATCATCACCCCCGACATCCTTCGTGCCACACTCAACCTACCCACCGGTGAACCACACCGTCCGGAACCAGAAACCATGGTAGCTTCTATGGGTTGCACGTATAAAGGAAAGGAATACAAGGTGGAATCTTTCCATGATGCTTTATCGATGTATGGCGATCATTCTCAGCCGATGTCTTCTGGCTCAAACCTCCTCTCTCGACTCCGTCCCATATGACCTTCTGTTGGCCATGTACAGCATTTTCGAAGGACTTCCAATGGACTAGGGGACATTTTTGTTCGGGATGTTGAAGAACGGCCCCAAGAACCAATCTTTCGGGCGGATTCTCAGCATTGTCTTCAGGCATCAACATCCGGCTCATTTCGCCAGATATGATGCCATACCCTTCGCTCAGGCATACTATCTTCGCCATCTTATGCTTGATGGAAGCATGACCGCCCGCCATCCATCTATTGCTCTCCGCCTTCTTCCAGCCTCGAAACAACAAGGCAGCTCAGTTGGTGACCCGGCCAGGCAGCCATGCTCCCGGGTCGTCTCGGCTCACCGGTCCTCTTGGATTCGGTCCGTTGCTGCCGCATCCATCTCTCGAGCCTCCCAGACAAAGATCCTACCTGAACCGTTCGAGGTTGCAGAGCCCTCTCAGACCAGTCCTCATCCGGCTGACTCTCCAGCGCCTTCTCCTGCTGATGTTCCTGCACCTGATTCACCCATTGTTGCTGCTGCTGTTGATGCTGCTGTTGTTATGACCATAGCAGATGTCCCTCCTTCTTCTCCAGAAGCACCATTACCTCCTTTACCTCAACCTCGTGACTATCTTGACCATCTCTCTACCAACACCTTAACGGACTTCGGTTCCGTTTTAGCTTAGCTGCGCGCCTCTATCCCCGACAACGACATCCGGGTGTTTTATGCCAAACACACCCAAACCTTGGAGGCTATGATCATCCGGAGCCTGGACCATGGTTTCCTCATGTCGGCCACATTCCGGACGTTCCTTTGTTGTTCCAGACCGGCCCCGAGCGAACGCGTGTCCTCTCCTGCCCCTGGACCGACATTCCTTACGCCGCCGACGTTCCCGTTGTTGACCTCTCTGGTCAAAGTGGCTCGATGCTCGGATGCCTCCGATGCTCCGAATATCTCGCTACTCCAGGATGCTCCTGCTGCTGCTGCTGATGCTCCTTCTACTCCCGCCGACTCTCTCTACCCATCACACTCCCCGCCATTCCTACGGGGAGTCCTCCAAAGCCCCGGAGTTGGCGCTTGGACGTGCCTCTTTTGGCACGGTTCCTCCCGATCTTGTGCTCTCCGCCTAGGCCGGACCGTCACGCCCAAGCCCAAAGCGCCCAAATTTCTGCCATCGCCGGCTAAGGTTGATGCCCTCGCCCTACTCCTCTCTGCCTTGCCGACTCTTCCACCTCCATCGAGCAAAAGATGGATCTTGTCACCTCGTCCGTCCATTCCCTATCCACCTCTTTTAGCACTTGGCACACATGATGGCTCATCCTCCTACCGCATCTTGGTGACATGCCATACCGGGGGAGAACGTGTCATCCGATCCTCCTGCACCTTCCCCAACTCGTCTTGAAAAGTGAGTTCCGCATCCTCACTTCTTCCGGGAGTTACCATCCCCCAAATGCGGCGGCTTCCCTCAGCCCGGCTCTTCCCGGTGCTGCCTCCTCCTTTGACCTCTCCATCTACGACTGGTGACACCTTCCTCCCATCATACGCGGATCTTGATCCTATTGATGAGGATAAAAGTGTTTTTAATGCTATGACCAAGTATGCCGCGCCGAATAACGAGCGAAGATGTCTATCCGAGTTGTACCCGTTCTCTCCTAAAGATAGTAAGACTATTCGTTCTCAGACGGTGTCACGCCCCGGATTTCTAACCCGAGGAGACTGGAACGTGACCCTCCCTTTACCCAGGTTTGGATAAAGGGGTTAGGATAGAATATGCCCACACAGGACACCATACATCCCACAATAAAAATTCAGAGAGACAATTATATATATATATATATATTAAGTACAAACCATTATAAACGTATCCAAACATGTTTTTATTACATTTAACTCCTCAATGCAATATCTCCCCACTGTGTTACAAAGCTCTCACAGAGACAACAAAACATAAGTAACAGTAAGCAAAGCCACAAGCAGGTCTTGCACCTTGGTGTTCCCACCTCACGCCTATAGTTCCCTATAAAGAAAACAACACAAGAGGGAGGGGTCAAGAACCGGGCTCGAAGGGGATCATGTCTCCCCAACCCATCCCATGCTCCTAGCATCTACGTGCCATATGTCTTAGTGCGGTGTCATGATACAAATTATTTTAACGATATAATAACAAACCACATCAGCTAATACAATCATTTCCACAGCCACACAAAGCTAAGGGTCCTGACCACACATGTTAACACATGAGCAGATCTCGGGCTTCCACGGCCACCGGGTTCCAAGAGCAGTCCCGGCTTCCACAAACACCGGGTTCGAAGAACAATCACCACAGGGCCTAACCCCGGATTAGGTACAAGAAGACAGAACCCCTACCTCAACAGTTCCTTCACGCTCTTGCCTCCACGCCAAATACCGTCCACTCCCGCGAATCACCACAAGAGAATCAGGAGCTTTCCTTCTCTCTCTCTCTCTCTCTCTCTCTCTCTCTCTCTCTGCGACAGCTGCAGCGGCTGACGGAACCCTAAAACCCTAAACAGAGGGGCTCCCCTCCTTATATAGACACCACAACATCAAAACGACGTAATTTTGATTAAGTGAACCCCAACATCAAAATGAAGTAGTTTTGATCACACAACCTACAACCTTTTCGCATCCATACAAGACAAAATACTCATAATTCTAACATGGTCCTTTGGGAAAAGATGATTACAATAAAAAACCAAGGTGACAGTACAAAAATATGGCTGCTCTCCATAATGCACGTCATATCGCCATATGACGTGCAGCTCTAAAAGTTGTAAACTTCTACCCCAAGCTTCTTAGGATCATGTGGAAGATAGGCAAACCAAAATCTCCTTGCACGTCATATCCCCATATGACGTGCATTGTCAGGTGCACCTCCCCAAAGGTCCCCTTTTGGGCACAACTCTTACCCCAAACTTGCCCCTCAACTTCCAAGGTGTTTTAGCTAAAGTGTATGGGAAGAAACTCCCAAAACCCACATATTTCCCACTAAAAGGGCAAAACTAAGACTAACTCCTCACATCCCAAAAATACGAGTCATTATAGATGGGTCTGCTCACCACAGTACACATAGACAACTTCTCTCGAGCGGTTAAGATGAGATTTAGGCTATTTCAATCCCTATACAAGGACAGGCACATGTTTGATGTCTGCACATGTTAGAATGGGACCAGGTAACCATGGATTTTGTCATTGGACTTCCTCGTTCCAGGGGACACGACACTATATGGGTTATTGTGGACCGATTAACCAAATCGGCGCATTTTATTCCAATTCGAGAGAGACCCAGTGAGGACTTTGGGACAGAGGTATCTTGATGTGATTGTGTGGTTGCATGGAGTCCCATTGTCTATTGTATCTGATCGGGATGCGAGGTTCACCTCTTAGTTTTGGAGACAATTGCGAGCGAGCTTTGGGTACGAGGGTGAACCTAAGTACAACCTTTCATCCGTAGATGGATGGTTAGTCGGAGTGGACGATTCGGACGCTCGTGGATATGTTACATGCCTATGTCCTAAATTTTGGAGGTTATTGGGAGACCACCTTCCTTTGGTGGAGTTCTCTTACAACGATTATCAGGCCACGATTGGGATGGCTCCGTATGAGGCGCTATATGGGTGGCCTTGTAGGTCACCTTTGTGTTGGGCACAAAAGCAGGAGAGACGCAGCTTCTGTCCTGGATATGGTTCGAGAGAACACAGAGATAGTGCGATTGATTAGACACGCATGTGTTGATAACGATGGAGTAAGTCCTACGCGGAACGGAGGCGTCGACCTTTGCGGTTTGAGGTGGGGACCATGTATTTTACGGGTTTACGCCATGTCGAGGGATCGGAGGTTTGGACGTAGATCTAAACTTTCCCCTCGTTTTGTGGGGCCATTTGAGATTATTGCCACTATAGGCGCAGGGGCTGACCGATTAACTTTCCCACCGGAGTTGGGCGCGAGCACATGATGTGTTCCATGGGTCTCGCTTGAGACGGTATCACCTATATCCTTCTCATGTGTTGGACTATCACGAGATAGACTTGGCTAATGATGGTGCGTTGTTGAGATGCCTCAGACAGATTTTGGACGTGGGGAGCAGGTCTTGCATGGCAAGACGATCCCACTAGTCCAGGTGTTGGTGGCGACACCGAGGCACGGAGGAGCAGACTTGGGAGAAAGAGAGCCGAATGTGGGTTCTTCAATCTTGGAGTCGCTTCGAGACGGATCATCTCGAGGTGGGAGGATGTGAGGACCTTACCCGAGGAATGAGTTATGTTTTATGCATTTGTTTTGCGTATATTTTGTATGTGGTTCTACTAGAGATGTGGTTATTGTTTCTTTGGCATCTTGTGAGCTTTTTGGCCTGTTGTGAGTTGCATTGCATAAGTGTGGTTGGTGATCATGTGATAATCATGTGTTTGTGTCTTGTTGTTGTGCGGTGTTTGAGCTTGAATTTAGCTATGTCCTTTGGGCATGTGTTTTATTTTCAAGGACGAAAAGTCTTAAGGTGGGGAGGATGTAGAGACTCGTATTTGGGTAGTCTTAAGAGAGCCATCCTACGGGAACGCAACTATCCTAGACGGTAGTGTGCAGTCGACGTGAGCATTTTGACGCATTTTGGGCCCGATTTGGGTCGGGGCCCCGAGTGGCCCGATTGTTGACTTTCTTGGGGTTTATTAGTTGACTTTGCATTTAAGCGATCATTTGAGTGTGATAATATCTGAATAGTATTGTGTTTGTCATTTGATTGTTTTGACAATAATTGGGCTCAATTTGGAGTTCAGACTCGAGAGGTCAATTATTCTGGAGGCAATTATTGGCAAAGAATATAAATAATTAAGATAATTAAGAAAACCGCCATATCCCTTTATTTTGCTTGGTGCGTGCGTGTTTGAGCGAGAGAGAGAGAGAGAGAGAAAGAGAGAGAAAAAGAAGGTGAAGACCTTCCTTTGGTTATTTGGGGCGATCGGAGCTCGTGGATCGCACATAATCTTTCCAGTAGGTGTCATTGACCTTCTTATCTTGATCCTATCTTTGGATATGTGTTACCGTGATCCGTGGTTATATAACTATGTATTTCATGAGAGTTGACAAGTCAACCATAGAAATTTAGATTTAGATCTAGATGGATATATTTTAAAGGTGTTTAGACGCGTTTTGAGGTAGATATTGTAGTCTATTGAGTGAAACGTGTGTTTGTGAGGGTCTAGGGGTCACCGGGTTTGATTCAGACGAAAAACAATCCAAAAACGATGATGACCAGTACTCGGGCATAGTCGGAGCCAGTGGTCGTAGTCCGGATCAGTTAGTCCGGATGTGGCAACAACAATCCACGGCATCAATCCCGCAAAGAAGATGTTTCATGGATCAATCCACAGCAGGATTAAATCGGTGACTGCACTTGATCGAACCATTTACATTATAACCATTGAGTCTCTCCACATTTAAGTATTTAAGTTACAATGTAAATAACTAAATAATCCCCTTTCTGATTCAAAGAAAAATCTTGAAAAATTAAATTCTCACTCCTTCAAATGTGAAAAATGAGATTTAGTGTAAAATCTCAGAAAAATCTAGTTTTTCGTAGAGGTGAATTTTTGGAAAGAGGGGTTAGATATCTCTGGAAAAATCCACAAAATTAGATTATCTTAGTTATGATATGGAGACCCAATGCCGGGACTTTTTATTTCAAGAAAAACAACTCATGAGTATCTCCTTCCTTGATCAAGGAATGAGGATCAATTTGTGAAGACCGGCTTTAGTTATAAAGGGAGTAATGGGGAAACTTAATGCCATCTTGGTGTTGGTATATTGGTTTGAGGATTTGGGGCTTGGGCTCCATGACTTGTTGGTTCTTACCATGATGCACAGGTTTTGCTATGTGGACTGATTTGACAGTTAGGCCTAGGTTGAGTTGTTGAGTTGTTGAGCTTGTGGAGCAATCGGCCGAGTGCCTCGAGAGAGATCTTGTTGAGAATCGTGTTGAGCCGTTGAGCCCGTGGAGCTGGGGCCGAGTGCCCTGAGCTGGGATCCCGTGGAGGATCGTGGACAAGCCATCTGTATGGGCGAGCTAGGTCCCGATGTTTGTTTCGGGGAGAGTCCCGATGATTTGTGTACACTACACAGTGCACGAGTACACCGAGCATATAGTATGGACTTATATGTTTGCATGATGTGGAGTTTTGGGGTCACCTACGAGCTTGTCGCTCACCCCTACTTGTTGTTTCCCTTTTTCAAGTGTGACCCGAGACTAATGGAGGACTTTCTTCCAGGAGGACGTGCCCACTACTTTGATGTACGATATAGTATTGTATTCGTATTATTTTATGTGATATCCCGGACATGGGTCCGTGGACGATTGTATTTGCATCGTTATTTGTGATGTAAAAGTCCTGTATGATCGTTGAACTTATTGTATGCATGATGATATATGGGAAAGTACAGGATTACCCTTGATGTATGATTGTACAGGGTTGCATTATTGAGACAACACCAGCGGTGTAGTCTCTATTGGTGTAGTCACTAACCGCTTGGCCTTCTAGGTGCGAAAGGAAAGTCATGTTCCTGGTTTTTCCGGTTCCTGGAATTTGGGGGCGTGACGAAGATAAGCCCTTTTAGTTAAATAATAATAATACATATTATTTAAACTCTTTAAATAATATAATTATTACGTAAACAAAATTAACTAACTAAATATTCAATATTATTTATTCATCAAATAAATAAATAATATAATTATTCATTTAATCACATTAAATGAATAGAATATTTATTATTTATTTATTTAATCTAATTAAATGAATAACCATATAATATATATTTAACTCTTAAATATATATTAACACACGTTAATTAATTAGCTCTTAAACACGGCCCAGAGAATTATCTCACAATGATCCAATACTCCATCCAAGAATAAACGGTGCTAGTAAGAGAGACCAAATGGACCCACTTAATCAAAGCTCTAATAAATAATATTTAATTAATTAATCTCATTAATCAATTAAATTATTATTTATTAGTTTTAGTCCGAGCCACGATCAGGGACTAAAACTACACTCTAAGATTAAGCAGATATAATTACAAAAATTCATAACAAATGATTTGTCCATCAATATAACTAATTACCATGTGATATGATCCTCCACTATGATATTCATAATTAGAGACAGGTATCAATAGATTCCGTTCAACCTCTCGAATTATATCTTTATCCATGTGTTACCATTAATTCTCTAATGGGTACCTATACATGATCCAATCATGAATCGGGATTTATAATAAATTATATCTAATATAATTACAAGCGCTTGATTCACCCAATAATCCCGAATTAAACAACATGGGAATATTATTAATCTTCGTATAGGAAGTAGTGGATTCCACGACCAATTGATGCTCCCACTATGTTGGAAATGTAGGATTTGGATTTAAGCTGCCAAAATATAGTCTAAGTCTGGAGACTCGAAGAACCGAAGGTCGTAGGTCGAAGAGTTGAAGTTCAATAGAAGTGCAACTATCATAGGACGTATTGGCAAAGAGACTCGTAGACTCGTAGGGTCCGGAGACTCAAGGCGAACAAAGGATGGTAACATTGTGACTCGAGATCCCGGGTCGAAGGTCGTAGAGTCATAGTACGGAAAAGAGAGCGTTACGCAAGCGTCGAATAATTTCGGAGACTAGTAGAGTCAAAGAATTCTTAAGAACGATGACAAAGCTAAATGACTCATAGGCTCGTAGACTCGGGCCACCGTAGAGTCGCCAAAAATACTTGAGTCAATTAATGAACTTTAAACTACCACTAGACTCAAGACTCGTAGAGTCGTAGAATCGAAAGCCTTCAAACACCGTTAAGAAAACAGACTTGTAGACTCATAGATCTAAAGTCGCAGAGTCGGCCTTGAACAAGGTTAAGAAAACCGGACTCGTAGACTCGTAGATTGAAAGTCGTAGAGTCGAAGCCTTCGAACACCGTTAAGAAAACTGGACCCGTAGACTCGTAGGTTGAAGGTCGAAGAGTCGATGCTATAAAGACGGCAAATAAATGAAACTGTAACTCAAAGGTTCGTACGATCGTAGACTACATGGACTCAAGGGACACGATCACTATAAGAGAAATTGCCACACTTCCAGACTTGGAGATCGATGGCTAAGATTTATAGTCGAAGGGTTGTAGCCATTACAAAAACTCGGTTATGAAGACTAAGGAAGAAAAGCGGGTTTAAGACTCGTAGAGTCGAAGATTTTCGGAGCCACTTAGTCAAATATAGTAAACCGAGAGACCCGAAGGTCGTAGACCGTTGAGCTGGGGTCGTAGACTCGTAGCCATAATAACAAAGGCGGGGGACGGACTACGAAGAAGTCACTCTAAGTGTTATTCAAAGAGTCACAGAACTCGTAGTCGTAGACTCACGTAGTCATAGACTTTAGTTAATGGAGTGACACTAAAAGGCTAATCCAACCTGAACTCCAGCCTCGAAGACTCGAAGATGTGAGTCGTAGACTCAAGAAACACCATAAAGCCTGAAGAAAACTTCGCAACTTCCTACCGTTCTAATTGAAATCTTCGAGTCACCGAACCTACGAGGCATCTACCTTCGAGGCAGACTTACAACCCCCAAACATAGTCACTTAACGATATTGTCACTAGGTTTGTACAACAGAAGTCTATCGTCTCCCGAAGTTGAGCGCATTAATGACACATTAATTGTTGCCAACTACCATCCACGGATGAATGGCCAGAGATCATTACGTGCCGAATACGCAAAATGGGCATCTGATCTGCAAATCAAAGTAACGATCAACCCATCCCCCCGACATTCCACATTTTCGGTGAGAAGTCACTGTCGGGATAGACATCATGGCGCACGAGCACTTTAATCTTAAAATATATCTCTACACACAAAACGACAAGATGATGAGTTTAACCTCTCTCAAAAGAAGGAAACACATAGAACACAAGAGAATGGCTCTGACACACTTGAAATAAATAATCCTTTGCAGAACCAACTGAGGGAGGGTTCAACGCTAGAGTAGAGAGACTCTGAGTGAGAATCCTTCGAAATCTGTGCGCCGCGTTGAATCAAGAACAAGAGTAATCCATCTGATTATTCACGAACCTTTTGTTCATCAAAGATCTTGCACTTGAATTAAGTCTTAATCTCTGTGTTGTTTGTTTTCCACACTTCGATCTATCATAAACCATCTCTTTCACAACTGAGATCTGTTGAGAAAAGAGCATTTACTCTTATCTCAGTTTTGTCTGATAGTTCATCATCACTCACGTTTTCCTCACAATACTGTTGTCGTCTTCTCCATAAATACTTCCATCAGAGTCATCTGTAGAGCAATCCAGAACCACCTAATAGTCTAGCTTCCGCACACGAAGAAAGTCTATTCACCCACCCTCTCTAGACTCACTTTGGGACCTACAATTGGTATCAAAGCAGTTCTACAACTCCGTAGAGATCCCTAATGGCCGACATGGATTCCTGCAAGGTGCCCGCTCCAGCTCCCAAGCAAGCTCCAAGATCCTATTGAGGAACTTGAAGCCGCCGTACCCATAGGAAGGAGCAACTGAGACCAGCAGTGGGAAGAACCGAGTACCGCAGCAACAAGAAAGAACAGAAAGCTCTGCGATGTTCTTCCCGGCTCATCCTCCCCAAGTACCTATGTGCACACCCGCACATTTTCCAAATGGAAAGCGAGAATGAGAGCACACCTTTAGACATGCTTGACATCTATCTCCGAAACAAATAAAGAACGGACCTTTCACTCCAAAGATTATGCGAGAAAGGTTGGTTAATGACAAAAGACCGGATAGTTGGTTAAGGTGGAGAGCAGAAAAGTAAAGCTCGGTTCAAGGCAAAAGCCATACTTTTCTCTGGCATCGACGATGACATGTTCACGGATGTGCGGGATCCTGAGACTGCTAAAGAGGTATTTGACAAACTCGTGTCCGTCTATGAGGGAGACGAGCAAATACGGAGATAATAAGATCTCCATGCTCAAGCAAAAGTATGAAGCCTTTGGATGTGAACCGAAGGAGTCATTGGACGATGCTCTCATAAACAACCATGTCTAATTCAACGGATGAAGACATACAACGTTGAGATCTCCTCGAAGGACAAGAATGACAAATTTCTAAGATCTCTACCTCGAGATCACGGATAAAGACACTCCAGCCATCCGTCAGTTGAAGGAATGGAAGACTTGTGCCTTCGAAGCATTATATGGGGACCTCAAGACATTTGAAATGCAAAAGAAGAGCTTCGAGGCATTTGAGAACCCTTCCAAGAAAAGGAGAAGTTTATTGCCTTTAAGGCCGCTGTCTGAACCCCGCGAACCATCTTCGAAGAGAGGAAAGATGAAGCCGATGAACTTGTTTTAGATAGTGCCTCAGACGAAGAAGTGGCATTTTTGATCAAGAAACCGCTGAAGAGAAGGGGGAACTACAGGGAAAAAAGAAGCGGCCGTCTACATCCTTTTTAGGGAAAGGATAAGGAGAAGTTGCAATCTTACCATTGCAACAAGCCCGGCCACTTATTTGATCGTTATAAGTCAAGAGGGGAGAAAAAGGAGGCAATCGAGCATAAGAAGAAGACCAAAGGATCCTCAAGTAGAATTGATGACAAAAAGAAGAAGGCTCTTGTCACTAACAAGTTCAACAGTACGAGGAGGAAGAAGAATCTTCGATGAAGAAAAGAAAGAAAAGGGTCTTATCTGCTTTCATGGCTAATAATTCACTCCCCTCAAGGTAAGAACCTACGAACAGCTCTACATTGAATATTAAGATACCTATAGAGCTCTAAAAGACATAGAGGAACAATTTCTCATGAAAGCCGACAAAGAAAGATACTATTCTAAACTCAAACAATTTTCATGTGAATATAGAGACTCTATAGATGATTATGAAAGAACATGGAAAAGATTAAGAGTGAAGTGAGTGAGATGAGAAAGCAGACACAATGATCTTTTGAACAAAGCTAGACAACTAAAATTGGCTAATAAAGATATCGATAGCTTGAAAAGGAACTAGCTAAAACTAAAGCCGAATCGGAAAAGGAAAGACTAATCGTTCAAAAGTGGCAAGATTCGCTGAAATGCTACCCACTTTAGGACCATTCTAGATGTTAAAGGTCAGCCTTAGGTCTAGGTTTCTATGAAGACCAAATAGCCAAGGCTCAGACTTTACCTGCTCGGACCAAGTGTCTTGTTGGCTTTGTTCTACCGGTAGTGTGCTCCTTGATGGTGGAAAGGAGGTATCTATGGTGTTACTAGTCCACCCAAACCAAGAATACCCGAACTCAAAGACCCGGTCTTGTTGCATCTCGGGACGTTGATACAATGAGTTTGCTAAAGACAAAACCAAGTAGACACACTACTACATTTGAGATTGGTTCATCCAAACAAGGCCGCTGCCTTCGACCTAAGTTTGTCTCTGATGGTAGAGTTAAGAACGGTCCTAGGATATGTGAGAAAACCTAGGAAACCTCTTAACACTCCAGCAAAACCCCTTGAGCCAGTGTGTCAACCCAAACCCGTTAAATGCCCCATCTCATTGTGAAGTTGGACACCTCTCTATCGGTTCATTCTACCCCGAGTATCTTAGGAAGGAGATTGCCACAAAATCGGGGTAAACCTTAAATAGCTGAATTTCTCTAAAAATCGGCGGTGCAACAGCAACTACGATAGGAAGAAACAAACTGTGCACACACAAAGTACCCATTAAAAAGACTTAAAGACCAAGCCCTGGAAGAAAACTATTAAAACCGTGCCTACTAAAGCTGCCAAAGATAACAATAAGGAAGGAAAACGTCTCAAAATCGAAGATTAATCTTGCAACAAATCTAATGAAGGATCACCAAGATTAGCATGGAAAGTTAAATCTGCCTCTTATTTGAAACTCAAATTGTCAAGTGAAGCTTTCCTTACCCAAAGCCCAACCTTAATTGGGCCCCCAAGACTAAGTTGCTCATTGTACAGAACAGTACCTAAAGGCAATGGGCACGGAGACAAAAAGATCAATTCTAGCTAGTATCTTGACGGTGACTATTATGTGCACATGACGGATGATGCCCCTATTGAGTGAGGTAAGAGGTTATAGGCTTCATCCGTCACTTTGGGGGACAATAAAAAGGTAAGATTGTTGGTGAGGGTACTCTCTCTAATGGTTCTATTTCCAATTTAGAATGTGTCATTTGTTCAAGGTCTTAAACATAACCTGTTGAGCATAAGTCAAATGTATGACAAGGGTTATGAAGTCTTGTTCACTAAACACACTTGCATAGTTATGGACTCGTCTCCAAAGAGGTGAAACTAAATGGGCATAGACAAGGCAATGTCTACAAGTTGGTCTTTGGTAATGCTCAATCATTGAACCAATTTGTTTTCTATCCAAAGCTTCACCCCGACATTAGTTGGTTGTGGCACAAGTGATTTGGCCATTTAAACTTTAAGACTATGTCTAAGCTGCATCTCTTGATTTGGTTGAGGGCTTACCCAAGCATGTTTGTGAGAAAGAACACCCTTGTAGGGATTGTCAGTTGGTAAGGGTTAAACATTCTTTAAGATCAGATAAAACCTCGATCACCTGACCACTCAATTTCTCGCATTGGACCTATGTGGACCAATAAATGTGTCTTCCTTATCTAGTGCACAATACTTTCTTGCGGTAGTAAATGACTATACCAGATACACATGGGTCATATTTCTCAAAAAAAAAAAACCGAAACATTTAGAATCTTTTGGAACTCTTGATTGGGTCACAAATGTTAAGAGTCTTTCTATTAAGTACATTCCTTCGATCATGCAAGGAATTTGAATTTTCTGATATGTTAGAGTTACGCAATGAACATGGTATCCATCATAATTTCTCGCACCAGAACTCCACAACAAAATGGAGTGGTGAAAGAAAGAATCGAACATTAGTTGAGGCACTAGAACCATGTTGACAGGAGCTCAATTCCCAAAAACTATATGGGCCGAAGCTGTTGCCATCGTTTATGTATAAAACAGAACTCTAATTAAGAAACGAGCCATGAAAACACCCCTATGAGTTATGGAAGGGAAGGAGACCAAACATTGGTCACTAAGGATCTTCGGTGTACTTGCTACATTCGAACAATGGCAAGGATTACTTGAACAAGTTTGATGCCAAATCGGATGATGGATATCTTGTTGGATATTCCATGACTAGCAAGACTTATCGTGTATTTAATAGAAGAACCAAAGTTGTTGAAGAGTCTATTCATGTTTCTTTTGATGAGACTAACCATGAAATCGCAAAAGGAGACCCAAATGTAAATGAAGTGCAGGACATTGTCATTGTAGAAGACCAAGACACGATAATCCCACTACTGAAACAATGGAAGATGTACCCGAATCGATGTACATAGAGCTGAAGGCAGGACTATTTGAGGAACCAAGTCAAAAATCAGCGAGAAAATCATGACTGCAACGACCAACATTGTAGAATGCACACTGCCAGCCCGAAACCTAACATTGAGCAATTGGGCATTCATCATGAAGAAAGAAGACCTTCCAAAGGCAAGGAAGAAGGTTAAAGGACCCCCCTTACGGCGATAATTGGAGATCCTGCTGAGAAGTTAAAACAAGGGTGCCAAAATTAATGAAAATTTGTATATGTGTTTCATATCACAAATGGAGCCAAATGAGTTGATGATGCAGTTGGAGATCACCGTTGGATTGATCGATGCAAATTAAATGATTCAAAGATAGAAAGTATGGGTTGGTGACGGGCGAGATCCACGACAAGTCGTTGGCGTGAAATGGATCTTGAGAAACAACTTGATGCTGATGGTGGTATAATGAAACAAGGCCAAACCCAGTTTTTAAAGGATCCGAGCAAGAAGAAGAATAGACTATGATGAAACCTTTGCAGATTCTTAAGCTAAAGCCATTAGCGTGTTCTTAGCATATCGACATCCAAGGACTTCAAAATTTATCAGATGGATATCGAAGTGCTTTCTTGAATGGAAACCTCCAAAGAGTCTATGTTGAGCAACCACTGGATTTTAGAGCCAAACCAAGAGCGCAAGGTATAAAAGCGAAAAAGGCTCTTTATGGACTAAAAAACAAGCTCCCGGAGCGTGGTATAAAACAATATCGAGTTTACGATCAAAGAATAAATTCGAGAAAAGGCAAAATTAGATCACACTATTTCTCAAGGAAGGAAAAGGGATCATACTAGATAGTCCAAATTATGTGGATGACATCATTTTGAATCAAGGACAAAAAGCAGTGGGAGGACTTCTCCGTCTAATGAAAGTGAATATGAAATGAGTATGATGAAAGAACTCTCATTCTTCCTTGGATTGGAGGTCGGCGAGTTAGAGATGGGATTTTGTCGGTCCGGCAAATACCGAGGAATCACGAAGTAGTTAAGATGGTGATGTGTGCGTACATGAAAACTCCCATTCTCAAATCTTACTCGGATATGGATGGAAGGCAGGAAGTGGATATCTCGAGAATACAAAAGCATGATTGGATCCTTAGCTGCTTAGCCTGACAAGCAGGACTTAACATAATCTTTACTTGTCATGCAATTGTGCGGATACCAAGCTAATCCCAAAGAATCCATGTCACATGTTAAAGAGAGGATTGTGCGGTATGAAGGACCGAGAGTGGGACTATGAGTATCGAAAGAGTCTGATTTGAAAGCGAGAGGATATTCACATGAGGACTTTGCGGATACGGGGTTGATGAAATGGTTCAAGTGGAACATGCCAACTTCTGGCAAGGAGGCATTATCCTGGTTTAACGAAAGCAAAGTCGATTTGGCCTCCAGGTGAAGGTGAATATGTTATTTGCGAGGAGCTTTTGTGCTCAATTGCTTTGGATGGCGGGGTCGACATCCAGACTATGGATTTAACACGAAGGTCGTACCTCGTGTTGTGACAATACAAGTGCCATTGCAATCTCCAACAATCCTGTTATGCATCCCAAAACCAAGCACATTGAGGTCAGACATCACTTCATACGTGACCATGTGCTGAAGAAAGACATTTCCCTAGAGTATATATCCACTGATGATCAACTTGCCGACATATTTACCAAACCACTGCAAGAAGCCAGGTTCAATAAACTTCTGACAAAACTTGCCATGTTAGATTTAAATTCATAAGTCTCCCAACATGTCTTGTGTTTCATTTCAACCTAATTACCTGTGCATGAACATAAGTATGACACTGTTAATAACTATTTATGTTTCCATGAAAATTAGTACTGGCTAAGTGTGATTCATGCATGTCTACTGCGGGAAAGTGAGAAATCACATGGATGAAACTTGCCACCTCTGAACCTAGTTCAAGTCTTTTGTGCAACCTGTCTTGAATCCTCAAGTCTTGAGTGAAATGAGTGCAATTCCCTTAATGTTTAAATTAAATGATATTCCCATTACTTGTCATTTTATTCTGAGCGAATATCACCTGTGTGGTACTGCATTCATTAACTAGCAGGAACTGTTGTATCTCATGGTACTGTTGGCTTGCACGGAAAGGATCCTCAATGATTTAATGCTCAAAGGATGACTAAGACTATAGTATTTGAGAATCATAAAAAGCCTATTACTCAAAAAAGGAGCCACTACCTTTCACTAGAAAAAGGCAAGGTGAAAAAGGCAAAATGATAATAGACAATAGATTGACTGTCTATCTTAGGGGGAGTCCTCACTATTCCCCCAGATTGTGTCTCTGTTAGAGTAATAGTTAGAAGTCAAATTGTATGATCATGTGATTCAAAAAGATACTGTGTTGAGCTCTGTCCTTGTAAAAAGGCTCATAAATAAGCACTGAAAAATTGTGCTTCACAAAAGAAAAGAGACAACTCACACAGACAAGCTAAATGATCAAACTCCAAACTCTACCTGTACTATGTTGTAAATTAGGCAATGATAGAGTGTGGGTTTTGATTCTCAATAGGGCCATCTTGTCTCTCAAGTCATCTATGCTAAACTGAAAATTATTGTTGGACCAGGGTTGTGGTAAGATTCAGTTGACCATGAGCTTACCCAACAGTGTAATTCTAGTTCCTGAATCAAGCTCACATGCTGATCTGAGAGTGAGAGGGTGAGGCCTCCACTGAGTGAGTTTTGCTAAATGTGTGAGGAGACTCAAAATTCATGACTGGGTTGCTGCATTTGATAAACCATGGTTTACTGGATGCTATGTTAACATAGTGATCACTTTCTAGTACATGATGTAGTGTGATGAAATACTTAATCATTTCTAAGGTAAATGGAAAGTTAAATGGTAGTGATGCAGTAGCCATACATGTAAACCAGGTATTACGGTTGAAAGAAATCAAGTTTTGGGCATGTAATTTCAATTCCACTCACAACACTATTCATCATGAATAATATTATGTGAATTGTCATATGCATCTCATGTGTGTTGTTAAGTGTTGAAAAGGTCCTGACAAATCCTCCGTTCGCTGAATTCGTAGTCGACCTCAAAGCAAACTGCATCGAAGAACTGCGGGATCGAAGACTGCTGCTTCGAAGCCTCGAGGGTCGTAGCCTCAAAGCATCCTAATGTAGCTTCGTAGAGTCGTAGTCCAAAGGATCGAAGCAAGACGGAGTCTGTCACTTACTATTCAAGCATCGCAGACATGTCAGCATGTCACTGTGCACTTAAAATGGAAGTCACACCGACTTAAGGGGTGACATGGACTCGTTGCTTGAATATTCCAACGGGTGGATCCGGATGACAAAGAGGTGGGTCAGAGAAAAGAACGGGGACCATGAAGACGAACCAACAGAGTGAGTGACTTCTACGGTACACTTCTCAACTCATATATAAGTCACTAATAGAGACAAAGCTCAAAGGTATGTTCATCGTTTTCACACTCGAACCCTAACCCTAGAACTCTCTCTCTCTCTATTCAATTCTGTCTCTTTCTCTCTTTCTCTCTCCCTTGACCACCTTCAAACCTTACAATCTCTCTCTACGAGTGTCTCTTTCTCTCTCTATAAGCTCAATGGCAGGACCAAGCTCATCGATGGCCGACGACCTACGCAACATCATCCCAGGATTCATCATCGACTAGGAAGCCATAGGCGATGCCAAAGTCAGCTGGCTGGATGAATTCAGAAGTCGCCTCGATGAAACTGGTATTGCGTCTGTCTGCTCAGGAATGCAAGACTTCCTGATAGAAGATGTCGCGGAATTTTATGAGACCGTGGCATTCGCTGGAGACGACCTTGTGGGAACTGTACATGGAGTGGAGATTCGAATCTCTGCCGAAACGCTCAGAAATGCACTTCCACTCCCGAAAGGTAACTTTGATCCTCTTCCTAGTCTCTCCAGAGAAGAGTGTAAGTCTTTTCTTGGGTATTCCAATCCCGGAAAGCATGTTCGGGGAGCCCTGAAGATTGGGTTTTCCAGTCAAGCACTGGCGACTCTCATAGTCACCGGACAGTGCCTACTATGTAAAAAGACTACTTATGACTCTGCAAGTCATGAGCAGATGAAGATCATGTGTAGTGTTCTACAGGGAAGACAAGTCGACTGGGGAACTCAGATACACTCCATGATCAAAAGCAAGAAGGGACACTTTGGACTACTTCTCACCAAAGTCCTAAGGTTCCTGCACCCTGACGTATTCTGCAACAAACCTTCAGTGCCACTGCCGACCAAATACATATTTAAAAGCATTTATGAGTGTCATCACTAGTTTTCGTCCGGGCCCTTTGGGGTGAGCTCAAACTAAACCAATGGTGAGAAAATTTTAGAGTCGCCACCAACTGTTTTTGGGGTACAGTTGGATACCCTCTTCTTTAAGTAGTTTAAAGGTGTGATCTGCATTATCAGAGAAGGGTTCGGGAGTTGGTTACGTGTAGGGAAGGATTAGCACCCCTACAGCGCCCTTTCGGTATCAATTTTCGGAGGAGGAGGTTTTCTATTTTATTTGCACTGCCACAACTGGATTAGGTTTCCTAAAAAGTCTATGGTTTTTATTTAGCTAAGTTATTTATTAAAGTCATGATTAAAATGGATTTACCCTAAATTTCTAAAGGGAATCAGAAATTTTTTTTTGGTTTTTGTTTGAAGTGCAGAATGAGATCTTAGGGGTTTGTTTTGGTTTTTGGTTTTATTTTGGAAATTAAAATATGCTTTTTGTTTTTTTTGTTTTTTTACATGGAATTGGAAATCCTAAAAGCGAAAATACGTTTTGACTTGAAAACATTTTTTGTTTGTTTTTTGTTGTTTTCTTTTTGTTGTTTTTTTTTTGTTTTGAAAATGTTTTCACTTTTTTTGCTTTTTTTGCAAGGATAAAACTATGAACTAACACAATAACATATAAAGTGATGTGATTGATTGTGACATCCATAAATCAAATAACAACCCATTCTTTTTCTTCATGCCTCCCTTTGCTCTCTCTCTTTTTCTTTCTTTCTTTGTTTTTTTTTTTTGCTATACTTTACATATTATAACATACACATATACAAAAGAAAGGGAAATACAAGGAAAACACAACGCATACCAATAAAAGAAAAAGAAATACAAGGAAATACTAAGAATTACATCACATATAAATATAAATAACTTGAAAAGTAATGAATAACTAAAGATAGAACCGACTTTGGGGCTTGCAACACCAGTCTTCTGTTTGAGCTCCGGTCAGCGCCGATAGTCACTTGCCTGAATTAGAACCAACAAATCTGGCAGCGAGATTTGTGAGGAGGATTTCCTGGTATTTAGAGATTGGAGTGATGTATTTTTTGGGTTTGAGACTTTTGGTGACTGGGAATACGGAAAGTGGGCATAAGAAATAGGGAAATGAAGAAGAATTGTTTTTTTTTTGTCTTTTTTTTTTTGTTTTGATGAAAAAACGTAAGACGAAGGGGGCAAAACTGGGTTGTTTGTTTGTGTTTTTTTTTTGCTGGGAGAAAGATAGCTATAACGAAAAAGAAGGAAAGAGGAGTTGGAAAGGATGGGTGATTTTGATTTTGGGAGCTGGGTGTGAAGATGGCAACAGAGTTTTCTGGTTTTTTCTCTCTACCAAACTCTGGTTTTTTTCTCTCTGCCGAACTCTGGTTTTTTCTCTCTGCTGAACTCTTTTTTTTTTTGGACGAACTCTCCTTTTTTTTTTCTCCTTCCGAACTCCCCCTTTTTTTCCTTGGTCGAACCCTTTTGCGTGGACAGAAGACTGGTTTTAAAGAGCTGGCTCAATTTGGCTGGTTTGCGTTGATTGCAGCATTTAATGCTCTATTATGAATGCCAGCATTTTTAATTGTAAGATTCTGGCTTTTGTCTAGTGGTTGGACGACCTGTGCATAAAATCAGGGGGCCTGTGATTGCCTTTTCGTTTTTTTGTGAGCACATGTGACAGACAGGCGTTGAAAAGCATCTCTGACAAAAATGGTCAGCTAATAAAACGTGTCCCGTGAGTAACCAGCGAGAATGCCAGCGAAAGAGGCCACACAGTGAAGGTCAACGGCTCGAAGTATCAGTAGGGTTAAAGGTCAACGGTCAACGGGTCGAAGGTCGGTGGGTCGAAGGTCAACAGTCAATGGGTCGAAGTGTCGGCAGGTCGAAGGTCAACGATCAACGGGTCGAAGGGCAAAGGGCAAAGGGTCGAAGTGTCGGTAGGTCAGAGTGTCGGCAGGTCGCAGTGTCGGTAGGCATACAGGCTTCGAAGGTTGGTGGGTCGAAGGTCGAAGGGGTGAGTCGAAGGTCGGAGTGTCGGCAGGCTTACAGGCTTCGAAGGTTCGTGGGTCGAAGGTCGAAGGGGCGAGTCAAAGGTCGGAGTGTCGGTAGTAGGGCTTCGAGGCTTCGAGGCTTCGAGGCTTCGAGTCTTCGAAGCTTCGGGCCTTCGAGGCTTCGAGGCTTTTAGGCTTCGACCTGCCGACACTTCAAATTTTTTTTTAAACTTTTAATTACGCTTTTACCCCCGCTTAAAATACCAAAATAGACAACCTTTCAGGGATTGTTTAGGAAGACCCGTATTCGCCTAAATAGACATTTCAGACTATTCCTCACGTGCACATTTTCGGGCCATTTGACCAGGGGCATTGACCATCTTTTGGCAAGTTTGACTTTTCCCGACGAAAATTGTTTTGGCCATAACTTCTTCATTTTTCATCGGAATTGAGCTCGATCAAGTGCGTTAGTCTCCAAATTTCATCCTCTATCACCCGGCGTTGATCTTGGGGCACTTTAGGGGCTGGCAATAGAGGTTATCAATTTTGGGCTTCCCGGTTCGTGTCAATGCATCCATCTTGTGCAAATCACATGGAATCTCTAAAGACCTGTTCAACAAGGTATATGGCATGGGAAAAGATATATACATCAAATGGGATTAGTATGTCCAACCCGGAGAAAATGGGGGTCCAACAGCTGCCCCTCTCTATGCACTGTTTGTATACAAACAACGTACAAAGATAAAAGGGAGTCATTTGGGATGGGTTGGAGCACTTACCTGACTTACCTAGCACAGAGGAAGAGTAAAATGCGACGGTTGGGTCTGTCCTCGAGAGGCAAAAGGGGCTTCATAGGCTGGTGGACTTGGATAATACTTTGATGAGGCATCTAAGGCCACCTATGATGTAAAGATACTGGAGATTGAAAGCCTACAACAATGACAGGCTTGAACTGAAAAAGAAAGCCTACGACAACGATAGACTTGGGTTGAAAATGAAAAGCCCACAGCAATGATAGGCGTGAACTAAAAAATGAAAAGCCCACAGCAATGATAGGTTTGAATTGAAAATTGAAAGGCCCACAGCAACGATAGGCTCGAATTGAAAATGGAAAGCCCACAGCAACGATAAGCTTGAATTGAAAATGGAAAAACCCACAGCAACGATAGGCTTGAACTGAAAAGGGAAAGGCCCACAGTAATGATAGGCTTGAATTGAAAATGGAAAGGTCCACAGCAACGATAGGCATGAACTAAAAATTGAAAGGCCCACAGCAACGATAGGCTCAAATTGAAAATGGAAAGCCCATAGCAACGATAGGCTTGAATTAAAAATGAAAAAGTCCACAGCAACGATAGGCTTAAACTGGAAAGACTTATTGGAGACATCCATTGGTATTTGAGGGAAATTCTTTGAGGAATTAGTGAGCTTGGGAAGTAACCCAATCTGGGCTCCCTCTACGAGTTCACTCAAGGAGATCCCTCTACGAGGTGACCCAAAAAGGGAAAAAGTTTATTCACATGCCAAAAGGATGCGTTTAGAGCTTGGTGAAATTGCAAAGAAAGATTTGTATAGTTGAACAAACAAAGCTAGGATAACTTGATGAGAAACTTGCTGAGTATGAGCTTTCAGGATCTTCAAAGGTGATAGCATTCCTGAATTTGCAGAATATGCTGAATGTATACAAATGAGGCATGGAATGCAATGTGCTGTATGCGGGGATACATAAACCTTAACCTGTGGTAAAATATGATGCAATGTGATGTATCATTGAGGGTTTGTCTAGGACTAGAGATTTATCTCAATGCTGTTGGAGAGGTTGGTTAACATTCAACTTGTTGGGGAACAATTTTCTCTTTGGATGGGGAGTCCGCTCTATCTTTGCTGGGGAACTCCCTTTTGTGGATGAAGGGTCTGTTTAATTTAGCTTCGCCGCATTGAGGATCTTGACTTGACGACTTCTTTGGGGATTTTGAGCTTGACCCTACTCATAAGGCAATGCTAAAAGAGCTTACTGGGGATTTAAGATATTCTACTTAAATGTGAAATGAAGATGATAAAATATGATTAAGGATATAAAACGGGATTTTGCTGGTTTGATTCCACAAAACATGTTTATATCATAAAAAGTGCCTTATTGTTATAATCTAATAAACAGAATTACAAGTCTTTAAAAAGCATAATATACAAATTTGATTCGAGCGTGCCTTAGGTTTGACCAGGTTTTCCACCGTTTACAGCTGTTGTCTTTAGGTGACGTTGTTTCCACTATTTGCAAAGGACCCTGTTTTAGGTGGTCCTGATCCTTGGATTCTAACTGCTTTCACCCTTCAGGATTTGTCGTTGGCTTTGTATTTTACCCTTGGTGCCCTTTTGGGTTTTCACTAAGTTCGCCTTTGCTTGCTTCTTTGTCTTTTGTTGGAGCTTTGTATTTTACCCTTGGTGCCCTTTCGGGTTTTCACCAAGTTCGCTCATTGCAGGAATGAGAATCTTGTTGAGAGGTATGAGAGTTAAGCATAGAACTTTTTCACCGTATCACTATTCACTGGGTTAGGGAGCTCATCCCTATCCATTCTGGCAAGGATTAAGGCACCTCCTGAGAATGCTTTTTTTTACCACATATGGGCCTTCATAATTGGGAGTCCACTTGCCTCTATGGTCATGTTGAATTGGTAAAATCTTCTTGAGGACGAGGTCACCCGCGTGAAAGCTTCTGGGCTTCACCTTTTTATTGTAGTTGTTCATCATTCTCTGTTGATATAGCTGTCCTCTACAAACAGCTGCCAAGCATTTGCCCTCAATTAAATTCAACTGCTCATAACAACTTTGGACCCATTTTGCTTCTTCGCGCTGAGTATCTTTGAGAATTTGGAGGGAAGGTATCTCCACTTTGACAGGTAAGACTGCCTCCATACCATAAACCAAAGAAAATGGAGTTGCCCCAGTTGATGTTCGTACTGAGGTGCGGTAAGCGTGCAAAGCATATGGTAGCTTCTCATGCCAATCTTTGCATGTCTTAGTTATTTTTCTGATAATGTTCTTGATGTTCTTATTGGCTGTTTCAACGGCTCCATTCATCTTTGGACGATAGGGAGTCGAGTTGCGGTGTTGAATTTTGTATGTTTCGCACAATTTACCCATCATCCGACTGTTCAGATTGGCGGCATTGTCTGTTATGATCTGCTCAGGGAACCAATATCGACATATGATGTTGTTCCGTATAAAGCGAAGGACCACAGCTTGTGTGACGTTGGCATATGACGCTGCTTCTACCCACTTGGTAAAGTAATCGATGGCCACTACGATGAAGTGGTGACCATTGGAAGCTTTTGGCGAGATTGGTCCGATAACGTCGATGCCACAAAGTGAAAACGGTCACAGGGAAACCATCACATGCAATCTAGATGGTGGTACTTGGATTTTATCGCCATAAATTTGACACTTGAGGCATTTGCGCACATATTCAATACAATCTTTCTCCATGGTTACCCAATAATAGCCCATTCGCATGATTTGCCTTGTTAATGCAGGTCCATTTGCGTGTGAACTGGATTCTCCTTCGTGCACTTTTTTCATTATCTGCTTCGACTCTTCTTTTGCCACACACCGCAATAACACCATGTCATGGTTTCGCTTATATAGAACGGGACCATCAAGGTAGTAGTTAGACGCCGACCTTCGGATATTTCATTTATCAGACTCAGAGGCCTCAGCTGGGTACTCTTGCTTGAGCAAATACTGTCTGATCTCATCAAACCAGGGCTTTTGTTCAATATTTTCTTTAATGGCCATGCAATGTGCAGGAGCATCTTGTATACGGATATCGAAAGACTGGACTTCCAACTTTGTGTCTAGTCGCCGGAGGGAGGCTAGAGTGGCCAGCGCATCAGGAATCTAATTGTACTCCCTGGGCATATGCTCGAATGTGATGTCTTCGAATTGCTCGGCTAACTCCGTAACGTGCTTCCGATATGGGATTAATTTGTGGTTTTGAGTCTCCCATTCTCCCTTTACTTGAAATATGATAAGTGCAGAATCGCCAAACACTCGTAATTTTTTGATTCCTTTGTTAATTGCTTCTTGAAGTCCCATCACACAAGCCTCATATTCAGCTACATTGTTTATACAAGGGAAGGTTAGCTTTGCCGCCATGGGGAAGTGTTCGCCTTTTGGGGATATCAGGATGGCCCCAACACCGTGACCTAAAAGACTGGAGGCTCCGTTAAACCACATCATCCATATGTCTGATACTTCGGCCATGAGAATGTTGATGTACTCATCTGGAAATCCAACAGTCATAGGCTCGTAATCTTTTAGTGCTCTGTCTGCCAAGTAATCAGCTATTGCACTCCCTTTGATGGCTTTTTGAGGCACATAGATGACATCAGATTCCGATAGGACCAATTGCCATTTGGCAATTCTTCCAGAGATGGATGGCTTTTCCAAGAGATGTTTGAGTGGATCATGCCTTGAAATCAACCATGTGGTATGATAAAGAGTGTATTGCCTCAATCGTCTTGTTATCCAAACAAGGGCACATGTCTTTTCCAATGGTGTGTAATTCGTTTCATTGATGGTGAACTTCTTGCTCAGATAATAAATGGCCTGCTCCTTCTTGCCTATAGAATCATGTTGCCCCAAGACACAACCCATTGAGGACCCTTGGACAGTCAAGTATAAGATCAAAGATCTGTCTGGTACTGGTGGGACCAAAACAGGTGGATTGGACAGATATTGTTTGATCCTGTCAAAAGCTTCTTGACATTTGTTATTCCAAATTTCTGGATTGTTCTTCCGTAAAGTCTTGAAAATTGGTTCACATGTGGCTGTTAATTGTGAAATGAATCGAGCAATGTAATTTAATCTCCCGAGGAACCCTCTGAACTCCTTGATGGTTCGTGGTGGGGGCATCTCTTGGATAGCTCGAACCTTGTCTGGATCAATTTCCACTCCTTTTTGGCTCACAATGAAACCTAACAGTTTTCCCGACATGGCTCCAAAAGTGCACTTTTCTGGGTTCAATTTGAGTTGATATTTCCATAGCCTATTAAAAAGCATACGGAGTACTTCGATGTGATCTTCAGTGCTCCGCGATTTAGCTATCATATCATCCATATAGACCTTGACTTCTTTATGCATCATGTCGTGGAATAGGGTCATCATGGCTCACTGATAGGTTGCCCCTGCGTTCTTCAGACCAAAAGGCATCACATTATAACAGAATGTGCCCCAAAGTGTCGTGAAGGTGGTCCTCTCCTTGTGTTCAGGGGCCATATGAATCTGATTGTAGCCTGAGAAGCCATCCATGAATGAGAATAAGGCATGTTTTGCGGTGTTATCCACTAGGGTATCAATATGAGGAAGCGGGAAGTTGTTTTTCGGGCTGGCCCAATTCAGATCTCTATAATCGACACACATGCGTACTTTGCCTCCTTTCTTCGGTACTGGTACAACATTGGCCACCCATTCTGGATAGTGGGAGACACTTAGGAAACCTACGTCCCATTGCTTTTTGACTTCTTCTTTAATCTTCAGTAGCATCTCTAGTCTCATTCTTCGCAATTTCTGTTATACTGGCTTGCACTCTGGCTTCACTAGTATGTGATGCTGCACTATGTCTGTGTCTAATCCTGGCATATCTTGGTATGACCATGCAAAAATGTCGATGTAGCTTCTTAACAGCTCGATTAACTTCTTCTTGATGTCGGTAGCTAGCAAAGACCCTACCCTCAATTCTTTTGGTTTGGCTGTCGTCCCCAAATTCACTGTTTCTACTGGGTCTTCACTTGGAATGGATAAGCAATCATCCCTTTCCAATAGGCGTATGATCTCTCTCGGTAGCTCGGGTGTCTCCTCCGCCTCATTCTCATCAGCTTCAAACACTGGCTGTTCCTAGTTTGGACTTTGGTCAAACCATAGGCCTCTCGTTTTGCTTTCACATATGATGTTTTCATTGACATTGTGATACCTGCTTATAAGAGAATTACAAGTTGGTTACCAAATATGATATGCATATGTTATAAATGGAATGCACCGTGAAAGATTTGAAGAAAAATACATTTTATTGAAAAGCTTTTGATAAAAACAAACGTCCACCGCTTTAAAAGACATTAAAATAGAATACTTTAAATCCCAGTGACCCTGTAAGCATTACATTATGGGGAGGTCTAGGCTGGTCCAATTGTTTAATGGATGGCTGGGATCCTCTCGCACCAACTGAACCATCTCGCTTGGTGCATACTTGTCTGTGTCCAGTGGAGCCACAGTCCCAGTTTTAGTTTCGGATTGGCTTTTGTGGATAAACGCTCCACTCTGAAAAGTATCATGTAAAGGGGGAAAGCTCCTCCTTTCTTCTTGTACTGGTCTTTTCTGCAACCTTGCCATTCTGATTTCCCTCTTCATGGTAGCTTCCCTTTGTCTGTCAACTTTTGTAGGGACGTAGCCTAGCCCAAACTTCTCGGTATTTTCTCGGATGGTCAATGGTTTTTGGATTCCTTGAGCCTTTGGGCCTAATCCTTGCCCTGGTTTGTACCCCTGTTTAATCATGGTGGCTACAACCATTCTTGCAGCCTTCGAGAGATAAGGGCTTGGGGCAAAAGTGACATTCGCCATCTCAAATGCCCGATAGGAGCATTCTGGTATATCTTCATTGTTCTCAGCATAGGGAACCGATGCTGGCTTGGTGACTAAGAAACTTGTTTCCCCAGAGATGCTAATGAGCTGATCTCCCATTGCAAGTTTCATCTTTTGGTGGAGGCTTGACGGTACTGCTCCGGCCATATGGATCCAAGGTCTTCCCAACAAACAGCTATAGTAGGGTGTAATCTCCATCACCTGAAATTCCACCGTAAAAGTCACTGGCCCAATTAGGAGTAGAATGTCCATAGTTCCCACCACATCATGTTTCCCTCCATTGAATGCTCGTACCTTCATTGTACAAGGGCGCATATAGGATGTGTCGACCGGCAGTTGTTGCAGTATATGTAAGGGCATAATGTTCAAGGCAGAGCCATTATCGATAAGTACTCGAGCTATGGTGTGCTCCTTACATTTGACTGTGATATGCAGAGCCTTTATATGCCCATTTCCTTCTTATGGAAGCTCATCATCTCCAAAGCTGATGATGCTATTCATAATGAGGTTACTAGTGAGTCCGTCCACATTCGCCACCGGGATGGTTGGAGGAACATTGGCTTGGCTTAGAACCTTCATGAGTGCTTCCCGGTGAGGTTGGGAATCCATCATTAATGAGAGCAACGAGATGCGAGCCGGTTGTCAACTCAGCTGGTCCACAATGTTATACTCGCTCTGCTTCATGAGTTTCAGAAATTCTATTGTCTCTTCCTCAGTGATTGGTGTTCCTTTCTTTGTTACCTCCAGTGTTAGCTCAACGTCGGGTTCGACAACTTTTTCCTTCCTTGCTTTGTCAGCCATATCAAGGGCATATGCCCAACCACTCCTGGTCTTCTTTTCTGCTGTGGTGGCTCCCTGGACTACTTCACAGTTGTAATTCCATGGGACTGCTTTGTTTGTCTTGTAAGGGAATGGGGCAGGAACACGTATGGTGAGAGGCATAATCCCATGAGGCAATTGCGGGATTTCTGGAGTCTTAACATTCAAGACAAGGGGGGTTGGCACCCATGATGGTTTGTATGACATGTCTCCTTGAATCATATGGCTTTGACTATCTATCTCTTCTGTGGAGAATTCGATCATCCTTTGGTCCATGAGTTTTTGCACCACCCCGGAAAACTCACTACATTCTGCGATGTCATGTCCCCGTGACATCTTTTGATAAGGGTATTATTTTTCCCCATCTGTTCCTTTTCCTGCCTTCGGCATGTCTTTAGCAAGTATATAGCCATGTCCCTATAACAGAGTAAATAAATATGTTTTCTCCATTTGTACTTGGGAGACCTTCTCCAACCGTCCTTTATTCTCGATACTAGAAACATTGTTGGAGTGTTCTGGGAGAGGATTGCTGTTCATATTTGGCGTCCCGATCAGTGCAGAAAAGTCTAGCCACTTTGCATCCTTCAATGCCTGAACCTTCCTCTTGAATGTTATACAATTTTCAATATCATGTCCAGCTCCACCTGTATGATATTCACATCTGGCATCTACCTTGTACTAGGCCGGTGGAGGAGTCTTTATTTCTCCCAAGGGTATAGGGGTTACCATCCTTGCCTCTAAGAGCTTGGGGTATAATTCCGCATAAGTCATTGGAATTGGGTCAAACTCTTGCCGTGGTCGGTGAGAAGCCTAATTTGCTCCTGCTTGCTGGGTCTGGGCCCTCGGTTGCCCCTGTCCTTGGAATGAGGCTCTTGGTCCTTCCTGAGTTGCTGGCCTTGATTACTCTGGGTATGGTGCTCTCGGTTGAAATGAGTTAGGTACCATTGAATATGGAAATGGAACCCCTCCTTGCGACAAGTATGGCATGAATTGGGGAGGTGTGCAGGTGCAGCATAGGCGGCCACTAGTGATCCTTGGTAGTACCTTGGTGCTTGGTAGAATGTCGGCTGCATCGCCTGGTTCGATTGATACACAAGGTTGCTCTCACCTTCTTTCTTCTTAAGCTGTAGTTGAGACCTTTTTGATGCCTCTGCCACATCACCCTTTAGTTTTCCTCCTTTAATTCCACTTTCTACATGTTCACCGAATGCGACCAAGTCTGCAAAGCTACTAGAGACGTTCCCAATTAACTTCTCGTAGTAGACGCCTTTCATTGTGTTGATAAAAAGAGTAGTGAGTTCTCTTTCTGTAAGGGGAGGTTGGACCTCTATAGCAGTCTCTCTCCATCTCCGTGCATAATCCTTGAAGCTTTTGTCGGATCCCTTTTCCAAGGACTGCAGGGTTAGTTGATCCAGCGCCAATTCGGTGACATGTTTGTATTGTGCCAAGAAGGAGGTAGCCAATTCCTTCCATGTCTTGATGCGGTTTCCATTTAGCTGAAAGTACCAACGAAGGGATGCCCCAATTAGACTTTCTTGGAAACAATGCATGAGGAGCTTGTCCTCACCAGCATATGCCAAATGTGTACATGGCCAAATGTGTCTTTGGACACCGGGTCCCATTGAACCTCTCGAATTTCGGCATCTTGAATTTTGGTGGTAGCATCACTCCTGGCACTAAGCATAAGTCTTGCATGCTAGTTATACCATAGCTGTCAACGCCCTCTACGGCTTTCAATCTTTCCTTTAGACGTCTCAGAGCGGGAGACTCCATGTTTTCCTGGGGAACTGGGGATCCCACTGCTTCCATTACATTTCCTAGTGCTGGCATAATGAAGTGAGTTTGATTTGGGGTTGGAGGTTGTGCCATAGCAGGATGGTATATGGGTGCCTAGCTTGGAGCTAGGTTGGGCGACTAAACGGCCTCCTGTCCCTGCTCTTGATGGTGATTGGTAGTTCCCCCTGTCGTAATTCTTCCTCTTTCTTCAGTCAACTTTGTGAGCATTTCCATTATTGCAGACATTTGCCCTTGTAAGGCTTGTTGTGACTGTTCCAAACCCATGAGTCTGTTCTCTATTTCGTCTGCCATTGGCTGTGGCTGTGGTATTTGATTGCGCCGAGATCTGAGATTGTAAGAGTGCGCAATCCTGGAGAAAGTCTACTACTGACCTGGGTGCAAGGTAATTTTTACTTGATTTTCAATTTTGATATGCATGTATCCATGAATGACTATGCGAAGAGTTAGAGAAGCAAATAACTTTATTTCAAACATTTTCAAACAAACACACAGTACAATGCGGAAATGCCATGCAGATGAGAGCTATGGCTACATGATCTTAAGGCACACTTCCAGTCATCTCCTAAGTAGCACGGCGCCATTTCCTCTAAGGTGGTCGCTTGCCTGCTTCCTCCCCCTGCTTCAATATGGTCTCGACTTGTTTTTCCCTCAACTGCAACCGCTGGAGAGCTCCTTATAGAGATGCTTCCAGCCTTTGGATCTGCTGCCTGAGATTTTGATTCTCCTGGAGGATAGCCTTCATGTCTGAAGTTAGCTGTGGCTTGTGTTGTGCCCTCCAAGATATGTATATGGGATAAACACCAGGTCTTGGACTTTTGGGTTGCATCTTGTGTGGGGTGGACCATGCCTGATACATCTGTTTTCCTTTTTCTGCGAGCATGGTTCTGTTGTAGGTGAAGTCACAATATTCCATGCCAAATAGCACAAGGATAATCTGATGATGCCCAACTTGTCTTCCACCCTGTAGTGGTGCATATGCAGTTCCTCCCCAAAGACCTAGGAGTGGGACCCAATTATAGTCCCCGCAGCTATATGTCATGGAGACCACCGGCATCCAAGGAGCAGTCCAGGTAATGTCAACTTCTGTGAGGTTCTCTAACTTCCTTTTCTATCTTTTAAAGTCTTTAGGTAGGTTCCACTTGCTAAGCAGAATATCTAGTAGTGTTGTGGCTGGTACGTGATAAACAGCAGGGAAACGATAAACACTACAGGGGAAATAACCTTGCAACCAGGTACATAGGAGAGGTAGGCACCCCATGAACTGTCTCGAGCCTTTACTCCTCATATAAGTAAGAGATCGAATGGTTTCGGCCAAGATAGCAGGAGTAGGGTCACATCCTTTGGGCACCTGCTGGACCAAATCTACAATTGCTCCATCGATGTGGGCCGGTATCCTCGGGAAAATGACTAGCCCATATATAGCTAGTGTCAGCAATTTGTGTGCCCCTGCTTCTGTTGTGGTTTGTTGCCCGCCCACCATAGGTTGTGGCTGCTGGTGAGTCCCATACTGGCTTTCCCATTATCTCAGCAAAGGCCCTTCGACATGATCTTCTGGGCTCCGGTAGATAAATTTTCATTTTGTTTTCCACGGGGATATCCAATAATCTTCTGTATTCTTCTATCGTGGGAACAAGATCTATGCCGTTGAAGTCAAAGCACCACCGTCGAGGCTCTCAGAAATATATGGCTGCCCCAAGCATATCCTTATCGGCCAGTAGCTCGGTCACATGGAGCAAATCCCCAAACTGTTGTATATATATGCTTTTCCTTTCGTCTGACCACTGCCTCCATATTGTATGTACCTCCTTAGTGTAGTCCAACTGATCTTCTATGATAATATGTTCTGCTTTGTGGGCTTCTTCTGGTGGAAAATCTCCAAGGCGAAGTTGGATGTCCCAGATGTTTGGGCCACCACTACGACAGCCTCTTTATCCTGAAGGCTTTTTAGGAGATGACTGAAAGTTTCCATGCCTATATGAATGTCGTGTTATGCATGATGACAAGTTAGGATGGCAGTTAAAACAAATCAGGTCAAATAGACAGGATAAAGAATAGACCAATAGTAAGGCAAATAAGATGTGCAGGGGATGACTTATGGACTACCCTACAAAACAAAGGTTAGCATGGCATGGAATGAGCAAACTACATCTGGGTCAATGCCCCTGATGGGCTTCTATTGCTACACCTATCTTATTCGTTGGTTCCCAAACTTCCTCAATAGAGGGCTCTGTACACCATGGGATTTACCGGAGAGGGATCTTAAAAGGACGTGCCTTAAAAGAACCTCAAGCTTGAGTGAGGAGTCTGAGGCCCCATTGCGGATAATGATCAACGCGCTGGGGACCGTACTGAACCTCACTAACTTAAATTGTGCTAAACCCGGGTATAGGGTTATGTATGGATGCAACAAGTATGGAAAGCAGTAAATCACAACTATCATGGTAGTTAAGGCGTATAAATTAATCACAGTTTAAAGATAAACGACAACTATAATGGCAATTAGATAAAAAATAAGTAAACCACAATTATATCTAGAAAATAAAAAAACAGCTTATCACGACAGCTAAATATATACAACAGTGCAATTAAAATAACCTCCTAATCCTAGTTCTAGACCTAACTCTCTAAAGTGTGTAAGTCCACAGCAGAGTCGCCAGCTGTCATCACTGGTTTTCGTCCGGGCCCTTTGGGGTAAGCTCAAACTAAACCAATGGTGAGAAAATTTTAGAGTCGCCACCAACTGTTTTTGGGGTACAATTGGATACCCTCTTCTTTGAGTTGTTTAAAGGTGTGATCTACATTATCAGAGAAGGGTTCGGGAGTTGGTTACGTGTAGGGAAGGATTAGCACCCCTACAACGCCCTTTCGGTATCTATTTTCGGAGGAGGAGGTTTTCAATTTTATTTGCACTGCCACAACTGGATTAGGTTTCCTAAAAAGTCTATGGTTTTTATTTAGCTAAGTTATTTATTAAAGTCATGATTAAAATGGATTTACCCTAAATTTCTAAAGGGAATCAGAAATTTTTTTTTGGTTTTTGTTTGAAGTGGAGAATGAGATCTTAGGGGTTTGTTTTGGTTTTTGGTTTTATTTTGGAAATTAAAATATGCTTTTTGTTTTTTTGTTTTTTTACATGGAATTGGAAATCCTAAAAATGGAAATACGTTTTAACTTGAAAACATTTTTTTGTTTGTTTTCTGTTGTTTTTTTTTTGTTTTGAAAACGTTTTATCTTTTTTTGCTTTTTTTTTGCAAGGATAAAACTATGAACTAACACAATAACATATAAAGTGATGTGTGTGATTGTGACATGCATAAATCAAATAATGACCCATTCTTTTTCTTTCTTTCCTTTTTCTTCATGCCTCCCTTTATACTCTCTCTTTTTCTTTCTTTCTTTTTTTTTTTTTTTGCTATACTTTACGTATTACAACATACACATATACAAAAGAAAGGGAAATACAATGAAAACACAACGCATACCAATAAAAGAAAAAGAAATACAAGGAAATACTAAGAATTACATCACATATAAATATAAATAAGCTGAAAAGTAATGAATAACTAAAGATAGAACCGACTTTGGGGCTTGCAACACCAATCTTTTGTTTGAGCTCCGGTCAGCGCCGATAGTCACTTGCCCGAATTAGAACCAACAAATCTGGCAGCGAGATTTGTGAGGAGGATTTCCTGGTATTTGGAGATTGGAGTGATGTATTTTTTGGTTTGAGACTTTTGGTGACTGGGAATACGGAAAGTGGGCATAAGAAATAGGGAAATGAAGAAGAATTGTTTTTTTTGTTTTGATGAAAAAATGTAAGAGGAAGGGGGCAGAACTGGGTTGTTTGTTTGTGTTTTTTTTTTTTTTTTTTGGTGGGAGAAAGAGAGCTATAACGAGAAAGAAGGAAAGAGGAGTTGGAAAGGATGGGCGATTTTGATTTTGGGACAGGGAGAGTGTTGGGCGAAAATCTGGGTGTTCCTCTTTTGGGATTAGGGAGTTGGGCGTGAAGATGGCAGCAGAGTTTTCTAGTTTTTTCTCTCTGCCGAACTCTGGTTTTTTCTCTCTGCTGAACTCTTTTTTTTTTTGGACGAACTCTCCTTTTTTTTCTCTCCTGCCGAACTCCCCCTTTTTTTCCTTGGTCGAACCCTTTTGTGTGGACAGAAGACTGGTTTTAAAGAGCTGGCTCAATTTGGCTGGATTGCATTGATTGCAGCATTTAATGCTCTATTATGAATGCCAACACTTTTAATTGTAAGATTCTGGCTTTTGTCTAGTGGCTGGACGACCTGTGCATAAAATCAGGAGGCATGTGATTGCCTTTTCATTTTTTTGTGAGCACATGTGACATACAGGCGTTGAAAAGCATCTTTGACAAAAATGGCCAGCTAATAAAACGTGTCCCGTGAGTAACCAGCGAGAATGCCAGCGAAAGAGGCCACACAGCGAAGGTCAACAGGTCAAAGGGTCGAAGTGTCAGCAGGGTCGAAGGTTGGTGGGTCAAAGGTCAACGGTCAATGTGTCAAAGTGTCGGTAGGTCGAAGGTCAACGATCAACGGGTCGAAGGTCAGTGGGTCGAAGGGCAAAGGGTGAAGGGTCGAAGTGTCGGCAGGTCGGAGTGTCGGCAGGCTTACAGGCTTCGAAGGTTGGTGGGTCGAAGGTCGAAGGGGCGAGTCGAAGGTTGGAATGTCGGCAGGCTTACAGGCTTCGAAGGTTGGTGGGTCGAAGGTCGGAGTGTCGGCAGCGGGGCTTCGAGGCTTCGAGTCTTCGAGGCTTCGACCTGCTGACACTTCGAGTTTTTTTTTTTAAACTTTTAATTACCCTTTTACCCCCACTTAAAATACCAAAATGGACGACCTTTCAGGGATTGTTTAGGAAAACCCGTATTCGCCTAAATAGACATTTCAGAGTATTCCTCACGTGCACATTTTCGGGCCAGTTGACCAGGGGCATTGACCATCTTTTGGCAAGTTTAACTTTTCCCGACGAAAATTGTTTTGGCCATAACTTCTTCATTTTTCATCGGAATTGAGCTCGGTCAAGTGCATTAGTCTCCAAATTTCATCCTCTATCACCTGGCATTGATCTTGGGGCACTTTAGGGGCTGGCAATAGAGGTTATCAATTTTGGGCTTCCCAGTTCGTGTCAATGCATCCATCTTGTACAAATCACATGGAATCTCTAAGGACCTATTCAACAAGGTATATGGCATGGGCAAAAGGTATATACATCAAATGGGGTTAGTATGTCCAACCCGAACAAAATGGGGTCCAACAATGAGGATGGTCGGCTGGAGATCAAGTCGATGAAGAGGCCTGAGTCAAGTGCAAGAAGTCATGCAGGAGACACAGCCAGCTCTGTACGAGCCCCAGTTCGCATACCACGATAGTCGGTCTGTGTCTCACATACTTCTAAGGGCTCCTTTGCATCTGCTGCAACAATACATATAGCTGAAGTGGTGGAGAACATTGCCAGAACTCATCTCCCCACTAATTCTACACCCAAGGAGGCCCCTACTGCTGAGCTGCCCAAGGATACTACAGAAGTTAGAGAACCTGCAGTTGGAGGGCAGACACCAGCACAGGAAACCCCAGAGGATAGGGGTACTACAGCTGTACTGTTGAGCTCTCTTGGGGAGTCTGAGCTAGAAGATTTCTATATGGAATATGCCAAGGCTCATATGACCCCCGCCGAACTATGCAAGGCATGGATTGCCTTTGGTAAGCAGATGGTAGATAGAGACCATCTGATTAGTTGGTTGGTTGATCAGGGTCTTGTAAGAAAAGACCGAGTGGAAGCTGTATCAGTGGTTTCCCCATCTCCCATCATGGTGGACTCACCTGCCACATCTACTCCTCATGATGTTGAGATGGTACCAATTGCGGTGGAAGAAGAAGCAGAAGAAGAAGAAACCCCTGGTGCTGCAGCCAGTGACTCCGATGCAGGAGCTGTCCCACAGGTCCCTGAGACTGTGGAAAGGACTGAGATGGCCACACCATCTGCACCTGTAATTCATCAAGTGGCCACTCAAGTGAGTGAGGAGTACGCAGCCAATATCCCAATGGCTATCCCAGTACTAGCTGCGTCTCATTCACGTTCCCTGACAGCCGAAGAAGTAGATCTTCTGGGAAGCAAGGTCATTGAGAAACTGATTTCCTCTGGCATCCTCAAAACATCAGTATCTCAGGCCTTTGAAGAACGATTGGCTACCATGGAGTCAGGTATGGAAGAGGTACGAACTCAAGTTGAATTATCAGACCGTACCCTAGACAAGGTGCAGCAAGAAATGACATCACTCACACATGTGACCACAGATGGGCTTAGACATCTGGAGGAACACTGTGAAGACATTAAAGGAGCTTACCAGAGACAATACAAAGGACTTAGTACAACTCTGGGAGCTATTCTTTCGGAATCTCATCGTCTTGCCAATGGCGAAATATCTTTTACTGTCAAAAACACACATCCATAGCCATCTGACCGACCTGCACCTGAACCAGTAGATACTCCACAGCCAGCTATGCCTTCCCCGAGTCACTCACCACCTCCATCTACTGCCACTTACATGCGTGGGTGAAAGCGTGCTCATAGAATCACTGTCATCACTGATTCTGATGATGATGATGATGTTCCCATTGCAACCCGCATGAAGAAACAGACAGTTGCTATTGGATCAAGGCCAGAATTTGGATAATGCTGATAAAGTCCTATGTAATTTGATTTGAGATCTTTTGTGTTTTGTCTTTAATCATTGCAGAAGATATGTTATTAATCCGGAGATACACTCGTATGAGCAAAGCTAAGGACAGGATACATAATCCTGATCCGGACGAGAGTGAGTGTCGTCAAACACTTGGTAAATAACCAAGTCCCCCCTCATACATACGGATTAAGGAATCTGCTCTTAATACCTCAAACATACTAAGGCAAACTGATGCAGAATAAGAATCTTGATGTACAAGGTCGCACGAAGTAAAAGAGTCGACACGGAGTTAAAAAGTTAAGTCTTCCACTCAAGCGAACTAAAGTAAAGAAGACATGGAGTAAGGCATCCGAGTCTTCCATACATACAGAGTAAGGAAGTACTGATGCGGAATAAGGATCCGAATCTTTATTCACACGGAGTAAGGAAACCAGATGCGGAGTAAGGAATCCAGACCACCCACTCATGCGGAGTAAGGATGTGCTAGTACGGAGTAAGCCATTCGATCCTTTAAACTCGCACGGAGTAAGAAACTCGTACGGAGTAAGGAACTTACATGCGGAGTAAGGAAGCGCTGATACGGAATAAGCACTCCGACCTTCTCATTCACACGGAGTAAGGAAGTCACGACACGAACTAAGGATTCCAGCACCAAATAGATACGGAGTAAGCAACCACTGACACGGAGTAAGGTTCCGAGCTTCATTAGCAACGGAGTAAGGAAAATTACACCGGACCAAGAAGATGCTACTTCAACTTACCGCATTTAAAGTCATCAGCTCGTGGTGTCCCGATGTAAGACATACTCGTTGAGAACCTGAAGAATCTTACACGTGGATCACCCGGATATGTGGACACAACTTTAATTATACTTGGGAACTCACAAAGGCACTTATACTCTTCAAACCCAAGATCTTGATCTCCACAAACCACAGCAGTCAAGGCAGAGAGATTACCGAGGAATAGTTAGTGCTGAACGCATTCCGGAACTACAAGTTCCAAGGTTATCTCTTAGGAATGTTTTTATAAATATTCATACTTGTACATTTGAAAGTGTGTGCGAGCAAGCCTGAATCAACCCTGTGTATGCACAAGAGTTCAAAGACATAATATAGGCTAGTGTGTGAATCCTTTTGTAAACAGAGTGTAAAAGAGTCTTGCTTCTATTTTGTTGTATTTATCTTTTGATAATAAAACAAAATACTTCCACTATCTGGTTATCTTCCACGTTGATTCTATCACTTAACTAGATAAGTGTTGTGTCATAAGAGAATCAAAAGAGTTTCGATAAGAGCCTATTCACCCCCCTCTAGGCTCCAAGGGACCATCAAGTGGTATCAGAGCACGTTCTATTTGTTCTAAGTAGAGATCCCACTCTTTCACTCTCAGCAATGGCCGAAGAAAGCAGTATGCTATTCAACACTCGCCTTAACTCTGGAGGTGCACAAGAGCCCATCCCGAATCAAAGCAGCAGTGAAAACGTCGACCCACCTCAACCTGCTGCTACCGCCACTCCTCAACCACGGAGTTCTGGTTTTACTCTGACAAAACCGCCCAAATTCACACTTGAGCTTTTCTCCCAGTGGAAAGCTCGCATGAAGATGTTTATGGTATGCCATGATCATCTCATGTGGCCCTGTCTTCATCAAGAGATTCCAATTCCGATGACTATCGGAGAACATGGAGTTAGAAGGCCAAAGACGGATGCCGAACTTACCAACGATGAAAGAGCCTAGCAGTGCGCTAGCGAAAAGGCTCTGGCTTACGTTACATCGTCTTTGGATTCCAAGGCTTTCACGGACGTCCAAGGCTGCACGATAGAAAAGGCGTCCGGGATAAATCGACAATCCTCTATGAGGGGAGTCAGTCCCAGATGCAAAACGTGATATGTGCTCTCAGACAGAACTTTGAGAGTTTCAATCACAAACCTGGCGAATCCCTTGAGAGCATCTATCGGAGATTCGGCAAGCTCATTCTAGAGCTAAAAATTGTCAATGAACACTACACTCAATCTCAAATCAATGACAAGTTCTTTCGATCCCTGCCGGATCGCTACTACTCCAAGCAGCTCCAGATGCAAGCTGACAAAAATTGGCCATTTACTGCCCTTGAAGAAATATACAGAGAGCTTCGGACTCATGAGGTCAGATTCAGATACACTGACCGTGATGAGAAAATAGCTCGGAAAGAAAAAAGGGTAGCCCTCAAAGCTACGGAATGCTCCAGTAATCATCAAGAGGATGATACGGATGAGTCGACGAATTCGACTCGGACGCGGAAGAGGAAATAGCTCTTCTTGTCAAATCCTTTGAACGATTCCTTTGGAAAAGTAGAAAAGGATTCAGAAAAGGCCCCTCATCATCCAGAAGGAAGGAGCGATCGGAGTCGAGCTCCCAAGAATGCTTTAATTGTGGGAAACCCGGTCACTGGGCCAAGGAATGCAGATCCAAATCTAAGACGGCAGAGAAAAGTGACAAGGTTACTCCTCGACGTACCACCTCAGACAATAGCAAGAACAAGAGGAAGGCGTTCGTGACAAAGTACATCAATGGCTCGGAAGAAGAGGAGGAATCCTCGGATGATGAGCCAACTCCTAAGCCGAACGTCTGCCTCATGGCAAATACTGAGGTACCTTCTATCTCTGATCTCATGAGTAAAATAGAATCTCTTATTACTGAACGTGATCATGAAAAGAATGAGAGACTAATAATTACTCAAATGTACAAAGATATGGAAAGTCGAATAAACGTCTTGAATTTACTATTACTAGACTTGAAAAAGACATAGCTGACTTCAGAGGAAAAGAAGCTTGGTATCACGATCTAAGGGCTGAAAATCATCTGCTAAATACCAATCTCTCAGGCCTAAAAGTTATTGTAAAAAGACTCAAGAATGAACTTGAGCAGGAAAGGGAAATAAATCGTAAGTGGCTTAAATCCGGGGAAATAGCCTCTTCATTTAGGACTGATCCAGATACTATTCGAGTCAAACCTGGCCTAGGCTCCGAATCATCAACCTCCAATGCTCAAGCTACTGAGTGTCCTTTGGATTTCACTCCAAAACTAACCAACTTATATCCTGTTAGTACGTCTAAACCGTTGGATGGTTTCATTTCAGGTGGTACCATAGTTTATGACTGTGGAGTCGAGGCTGTTACTGCACTTCCCGAAGCAGTAGCACCCGTAACTAATGATGAAGGGCAAGCTGTTGCAGTTAAAGCCAAAACTGTAGCACCCAAAAAGAAAGGAAAGGCTAAGGCTGACGCATCTAGGGCCAAGAGCGCGTCGCCCAAACGCAATGGATTAGGCCACAGGGAACAGAGTAGAAAGTCTGTAAAATCTAAGAGACCTGTATCCCCTATTTGTACTCGGCATTATAGTGTCTGTTCCATCTGTAGGGAAATAGGTCATTATCACTATGAATGTTGGAGTTTATCTGATAACTGGCTTTGTAATTAAATTCGTACCAATAAAGATCAGTTCAATAAAAAGGGTTCTTCGAGCAAAACAAAATCTAAACATCAAAGGAGTGTATCTCCCAAGATAACCCAAATAAAAGAAGCTGCTGAAACTAACAAATTAAAGTCAACTTGGAGAGCTAAAAGTCCTAGCAAAGTCAAATCCAGAACTGTTGACATTACTGCTGTTCTTTCTAACCGCCTGAAACAAGTTTGGGCACCAAAAGTGTAAACTGTTGTCTTTCAGGAGCATCTCTGGAATGCACTGCCGGATCACTTGAAGTTAAAGATCAATCAAAGCAAGTGGATCCTCGATAGTGGATGCTCCGGACATATGACAGACGATCAGACTCTGCTTGTAGAAGTTAATGAAAAACGAGGTCCATCCGTTTCATATGGTGACAACAGCAAAGGAAAGACTGTCGGGTATGACACTTTAACCAACGACTGTGTATCAATCACTAGAGTTGCACTAGTCGAAGGTTTGAAGCATAATTTGCTAAGTGTCAGTAATTTATGTGACAAAGGATTTCTTGTTTCCTTTATGTCCAACACCAGGCAAGTAAGGAAAACTTATCCAGGAGATGTTAAGTTATCCAGATCAAGAGATGGGGACAAATACTCAGTGGTCTTAAGAAATAATTCTTCTGACCCTGTATGCTTCCTCACTAAAGCTTCAGATGAAGATAGTTGGTTATGGCACAAGTGATGCACACATTTAAACTTTAAGACATTGTCTAAGTTAGCGTCACTTGATCTTGTCACTGGTCTACCTAAACTCAAATACTCTAGAGACACTCTCTGTCGAGAATGCCAACTTGGCAAACAGACCAAACATAGCTTTAAGAGCAAATCAGTTAATTCAATAACTGCTCCTCTACAACTTCTTCATATGGACCTCTGTGGTCCTATTTCTTGTTCCTTCACTGGCTGGTGCGAGATATACCCTTGTGGTTATCGATGATTTCACCAGATACACATGGGTGATGTTCCTGAAATCAAAGGATCAAACTTTTGAGCATCTTGTAGATCTTTTCAACTTGATAAGCAACTCACAAGGACTGAGCATAAAGTGTATCAGGAGTGATCATGGTACAGAATTTGATTTTTCAGATATGAGATCATATTGTTCTAAATAGGGCATTCAGCATGACTTCTCTGCGCCCAGAACTCCACAACAAAATGGGGTAGCTGAGCGCAAGAATCGTACTTTAGTCAAGGCTGGCAGATCTATGTTAGCAGGGGCAATGCTTCCTCTCGGCCTATGGGTCAAGTCGTGTCCATCGCCTGCTATGTTCAGAACAGAACTCTAATAAATAAATCTACCATGAAAACACCCTATGAGATGTGGAGAGGACGAAAGCCTTCAATTTCACATTTCCAAGCTTTTGGATGTACTTGCTATATATTGATAAATGGCAAAGAAACCCGGAATAAATTTGAACCAAAATTTGATGATGGGATTTTTGTCGGGTACTCATTACATGGCAAGGCTTATCGGGTCTTCAATAGAAAACTTTTTAAGGTTGAAGAATCTATCCATGTGACCTTTAATGAAACTAATCTTGATTGGTCAAAAGTTGCTTCTTCAAGTTCTAATGTACAGGTCCTGAACAGCAACATCGACTATTCGAAGTTTATGAATGTTCCTGTTACACATTCTAACCAACCACGTGGCATCAGCGAGGTACAAAGAAATTATATGGATGATGCTATAGATGATTCGGACTCAGGACTACCATTAAGCTCCGGACATACTCCTTCGGATACCCAAAATTCCGAAGCACCTTCAAGCCCGTTCGGACCAATTAACACTGAAAGAAACAGTGTTGAAGAACCACCTAGTTCTACCGTACCTTCTAATACGGAAACATCTGGTCCAGAAGAAGCTCAACTAGCAGATATACCTGAACCACCTAATCTAGCAGAGCTTCAAATTATTCAAGATCAACCATCACATGCACAGAATTACAGATGGACCCGAAACCATCCCTCAGATCAAGTGATTGGTGATCCTACTGCTGGTGTAAGAACAAGAGCAGCCACTTTCAACATGTGTCTTTACTCGTGTTTTCTATCTCAAATAGAACCAAAAATGGTAGATGAAGCTCTTCAGGATTCGAATTGGATAGAAGCCATGCAAGAAGAGCTGAATCAATTTAAGAGAAATAATGTGTGGACTCTAGTACCAAGGCCTAAGTCTCAGCAAGTCATTGGAGTTAAATGGGTGTTCCGGAACAAGCTTGATACGGATGGAATAGTAATCCGGAACAAAGCCAGACTGGTAGCCAAAGGATATCATCAAGAAGAAGGAATAGACTATGATGAGACCTTTGCTCCGGTAGCAAGACTTGAGGCAATCCGAATGTTTCTGGCATATGCATCATATGAAAACTTCATAGTTTATCAAATGGACGTCAAGAGCGCATTCCTGAATGGAGATCTACAAGAGGAGGTGTACGTTGAACAACCTCCCGGTTTCATTGAACCTAAGGCAGGACATCTAGTCTACAAGCTTCGGAAAGCTTTATATGGTTTGAAACAAGCTCACAACTTCCAAAAAGGGAAGATAGACACCACCTTATTTCTACGAAAAGAGAAAGGATACACTCCTATCGTACAGATATACATGGATGATATCATTTTCGGATCAATAAATCCGAAGCTTTGTGAAGAGTTTACAAAGTTGATGACAGGCAAGTTTGAGATGAGCATGATGGGAGAACTGTCCTACTTCCTTGGAATAGAAGTTAAACAATTGAAGGAAGGAATCTTCATTAATCAAGCTAAGTACACTCGCGATCTTATTAAGAAGTTTGGTATGGAAGGTTCATCTCCCGTCAAAACTCCCATGTCAGTCAGTGCCAAGTTAGATCCTGATGTGGATGGAATATCAGTAAATGTGACTGACTACAGAGGGATGATAGGATCCTTGCTGTATCTTACAGCAAGTCGCCCAGACATTATGTTTGCAACTTGCATCTGTGCACGATATCAGGCGAATCCCAAGGAGTTACATATGCTTCATGTCAAACGGATATTAAGGTATCTCAAGGGAACGATGAATTTGGGACTGGTACCCAAAGGAGTCCAACTTCACCTTATCCGGATACTCTGATGCTGACTTCGCTGGGTGTCGCATCGACAGGAAAAGCACAAGTGGTACGTGTCGGTTTCTTGGAAATAGATTAATTTCATGGTTTAGTAAGAAGCGAATTCCGTATCAACCTCTCTCGCTGAGGCGGAATATATAGCTCTTTGGGAGTTCGTCGCGCACAGCTACTCTGGATGCAAAGTCAACTTACTGACTACGGTTTCAACATGTCATCTATTCCACTCTACTGCGACAACACTAGCGCAATTGCTATCAGCAACAATCCTGTCATGCACCCTAAGACGAAGCATATTGAGGTCAGGTATCACTTCATACGCGACCATGTTCTCAAAAGTCACATCTCACCTGAAACATGTTGCTATCGAAGATCAACTCTGCGAACATACTTACAAAGCCCCTACCTGATGCAAGATTCTCTGAACTACTCTTCCGATTAGGTATGCTTGACTTCTCTGCATAGTTTCACATTTAACTTACCCAACAGTATACTTACTTTCAAAACATGCGTTGTGCTTTCATTGATAGTAGTAGATACATACTGATCTTAATGTTGATCATACTTACTGTTTAATGTGCTTCATGCTTCTGATATTGATATCAACTTCATAATGGGAGGATGTTTGCGTTTCCCGACTGAAGTCGTTTAAGCAAACATGATTAAAGTTTATATGATTAACCTCATTCTGGTTTCATGATCTTAATTTCCACTGATCACCACATGACAAATGCCTGTTCATTTAGATTACTCTATTAACATGTATAGTTGAAGAAATGAAATGGGTTAGCTCGGAATGCCTGGTGGATGAATACATAATCGCAGTCTGATCAGCTTCTGAAGTATAGTTTCCTAAAAAGATAGGTAGTACTGAATTTCTTTAAGCCGGAAAGGTCTACTGAGAGGATTGCACAATCTACGGGGGAGAAAATGCCTGTTCATTTATAAATCCTGTATATGTCTCATGACCTCTTTCCTGGCTGTCTATTCAAGGAGGAGCCTTTCATTGAGAGGATTGAATGATCTACGGGGAAGCCTAAGCTTCATCTATTACCTCAGTAATAACCCCCTAATATGTCTCAGATACTCCCTCCTCTAAACCTTTACTTCCGGATCTGACTGGACATGCATTGTTGAAACAGAATTGAGGCATGCTTGGATGTTTTTTTTTCTTCAACCATGCATTTTAATTGGATAATCAACTGCTTGCTTTTGACATGTGTCCGCTTCCTCATTTTTCACTCATGAATCCTAGTTTGGTCAAATCATATGATTTTTAATTAATTTTAGCTACGTCGTTCAGCGGGACAGTTTCGCTATGTTGACCTATATGAACTTGTGTATTTATTATCTGACATATGCCCTGATTCAGTCACATTGATCATTCTCTAGTATGTATATGTCTATTTCATTCTTTGTAATGCATAAGTTCTGCTTCTCATTAGTTCGGATTATATAGCTCTTCACTGACTATTTTCTCCTATCCGTACTAACCCTAGCCTGTTAAGCTATTGTACTTTTAGTTTATTTTTTTATGAAGCTACAGGTTCAGATTTTCTTTGCAACCTTATCGATAAATCTAGTCCATAGTCTTGGATTTGAAGTGTTGTGGTACTTCTCTTCTCTTCGACTTATTGACAGCAAAGGAATCTACTTCTCTCTCACCGCACTCTGTTACTACGGATACGGTCTACTTTTCATTCGGATACTCGTCACTCGACTATCGTTGATTCTGGATGATTGTCGGTTCATTCCTCCGGACTCCTGACACTGTCAAATTGCGATAATCCATGTCTTATTATATATCGCGTGCTTTTGAGGAGGAATAATAATGATTCATTGAATGCATGTCTCGGGCTACATACACTTCCCCAGGAAGGCAAACAGCTGTTACCCTTACTTGGTCATGCCGTCTCCACGTCATTTTTTAATTCGGAGGCGCACCGATATCAAGACTAATGACATCAGCCTATCAAGCGGTTTACTGTTTCACTCGCCAAATTCCTAGACCCGCTGACATTCACGGACTCGGTCTTATATATTCTGGTCATTCCTGCGAAGCACGAGTGTTACCCTTTTCAAATCCCTAAAACTCTCATTGCTCCTTTAATCCCCAAGACCTCGCCTTCCCTCTCGCCCCTCAATTTTCATCTACAATGGCACCGAAAACCTCTCTTTCCGGCATCAATCCCGGCCATCTGGTCGATTGGAGCGCTGTCTCCGACCCTCCGGACTGGTTTTTCCATCTTCGTCCTCTTCTAGAAGCCTCTCACATACTCAACTTGATCTCCAATCCTGTCGATCTTCTTATAGACGACATTCTCGAGTTCTACCAATGGATCCGCTGTACCACCGACTCCATCATCTCCTCTGTTCGCGGTGAATCCATCCTAATCAACCCCGCCGTTGTCCGCGCTGCTCTCAATCTACCCCCCGGTGAACCACAGCGCCCCGATGCTGATCCCATGGCGGCTTCTATGGGTTGCACCTATAAAGGCAAGGAATACAAGGTGAAGTCCTTCCAAGGTCGCTATCGCTGTATGGCAGTCATACTGAGTCAATGTTTACTGGCTCGCACTTCCGCTCTGGACTCTGTTCCGTACGATCTTCTTCTAGCCATGTACGGCGTTTTCGAAGGTCTTCCGATGGACTGGGGGATGTTTTTGTTCCGACTATTGCAGAATGGACCCAAGAACCATTCCTTCGGGCGCATACTAAGCATTGTCTTCCGGCATCTTCATCCGGACCATTTCGCCCGCTATGATGCTGTTCCATTTCCTCCGGCTTATTACCTTCGCTATCTTACGCCTGATGGGAACATGACGGCCCGCCGTCCTTCTGCAGCTCTCCGCCTTCTCCCTGCCATGGAACAACAAGGCAGTTCTGTTGGTGACCCCTCCGACATCCATGCCCCTGACATCAGCTCTGCTCACCGATCCTCCCGGATTCGGTCTGTTGCTGCACCCTCCATTTCTCAAGCCTCCCAGCACAGCATCCGTGCCAAACCCTCCGAGGTTGCAGGGCCATCTCAGCGCAGTGTCCCTAAAGCTGTTTCCTCAGCCCCTTCTGCTGCAGATGTCCCTACTCCCTCCACTTCCGCTGTTGCTGCCGTGGTTGATACCGCTGTTGCTGCCGCCATTGCTGATGTCTCGAAATCTATTCCGGAAGCTCCTTTGCCTCCCCTACCTCAACCCCGAGCCTACCTTGCCCATCTCTCCGCCGACACCTTAACGGACCTTTGGGTCCTTTTCAGCCTTGCCCACACCGCCTCCATTCCTAACACCGATCTACGGGTGTTTTACACTCGCCATACTCAATCCCCGGAGACCATGATCATCTGGAATTTGGACCAAGGCTTTCTTACGCCGGCCTCCATTCTAGATGTGCCGTTCCCTAACCCCTCCAGCCCGGTCCATGCCGCACGGAGTCCTTCTCCTGCTAAGGCTGGACCTTCTTCTCCTGCTGTCGCCATTCCCGTTGTTGACCTATCTGGTCAAAGCGGGTCAGCTGCTCCGGATGCCTCTGCTGCTCCGAATGCCCCTTCTGCTGCTGCTGCTGATACTCCTACGGACTCCTCTGCCCAGCGCACTCCTGCTCCTATTTATGCGGGGGAGTCCTCCAAAGCTCTAGAATTGGCCCTTGGGCGTGCTTCTTTTGGCACGGTCCACTCCAACGCTGTGCTCTCCGCCCAGCTGGACCGCCACGCCCAAGCTCATAGCGCCCAAATATCCGCCATTGCCGCCAAGGTTGATGCTCTTGGCGCCCAACTCCTCTCCGCCCTCACCGACTCCTCCACTTCCATGGAACAGAAGATGGACCTAGTCGCCTTGTCCGTCCACTCCTTGTCTACCTCCTTCATGGACCTGGCGCACACGATGGCTCGCCCTCCCGTTGCACCCCGGCGATCTGCCAAACCGAGGGAGAGATTGTCATCTGATCCTTCTGCTCCTCCTGCATCACATTCCTCCACTCGTGCTGAGAAGCGGCCTGCCTCTTCATTGCTTCAGGGAGTTCAAATCCCCAAATGTAGCCGCTTCTCTCAGCCAAGCTCCTCGAGTGCAGCTCTTCCTCCATCCTCTCCATCCACAGCTGACACCTTCTTCCCATCATACGCGGCATATGACCCTCTTGATGCAGATGGAAGCGTGCGTAAGGCAATGATTTCCTATGCTGCGTCTACTGCCGAGAGAAGATGTCTCTCTGACCTGTACCCCTTTTCCCCGGACGACATTCGGACCCTTTGTTCGGAGAAAGGCCTTTTTACAACAGACGACATTGACAACTTCTCTAAGGCTGCTAAAATGGAGATGAGGTTGTTTCCATCTCTGTACAAGGACGGCCACTTGTTTAAAGTTCTGCCATGCTGGAATGAGGGCTATCTTCCCAGTGTAGATATCATTTATTCCTTTATCGATGAAATTGCTGAGGATAGCAAGCCATGGAGAACTCTCTCAACTATCCTTATTCCGTACCGGATCATGTCGCCACATTTCATGATGGGCTGTCTTCATGATTCGGTCCAAACAGATGATTCGATTGATTCTCATCGGATTGTAGAGCAAGATGTAAGAAAGAATCAATGGGAACCACTGTGTCTTAGGTTGACTGAAGCTGTGAAGAAAGCCAGATTATATGAAAAGTTGGGCATCACTCCTTTGAGTCCAACTGAGAAGCTGAAGGTGACATTCCGGGGCAAGAAGCAAGTGCCACAATAGCCAGATGGAGATAGCTGCGGGGCCTTTGTCTGTTACTTCATCAAGTCATTCTTAAGTGTGGACAAATCTTGGAGCCAACACACCACTTATTCGATGAAGCAGACAATGGAGCTTAGAGAGAAAAAGCAACAATGATCTTCAAGTATAGTAAGCCTTATGTACCTTAATGAAAATCTTGTATAAAGGCTGAATTGTATTCGTTGCTGATAAATGAAAATGGTTGTGATGTGTATTCCGTATGTTATCTTTTTGCGTCGCTTACAGATCGGATTACAAAGGGTTTGGGCATATCCATAATTGGGGGAGATTGTTGGATCAAGCCCAGAATTTGGATAATGCTGATAAAGCCCTATGTAATTTGATTTGAGATCTTTTGTGTTTTGTCTTTAATCATTGCAGAAGATATATTATTAATCCAGAGATACACTCGTAAGAGCAAAGCTAAGGACAAGATACATAATCCTGATCCGGACGAGAGTGAGTGTCGTCAAACACTTGGTAAATAACCAAGTCCCCTATACATACGGAATAAAGAACATTTGTGCGGACTAAGGAACGTAAAAGCTACGGATTAAGGAATCTACTCTTAATACCTCAAACGGACTAAGTCAAACTGATGCAGAATAAGAATCTTGATGTACAAGGTCGCACGAAGTAAAAGAGTCGACACGGAGTTAAAAAGTTAAGTCTTCCACTCAAGCGAACTAAAGTAAAGAAGACACAAAGTAAGGCATCCGAGTCTGTAATGACCCGTGTGTAAGAAGTTAACCACAAATACCTTGGATGTTGGTGCACAAGTTTGAGGTAAGAGATGAGCCCAAGAGGGGACTTTTAGGAGGTGCATGTGACAAGTGATAACGTACATTTATGCCCTATGAAGATGCTATGCATATACATGCGATTTTAAGCTGTTTTGGCATATTTTGGAGCTCACTTTTGGTATAGTAGATGGCCTCAAACAATTGGCGTGCAAGAACAAAAGTTGCTTAGAATGAGGTCCTCTATCTACCACAGAAATTTCAGAGCATTTGGAGCTACACGTGAATTCACCCATTTCCCATGCAAGCATATTTTTGCTTCTCAGACCTCTACAAGATGCAAGGAGGCTTGGGGTGAAGTTTGAGTGCATTTGGAGCTGCACGCCAATTGGGGAATTGGCGTTCAAATTGGCGTGCAGGCATGTTTTTACATGGTTACCTTGGTTTTGTCATTCTAATCATCTTTTCCCAAAGGACCATGTTGGAATTGTGAATATTTTGGTGTGTATGGATGTGGGAAGGTCATAGCTTGTTCCATCAAAACTACGTCGTTTTGATGCTGGGACTTAATCAAAACTACGTCGTTTTGATGTTGTGTTGTCTATATAAGGAGGAGAAGCCCCTTTGTTTTAGGTTTAGGGTTTGTTGCTCCACCATCCGTTGTAGAGAGAGAAAGAGAGAGAGAGAGAGAGAGAGAGAGAGAGAGAGAGAGAGAGAGAGAGAGAGAGAGAGAGGGAAGGAGAGCTTCGGTGGTCTACGGAGCGTCTTGCGTGGGTGGTCGGAGTCTTGCGTGGAAGCGGGAGCAGGAGAACATACAAGGTAGGGGTTCTGTTCTTCTTAAATCCTCCTCTGTCCTAGGGTTCTAGGGCAGATTATGGAGTTATACCTGTTTATATATATATATAATCTATATAGGTGTGATCTCCTATATGGATGTTGGCCTTCAATGGCAGTTTTCGATGTATTCTGGTGTTGGATGGTGAGTGCATATTAAGTGTTAGATAAAATGCCTGTGTGAATATGTCTGTGTGAATATGCCTAGTATGTGTTTGATAATATGCCTGTGTGGCTGGGTTTGTGGGTTTGTGAATGTATGCATGTTAAGCGTTTGGTAAAATACCTGGAGACTCGCATGTCAAGTGTTTGATTTTATGCCTGATGGGCTGTGCGAACTAAGTGTTTGGTATTATGCCTGTGAAAGTGTGTATGCTACGTGTTTGGTTTAATGTCTGTGTGACCTTGTATGCTGTGTTTGTGGAACCCGGTGGCTGTGGAAGCCCGGGACTGGAACTGTTAGCCTGTGTGGCTAAGCCAATATGGCTGTGGATATGTTAGCCCGTGTGGCTAAGCCTGAGTGGCCGTAAATATGTTAGCCGTGTGGCTAAGCCTTAGTGGCCGTGGATATGTTAGCCGTGTGGCTAAGCCTTAGTGGCCGTGGATATGTTAGCCTATATGGCTAAGCCTATATGGCTGTGGATATGTGTGTGCCATGTGAATGTGGAATACAACTTGTTTATATTTTATTGTCACTACACTGCACCTGTACACACTCATGTAGACGCTAGGTGCATGGGATGGATTGGGAAGACATGATCCCCTCTTGAGATGTGGTTGCTCACCCCTCCCTCTATGTTGTGTTTTCTTTCAGGAACATACAGGCATTAGGTGGGACCCCAAGGTGGAAGACCTTATTGATTTTACTGTCTTCTATTTATGTTATTTTTATGGGAATTGATGTAACCCCAGTGGGGATGGATTGGAAAGAGGATTTTGTTGTAATAAAGACTAGTTTGGATTGTGGATTGCTTTTATGAACATTACTTTCTTGAATGTGTTGTGGATGTTTAAAATGTTATATTCGGGGTTTGCACCCTAACCCCTTTGCCCTCCGTGTGGGTACAAGGGGAGTCACGTACCGGTTTCCTCGGGTTGGAAATTCGGGGCGTGACAATATGGTATCAGAGCATGGTCTAGTTGGCCTAGGGTAGTGGGCGGACCTGGTTATCCTAAGTCCTTTGGAGGAGCCTGGAGGGACATACCTGATCAACATGGTCCTCTTTGAGCCTCCAAGGTGTACTTGGGATAGTCCAGACCTGAGGTAGGATTTGCATGCATTGGCATTAGGGCACTAGTTGCATTTGCTGTGAATGGGTACAAAACTGTGGAAAATCTGAATGGTGTGATAAGGTGTGAAATGTGCAACTCTGATTTTATTTGAAGTACCTTGAGCATGACTACGAGGAAAGGTCCTTGTTTATGTGAACTGTGTGCAATGTTGATTGGTGCAATGTGTAAAATGTGTGTGATGCCATGTACTACTTGACTTGATAGTGGGGTAGAGGTAGTGAGACCCGATAATTGTCGAACGCGTTCTGACGATTGTGCTTCTTACTTCATGTAGTAAGAATGCCACCGAGGAGAGTGACTCGTGCGTCCGGGCAGTGGCTGATGAGTCATCTGCCCATGAGGGCCCGGGTGTGGGGCAGTCCATTGGAGGACGTGCACTGTTGCTAGTGCAGCTGCGAGAAGGCATCCGGTTGGAAGTCCAAGAGCTGAGGGAGGGTATCCGGCAAGAAGTCCGGGAGGAGGTGCGCCGTGAGATGGCGGCACAGCAGGTGGTGCCACCACCACCGCCACCACCAGCGGGGGAGTTACCAAGGGAGCGTGAGGGTTCACTGAGTGGCATACCGACTCGTGCAGAGGATAACGTGGTGACACGGTTCCGAAAGGAACAACCTCCGCGATTCAAAGGGGAGGAGGACCCCGTGTTAGCTGAGCACTGGCTGAGGCAGATCGAGCATGTGTTTTCCTTTCTCCTACCCCGGGAGGAGGATAAGGTGAGATTGGCCATTCGGCAGCTGGAGGGGAATGCTCTGGAATGGTGGCAGAGTGTTGCGGGGAGCCGTGCTGTGCAGTTCATGTTGTGGGACGAGTTCCTACAGCTCTTCCACGATGAATTCTTCCCCGAGTCGTTAAGGTGGCAAAAGAGAGAAGAATTCGGTAGCCTGAAACAGGGATCAAAGACGGTGCCCAAGTATGAGCGCAAATTCCGGAGCTTGAGCAGATTTGCTCCCGAGACCGTGGCGCAGGAGGACCTGAAGGCCCACAAGTTCACCTTGGGTCTCAGGCCAGCACTTAGGCAGAGGGTGGCAATTCTGCGTTTGAGGACCTATGCTGAGGTTGTGGAGACAGCCCGAATAGCTAAGAGGGAGCTGGATGATGGGAGGCAGACCCATCAGGGTCGCCCGTTGCAGGGTGGGTTGGAGCGTGATTCCGGGTCCAAGCGGCCCAAGACTGAGGAAAGGGATAGCAGTTCTTTTCCGCAGCCGGGGACAACCATCGGTGCCCCCCAGGGAGGTCTAGCTTTGGCGGTAGCGAGACAGGGAGGCCCCGCGGAGGAGGACTCCCCGGCGGTTGTCATTGCTTGTGAGGAGCAAGGCCACTTCAAGAGGGAGTGTCCCAAGAAGAACCTGGCGATGCAATAGCCGTGGACGAGAAGGCCATTTGAGCCGGGTTTGCCGGAGTAGCAACAAGGGAGTTGGAGGCATGGCATCCAGGATGAGGAGTGACGCCAGGCCAGACACCAGCAGAGAGACTAGCTCGTCGGTGGCAAGCTAGTCGGCGCAGATCGAGTTAGACCCGACCCCAGGGGGAGGCCGGAGCGGCAGCAGACCGAAGCTAGAGGCAACCTTAGCGGGAAGCGTCCAGGTGAGTGAGCCGACCGGTGGCACGGGCCAAGGAAGGGTGTTTGCGACCTGGAGGCGACGTACCAGGACGAGGCCGAGCTACCACCCCCACTAGCTGAGGGTGGAGCAGGACCATCGGTGGTTAGAGGTACTCTTTTGATCTCCCGCATGCTTGCTTCTGTTCTTTTCGATACGGGTGCATCGCGTTCTTTTATTGCTGAGCTTATAGTTGAGGGCTTAGGGTTAACGTGTGTTGAGGCGGAGAGGCCCTTAGTTGTAGAGTCTCCGGTGGGAGGTATGATTGAGGTGCGACATGTTTGTCACGGTTGTGTGTTAACCATGGGTGATGTGGAACTGAGCTTCGACTTGCATGTGTTGCCTTTGCGTACTTTTGACCTGATCTTGGGTATGGATTGGCTTATGGCTTTCCAGGCCAAGATAGACTATTACCGGCGGCGTGTATCTTTCGTGTCACCCGCAGGAACCTCTTGTACCCTGTAAGGGGAGTGGGATCGTGAGGCGAGTCGAGCCGGGCCAGTGTTGGACCAGTGGGGTGCCATTACCCACAGGTTGGCGGCCCTGACCTTTGCTGAGGAGGGGAAGGTGGAGAAGAGGGTGTGGCCCATTGTTGTGGACCAATTTCAGGATGTTTTTCCTGAAGAGTTGAGGAGTTTACCACCTAAGAGGAGTGTGGAGTTCACCATTGAGTTGGTGCCGGGGACGGGTCCGATTTTCCAAGTAGCGTATCGTATGGGGCCAGCCAAGTTGAGGGAGCTTCAGAGGCAAATTAAGGAGTTGGTGGGCCAGGGGTATATCAGACCGAGTACCTCACCTTGGGGTGCTCCGATGCTCTTTGCTAAGAAGGCTGATGGCACGCTTCGTCTCTGCATCAACTACAGGAAGGCGAATTCGGTGATCGTGTGAAGAACAAGTACCCGTTGCCTCGGATAGATGACCTGTTTGACCAATTGAGTGGGGCCCAGTGGTTTTCCACAATAGATTTACGGTCGGGGTATCACCAGCGCAGGGTTAGGGAGGAGGACATCCCTAAGACGGCTTTTCGGTGCAGGTATGGGCATTATGAGTGGGTAGTGATGCCTTTCGGGCTCACTAATGCGCCAACGGTGTTCATGCATTTGATGAACCAGGTCTTTGCTCCATACTTGGATTCGTTTGTGGTGGTGTTTATTGATGATATCTTGGTGTATTCCAAGACCGAGAAGGAGCATGTGGAGCACTTGGTAACGGTGTTGCAAACTTTGAGGGACCAGCACTGTTTGCTAAGTTTAGCAAGTGTGAGTTTTGGCTGCAGGAGGTTCACTTTCTTGGCCATGTGGTGTCACCGAGGGAGTTAGGGTGGACCCAGCCAAGATTGAGGTCGTGGCATCGTGGGCGAGGCCAACCAACGTTTTTGAGATCCGTAGCTTTCTTGGCTTGGCGGGCATCGTCACGCCCCCGAATTCCAGGGAACCCGGAACCGGGTACATGACTTCCCTTACCCGCACCCGAAAGGTCAAGGGGTTGGTGACTAGCACCAATAGAGACTACACCGCGGGTGCTTGTCTCAAATATGCAACCCTGTACGATCATACATCAAGGGTAATCCTGTACTTTCCCATATATCATCATGCATACAAAGAGTCAAACAGTCATACAGACATCACATCATACGGTATGCAAATACAATCGTCCACGGACCCATGTCCGGGATATCACATAAAACAATACGAATATAATCGATCATACATCGAGTAGTGGGCGTCCTCCTGGAAGAAAGTCCTCCACTAGTCTCGGGTCACACCTGAAAAGGGTAAGCAACAAGTAGGGGTGAGCGACAAGCTCAGGAGGTGACCCTAACACTCCACATCATGCAACACATATAAGTCTATATCGTATGCTCGGTGTACTCGTGCACCGTGTGGTGTGCACAATCATCAGGACTCACCGCAACAAACATCAGGACAACTTGTCCACGATCCTCCATGGGATCCCGGCTCAGGGCACTCGGCCCTAGCTCCACGAGCTCAACGGCTCAACTCAGGCCTTAGCCTGTCCACGCGCAATATGCCCGGCCACGGTCGCCACACGGCTGCCATCGGTTCATATGCCCGCCACGTCAACCACATAGCACCATCGGTGCATCACGGTGAGAACCCAAACAAGTCACGGAGTCCATGCCCCAATACCTCACATCAACATACTAACATTAGTATGGCATGTCATTCTCAACATTTCCTTTAGAATTGTAGCCGGTCTTCACAAGTAAATCCTCAACCCTTGATTTATGAAGGAAGTACTCAAAGTAGCTATTTCCTTGAAATTAAAAGTTCCGAAAAAACACTGTTCACTTAGTCCCGGAAAAACACCGTTCACTTTAGTCCCGGAAACACTATTCACTTAGTCCCAGAAAAACACTGTTCACTTAGTCCCGGAAACACTGTTCACTTAGTCTCGGAAAAACACTGTTCACTTAGTCCCGAAACACTATTTACTTAGTCCCGGAAAAACTATTCACTTAGTCCCGGAAAAACACTGTTCCCTTAGTCCCGGAAACACTTGTTCACTTAGTCTCGGAAAAACACTGTTCACTTAGTCCCGGAAACACTATTCGCTTAGTCCCGGAAAAAACACTGTTCATCGTCGTTTTTGCCAATTTTCTCAGCTAGAACGGCAACCCAAAGAACCCCAAACACTCATAAACACATTTATTTTGATATACACCCCATTACACGTCTTAAATAACTCTAAATTTCATGTAATCAAGAAATACCTCTTTTATGCATTTAAATCGGAAGATTCAACCAAAAATTGGGTTTCCCCCAAATCTTAAGGTTCACCCCCAAATTCCATGATTTCACCCAAATTAAGCATGCTAAGCCTACTATGAATCATATAAGGAGTTAGAATCACCTACCTGGAAGATTCTTTGCGATCCACGAGCTCCAATCGCCCCAAAATCACCAAGAAAGCTCTTCACGCTCTTCACCTTCTCTCTCTCTCTCTCTCTTGCTCAAACACGCACGCACCAATAATTGGAAATTTAAGAGATAAGGCAGTTCTTAATTATATATATATACCGTTGCCAATAATTGGCCTCCCAAGAATAATTGACCCGAATGCAATAATTGACCTCCCGAGGTCACGAACTCCAAATTGAGTCAAATTATGTCAAAACGCTCGAAATAACGAGCACAACACTGTTTAGATATTATCACACTCAAATGATCGCTCAAACGCAAAGTCAACCAATAAACCCCAAAAAGTCAACAATCGGGTCAAACGGGGCCCCGACTCGAAATCGGGCCCAAGTACGGTCAAAATGCTCGCATCGACGACTACACTACCGTCCAGGATAGTTACATTCCCATAGAATGACTATCTCTCAAAACTACCCAAATACGAGTCTTTACATCCTCCTCACCTTAGGACTTTTCGTCCTCGAAAATAAAACACAAGCCCAAAAGACATAGCAAAATCCAAGCTCAAGCACCGCACAACAACAAGACACAAAAATTATGATCATCAACATGATCACCAACCACACAGGTGCAATGCAACTCACAACAAGCCAAAAAGGCTCACACGATGCCAGGATGCCAACCAACAAACAACAAGCTAAACCACATCTCAAACAACATATGCAAAACAAATGCATAAAACATAACTCATACCTCAGGGAAGGTCCTCACATCCGCCCCACCTCAGGACTGATCGTCCTCAAACAGCTCAGGATGAAGAACCCGCATCTGGCTCTCTTTTTTCCCAAGTCTGCTCCTCCATGCCTCGGTGTCGCCATAACACCCGAACTAGTGGGATCGTCTTGCCTCGCAAGACCTGGTCCCGCTTGTCCAAAATCGTGCCGGCATCTCAACAACGGCACCATCATCGCCCAAGTCTATCTCGCGATAGTCCAACACATGAGAAGGATCTGGGTGATACCGCCTCAACCGAGACACATGAAACACATCATGTACTCGCGCCAACTCTGGTGGCAAAGCTAACCGATAAGCCACTGCGCCCACGGTGGCAACAATCTCAAATGGCCCCACAAAACGAGGGGAAAGTTTGGATCCACGTCCAAACCTCCGATGCCCTCGACGCGGTGAAACCCGCAAAAAAAACACGGTCACCCACCTCAAACCGCAAAGGTCGACGCCTCGGTCTGCGTAGGACTTCCGCTCTACTCAGTCGTTAACATGCGCGCCGAATCAATCGCACTATCTCTGTGGTCTCTCGAACCATATCGGGACCGAGAACCGCTGTCTCTCCCGTCTGTGCCCAGGACAAGGGTGATCGACAAGGCCGCCCATACGGCGCCTCATATGGAGCCATCCCAATCGTGGCCCGATACCGTTGTTGTAAGAGAACTCCACCAAAGGAAGGTGAGTCTCCCAACAACCTCCAAAATCTAGGACACAGGCACGCAACATATCCTCGAGTGTCCGAATCGTCCGCTCCGATCGACCATCCGTCTGCGGGTGAAAGGTCGACCGAGGTTCACCCTAGTACCCAAGGCTCGCCGCAACTGTCTCCAAAACTGAGATGTGAACCTCGCATCCCGATCAGATACAATAGATAATGGGACTCCATGCAACCGCACAATAACATCAATATACCTCTGTCCCAAAGTCCTCACTGGGTCTGTCTCTCGAATTGGAATAAAATGTGCCGATTTGGTCAACCGGTCGACAACTACCCATATCGTGTCGTGTCCCCTGGAACGAGGAAGTCCAGTGACAAAATCCATGGTCACGTGGTCCCATTTCCACTCTGGCACTGGCAAAGACTGCAACTCACCAGCGATCTCGGGTGCTCGCCTTGACCTGGCCGACAGGTCAAACACCTCCTCACAAAATCAGCAACGGCCTTCTTCAGCCTGGCCACCAAAATCGCCTCCTCACGGCATGGTACATCTTGGTCCCACCGGGATGTACGCTAACCTCGACCTGGTGAAATTCCCGAAGAACCTCCTCCTGAAGAGAAGTGGGAACTATCAGGCGTCCCCTATACCGCAAGACATGCTCTGCATCCCTGGTCCAATCGAAGGTGCCCTGGCCGGGCTCGAATCCTGTCCCTGATGACCTCACAATCAATGTCCCCCAACCGATCCTCTATGATCCCGTGCCGCATCTCTGGGACTGCTACAACAACACCGAGGGTCCCTCGCCCCTCACCTGGTCACCATTTGCAACCTCATCGCTACCAACCGACCCATCATCTCCCATTCCTTAATGGCACAATGGGCCACCACGGCCCTGCTCTTCCTACTCGAGCATCGCCACCACATTACCCTTCCCAAGGGGTATACATCATATCAAACCGAAACTGCATAGGTACTCCACCCACCGCCTCGTTTGCAAGGTTCAGGTCTCGTTGAGAGAAGATATCTGCAAGCTCTTGTGGTCCGTATACACCACAAACTTCTCCCCAAGGAGATAATGCTGCCACTTTTAAGTGCAAAGATCACTGCAGCCCAACTCCAAATCATGCGTGGGATAGCTCTGCTCATGTGGTCTCAATCGCCTAGACCCATAAGCAATTACCTGCCGAGTCCGCATCAACACACAACCAAGACCCACCCTGGAAGCATCACAATACACCTCAAAAGGCACACCCTCCTGTGGGAGAATCAAGATAGGTCTTGAGGTCAATCGTGCCTTCGGCTCCATGAAAGCACTCTCACACGCATCGGACCAAATGAAAGGAACTCCCTTCCTAGTCAAGTGTGTCATAGGAGCCGCCAACCGGGAAAAATCCTCCACGAACCTCCGATAATAGCCTGCCAAACCAAGGAAGCTATGAATCTCAAACACATTCGTGGGCCTCTTCCACGACATGATCGCCTCAATCTTCTTAGGGTCCACCGTGATACCCTCCGAAGACACCACATGCCCCAAGAAGTGCACCTGTTGCAACCAGAAGCCACATTTCGTGAACTTCGCGTACAACCGATGCTCCCGCAAGGTCCGCAACACAACCTTGCAAATGCTCCTCATGCTCCCTCTTGGTCGCCGAATAGACCAAGATATCGTCGATGAACACCACAACGAACATATCTAAATATGGAGCGAACACCTGGTTCATCAATCCCATAAACACTCCTGGAGCATTCGTGAGCCCAAACGGCATCACAAGCCACTCATAATGCCCATAGCGACAACCGAACGCGGTCTTAGGGATATCTGCCTCCCTAACCCTCAATCGATGGTATCCAGGACCTCAAGTCTATCTTGGAAAACCATCTTGCACCTCGAAACCGATCAAACAGGTCATCGATCCTCGGCAATGGATACCTGTTCTTCACGACCACCTGGTTCAGCTTCCGGTAGTCTATACACAGCCGAAGTGAACCATCCGCCTTCTTGGCGAACAACACTGGAGCGCCCCACGGTGAGCTACTCCGCCTGATAAAGCCTCGTGCCAATAAATCATCTATCTGTCTCTTGAGCTCTCTAAGCTCTGTCGGTGCCATCCTGTAGGCCGCTAACCTGATCGGTGTTGTCCCTGGCAACAACTCGATCGAAAACTCTACCTCCCTCATGGGTGGCAAACCGACCAAGTCCTCGGGAAACACATCCAGGAACCGATCTATAATGGGTGGCAAAACAGCCTTCCCCTCTCTCCTCCTGTCAACCAACGTCAAGTGGCTAACTAGTGGGTCACATCACCCCACCCATGCCTCAAAGGTCCCAACCTGCATGCCTCCTCGGTCCACTCACCCACAAAGACACCCCGCGTGCCCTCTGGTGTGAGGAACGTCACACGCCGTCGAAAACAATCAATCTTGGCCTCCACGGAGATCAACCAGTCCATACCCAGGATAACATCAAAATCATCTAACTCCATGATATACAAATCACACAACAGGTTAACACCCCCAAGTGTTACCTGACAAGCACGACGGATACTCTCAAGTATCACAATTCCACCCAAAGGTGAAGCAACCATCGAGACCGACTCACTGTCTCCTGGTCTAACTCCAAGCCAACCACCGTAGCATACGAAATAAAAGAATGGGTAGCACCAGGTATCAATCAAAACCGAACAAATAGTATGAGAAATGATAATGGTACCTCTCACCACCGAAGGTCCTGCTCTTGCCTCGTCCACCTGGTGGAACCTCTCGCCTCTACCTGGTAAGGGCAAAAGTCCTCCCTCGTGGTCCACCGCCACTAGCCTGGCCCATTGGGGCCTTGCCCCGCTGATCAACATGACCCTGTGCCTCCCGCCGAGGCCGCCTGTGACCCGAGTCGCGTCTGCATGCTCCGTGCCGGCAGCACCGACCTCGAGACGGAGCCCCACTCCTCTCGTCCGTGATCTCTCGGACGAGGGCCTACACCGCTTTGGTTGAGCTAAGGGTAACACATTCCCTAGCTCCATGCCCTACTTTCCCGCATCGGAAACAGGTCATCTTTTTCCTTGGGCGGTCTCTCGAGACATGCCCGGTCAAACCACAACTCCAACAGGTCCCTGGCCTCCCGCTGGCTGAACTCTCCCGGGGGCCCACCGCCTGGTCGGAAACCCTCTCGCACCTGCCTCCTCTCGAGCCGAGGAGCACCGCTCTCCCCACTCGCCTCTTCTTGCTCGGACCCGCCGAACCGCCCGGCCTCTGGGCTCTCGCCCGATCCTGACCTCGCTCAATAATGATCGCCTTGTCAACCGCCTCCCGTGCTGGTCAACCGCATCGGTTCCAGCTGTCTTTTCAAAGATGGCCTCAAGCCCTGAATGAAGTCCTGCGTCTTCTGGCCTTCCTTTTCCCAAGACTCCAGGAGCAAACCGCCCCAAATTCGCGAAGGCCCGCACATACTCCCCCACACTCATGCTACCCTGCACAAGCTCATAATACTCTCTACGTCGAGCATACCGCAACGAGCCGGGAAAATACTCCCCAAAGAAGCGCTCAACAAACTCTCTCCAGCTGATCCGATCGCCATGGACAGCTCTAGTGGATTCCCACCACCTGCGTGGGATACCCAACAAATAGTGCGTCGCCACGCGCACCCGCTCCTCATCCGGCACCCCAATCATCTCAAAGATGTCCTCTGTCCATCTAATCCAAGTCCTCGGCTACCTCTGGCCGCGAACCATCCTCAAAAGTCCTGGGTGCGTGTTTCAAAAACCGCGCAGCCCAGTCCACTCCTCGTCGTGCCGGCTCTACCACGACCTCCTGGCCGGTGCACATCCTGCACCACCCTCGCCCCCGCTCGCTGAGGCCGTGGTGGCCGCCGAGGCTCTTGTTGCCTCTTCAGCTCATCCACCTCTCTAGCCATATCCCTCATCGAGCCCTGCATACCCTGCATGGCCTCCTGCAATCGAATCAACACTGCGTCAAATCAGGTCCCACAACGGGAGCCGATGACCTGGCTGCGGGCTCTGCTGCCCCTGGTGCCCCGACTCTATCGTGGGTTCCTCTGCCGGACCCTGGCCTCGGACAACCCTCCTCGGTGGTGCCATCACACCTGGCTACAACAACAAACAACAAACAATCAATACTAGCACCGCAAGACAAAACGACCATCAAAGGCACAACCGACTTGTAGGTTCTCACCACACGACCCGTAGGTCCATACCATGCATATAGCATCGTGTCCCCCATCAGGGTACACCACAATCAAGTCCTGGCTCTCACGGCCACGTGCCATCCTGGCACCACATACAAGCACATCACACACAAAGACAAGCTAGTGCCCTATATGCACACAATCATACCACTAGCAATGCACCCCATCCCCATGTATGCTCCTAGGATGATCTAACTGACACCAAAATAACCTAGAATACATGTAAGGACTGCGTTGATCGGGCGCCCCCCCTACGTTTTCCAAGTCACATGGAATCAATTAACCACCCCTCACTAACCTAGGTCCACTAGACCATGCTCTGATACCAACTTGTCACGCCCCCGAATTCCAGGGAACCCGGAACCGGGTACATGACTTCCCCTTACCCGCACCCGAAAGGTCAAGGGGTTGGTGACTAGCACCAATAGAGACTACACCGCGGGTCTTGTCTCAAATATGCAACCCTGTACGATCATACATCAAGGGTAATCCTGTACTTTCCCATATATCATCATGCATACAAAGAGTCAAACATCATACAGACATCACATCATACGGTATGCAAATACAATCGTCCACGGACCCATGTCCGGGATATCACATAAAACAATACGGAATATAATCGTATCATACATCGAGTAGTGGGCGTCCTCCTGGAAGAAAGTCCTCCACTAGTCTCGGGTCACACCTGAAAAGGGTAAGCAACAAGTAGGGGGTGAGCGACAAGCTCGTAGGTGACCCTAACACTCCACATCATGCAACACATATAAGTCTATACTGTATGCTCGGTGTACTCGTGCACCGTGTGGTGTGCACAATCATCGGGACTCGGCCGCAACAAACATCAGGACAACTTGTCCACGATCCTCCATGGGATCCCAGCTCGGGGCACTCGGCCCTAGCTCCACGAGCTCAACGGCTCAACTCAGGCCTTAGCCTGTCCACGCGCAATATGCCCGGCCACGATCGCCACACAGCCTGCCATCGGTTCATATGCTCGCCACGTCAACCACATAGCACCATCGGTGCATCACGGTGAGAACCCAAACAAGTCACGGAGTCCATGCCCCAATACCTCACATCAACATACTAACATTAGTATGGCATGTCATTCTCAACATTTCCTTTAGAATTGTAGCCGGTCTTCACAAGTAAATCCTCAACCCTTGATTTATGAAGGAAGTACTCAAAGCGCCTATTTCCTTGAAATTAAAAGTTCAGGAAAAAAACACTGTTCACTTAGTCCGGAAAAACACTGTTCACTTTAGTCCCGGAAACACTATTCACTTAGTCCCGGAAAAACACTGTTCACTTAGTCCCTGGAAACACTGTTCACTTAGTCTCGGAAAAACACTGTTCACTTAGTCCCTGGAAACACTATTTACTTAGTCCCGGAAAAACTATTCACTTAGTCCCGGAAAAACACTGTTCCCTTAGTCCCGGAAACACTGTTCACTTAGTCTCGGAAAAACACTGTTCACTTAGTCCCGGAAACACTATTCGCTTAGTCCGAAAAAACACTGTTCATCGTCGTTTCGCCAATTTTCTCGGCTAGAACGGCAACCCAAAGAACCCCAAACACTCATAAACACATTTATTTTGATATACACCCCATTACACGTCTTAAATAACTCTAAATTTCATGTAATCAAGAAATACCTCTTTTATGCATTTAAATCGAAGATTCAACCAAAAATTGGGTTTCCCCCAAATCTTAAGGTTCACCCCCAAATTCCATGATTTCACCCAAATTAAGCATGCTAAGCCTACTATGAATCATATAAGGAGTTAGAATCACCTACCTGGAAGATTCTTTGCGATCCACGAGCTCCAATCGCCCCAAAATCACCAAGAAAGCTCTTCACGCTCTTCACCTTCTCTCTCTCTCTCTCTCTTGCTCAAACACGCACGCACCAATAATTGGAAATTTAAGAGATAAGGCAGTTCTTAATTATATATATATACCGTTGCCAATAATTGGCCTCCCAAAGCAATAATTGACCCGAATGCAATAATTGACCTCCCGAGGTCACGAACTCCAAATTGAGTCAAATTATCGTCAAAACGCTCGAAATAACGAGCACAACACTGTTTAGATATTATCACACTCAAATGATCGCTCAAACGCAAAGTCAACCAATAAACCCCAAAAAGTCAACAATCGGGTCAAACGGGGCCCCGACTCGAAATCGGGCCCAAGTACGGTCAAAATGCTCGCATCGACGACTACACTACCATCCAGATAGTTACATTCCCATAGAATGACTATCTCTCAAAACTACCCAAATACGAGTCTTTACAGTACTATCGTCGTTTTGTCGAGGGGTTCTCCCATTTGGCAGCTCCTATGACAGCGTTGACTTGGAAGGGAGTAAAGTTTGAGTGGACTGACAAGTGCCAGCAGGTGTTTGAGACTCTCAAAACTCGTTTGACCACTGCACCTGTGTTGAGGTTGCCTAGGGAGGATATTCCGTATGAGGTATTTTGCGATGCGTCCAGGGTTGGTTTGGGGTGTGTACTTATGCAAGAGCACAGTGTGGTAGCTTATGGGTCAAGGCAGCTGAAGCCTCATGAGCAGAATTACCCTACCCATGATCTTGAGTTGGCGGCTGTCATCTTCGCCCTGAAGAGTTGGCAACATTACCTTTTGGGGGAGAAGTTCGTGGTGTTCTCGGATCACAAGAGCCTTAGACATCTTTACTCGAAGGACTTGAATTTGAGGCGAGAGGAGATGGGTGGAGTATTTGCAGACCTTTGACTTTACTCTTGCCTATACCCCGGGCAAGGGTAATGTTGTGGCTGACGCGTTGAGCAGAAAAGGGAAAGCTGAGGTGGCCGTGAGAGAGTGGAAGCTGATGGAGCAGTTGGCGATGTTGCAGCAGCAGCCTGTTGTTCGTGATGGTGGGACAGTCCTAAGTCCTTTGGTGGTTGTGCCTGAGTTGTACCAGCGTGTCCGGGAGGAACAGATGGGTGATATTAAGTGTGAGGTTCTCCGTGCCCGTATTGAGGCTGGGGAGCTATCTGAGGACTGGACAGAGAGTCCTGAGCATGAGTTGTCTTTTCAGGGGCGGTTGGTAGTGGCTTCTTCCCTCAGGGATGAGGTGATGAGGGAGTTTCACTAGTCTAGAGTTGCTGTGCATCCAGGGGGTACGAAGATGTACCATGCACTTCGAGGACATTTTTGGTGGCCTAGGATGAAACGCGATGTGGCTGCTTTTGTTTTGCGGTGCCTCACGTGTCAGCAGGTGAAGGCTGAGCATCAGCGACCGGTGGGCATGTTACAACCCTTGCCCATAGCAGAGTGGAAGTGGGACCACATAGCGATGGATTTTGTGACTGGTCTTCCACCCACCACAGAGAGGAAAGATATGATTTGGGTGATTGTGGATCGACTCACAAAGTCGGCCCATTTCCTGGCTGTTTGAGAGCGGGACTCTATTGGGACATTGAGTCATCTATACATGAACGAGATTGTGAGACTACATGGAGTACCATCATCGGTTGTCTCTGACCGGGATTCAAGGTTCACTTCCCGTTTCTGAGCAGGTTTGCAGGAGGCTATGGGGACCAAACTTCACTTGAGTACAGCCTTTCACCTTGAGACTGACAGCCAGACAGAGAGGACGAATCAGACTTTGGAGGACATGTTATGGGCCTGTGTGTTAGATTTTGGGGGTTCATGGGCGACTCACCTTCCTTTGGTGGTGTTTGCCTACAACAACAGTTATCAGGCATCCATTGGGATGGCTCCTTTTGAGGCGTTGTATGGGCGGCCGTGTCGATCACCTTTGTGTTGGACCGAGGTGGGGGAGACAGCTCTCTTGGGACCACAGTTGGTTCAAGAGGCTACCGAGAAGGTTAAGTTGATTCGTCAGCGTTTGTTATCAGCTCAGAGTCGGCAGAAATCTTATGCGGATCAGCGGCGGCGACCTTTGGAGTTTTTTGTTGGTGATCATGTGTTTCTTCGTGTTTCTCCACGTCGTGGACATCGACGGTTTGGGCGAGGTTCGAAGCTATCTCCACGGTTTATTGGTCCTTTTGAGATTCTGGATCGTGTGGGGCCTGTGGCCTACTGGTTAGCGTTACCACCGCGGCTGAGTCGAGTGCACAACATGTTTCACGTGTCCCAGTTGCGGAAGTATCACCCTGACCCCACTCTTGTGATCGATTGGGGAACATTAGACATTGCGGATGACATGTCCGTTGTTGAGGCCCCTATCCGTATCCTAGATCGGCGAAAGAAGCTTTTGCGTGGTCGTGCTATTCCTTTGGTTCGCGTGCTGTGGCAGCACCGTGGCATTGAGGAGGAGACATGGGAATGTGAGTCCGTGATGCGTGAGCAAGACCTGAATTGTTCGAGGATGAACAATCTTAAGCGTGGGAGGTGGCTGTTGGTGGCTGTTGGCCAAGGGATAGTGATGTGTTTTCTTGTATTAGTTGTGTATGATTTGGTGTATTTGTTTTGTCTTTTAGACATGTGTTCATATTTGTGATGTGTATTTGTGACATGCGGATATGTGTTGTTATGGATTATGGTGGTACCTTGTTATGTGCTGTTATGTGCTGTGCGCGGTGTATGACCCATTTGGGTGTTGTGGCTCACCGTGTGGCAAATGGGTAGCTTGTGTTTGTTTTCCTCATATGTCATTTCTTTTCGAGGACGAAAAGTCTTAAGGGGGAGAGGATGTAATGACCCGTGTGTAAGAAGTTAACCACAAACACCTTGGATGTTGGTGCACAAGTTTGAGGTAAGAGATGAGCCCAAGAGGGGACTTTTAGGAGGTGCATGTGACAAGTGATAACGTACATTTATGCCCTAGGAAGATGCAATGCATATACATGCGGTTTTAAGCTGTTTTGGCATATTTTGGAGCTCACTTTTGGTATAGTAGATGGCCTCAAACAATTGGCGTGCAAGAACAAAAGTTGCTAGCATATTTCAGAGCATTTGGAGCTGCACGTGAATTCACCCATTTCACGTGCAAGCATATTTTTGCTTCTCAGACCTCTACAAGATGCAAGGAGGCTTGGGGTGAAGTTTGAGTGCATTTGGAGCTGCACGCCAATTGGGAAATTGGCGTTCAAATTGGCGTGCAGGCATGTTTTTGCATGGTTACCTTGGTTTTGTCATTCTAATCATCTTTTCCCAAAGGACCATGTTAGAATCGTGAATATTTTGGTGTGTATGGATGTGGGAAGGTCATAGCTTGTTCCATCAAAACTACGTCGTTTTGATGTTGGGATTCACTTAATCAAAACTACGTTGTTTTGATGTTGTGTTGTCTATACAAGGAGGAGAAGTCCCTCTGTTTTAGGTTTAGGGTTTGTTGCTCCACCAGCCGTTGCAGAGAGAGAAAGAGAGAGAGAGAGAGAGAGAGAGAGAGAGAGAGAGAGAGAGAGAGAGAGAGAGAGAGAGAGAGGGAAGGAGAGCTTCTGGTGGCTGCCGGAGCGTCTTGCGTGGGTGGTCGGAGTCTTGCATGGAAGCGGGAGCAGGAGAACATACAAGGTAGGGGTTCTATTCTTCCTAAATCCTCCTCTGTCCTAGGGTTCTAGGGCAGATTATGGAGTTATACCTGTTTATATATATATATAATCCATATAGGTGTGATCTCCTATATGGATGTTGGCCTTCAATGGCGGTTTTCGATGTATTCTGATGTTGAATGGTGAGTACATATTAAGTGTTTGATAAAATGCCTGTGTGAATATGTCTGTGTGAATATGCCTAGTATGTGTTTGATAATATGCCTGTGTGGCTGGGTTTGTGGGTTTGTGAATGTATGCATGTTAAGCGTTTGGTAAAATACCTGTGAGACTCTGCATGTCAAGTGTTTGATTTTATGCCTGATGGGCTGTGCGAACTAAGTGTTTGGTATTATGCCTGTGAAAGTGTGTATGCTACGTGTTTGGTTTAATGTCTGTGTGACCTTGTATGCTGTGTTTGTGGAACCCGGTGGCTGTGGAAGCCCAGGACTGGAACTGTTAGCCTGTGTGGCTAAGCCAATATGGTTGTGGATATGTTAGCCCGTGTGGCTAAGCCTGAGTGGCCGTGGATATGTTAGCCGTGTGGCTAAGCCTTAGTGGCCGTGGATATGTTTGCCGTGTGGCTAAGCCTTAGTGGCCATGGATATGTTAGCCTATATGGCTGTGGATATGTGTGTGCCATGTGAATGTGGAATACAACTTGTTTATATTTTATTGTCACTACACTGCACCTGTACACACTCATGTAAACGCTAGGGGCATGGGATGGATTGGGGAGACATGATCCCTACTGAGCTGTGGTTGCTCACCCCTCCCTCTATGTTGTGTTTTCTTTCAGGAACATACATGCATTAGGTGGGACCCCAAGGTGGAAGACCTTATTGATTTTACTGTCTTCCATTTATGTTATTTTTATGGGAATTGATGTAACCCAGTGGGGATGGATTGGAAAGAGGATTTTGTTTTAATAAAGACTGGTTTGGATTGTGGATTGCTTTTATGAACATTACTTTCTTGAATGTGTTGTGGATGTTTAAAATGTTATATTCGGGGTTTGCACCCTAACCCCTTTGCCCTCCGTGTGGGTACAAGGGGAGTCACGTACCAGTTTCCTCGGGTTGGAAATCCGGGGCGTGACAGAGTCCTCCATACATACGGAGTAAGGAAGTACTGATGTGGAATAAGGATCCGAATCTTTATTCGCACGGAGTAAGGAAACCAGATGCGGAATAAGGAATCCGGACCACTCACTCATGCGGAGTATGGGTGTGCTAGTACGGAGTAAGCCATCCGATCCTTTAAACTCGCACGGAGTAAGAAACTCGTACGGAGTAAGGAACTTACATGCAGAGTAAGGAAGCGCTGATACGGAATAAGCACTCTGACCTTCTCATTCACACGGAGTAAGGAAGCGCTGACACGGACTAAGGATTCCAGCACCAAATAGATACGGAGTAAGCAACCACTGACACGGAGTAAGGTTCCGAGCTTCATTAGCAACGGAGTAAGGAAAATTACACCAGACCAAGAAGATGCTACTTCAACTTACCGCATTTAAAGTCATCAGCTCGTGGTGTCCCGATGTAAGACAAACTCGTTGAGAACCTGAAGAATCTTACACGTGGATCACCCGGATATGTGGACACAACTTTAATTATACTTGGGAACTCACAAAGGCACTTATACTCTTCAAACCCAAGATCTTGATCTCCACAAACCACAGCAGTCAAGGCAGAGAGATTACTGAGGAATAGTTAGTGCTGAACGCATTCCGGAACTACAAGTTCCAAGGTTGTCTCTTAGGAATGTTTTTATAAATATTCATACTTGTACATTTGAAAGTGTGTGCGAGCATGCCTGGATCAACCCTGTGTATGCACAAGAGTTCAAAGACATAATATAGGCTAGTGTGTGAATCCTTTTGTAAACAGAGTGTAAAAGAGTCTTGCTTCTATTTTGTTGTATTTATCTTTTGATAATAAAACAAAATACTTCCACTATCTGGTTATCTTCCGCATTGATTCTATCACTTAACTAGATAAGTGTTGTGTCATAAGAGAATCAAAAGAGTTTCGATAAGAGCCTATTCACCCCCCTCTAGGCTCCAAGGGACCATCAGCTGCTCCCTGCCAACCATCTTCTTCCACTTCGCCTGGTCCTTCCACTACCAATCCAAGTACGGCTGAGTACACCATGCCTGCTTCACCTACTAAACCAGCCGCTACTACCACCGACCAACCGTTAGCCCCACCTCGCATTGTAACAACTGGAGGCACCTCAGCTGAACTGCTGCATTCAACACCTATGTTGCTGGGGATATCACTGCGAGGACTTGTGGCTATAAAGCCTTCTTCACCGGACCTGACCTGTGTCGACTACTACATGACGGTATTGGCACCTTAGTGCTCCGGGGATAATATTTTTCACTGATTTGATGCATTTATGTGCATATCCTTTATCCGGTGGTGGAGCATGAGGATATCTGTTAACTATTGAAATTGTACTAACATTAATCTTTCATTGTCAAGAAGAAGGCACATACTTTCGACGCTCTATTTATGCTCTGATTTTTTGGGTTTGTAGCTATATTGGTTCCTTCATGGTTTGCAAATTTTATGTTTTATTTTTCATTAGATGGGTAGAAAGATGTAAATCTAGAAGTAAATGTCTACCCTGAACGAGATCTCAGAGGTCATATATGGTGTTGATGGCATTTTTCTGCTTTACTGGCAATTGTTTAGCGACATTGTTTTTGGTTATAATGGAATCATACCATGCTTCTGACATTTCGTGATAAAATCCTTTTTCAAAAGGGCGATAATGATTATGAGGTTCAGAATGGTTTTGGTGTGACCTATGAGATGCAGTTGTGAAAGTTGTAGGATAATCCTTGTGAGGTTGCGGTGTACCATAAATGTCTCATGAATTGTAAAGGTCTTCGCATGTTAACAATGTCTCTTGTTTTGTACTCTTTTCGATCCATGGCCACAAACTATTACGTCCTTCATTTTGTTTTTGCTTGATATATGTTGTGAGACGGAAGTCAATATTTTTGTCTAAATTGTTTGGCATTATATGAGATGAGATAATAAATTAAAATATCCTTTCCTTTTGAAATATGCAATGCATAAGAAAATTTCAAACTACAAGTAATACATGATATCAATTAGTTATGGAATTTCATCATTTTTGATATTATTATAAATATTTTGTTTTCATATCTAATACTTGTCATAATAGCATATGTTTGATTTTTTTAGTGGCATCAATCATGTGAATCAATAATATCATTAAATTTATTTCACTAAAAAAATAAATTTTTTAAAAAATGTCAATTGCAGTTGAGGTGTCATCTTGCTGTTAGAACACAATAAAACTATGGTCAAGTACGCCACCTTAGTGACGGTTGCATTGCAGTTTTGCCATGCCATTGCTGGTATGTTTTTCCATAAGTGTATTATGGGCGTGGTACTTGTGTAGGAATCTGAAGTCACATTAGTATTAATATTTGTTTTACTTCCACGAAGAACACGTTCTTTATGGGTGGCGAATGATCTACTTGAATGCAAGAGCAATGTTATTATCCATCAATAACCATAATATCGTGACAGCAGGCCCGGCCCAAGGGGGAGGCCCAGTAGGTGGCTGCCTAGGGCACTCGGCCCCTTGGGTCAATTAAGGGGCACAATTTTTTTAGGTATAGGGCACCCCGCACCCGCTGACGCCGACGCTGCACGCATCCACTCCCCGCATCGCAACGCAGACGCAGACGCAAACGCAAACGCAGAGTCGCGCATCCCCCCAATCCCGCCGTATTCGACTCCCTTTCACCGTCCGACAGCCTCGGCGACGCAGACGCCCTCACCCTTTCACCGATCGAGGCCTCTGCCTCTGGCTGTGTGACGGCCGACGGCGATGGGACATCAGTCGACTGTCGATCCGAGCCATCCAGCGCCAGCGGGTGTCGACGAGGGACGAGCCATCGGGCGACGCCGTGACGGCGACGGGCGATCCGATCCTCCACAATCCACTCGTCTCCTCAGACCTCGGCAGACGGCTCACGGCAGACAGCAGCTCGGCTCCTCTCCTCTCCCGGCAAGTCGGCAACGGCAACGCAGGCAGAGACAGACGCTGCGACGCAAACCGTGACCACTGTAAGGTTTTTTTTTTAAAATTAATAACAATTTTAAATTGAATAATTCAATTACAAATTAATTATTTATTATTATTCTATTGATAGATGATATTTTGATTTGAATCATTTGATGATTATGAGATCGATATTCATGTTTGAATAATTTTAATTGAATTGAATTATGTTATTATGATATTTAAAATTACGGGACTCATTTGAATAATTTTAATTTGGTGTTACACTGTGTTGAATCATGTATGGATCAATGGATGATTTTGTTTAAATTGTTTTGGTGATGTACTGATGTTTTTAGATTTTAATTGAATTAATATAATTTATTATTTTAGGAGTCATCATTAGATCATGCCTCCTAAAAAGCAACTTTCCGGATATGCAAAAAGAAAAAGAAAACAGGATAAAGATGATTTTATTCAAAGTCAATCTGGATCCCTTCAGAAGTTTTTAGTTTCTACTAAACAACCGAGAACTTCGGATTTAGGCATTGAAGAAGAACCTAGTAATCAAGATTTAACAAATGAAGAACCTCTTAATGAAGCCATGGTGAACGAAGAAGAAACTCCTAATCAAGACTCAGTGAATGAAGAACATCATTCTAATCAAGACATAGTCAATGAGAATAATCAGAATGAAGATGACAGTGAAGAATGTGGGCTTCCATTTTGTTCAAACATTGATGATCCGAGTGAGTGGAATGTTCTTGATCAGAATCTTATAGATACCTTAGTCAAAAGGGGTCCTATGAGGAAGGATGATACCAATTTATTGGTAGATGATAACAATCGACATTTCCCATTTTCCCATTACATCCGACACTTGCCAAATGGAGAGAAGCATGACAGGAAATGGTTAGTATATTCATATACTACCCATAGAATATATTGCTTTTGTTGTAAGCTGTTCAAGAAAGCTAGGAACACAACTCAATTAGCTGGTGAAGGCTACAGAGATTGGAAAAATGTTACTCATAGACTTAAATCCCATGAATCCAGCAGTGATCACATTACTTGCATGGAAAAATGGTTTGAACTTACTTTGAGATTTGAGAAGAATGAAACAATTGATAAACATCTGTAGGAACAAATACAAAGAGAGAAAGAACACTGGAAGCAAGTATTATTGAGGATTATTGCTGTTGTGAGGACTCTAGCTACACATAATTTACCCTTTCGAGGGAGCCATGAGAAGATATATGAAGAGAGTAATGGAGTTTTTTTGGGAATAATTCAAATGATTGCTGAATTTGATTCAGTAATGCAAGAACATTTTCGGCGTATTGAAGGTACTTGAAATTCATTCTCACTATCTTAGCCATAAGATTCAGAATGAGTTGATACAATTGATGGGAAATGAGGTCGAAGTAAAATTGTTGAAAAAATCAAGCAGGCAAAATACTTCTCAATAATACTTGATTGTACTCAAGGATGTAAGCCATGAAGAACAAATGTCACTAGTAATCCGGTGTTTGGATGTTTCAACAAGCCCAGGTAGAAGTGAAAGAGTATTTTCTTGAATTTTTGAAAGTTCATGACACAACCGGTCAGGGCCTTTTTGATGTGCTAGTGGAAGCTTTGGAAGCTCTTGAACTTGATATTGGTGATATAAGAGGACAAGGCTATGACAATGGCTCTAACATGAAGGGAAAACACAAAGGTGTTCAGAAAAAAATGCGTGAAATAAATCCTAGAGCTTTTTACACTCCGTGTGGGTGTCATAGCCTTAACCTTGCACTTTGTGACATGGCTAACTCTTGTGCTAAAGGTAAGCATTTTTTTGGGGTGTTGCAGCGCACATATGTAATTTTCTCTTCTTCTACAAAGCGATGGAAGATTTTTAAAGATAATGTAGATGGTCTCACAGTGAAGCCACTTTCACAAACACGTTGGGAGAGTCATATTGAGAGTGTTAAAGCAATAAGGTATCAAGCTCCTCAAATAAGAGATGCATTACTTGACTTGGCAGATTCATGTGACGATCCTAAATTGTCTAGTGATGCTAGGACAATTGCAACACATGAATTTGAGAATTTTGAGTTCTTGGTTGGTATGATTATTTGGCACAACTTGTTGTTTGCTATTAATACTATTAGCAAGACTCTTCAAAATGAGAACATGAATATTGCTATTGTTGTAGAACAGTTGAGAGGAATTGTTACCTTTTTTGAAGAATATAAGGAAACTGGATTTATGGATGCCAAAATTGAAGCCATGGAAGTTCTTTGTCTATTGGGAGTTGAACCAATTTTTCAAGAAAAACGCATCATTCGCAGAAAGAAACATTTTGATGAGAATGCAAGTGAAGAAGTGACACAATCAGTCAAGAATTATTTCGAATAAATTACTTCATATATATTGTTGACCAAGGCCTTACTTCACTTAAGGAGAGGTTTGAGCAATTTCAGCTATATGAGCAGAATTTTGGGTTTTTGTTTGATTTGAAGAAGCTAAATTCAGTTGACAGTGAATGTTTGAAGAGTTATTGTCTCAAACTTGAAGATTTCCCTCAAATGTGATGGACATTCATCTGATATTGATGGCAGAGATTTATTTTTAGAATTGCAAGTATTGAAAAATTCTTTGCCAAATGATATAAAGAGTCTGATTGAAGTGTTAAATCATTTGAAAGTAATGGATGGTTGTTTTCCAAATGCATGGATTGCTTTCAGGATATTACTTACCATTCCAGTTACAGTTGCATCTGGAGAAAGAAGCTTTTCAAAATTGAAATTGATCAAATCTTACCTTCGGTCAACAATGTCACAAGAAAGATTGAATGGGTTGGCCATTTTATCCATCGAAAATGATCTTGCAAGTAAGATTGAGTATGATAGTTTAATTAGCAATTTTGCGGGTGCAAAAGCAAGAAGATCAAAATTTCTGTGATTGTTGCTGGTTTGCTCCTAATGATTTTCTAGGTAATTATATAAAATAATAAATAGTATTTGTACGTTTATGTTTGATTATATATTTTATTGTATTTATTATTTTTTCTTTTTTTCAGGTAACAGACAAAGAACAAATCATTTATGTTTTGGTAATGGATGAAGATGGTGATACTTGTCTGTTTAGATTAATCAGGTATGTTATAATATTAATTTTTCTATTTATATTTATAATGATGAAATGAGCTTAGATGTGATCTAAATGAAGATTATTTTTTAAAATTAATTATTGTATCACTTATGTGTTATTTTGTTTTTATGATTATATGATTGATGTTCTGAATTAATAGTTATAAATTTTAACTTAGGATTATTATAAATTTTAAGTAGGTTAAGAAAAATCTAAGGTTCAATAACATAAAAAAAAATAGGGGCACTTTTTTTAGAAGTTTGCCTTAAGTCGCCTAGGGCATCCAATTTATTAGGGCCGGCCCTGGTGACAGAATGAAAGAAAAAAATAATGAGGCTTTTTTATGTTAAATTATCACAAATTTATATTGTAAGAATATTCATATCAGTTTTTCTTCGATAAATTTTCTCAAATTTATAGTTTTAAATTATTTTTTATTTTTGTATATAAATATAAATTACAATAAATTTTCTAAATCATCAATATTTTATACTACTTATTTTATTTAATAATATTTTTTATAATTTAATATGAAATATAAGTTAATATTATAGAAAACGCAAAAGAGTGAGGTGAGAATTTTTTTTAAATATAATTTAATAATTATAATGAGTAAATAATATTTTTTTAATATGTATAAACTTAAAAAAAATTAAATATAGATTAATAGTTGTTCGTTATTGGACCCAAATACACCCGCGTTAATTGTCAGTCATATTTCAAATATCCACAACCATGGACCTTTCTCAACCACAGACCTCTTTTCTCCACCAATGACTACATATATCTGATCTCAGACGCTGAGACACTTAAGGCTTAGCCTATTTCCACTGCTGTGACTCCGCATGTCCGACTGTCTAAGGCACTTTTCTGGCGCTTCCCCCAAATGGGTCGGAACAGAACTTCATGGGCAGTCCATTTGCTTTACTGGGTATTTTTTCTGGGTTTCTGTAATGGTGCAGAGATCCCTGTGAGTATCCTCCAAGCTCCTCCCACCTACTCACACCGTCCTTATACTAAATTTGTGTTTGAAGTTCTCGCGGAAGGGAATACATATGATTGCCCCAACTGTAGTTTCCATTGCAAGGTGCGTTTGTTTCTAGTACTCCTGTCGGATTTGTGACTATCACGTTAATTATGGTTATGCATTTAATAAACTTCTTAGGATAAACATGAAGCTGTGAATTCTCTTTGTGGCATTATTGGTATCATGCTTTGATAAATCATGCTTTAGTTGGTTTGCTCATGTATTATGCAGTCCTTGTAAGGGTTATATAGTGGATTTTTTTTTTGGAATTTCGTGAGATTGTTACAGTTTTCTAACCTTACCCCACTATTTCTTCCTCATACGAAGCACGTACAGTCAGAGCCCAACCAAGTGCGGTCTTGGATTTATAATACTGAATCGAAGTTCATGACTTTCAACTTTTGTTTTAAGTTTACATTTCATTATGTTGATTTTTTGAGTCACTTTTTGTTTTTTGTGTTTTTTTTTGGGTTCCCATCTAAATGGATTGTTTGACCCATTGGCAGCTGGATAATTACAACTCCTCACTTTGTCAAGATAGGAATGTTTCATACGAAGGCCTCCGGGATGGAAATCATACATTCGAGGTCTGTGCCGATGACGGTTCCAGAGGAGTTGGCTGTGCTAGCTATAACTGGACTGTTGGTAAAGAAACTGCCCTCTATTCTTTCGATTTTTCAGTGTTCTTGCTTCGTCATCTTTTATGTTGGAAGACTGTACTACGTTAGACCTCCAGGCCAAAAGGCCCCTCAGATAAGCTGGAAACTGTCTTAATGTCTTATGGTTATTGCTCAATAGCTGTAGAGATGATAATTAAATAGTCATGGCAATGGATTTTAACTGCTTCAAATGCGTGGGTGTGTTATTTTTGTAATATTTGTTTGGTCCATTTTCCGGGTTTGTGTTTTACCTTCCCTACCGCGCGTGATATAATCTGGTTTTAGGGAATTTCACAATTCAGATGTGGGTTGACTTTTATGTGGCTTGCTTGCTTGATGGGAAGCCAACTCAATGGTTTTTTATGTGAGAAGGGAAATGGTGAATATATGGGGAAGTCCTATGTGTTCTTAATTGAAATTCTGGTGAAATGCTTCGCCAAGGCTCTTTAAGTTCTTAATTGGAATTTCCAGTGTTTGTTTGTTTGTTTGTCTTCGGTTCAAGATTTGAAATATCAGATGGGATAAGAATGCTGGGTTCGGTACAGCATTTTCAAACGTGGTTTATTTTATAATCATTGAAAAGCTAAAAATGGCATTTGAATCAAATTTCATTTTGAATAAAGTTTGATATTTTTTAATAATTAAGATTCTATTTTTCAAATTCAAATTGAAAACATGATCAAATTAAATTCAAATTCAAAATTGAATTTAAATTCAATTGTATTTTTTATTTTCAAATTCAATTTTTTTCAATTATTTGTTTTCCCATTTTCTTTGCTTTTTTACCTTGATGCATGAATTTTTTTTTTTAGAGATTCAAAATGGAATTATTTTTATAGAATCATGCTTAAAGCTCCAATTCGAATAAAATAAAAAGTATCGAAACAAAAACACGACACATGACAAACATTTCTTTGTTTCTTAAACTAACTATCCTCAATTTGATTTTTAGTTATGTTAAAAACATAGCTTTAAGCAATTAAGCATACGTTGCTTATACATGGTGATTGCTTTCACCCTTATTATTTAATTTGTACGTTGTAAAATCTTTGGATACTTGTTTCTGTTAACTCTTATTAATTTTCTGATTTCTAGTATTCCATGCCCCCGCCCCCCTCCCCCCTCCTCCCTCCCCCCTCCCCAGACACAGTGCCCCCTACAGCATCTGTTTCGGCTTCAACATCTTTCACACAAAACGACAACGTTTCTGCTATTATTGCTTTCAGTGAACCTTGTGTTGGTGGAGGTGGTTTCACCTGCTCATCCGTAAATGCCTGCAATGTGAGTAGGTGTCCTACCCAAGCATTCATTGATAACTCAACTATTTTGCTTTGATATTCATGTTACTGTGGTAGTGTCAACTGGCGATGTTAGGCATTGGTCGAAAGCATGTTAATTACCTACCCTATTCTTGATGAGAGGAACATTCTTACATTCTTTTCGAGGATTTTTGTTTTCTAAGATATATTTGTTACGAAGCATGTTTCAATTCCACTGTAAAATTCAGTTATAGACTCTCATTGTCTCTCACATGCATGCGAGAGATGTTTGGGATTGCATAAAAAAGAAAATATGTTCATAGCTTTAAGCAGTCATTTGGAAATTTTGTTGAAGTTATTTAAAAAAATAATTTAGTGTACCGTAATTTTTAGTTTAAATATGTAACTGTTTAATAAAAGAAATTGCTTAAAATGACTAATATTATTATTTACTTGTTTTGTTTTTTAAATTACTTCTTAGAAAAACTACAGAATTTATACGCCGCCAAAGGTAATTTCTTTTGGCTTAAAACAAGTGCCAATGAAGCTCCTTTAATTTTTTTTTCCAAGTCGGATACCAGTTTGGTGTTTTTTGCTTGAGAAATCAGTGATTTTTTTTACAGGAAAAATCCCAAACACTTTCTTCGGTGCTAATCTCATGAAGTATAGATTTAAAACATAATGGGATCTGCCATTTGGATTCCAATAATTTCATTATCTTTTGGGGGATAATGGACCCACAAGGAGCATAATGTCGAAATCATTGTCTAAACAATATATTGAACGTCATCTAATTTTACTTTCTTTTTCTATTCTTCCTAGGGTACAATTACTTCAGACATGAATATTAACTATAGCATGATCTATTTTAATAGATTACTATAAATCTGTACAGCTTCTTGTTTATGGTTGCGGTGAAGTTATACCATCTACACTCCAGATTATTCAACCAAACCTCACTTTTTCACTTATAGTGGGTTTGTCTTCTAAAGCTCAGCATGGACGTGCTATACTTGTCATAGATAAGGGTTTTTGTTCAGACAGTGCTGGAAACAGATTTACAAGGACAAAAAACTCTATTTTCACCGTGCATTTTGGTGAGCCAATGATTTGATTCTATTGTAATTTTATACGTTTCATTTGATTTAGAATTCTCAACTTTTTTATTCTTGTGTTGGCTAGTAAATTCTCAATTTTCTTATCCTTGTGTTTTGACTGTATACAGATCGAAGGAATGTTTTTGTGAATTTAACGGCTCAAATCCCTGAAAAACAATTTCAATTACATGGTGAAACTAGAACGATCCAAGCGACTCATAGATATGAGAACCTAAAGGTGTACTTTTACTCCTCCCAATCGGTTCTGAACTCATCAGTTGAAATTCTTCATTCTCTCCACACGAGTCAAGGCCGCCTTCGTCCAATTACTGTAAAACGCCACAATAATCGTAGATTTGGCTTTGAGGTCAGCTGGTTTATTTAGAAATTTCTTATCTTGTTCAAATTTAAAGAACCTTCAACTTAGACCTTTAGTTGGATTCTTCATTTTCAGCTTGACAATTTATCAAGCACAGCAATTGTCACTATAGACATTGATTCCAAGTCAATAATAAGCAGTGAAGGGACTGCTATTTCTCCAGTTGCACCCATTACCTTCCTTTATGGTAACCTTTTAATGTGTTGAAAAGATCTATGTGGAATAAGCTATTCTCACGTTTTCTAGATTTTTTTTTTTTTTTTCCTATTGCAGTTATAGTTTTAAGCATCACTGAGAATTTATGTAGGGTACCTGGAAAAAAAATTATGGGTTGCTCAATTTTTTTGTTTCCTTTTGATATGGACTTGGGGGAATTTCAGATTCTCAAAGGCCTGCTGTGAAGTTGAGTACAATATCAAGCAAGAGGACAAGAAAACAAAGTATTCCAGTGTTGATAAGATTTACAAAGCCAGTGTTTGGCTTCAACTCTTCCGATATATCAATCTCAGGGGGGCATTTGCAGAGGCAAGTAGATTTCTTAGTAAGACCACATAATCATCTTTCTTCTCTAGTTCAATGCTGAAGGGAGATGGAAAGTGAAAATAAAATTCAATTGCTAACTGATTATTAATGGTTTCTTGTTCCCTGTTAATCATTTTCAGCTTTTCTGACATCAGTACCAGCATGTACGCTGCTGAAATACTTGCAGATGCTGACATTGTATCTGTCAAGGTTCCTGAAAACATTACTGAGGATGTTGCTGAGAACAAGAATCTTGCGTCTGATGTTTTACGAGTGAGACACTGTAAGGACTGTTGTCTCCTTTTGCATATGCTCAGCAAGTTATCATAGGATTTCTGATGGAAGTATTTTGTCTCGATAATGTTTTATTTGATTTTAAACATTGTTTTGACAGATTCTGTACCAATAGTTTCTACTGTGCTATCCATCTTTGTGACAACTAGTTTGGTAGTGACATCTTTTTCTGCGGGACTGCTCGCTGTTTCAACTGCAAGCCTTCAGTCTGTTGGTGTACTTTTTAGATCATCTACCTTTATTTCAGCTGACCCTGCAAGGAATCTTTTTGTATGAAATACCTAACTAAATTTTGTAATATCAGATTAGTGGCTTTATAACCTAGATCAGACAGAATCTAACATGCGACTATCGCTTTTATCTACAGAGAACTGTGAGCCACGTCCAAGTTTTTGCATTGTCAAGATGGTTGGCGGTTACCTTGCCAGTTGAGTATCATGAATTTGTGAGGAAATTACAGTGGACTATTCCTTGCTTATGGCTCCCATGGGAAACAAAACACATGCACCCCCTTGACACTGAACCCTCTGCCTTCACTCCATCGGCCAGTTCCAAATGGTATGGCCTAGGATTTTCCAAAAGCATGCAACCAGATGAAAAGAAGTCGGTGATGGATGCTTCTGTATATGGGTTGCCACTTACTCCAATGGAGTACAAACTAGTTTTTGATGTTAGGAACCTTTCTATTCTTAACTTTTTTTTTTTTTTTTGCGAAATATATTTTGACAGAACATTTCATCTGCAGATCCAAAAGAACAGACCAGATGCTCAGAATACCATGGATCTGGATAATTCAAATGGGTAAATTATTGGGACATCTCATGTCATTCACTCTCTAATGTTGTCATCATTGGATGGATCATCCAATTCACCAATTATTAATCACGATCTCCTTTAGGTGGAAAGTAATTTTTAACATGATTGATGTGACTGTTTAGTACGCAGTCTTGCAATATGATTAATACGTGGCTTTAAAGCCCCCGCCTCAACCCTTCTTTTTCGTAGGTGGAGGGATTTCAATGAAAGAATCTTCTGGTTAGCCGTAGCCTGTGGTGGGTTAATTCTCTTGCATTTTATACTGCTCCTACTATTAAAATTCAAGAAAAAAAGCTCAAAGAAACAGGGAGGCTATGGAACACTAACACTACCAAGATTTGAGATATTTCTTCTCATTCTTGCACTTCCTTGCATTTGTCAAGCGTCAGCTGCTCTTATGAAAGGTACATTGATTAATTTAAACTTTCTCCGTATAGTTCTAAGTATACGCATTTTACTGTAATCACACTGCCCAGATCTGGCCACTACTTGGTAGTCCAAACATCTTAGTCGTTCATCTTAAATGGCTGAGATGATGGTAGTTCTCACTGCAAATCTTTGGCTGGGATGTTTTTTCCCCACCCCATCCCACCACATCCATACCCCACTGATGATTGGAATTGTAAAAGTAAATAACATAACAATATTTCACATAATATTACAGACCTTCACAGAACCCATACATATAATATTATAGGAATCAAATATGGTAACGCATTATATGGTATACATTAATGTGTACATTTCAATACTCTCCCTCAAGTTGGAGCATATATGTCATATAGCCCTAATTTGTTACAAAGTTTATGCACACGATTACCCCTCAAGGGCTTAGTAAAGATACATATAGTATTATAGGAATCAAATATGGTAACGCATTATATGGTACATTAATGTGTACGTTTCAATACTCTCCCTCAAGTTGGAGCATATATGTCATATAGCCCCAATTTATTACAACGTTGATGTACACAATTACCCCTCAAGGGCTTGGTAAAGAGATCAGCGTGATGTTTGGTTTGGATGTGCGTGAGCTCAATTGTATTGTTCCATACTTTCTCACGTAGAAAATGACAATCAACTTCAATATGTTTCGTCCTTTCATGGAACACCGGATTGGACACAATGTAAATAGCTAACTGACCATTATAATGCAACACTGAGGAACGTAAAGAAGGTAAGCCAATTTCGGACAATAACATTATCAACCATGTTAGTTCACCTGTTACATGTGCCATTGCTCTGTACTCGACCTCGGCACTAGATTTCGACACTACATGTTATTTCTTACTCTTTCATGTCACAAGATTTCCACTAAGATATATGCAATAACCAGTAATGGAACGTCTATCGATTGGACAATCGGCCCAATCAGTATCAAAATAACCATGAATATTGAGGTTACCCTATTTTGTAAATAGAAGACCTTGTCCTGGTGCCCCTTTCAAGTACTTAACAATCCATAATACTGCATTCTAGTGGGTAGTGCAAGGAGCACTCATAAATTGGCTCATGGTGCTTATAGCAAAGGAAATGATATTCCCAGGTCCAAGCGTGATTGTTTTGGTATATGTGTGTGTATACAGAGAGGGGAGTGAATCTGTATACTCTAAAACTATTCCTTTAGTTTTAACGAGTAGGATATTTTAGAGAGATTTCTCTATTAAATGTAGTCTTTATTTGGATGGTCTTTTAGTGTCTCATGCAATATCAGTCACAAGCAAGCATGTATGAGAGAGAAGAGACAGAGACACACAATATACGTGGTTCGAACAATGTGATATACTCCACAGAGATGAGGGTGTACCTACACCGAGTCCAATCCAGTAAAGTCTAGCCCTTATTACAATTGGATCAACTCTGTCTTCTATTCAATGCAAATACAAAAACAGTATTGCTCCAGAATTTACTCACTGTAAGAATCTATCTGACGCAATCTGCCCCTGCGTTGCTGACCGTTTGCAATGCTCACCCTTCAACCACTCCTGTATCAGACTCACGATCTGTTCACTGAATGTATGAGGAAGAAAGATAGATTAACTTACTGTTATCTTTTTCTTTCAATCTTCCTCTCTCTCTCTGTATTTCTCTGTTGAACTACTCTGCGTCGTCTTCTTGTATCTCTGTAGATACGTTTTTTGTCTACACAAAATATTATCGACCCCTTCAAGTCAGACATATTTCTTGCTTTTATAAGTCAGCACCAATCAGAAACCCTTCGTCTAGCGTTTAGCATGTTTCTCTCTTTGATCTTCATCGTTGAAATATGTTAAACCACTTTCGGATGATGTTCACGTATTTTTCAGTACTTAGCGTACTTAAAACTGCTGTCTGGGTAATGACTTACTAAAATGGTAAACTTCAGCACGTTTTGCTTCTTCGTATCGCTCTCCGTCCCTTTGATAAGCCACATCCTCGAAGACATTGTCTCGTAGCATTTTTGTGAGTCTACGAGTCTTCATCTTCGATTCTTCGAGTCTTAGTCTTCGAACCAAGGGCATTGATCTTCCAATTCTTCTGCTCCCTGGCTTCGAGTCTAGGTCAGAACTAGTGCTTAACTGACATCTCATTCTACGAGCCTTTGAACCCTATGAGTCTTCGAGTCAGTGACACCTACATTCTGCCATGGCTGATTAACTGATCACGGGTCTCCGCAACAGGTCCCTCTACGACCCTGCCAGCTTCAATCTACGACCCTGCGAGCTGCGACTCTACGAGTCTTTGCATCGAATCTGCGAGACGCGACTCTTCACTTGTCTACTCCTTGGGTCTGTAAAATTACGACCCTTCGACCCTGTGGCCCTTCGAGGCTTTGACCCTGTGCCTCTTCAAGGCTTCGAGCTCCATGGTCTGATAGTCTACGACCTTCCACTTTCGAGTTGCCTAGTCTACGATCTTCGACCTTTGAGTTGCCTAGTCTACGACCTTCGACCTTCAAGTTGCCTGGTCTATGACCTTCAACCCTACTGGCTACGAGTCTACAGATCTTCAAGTTAAAAACATACATAGGTAGACTCCCTCTACGAGCTCACTCTAAGAGATCACTCTACGAAGTTATCCAACCAAGTACAGATCTTCGACCCAGACCTTCGACCCTACGAATGCCACTTCCTGCATCATGTTGACAACAATGACAATACAATCGCGCAGGAACAACAGGAAATATCTGGTCTAATAATGGTCAAATAGTTTAACTTTCCAACTAATCTTCAATATTGAGCCAGATTATATAACAAATCACCATGTTCTAAATCCAATCGGATAGTAGGATCTATGGGTGAATCAGCAGGTTTGACTCTTGCGTAGCCAACCTCCACAAGTATATCCAGCACATATTTCCGTTGCGACAAAGAGATAGAACAACCAGAGTAGGCTACTTCAATCCCCACGAAATGGCGTAATTGACCTAGATCGTTAGTGTAAAACTCAACCTTAAGAAAATGCTTCAAACTTTGAATGTCTTCCGTGTCACTACTTATAATGACAATATCAACATATACAACCAAGAGAATACAGCTAGCAATAGAAGAGGAGTAAAACACAGAATGATCCACTTCACATTGTCACAGACCGAAACGAACAAGAGCAGTACTAAAATGGCTATACCAAGCTAGTGGAGATTGTTTCAACCCATAGAGAGCCTTGCGAAAATGACATACCCAATGCTCCTCCTGAGCAACAAAACCAAGTGATTGTTCCATATAAACCTCTTCAACAAAGTCACCATGGAGAAAAGCATTCTTGACGTCAAGTTGGTGGGATAATCTAGTAGTGGTGACAAAGTTGAACATAGGATAACGAGAGCATAAGAGACCAGTATAAGAAACAAACTAATCAAGAGGCCGACCAACACAGGAGCGTGTACCTTTTCGTTGTGCAATAAGCAGATCAAGGGTCAGTGGCGGACTAGAAGATGGGACGTTAATTGAGTGGGCAAGAGCCTCAGGGAGAGGAGTAAGAGGCCAACGTTGATACATTTGCCCAGTTGGAGAACTCATGTCAAGTGAAGTAGACATATCAGAAAGAACTAGAGAAACAGGAATAGGAAGAAACAAAAGAGCAGGATTGCTGGGTGAGGAAGAAGAGTAATAAGATAGATCCTCATGAAAATTAACATCACAGGAGACATAAACTTGACTATGTGTGGGATCAAAACATCGATATGCTTTCTGAATGCGAGAATAGCCAACGAAAACACATTTAATGGAACACAGATCCAATTTATCCCAACCAGGTCCAAGATGCTGCACAAAACAAACAAAACCAAACACACAAAGGGAAAGAGAGAAAAGTGGGCTACTAGGATAAAGAATAGAATAAGGAATACGTCCATGAAGAACAGAAGAGAGAAGATAGTTAATCAAATAACATGCAATAAGAACAGCAAAACTCTACAGATATTTAGGCACATGCATATGTAAAAGTAAACGAGCAATATCAAGCCGATGACAATTTTTCCGTTCTATAACTCCATTCTATTGAGAAGTATAAGAAAAAGAGGTTTGATGGACAATACCGTGAGAGGTAAGAAATGATTAAAATCCAGATGAGAAACTTAAATATTCTTTTGCATTATTAGATCATAAACACTTTACAGAAACTTGAAATTGAGTTTGAATTTCAAAATAGAATTGCTAAAAATAAGAGAACACTTCAGTTCGATCTTTTATTAAATATAGTCAAGTCATACGAGAATAATCATTGACAAAGGTGACAAAATACTTGAAACTGGAGAAAGCTTATACGGGACATGAACCCCATATGTCAGAATAAACTAAGGCAAAGGGTGTATCCACCCGATTTATGTCACGCGAAGGGAATGACACACGATAATATTTACCTAACTCACATGTTTCACAAGGAAGAGTCTTAACAGACACAACAGATGGCGATATAGACTGGAGTGTACGGAGGGAAGGATGTCCTAAACAACAATGTAGTCGAAAAATATCAGAAGAGGGCTGGGCAACCGTAGCATCGGTAGCAGAGGAAAGAGCTCCATCAAAGTAATAGAGACCATTAGCTTCAGTGCCCCCACCAATCGTCCGTCCAGTCTTCAGATCCTGGAAAACACAAACAGATGATGAAAAAGTTATAAAACAATTAAGAGATTTAGTCCACAAACTAACATATATCAAGTTATACAGTGAGTGTGGTAAATGTAAAACGGAAGAAAGTAAAAGAAAGGGACTTAATCAAGTGGTTCCAGTGCCCGTGATAGAAGTTTGTGAACCATCAGCAAAGGTAACAGGGTGTGATAATGTGGGCGGTGTAGATTGAAAACAAGACAAGAGGGTAGAGTTACCAATCATATGATAAGTGGCACCAAAGTCTATGGCCAGGCATCAGATGTGGAAGAAAGTATACAAAAGGAACTATCTAAAGGTCAAGATGCCAAAGTAGCAATGGTTGCAAAAGCCTTAGCCATTTGGGCAGCACCTACCAAAGAATCATAAGTAGCACGTGATAGTGTAACCTGTCCAACAAAAGAAGGTGTGGACTCCATAGCAACCTCCAAAGCAAGAGTTGACTCATTAACCCCAGCATATGCTATATGTGTTGGGTGAAGCTTCGGATGAAGAGTAGAGTATAAAATAAGACTTTGTATGTCCAACTTTCTTACAATGTGTATAGAAACATTGTGTTCGACCATCAGGTGGAACATAAGCACCACAAGGACTTCGCCCATATCACGCCACCACGACCTCGTGTACCACGGCCCCGACCACGTTGGATCCCGGGAACATGTGTCACTAGAGCAAATGACTCAAAGGAAACTGAAGTAGTGAGTGAAGGCTTCGTTTCAATAGTGTAACGGAGAATACGAGAGAAAACCTCATCAATAAAAGAAAAAGACCGTTCACAGATAACCTGACGCCGAAGATCTGAATGGGAAGGTCTCAAACCTTTAAAGAATAGCATAACAAACATATCTTCCTATCACTTTGTCAACACATCGACCTCCATAGTGGACGGTAAAAAGGTATCAAGCCGCTACCAAAGAGAAGTAAATGTAAAGTAGAATTCTAGTAGAGATTTATCCCCAAGCTGTAGATCAAACAATTCCCCCCATGTGTCATAGACATGTTGCAGATTATCTTTGCCAGTGTACATTATGGCACATTTATCCCAAATACTTTTGGCGGATTTACACAGCATAAACTGAGGAACTAGTCGCAGTTCAATGCTATTTCATAGTTGAGTACGAATAATTGCATCGCCTTTGGCCTATTTAGCTTTGGTTTCCGTAGTGGAACCAATCGGGGGGCTATCAAAATACAAATATGGCGCTTGATTAGTAGCCAAAGCATAAACTTCAACGGTCGTAGACCAGGGCACATAATTCGAACCATTCAATTTCACAAAGACAAGTCAAAGAGTTGAATTATTGGTTGTTGTCATAGCTTAATACAGGAGCAGCAGGAAAGAGAGCTAAGGATCACCCAAGGTACAGAATTTCCACACATCTTTTTAACATAACGATCCAGCAATAATAGTCACGAAAGCGATTCAAACGAAACCAACAATAATAATCATCGAGCAATCCAAACCACAACCTCAGTATATATGCCCAAGGCTTAACAGCATACAAATAAGATATATATGTAAAACAATAGAGCAACTGCTGAGAAAAATGGCCTAAAGCCCATCATCACATGTTTGTGTCATCATCATCAATCTCATGCCTGGCCGATGTCACCGAGACATACGTCAGATCATACGTCAAACCAATCATCACTAGAGTGCAGAGCCGATGTTGCCTGGCACAGCCGATTGTTAGACGAGAGTGAGATCAGGTGCACTGTAATCGAGATCGAGTATGCTGTCGAGGCCAAGGCTCTCTGTCGTCATCCGTCACCAGAGAGATCAATTGAGAAGTCGCTGCATCACAGGCTCTCCATCGTCATCGTCAGTCGCGACAGACAAGCTCACCGTCGTCGACAATCGACGAGAGGTTATCTTTGTCAGACAAGGTCGCCATCTCCGTTAGACAAGCTCGCCATCTCCTTTGTCTTGTAGAACGCTACGTCGCCAGTAGCGTTGTTCACCAAAGCACGTCGAACCTTATAGGCTTGGATACCGTGGAAAGGTAAATAACATAATAATGTTTCACCTAATATTACAGACCTTCACAAAACCCATACATATAGTATTACAAGAACCAAATATGGTAACACACTATGGTATACATTAATGTGTACGTTTCAACAGGAATCAAACACCTGACCTCCTACTAAGGTCCTGTGTCCAACCATCCGGACAAGCCTCAAGGGACTGGGATGTTTGGACTAACTCAACTATCTCCAGCAAGGTTGCTGATTCAAATCGATCTAGCTCTAAAATATTGAGTAGACATATTTAGGAAGCTATTCAACACTGATTCTAAATGAATAAGTGCGAAATATTGATCATATATACCTTCATTCAATATATATATAGATACTTACCATTGCTTTTCCAAAGTTTTCATTTGTGGCCCCTACAACTAAGAATATGTGCATATTGTCATAATAACTATTTTCAAGTCCGCAACTAATCTAGATTCATATACCATGCTAATCATGCAGGAAATTCACCTTCAGGGGTCACAGTTGGGAGTCTATTCCTAATTGCGGTGTCTTTTCTGATGCTTGCACTATTCTTATTCATCTCAATTGGAATTTCCCTCGGGAAGCGACTACAGTACAAGGAAGTCCAACGAGAAGGCAGAAGATTCCACTGGTACCATGACATTGTCCGTGCAACTCTAGGACCTGGTAAAAAAGGCCAGTGGACATGGAAGGATGAACCCAACTCTGTTCATCTAATCGCATTAGGACCTCTATTTGAGGACCTAAGAGGACCCCCGAAATACATGCTATCACAGATCTCCTGGGGAGACACCCAAAACCAGCAACACATAATCACGTCCGATGATGAAACTGAGGATGCAGAGGCACCTTTCATCCAGAAACTGTTTGGAATTTTGAGGATATATTACACTCTACTTGAATCTGTGAAACGGGTGTGTTTGGGAATCATGGCCGGCACCCATATGAGGAATGGGTCTTCCAATTCTGCAACTATTACTCTCTTATGCATCACCAGTTTTCAGCTATTCTTTCTTGTTCTCAAGAAGCCTTTTATTAAGAAAACGGTCCAGTTGGTTGAGGTCATCTCAGTAGCCAGCGAACTGGGCATCTTTGCCACCTGTTTCGCGCTTCTGGAGAAGGAATTCCCACCCAAGGATGAAAAGAAAATCGGGATATTTATGCTTTCATTTTTCTTGGTTGGTTTCTTAACACAATTGGCAAACGAATTGTATGCTCTATATAAACAAATGAAGCAGCTGGACCCTGAGGGGAAGTCTTTCTTTACAGGTTTGAAGACAGCATTGATTGGACTTGTCTTGCTCCTTATACCACAGATGATCAAAAACCTCGAAGGCAGGTTTTTGGTGGGTGATCAACACAGTGCTGGCGAAGGGGCTAGGGACATTGTGTCTTTTGGTGGAGAGAGGTGCATGCCGTCTGGGTTTACAAACAGGGATGCCTCGGGCAGCAGTGACAGACCACAGTTGAAGCAACTGAGAGATCTAGCAAAAGCAAGCTTTACTGCGGATGTTAGCAGGTCATCTGTAATTTCGCCAGACTTAGAGTCCAAACCAAAGAGGCTGTACAATGATTTAGAAGCCATATTTGCACCCAAGTGATACCATTTGACCCAACAGCCTCCTATTTTTGTATCATCAGGGGTGTTAAAATGGGTTTTTGAAGTTCAACTGATTTCTAGCAGGTGATTTAGATATGGGGCTGGTAATGAAACCTACAATATTGTAATCCATATCAGTGTGATCCATGTATTTATTATGATATTTTAGTATTGCTTATTCCCTTTTATGCTATCAAACAGCCAGGCAAAACAGATCCATGACCCAAGCAACCTTAAACTCCCTCCCTAACAATGAAGAAACTACCTCCCCCCTCCCTACAACCAGATGGCTAGCTCTCAGACCACCTGGCACTGCCTATGCAGCCAAGCCCTTCCCTCTTACCCTCTACCCCAATGAATAAAAAACACTTGCACTTACCCTCAAAGTAACATAGAAATGGTTGCACTATCCCCTCCTCCCTATGTGGGCTGACATGCTGGTAAGCCCTCCTCATTTGGGCTGACATGCTGGTAACGTGCAAATTTTTTTATTCATTTGGGGAGAGGGTAAGAGGGGAGGGCTTGGCTGCATAGGCAGTGCCAGGTGGTCTGACAGCTAGCCATCTGGTGGTAGGGAGGAAGGTAGTTAATTCATTGGCTGGGAGAGGAGTTTAAGGTGGCTTAGGTCAGGGATCTGTTTTTAAAGCATTAGTCACTTTTGGTATTGTATTCAGGTGTTTTTGTGCACTGCATTCATGTATGCACGACGCATTAGTCACTTTTGGTATTAATTTCACTGGTTGTGGCAGAGGTGGAAAGTGAGTCCGTAACTATTAATCAATCAATCCATAAATGCTTAAGTTCTATATATTTTTTATCATATTTGCAGGGATATAGTTTTCTCTTGCTTTTGAAGGCAATGGAGTGAGATCCACTCAATCCTGTTAGAACTGACAGGACGGCAGAGTGCCCAAAGTATTTATAGTCCGAAAACATGTCAGCAAGTGCAGATAGTAAAGCCACCGGCAGTCTGTTCAGCTCTTATCCCTTGATTTATTTTGATAGTTTCGTTTTCAATTTTTGGGTGCAGACGTAATGCAAAAACATCAGCAAGGCGATTCAGTATAGAGGAGATGCTGGTTCCATATAGACTATAAACAGATGAGTACATATAGCGTACCAAAAGCTAAAATCCAGTGAGGATTTGGAGATAAAGTTTGTATTGCAAATTAATTTGATAAACATCTTGTTGGTGATTACAGTGTATAAAGGATTTTGAGCTCTCACCGGATGTTTGGTGATTCAGTATTGAGTTTATTCTCAACAGATTTCTAATCCTAAAGCAACATCATTCAACCTCATAAATGCAAATTCATACTCAAACAACCTGAGACAGGGACAGGTTTTACTTTCAGCTTTCCGTGAAATCAAAAGGGGCAAATATTCAAAACAGCGGAAATTTCAGGGTTCAATTCAGAACTAGTGTCATATGCTTACATTGGAGACACGAGTCCACAAATCTAGTGTGTGGAGAGCTTTCCCAGATTGATGGGTTTCACGCGCCAAGGCTACACCGTCTTCCAAAGAGTTCGACCAGCCACTGACCATGAGAGCTGCTGCCGCATTTAGGACCTGATTGATTGTTCGTGTAATAAAGAATGTAGGAAGATTAGTGCCCCTATCAAGAGAACCCACCCCTCATCTGTCTCATGTGTGTGTCTGACTATATAAAAGCAAAAGTTTTGTACATAAAACTTTTAATTTTCTAAAATACTTTAATCAAACAAATTGATTTAATAAAAAATATATATAAAGACCAACTAATTAAATATACTAATAACATAATACCAAAATAACTCAAATAATTAATATAGAATATTTATAAATATTTTAACAAAAATATAATACAAACATATAGCTATTTTTTCAAGTAAGAATGTATATAATAATTTTAGATTTTTTAAAATAGCTTACTTATAATTTTAGATTCTTTAGAGCTTCCCTTCATTGCTACTGCTTCAACCCTCACCAAAAAAATGACCCACCCTCCTAAACACCAGCCTCATTGAGTCGCTAGCTCCACCGTCACAGCTGTTCCACTCGGCAGTGCCACCATCACCCAACAGATCAAACTGGAAGTCGCCCCCGCTGGTGACAGTCTAGCTCCCTGGACTCTCTCTCTCTCTCTCTCTTTCTCTCTACTCTGCATTTCCATTTTCCGCCAGTGCCACACTCAACCATCAGCAGGCAGCAAATAACCCGCACCCAAGGTATCAAAAAAAAAAAAATACTGATGTGGTTTATGGTCCATTTGACTCTACCAATCTGACTCTTTGTCTCTGCTGATTATTTCATTTTTTTTATTTTTTAATATAAAATAAAACCTTGGAATTGTAATTTTTTTGTTTATGTAATTTTTAGAATTTGATGCTACCTGTATATTTCGAGAAAATTTTCTTACATTGAAACTGATGTTCATGATACCAGGTTTAGACCTTTGACCTTCACGATTGGAGTGCAAGAAACATATTTTGGCAGAATTAGCTCCAAAGTCTAGTGTAACTAGTGTGTGAAGGCTTGGATATGTTTTGTGTTGAAGACTTTAAGCCTTGAAGACCATGGATGGTAGACCAATAAAATGGATGTTTAAGCACTTTGTAATTGTTATGTTTTAATTCATATGTATTTTATTTAGGGGACGGAATGATATTTACAAAATATGTTGAATACTTGAAGTTGAAGCAACTGCCTCTGGAGTCTAGCCCTCTAGGACTACAGGATTTGGAAGGGTTTGGGCGTGCCCTCTAGCCTCCTCGCACTGACAGAATCTGGGCATAGATTATGCATATGTCGTATTCGGCCTTCATTTTGTGCTGAAAACTCAAAATTAGACTTTGATTTATTTATTGGGCTTTATTTTGCATTTAAATGATGGTAAGCTTAAAAGTTTATTTGGGCCTTCAAATTTTGGCTAGTTCTAATTCACATCTTCAGTCAAAATCAAAATTGAACCGCCATATTTCAGTTTTCTTGGTTCGATTCTCAATTCTTATTTTTGTTAATTCAGTTTTGGTTTACCTGAATAACCACCCTTAATAAATAGTTGGTTACTTTGTCTAGTTTAGGACAATTGTTTGGAGAGAGAGAACTTACAAGTGCATCTGCAATGGAACCTCTCTCCCCTGCCAGAACTCGCTTTAGTACTTCTGCATTATATTCCGGGCATCCACCTTGTAAGCATTTTAGAGTGCAACGAGGCATGCCAAGCTTCACTAATATCTCAATAACAAGAGAAAAGCCATCAATCAAATTATAAATTTCTCAATGGTTTCTAAGCAATTAACCATCAACCAAGAAAAAACTTAATTAAAAAAGAATTATGTGTGCGTGTGTATCAAATATTGCTAAACAAGTCTGATGGATTTAATTTATAAAAAAAAAAAAAAAAAAGTCTGCCCCACCAAGTAGACAACTCATTCTAAATTGCATGAGCCATTTCATCTTCTATCAATTTAGATAAATATTAAAATTAGTAGAACAGTTAAAACCAAGTAAACAAAAAAGGACACAAGATAGGAAGGGAATGATTACATGGATCAAACAAAAATTTCTCTATCTTCTCTGGAGTAACGTCAAGGGCATACCCAGGTCCTGTATATGTCAAAATGCCAGTAATATAACTTTAAGCGCTCTCCTCTAAAAACAGTATTAAAACAGTGTTAAAAACAGTCTATATTTAATATATATATATATAAGAGTTTAATATCCAAAGGATGCTACAGGAAGAAGTGGAAGAAATCTAACCAAGGGGGCTCATCTCATCTAAGCCTTCTGAGTGAACAACTAATGCTCTTCTCATGCCAAATCGCTGCAATGCTTCAGCCATTTTGAGGACCTAACCAAGGAATACAGAATATTACTTCCCACTATAACCGCATAAATGGAAGCAGAATCCAAAAACTGGGCAATGAATATCCCAAATCCTTTTGCACTGAATCACAAATTCCTCCTCTCTAACCATAAAACCAATTGAGTCATTAAACTTTCACAAGTGCATCAACAAGAATGATTTAACATTCACCAAAAAAGGTAACAAATCTGTTTTATGATAAATCTCGAATAAGGAAAGATCATCAACGAAACTGATTTAATATTTACTAAAATGAACAATAGATCTGTTCTATTGTGAATCACGTAAGGAAGCTTACCAACTTATATTAACAAAAATGTGACATCATTTTTCCATGACTGTAGTTGATGAATAGAACTAAGAAAGCTGGAGAGGGGTTACCTATTTTTGCAAGGTTATATAGCTACTTTTAATATTTTTTTAGTTGCATGCATGCTTCCATCTCAAAGATGTTTTTGTTCTCAATACCCATATCTTCTTATTTTCTTACTGCAGTTAGTTACTGCTCCCTGTAAAAATTCTAAGGGTTCAATCATTTATAATTCCCTACAGACAAAAATTTATACTAACCCTCCTATACTCGCACATCAACGTGAAATTTCAAGTCCAGCGGGGAAACAAAAATTTGGAACTAACAACCCAATGGATGTAACTGGAATGCAGGCAAAAAAATCTGCAAGATAGAGGGGCCAATAATAAACTGCAAGAATCCACGATATATTACGTTTTTTTCCTTGAAAGGAACAATATATTACATCTTAGAAAGACAATATCACTGATCTGGCAATCAAAACCAAGGAACAAGTAAAAATGAAATGAGAAGGCATCGCCACTGTGAATTTAGTAAAATAGAAAATATTTAGACTGGCAGAGGGGCAGTGCACCAACTAACCATGTTCTCCGCGTAGACCCCAACAACAGCAAAAGGTACCCGCGCTGGATTCAACATCGGACCCAAAATGTTGAACACGGTTCTCACTCTTAACTTCTTCCTCACCGGTCGAACAACCTTCATCGCTGGATGGTAACTTGGAGCCATCATGAAACCAATCCCTGCTTCATTCACACACCTTGTTACCCCCTGATTCCAAAACAAACAACACGTTCAACCAAAGCCTGCAAGAAAAACAGCCTAGAAAATTTGGTTTCCTTCTCACATTCTCTACATAGAGGCATAAAAACCTCATCCAAAATGCACCAACCTCAGGGTCCAAGTCAATTGCGACACCCAAAGCTTCTAACACATCAGCACTCCCGCATGCCGACGAACTCGAGCGATTTCCTTGCTGCAGATGCGATAAAGAAGCAGCACAATCTTTATAAATTTTTCAGTGAGCAGTGAATGAAGCGGTCCATAATCACACAAAAAAATTTACAGCAATTGGAAAGCTGGGTGTTACCTTTGCGACTTTAACGCCACAAGCTGCGGCGAGTATGGCAGCCCCGGTGGATATATTCACAGTGTTTGCTCCATCGCCACCAGTTCCGACAATGTCGACTGCATCGCCCAAGCCTTCCACCTTCCTGCAGCGCCTAATCATCGCCCTAGCCAACCCCACTATCTATAACAATTCAAACACCCTATGGTCAGTCAGTTGAAACTTATATCAACAAACAATCCTGTCTATATCTACAACAAATTTACAACGCACGCACCACTATAAGACAAACAGACAGACAGACAACAGAGCAAATACAAAAAGTGTTACACACTTCTTCAAACTTCTCTCCCTTGGCTCGCAACAGGACAAGGAAGGCGCTAATGAGAGCCTCATCGGATTCGGAGAGCAAAAAGTCGAGGGAAGCCTCGGCCTCGGATTCTGACAAATCCACCCGGTTTATCAAAGACTCGATCAACTACGAAGACCCCCACAAACACATCAGTGTACAAGAAGAAGCGAAGGAACACGAAAGGTATGGGGAAAAAAATAAACACTCCTATAGCTATCTTGTCAGCGCCATTCATTACCTCGGCGAAAGATGGTCCCGGAGGAGCGGTATTGGTGGCGGCGGGATAATGGATCGACGAGGAAGCGGAGAACGCGAGGGAAGGCTTGTTGGTTCGACGAGGTGGGCGATTGATCTGCGGTGGGAGGAAGTGGGTTGGAGACGCGAGCAGAGAGAGGGAGGAGAAAGGAGCGAGGGAGAGCAGAGACATTTTGGTGTCGCCTCGCCCTACGTAAACAGAAATTTCTAACAGCCTGCTGTCGGTGGATCATCGGATCATCGGAGTGGGTCGTTTTAAAGTCTTTTTTTTTTTTTTTTTTGAAAAAGGAATTGCAAGTTGACGATCATTTATTAGGGTATGGAAAAAATAAAAGTCAAATTTAACTAAAAAATATCTATAACGTAAATCACTAACAAAAATAAAAATAAATAAATAAATTTAACTTTAACTTTTGCTCCTGTTAATAATCTTTTATTTCAATTTTATTTTGAATTTACAAATTAACTCTTGATCCTCCTCCCACGGATCATCATGCAGTCATGTTCTCACCAACTCCCCCTCTCTCCAAAAAAAAAAAACTTATACTCGGTTCTTTCTTTCTATGTTTTTAAAAATTTAGTGAATACTCACTGGTCTTATTTTTTATTATCTGATTACAAATGTCAACTTCCTTAAAATTGTTAACGATTACTCGAGTTTTTTTTCTTAATATATCATATCTTACTCATTTAGAAATTTGGTTCATATTAGGTTTTGAGAATCATATATAATATATTCCGTACAAAAAGTATATATATTTCTTTTAAAAATAACTTGTGGCGTATCTAAAATTTTCATGTGTTTACTTACATGTGTGATTAAAAATGCGGCTATCGTTTACTTACCTGTGTGATTTAGAGTATTCAAATTTGATATTTTTATTTTTATTTTAAAAATAAATTGTTTATATATTTCCTAAAATTTATTTATTTTATAAAAATATTAAATATTTTATTTCTATTTCATATTTATATTTATTCCTTAATTTAATTTTTTATTATTTTAATACATTAAAAAAGTAGAGAAAAAGCATTTTAAAATGAATTTTTTTATTTTTTATTACTATATTGTATTTTAGGAAACCCGAATAAATATTTTTTGATAAATTTATATTTTTTTCTAAATTGTAAGAAAAATATAATTTTGTCAAACTTAATGCTCTTATATCTTATACAAAATACAAGACATTACAAATATGCCTTGGGTAATAAAGCAAAACAAATGAATTAATAACTTCCCAAATAGTATATATGGTGACATTGGAAAATGTTGGTCATCCACACCATGATAAAGATCCAAACTCCTGCATAAATAGCAATTGAAAAACAACGCGTCATTTACTTCTATTTAATAAAGGTGAGAACAAAGAATAGTGGAGGCATAGATACCACAAAATAAACAAATAACTCGCCTGCGCCTGCCAGGGACGCTGTCCTCCGCCGATCTGATGATGAGTCCTCCACTGCCCAAAATTAGTAAATTACAATACAATAATAATTACGCGTTTCAAAAATTGATAATTAACCGTCCCAGAGAAATTAATCATCATTTTTAATAAAAATATATAAATATATTCACCTGAGTCACAGTTTGTGGTAGAATTCCATGTGCCGCACAAGCACAACTCTGGAGCCCCATCGCCGCCGTACCCGCACGACCCTCCAGTGGCCTCGCATGCCCGACAAAACCCGTCACCACCTCGTACTGCATACTTCACTCGTATCCCATACGACCACTCCCCAGCTCCCACCGTCCGCAGTGGCGCCAAGCTGTAGGCGCTGCTGTACCCCTCGCACTGTAGCCTGCTAAGGTTCACTGCCTTGATCGCCTCGAACGGCAATGCGCAGCAATCTGGAGGATTGCCCCACCCCCACCCGTACGCTAATCCTGTCGGCCTGCGCCGGCCCACCGCGTCCCACGCTGGGCACCCGTAGTAGTCCGCGCACCCCATGCCCGACACGTTGCGGCATGCCACCTGCTTCCCTGAGTAGACGAGACTAGCTTGCGTAAAACTTGAGATTGTCCAAATGAATCATTGCCATTTGCCACCCACCGTTATTTGCCATTATCGTTTTTTTTTTGTTTTGCCTACTTTTTTTTAAACTATTTTATTTTATTTATTTCTTTAGCTATATACACATATCATTAGGCTAGCTCCATTGATTTTCGAATTTGAAATTCTGTATCGTAATTAATTATGTCACATTATATTACTTTACCTTGTTTGGGAAATTATACAGCATATATTAATCATATAATGAATTTATACTTCCAAGGGTGGGAAAAAAGGGGGGTGGAGATGATGATACCTTGGAACAGTGGGGAGTGTGCGGAGCAGCCAATGAGCATGAAGACAGTGTCAGGGGTAGGGGACAGGTAGGGGGTGCGCCATGGCTCGAGCTCGAAACCGTTGCCGCGGCCGCCGAGGAAGATGGAGTAGCACGTGGACATGTGGGGGTCGTGGAGGGTGAGGGACTGGTAAGCGTAGTCTATTCGGAGGACGCGGTAGGAGCCAGAGGTAATGTGGAGCATGAGGACATCGTTGATGCAGAAAAGGAGGTCACGGAAGACCGGGTGACCGCAGCCGACCTGCAGCGCGAAAGGGTAGTCTACACTTATGTTGCCACAGTACGATCGGCAGGTTTGAAAATGGGCGACGGCGGGTAAAAATAAGACAATAACCAGTGCAGGAAAGGCAATGGAAAACGTGGTGAAGCAGAAGACGGCCATGGCTAGCGAATTAGGATGATTGATCACTACAACAATATGGGTGGGGAAAGAAACGTTGTAGATTTTGGGTACTAGAAGCAAGAGGAGCATCTATACTTTACTTGGGATGCCCGATCGATAACAATTGATTTGGGTGTCTTTATTCACATGCCTGCAGACTCTTTTTCAAATAGCTTCTACTCTCTTTTGAACATATAGTAGCTGAAAGACCAAAGTGCCAAACAATCTCCTGTGCCGTTCAACCTTAATGCCACTTTTTGGAGACAATTAAGGTTAAAACTTCAAATTTGAGTTAATAATTTTTTCTTTGAAAGAATAAAATACAGTCGCTTCTACACGGTGGCCTTCGCATTTTTGCAGCAGCACCGACCCAGGTTATAAAATCAAAATTGTACTAACTTTAATATATAATAATATAATATATAATAAATTATATAAAATCAAATTTAAACAACAATAAATTAAATATGAAGTTGATAATTTAAAATTAACCAAATAAAATAATAAATCATAAAGAAATGAGTTAAGCTAAAATGTTCACTTCAATTTTACAATATTCCGACTTCGGTGAAATCCTAAAATCCCACTATTTTAAGAGTAAAATTGAGATAATGAAACCTTGGCAACAATGCCGAATTCGATGAGAAAGTCATTCGCAATGGCCCGGGGAAGAAAAAAGAAGGGAAACGGGAAGGCAAAGGGGAAAATGTAAACGTGATTTCTGGATTTACTTTATTTTATTTTTGACATTGACACTGTAATGGGCTAGATCGGATTCAGTCCCATACGAATCCAATTAAAAATTTTATAGGCTGCCCTGACAAGTTGGTTTGGGCACTCAGCGGGACGGGTTTAGTTAGAATAGAGATTTTTATTTTAATTTTATTTAAAAATATCAAATAAATCCGACCCTTGAGACAAGACAAATTGGATCGGAATGCCCAGATCAGAACAGTCTAGGTCAAATTGAAACGAGGCAAAATTGCCACCCCCTATATATATGTTTGCATGGAATACGTACATTTCTAGAGCCAATTCCTACCCAACAACAATATATATTTTACCAAAATAATAATAATAATAATATGTACAGCCACCAAATGTCAATCTCATCAGCTAAAATAACATGTATTTATTGATTTATAAATTTTAAAAAGTATTTCTAAAAAAATAAAAAAGTTAACTAGTTGTCACCTTAGCTATAGTTGCAAGGCAGTTGCACTTCACGGTTCCATCTAAAAAATACTCATCATATTTTGCAAACAAAAAGGGACACATTAAAAAAAGGATAGAGATATTCACATTTCACACTCACTTATAAACACACCTGCCTTATAATATATATTTTAAAATAATTATTTAATGTTATAGTAAATTGATATAAATACCCTATAAGATTAACACACATGCAGATAACATGTACATAGCGTGCTCCTTGAATCCTTTGCGTATGTCTAACTTGAAAGTAAACATGAACTTGAAAAAAAATTATATTTCTCTTAATTAATGCACTTAGGATTAAAAGAATTTTAAAATGACATTCTAAATAAAATTTTGATTCGAAAAATAAAACTTCAATTTGAAAAATAAGACTTCGATTTGACAGATAAAACTTCAATTCTAATCAAAATCTCATTTCTCAAACTAAAGTTCAAAGAAAACAAATTAAACTCGATAAATAAAACTTCAAAGAAATTCTTTCTCAAGCCAAAGTTCTATTTTTGCTTTAGTTCAAACCAAAGTTCTATTTCTCAAAACAAAATTCAAAAAACTGAATTAAACTCAAGGAATAAAACTTCAATTGAAGATGTAATATTCATCTTAAACCGAAGTGAGTTTCTATATCACAACCTGAAGCTTTCTTCATCAATGGATTACTTCAAGATATCAAAGATTGCTCCAACACTTTGAAGTAATTAAGATATGATATGCATTGTGGCTTTTCATGAGCAAGATGCCACAACAGCTTGTTTTTTTCCGTTGTAAAAAAATGGAGTTAATTACTAGACTAACGTGTCTCTCTCTACATCATTGCCACACTCACAATAACAATTATATTTGTCTGTCATCTCATTATACTGTAAAATTACAACATCATTATCTTCTTCCTACATTAAATCTCTCTCCATTGTTTTAGAATTAAGCTTTTCCAAATTCTTGATATTAGTGGAATAAAATTAGATATTAGAGTTTGATGTGCAAAACTAGAAATAAAGGTTTATAAAAATAACATATATGATGGGTGAATAGATCCACTCTCTTATTATTATTTCTTTTTTATAAAATTTAATTAGTTAAATCACAAGTAGATATTATAAACATTTCATGAAAGTAAATATATTAATCGAGTGGATATATTCCTTCCCTTATATCACGCAAGGCTACAGGTACCTTCAGCATATAAGCAGGGTGCATGGCCCACATAATACCCAGGCCCAAACTTGCCGCTAAACTGATTCAACATAAATCCTTTCCAGGCCTATAAAAATTGTGAAACCCAAGCCCAACGTAGAACCCACCCAAAAGACCCCCTTCAGTGTAAACCCGCCATGATTAAAGACAAAGCACCCATCACCCCCCGGCCCCCATGACTGGAAAAACCAAAACAAATGCATCCTTCGGCATTCTCCTGTAAAAACATATGCAGTCAGAACTGCCCATGACCATTTCTGGGAGAACTGGTACCAAGTGCCATCACACTTTTTGTTCTACTTGTGTTTATTAAGAACATAGGCTTCAGCGCATTTTGGGAAATTACAAAACAAGTGCTATGTCGCTAGAAAGGAGAAGAGCAGTGACACCCACTAGAACGTTTAGGAAGTCGCTTGAGAGGCTGCGAAGGTGAAACACGAGACAGAGACATGGTAGGAAATTGGTAACATTTAACCTCAATCTTGTAAGCCCCCAACTCGAAAACAAGACAACAAAACAGAAGAACCATTAAATGTGTACCTTCATGAGTCATGGTTGCTGACGGCCATTCTCCCAATGGCATTTGCTACAGCAACCATAACTGTTTATTTACTCAAACTCCCTTCAAGTCTCTCAATCGCAGCACCAACACCACCCTTTTCTCCTCCACTTACATTTTTGGACGAATTAACAGTTTCATTTGCTTTCTCTACAAGCTTCAGATGCACCCAACCTGACACCAAAATGCTCTTGTAAGTTCTAAGTTTTGCCTACCGTGAAGTAGCAACTTCTTAAGCTTTTCTACTGTTATTTGCCGCATATAATTACAATGTCTACAAAAAATAATATCATTGTGGAATGATGATGACTAGGCAGCAAATAAAATAGAGAGTAGGGCAGTTATAAGATGTTCAACATGAAATTATACAAAGCTATTACCAAGAGGAAAGCAAATGGCAGCGCCAAGAACTGAACCCAGCAGTACATTCCTTGCTCGCCAATAGAGTGATCCAGGCACTGAAAACAAAGGTAAGAGGAGAATTTCTCAATGGCAGGAAAACAAGTATATTTTCTCAATTAATATGATTAATAACAAATGAAGAAAGGAATTAAAAATTGAAACAAAGAATTTTGCATGAATTTTTATGTTTCCCAAAAAATATCATTTCAGCTCTATCCACGCGCGCACACGAGGACATAATACTACTGGCACAAAGTTAAAACGAACTATAATAAATGTAGAAATGCTACTACGAGTGCAAATACATATACATGGAAGCAATGTGATAAACAATATTATATCACCAAGGAAAAAGGTGGAGGAAACATCCAAAGTGATAAAGTTGTCAAAAAGTCCGAGTGAACCAAAGCAATCGAAAGGAACTCAAATTCATTCCTCCTTCCTCCATCAACTCTCACCCACATAGAGCATGTCCTGGAAGTGGGAAAAACATAAAATTCGTGCGAGATAGTTAATATTAGAGCTAAGCAGAAAAACCGACAAGCCAATTTAATCCGATAAATCGATCGACCAAAAACCGAATAAACCGATTGACGAATATTTTTGAATGAGAAATTTTCTCTAATACGGTAAGAAATATAAAGATTTTATGAATTAAAAGTGAAAGTTTATTGATTGTGGATTTCCTAAGTTTAATGTAAAGGTGTTTTTGATAATGACAATTTATTTGATTTTATTAGTTGATATTAGATATTAGATTTTGTATTCTAGTTTGTGTTGATGTTATGAATTTAAGTTGAGAAATTGGCGATGCTAGAGTTGAGCAGGAAAACTGTTAATCCGATTTAACCCAACAAACCGACTAACCAAAAACCAAATAAACCGAAAATCAAATAAATCAATTTGGGTGGGTTAAGCAATCCTATCAACTCAACCGAAAACAAAAAATTCGATTTAGCAAAGTGATGTAACCCGCTCAAACGGACCGACAATTACCCCTAATTAATATTTTATCTATGCTAATAAGAGTAAGATTATTTCCCGTAATCTATTTCCTTTTATTAAGGAAAAAATTTAAAAATTTAAAATTATTTTTACAACAGAAATTATATATTTAACTTTTTTTATAATATTTATACGGTATTTCTCAATATATTGGGAAGTTCATTCCCTATGATAATTAAATTATATATAAAAAAATTATCTCTCTTTTACGTTTTTATAACTTTTTCTTTTATTTCATATTAAATTATACAAAATTATTATTAAACAAAAAAGAATTATAAATATTATTCTAATAATATAAAGAGCAATTAAGAAAATTTATTATGATGTATATTTGTATAAAAAATAAAAAGCACTTTAAATATATAAAATTTAAAAAAATAATTAGAAAACAAGTGTGACCGCCTTTAACACTATTTTGTTACCATTTATTTTACAAAACTTGTGGAAATCATGCACCTAAGTTTCTGTCCATTATTTTCATTATGTTTTTAGTTGTCTACTAGTTTTGCTTATAAATAGTTATTCGTCTATAATGGATTTAATATGAAATATTTATAAAAAGCTTCTTCCCTATTCCCTTGTTGAATTCTCTTCTTTCCCAAATTACTCCGATCAAATTGGTATCAAAGCTAAGTTAATTCCATGGGGACTCAAAACAAAAGCAATGCAGAGTTTCACCATGAGGTTACCAAAGCGCACAACACAAATCTCAGCTTAAAACCCAACAAGTGTCTCAATTTAATACCCTTAAAACCCAACTAGTGTCTCAATTTAATACCCTTGTTAGCAATATGAGTCAATTGCTGCCACCCTTCAAAACCTCCAAAATGCCATTGGTGAACTACAAACTATGTCATTACGAAACAGCTCCAAGTCATAACCATTCATCTCCAAAAAAAACCCCCAAAACCCCCCCCCCCCCCCCCCCCCCCCCCCCCCCCCCCCGCGGCCCCCCCCCCCCCCCCCCCCCCCCCCCCCCCTTGGGGGGGGGGGGGCAGATACTTTTTTCCACTCTGTTTTCCAAGGGGGAAAGCTCCCAACTTCAGAAGAATCATCAATCAGGAAGCTAGCAAGAGACGTGAAAAGGGACTTTGTTTCTATTGTGATGAAAAATTCACAATAGGACATCGTTGTTAGATTTATATGATTGAAGAATCAACACTAAGCGAAACCATTGACTAGTACAACGACCAAGTTGAAACTGAACCCATGGAATCCCTTCCAGAAATATCCTTCCACACCATAGAGCGGACTAAGCACCCACAGACCATTCGTGTTATTGGAAAATTGAGGAACAAGGATATCATGATGTTGATTGATGGAGGGAGCATCCATAATTTCATCAATCAATTCATGTCTCACAATTTGGGTCACAAGAAATTAAGGATAAGAAGTTTCAAGTAATGGTGGCCAATCGTGAAAAGATTGATTGTGGAGGACGGTGTCTGGCCCTTTCCATACTCATGCAAGAGCATGTTGTCACTATCGATTTCTATGTTCTCCCAGTGGCCACTTGTCATGTGGTTTTAGGAGTTCAATGTCTTGCAACTCTTGGGCCAATCAAGAAAAATTATCGGAATCTCATCATGAACTTCACTGACAGTGGCATGAAATGCACATTTCATACCTTAAGTCATCCCGCATTGGAGACCTTATCCAACAAGTATCTTTTAAATTTGTAAAAAAACGGGTTTGCTTCTCCAAATTACTATGGCAGAACAGGTCAATGCCCCCACCATCCAGTCTAGCGACCTTGAAACAATCATTGATAAATTTGCCCGTCTTTGGAACACCTACAACCTTACCTCCAAAATGAGCACACAATCACCGAATTCCTCTCTAGCCCAACAACAAACCAGTTAGTGTTTGCTGCTACAGTTACTCGTACTATCAAAAAACTGAGATTCAGAGGATGGTAAAGAACTGCTTGAAGCAGGTCTAGTTCACCTAAGCAACAATCCTTTTTCCTCAATTTTATTGGTGAAAAAGTTTGATAGATCCTAGATATTTTGTGTTGAATTTAGAGCACTTAACCATATTGATGAGCTGTTGGATGAGCTATATAGTGCCAAGTTCTTTACCAAACTCAACTTGCGTTCCGAATATCATGAAGTTCGAGTGGATGAGAAAGACACCAAGCAGACAGCATTCCGCACACATGAAAGCACTATGAATTCATAGTAATGCCTTTCGGTCTTACGATCGCTCCAACAACTTTCCATAGTCTCATGAATGATGTGTTAAGGCTCTATCTTCATAAGCACGTCCTGATTTTCTTCAACAATATTTCGATATACTTTAAGAATTGGAACGAGCACCTTTCACAAATGTCTAATGTTCTCAACATTCTATTTATTAACCATTTGTTGGTAAAAAATCAAAGTGCCAATTCGGAGTATTTAGGAAGTGGGTGGAAGTCTACCCCCCAAAAATTCAAGCTGTTGTTGAATGCCAAAACCAACAACAGTAAAAGGTGAGTGAGACTTTTTGGGATTGGTGGGATATTATCAAAAGTACATCGGTGGGTTTGGCAGTATTACAGCACCATTAACTCAATGCATGCACAAAGAAAGATTCCGTTGGGAAGCCAAGGAATCCAATGCTTTTAACAACCTCAAAAGTGCCTTTAACTTCACCTCTTGTACCGCAGTTGCCTGATTTTTCATAGTGGTTTTTCATTGAATGTGACGCTTGTGGAACAGGGATAGGCATCATTCTCATCCAATAAGCCCAACCGATTGCATTCTTCAGTGAAGCACTCAAAGGTTAAACCTTGACACTTACACTTATGAAAAAGAAATGTTAGCCATTGTCAAGGCCCTACACAGTGAAGACTAATCAAAGAAGTCTGAAATTTTTATTGAAACAATGCATCACTACTCCAGCACAGACTTGTTGGCTTTCAAAACTCATTGGTTATGATTATGTGAGGGGCCTAAGAATAAGGGTGCCGATGCACTGTCCAAGAAAGTGGAATTCAACCTCATGGCAATTACCTTACCACAACTAGATTGGTGGGTCTGCTTATAGCAAGAAGTTGAAACAAATCCATTTTATTCGAATCTATTAGAGAAGAATTCCAACGACAATTGTACACTTGCATTGATGGCGTGTGGTTTAAAGGAGATAAGGTATATTTGAGCCTCACTTTCCTACTAATTTCCCTTATTTTGGCTGAAAATCATTCTTCCCTGGTTGGTGGTCATTTCGAGTTCCACAAAATTTTAGCATGCATCTGCAACACCTTCTTTTAGCCACATGTCACAGGGTGAGAATTCAACCCGCCAACATTTAGCTTTTTTTGTATTTCGGATCACTAAGTTCAGCTGTCCACCGTTCGAATCATTTGCATTCGAATATGGAACCTGTAAAGCAACCACACAAACAATGCCAACCACACACGCGAAAATAATGTGACAAATACGTTCTCTTTGTATTGATTGAATAAAAACTTCAGAGTATTGAAAGTATCCTATAGAGCTTTGCCTTACATATAGATCTTAGCATTATTTCGTTTTTGCCATCAGGAAACATACATAATGATACATTTTACATGATGATGCTAACTAAGTTAGCTCCTATTAGGAGTTGTACAATCAAAAGAGGCTATAAAATTCTCTAAGTGTAACATTCTCCCCCACTTAATCTCACAGTGCCCTCGATGCGAATGTTATATAAAATGCTTTCATCTCTTTAAGAAATTGTCACAAGTCATCTTCTCATTCTCAACTTGCCTCTTTGTCAGGTTTGTCCTCCCATTTGACATAGTACTTCATATAGCTTGGAGGTATGCCTTTTCTCAATACGACTCTATGAGCAATTATCTCCTTTACTTCTTTGTCGTGTCCTTTTATCGACCATTATAGGGACTCGCACTACTTCTTGTCTACTCGGGTTTTCATTAACATGAAAGGGTTTGAGTAAACTTAAGTGAACCACCGAGTTTCCCTACATTTTTGCTAGGAGTTATATCTTATAGGCCACTTTCCCGACTCATTTTAGAATTCGAAAAGGTCCTTCATATCTGCGCACCAAACCCTTGTGCTTCTGCCTTAGCGTTTTTGTTTGACGTAAAAAGAGTTTGAGCATCATCATGTCTCCTTCCTAGAATTTCACTTGTCGTCGATGTTGATCCGCCCACTTCTTCATCTTTTTTCCCGCCTGATGCAAGTATGCTCTAGCTAGATCAATTTGTTCATGTTATCCCTTAGCAAACTTGTACGTTGTAGGACTCCTTCTCGAATAACCAATTGTGAATGAAGTTGACATCATCGGCTGTTGTCCAACGGCAAGCTTCAACGGATTCACATTGACTCGCTCTTCTGCAAGTTATATAAGAATTGAACAATATCCACCAACTTCACCCAATCCTTCTAGTTGGCACTCACATAATGCCTCAAGTACAGCTCCAATGACCTATTGACACGCTCCGCATGTCCATCCGTTTGTGGGTGAAAGTTTAAGTCTGAACTTATTAGACGAAATAGCTTTATCCAAAATCTTCATGTGAACTTGGAGTCTCGGTCACTAATGATTGACTTTGGAATGCCCCAATACTTCACATGTTTGAAAAATAATCGAGACGTGTTGTCTACTGTGCAATCTTTTGAAGCTACAATGAAAATTCCATACTTTGAACTTGGGGAGAGCAATGATCATGCCGCATCCTTCGTACTTGGGGAGAGCAACGATAAAGTTCATTGAAACACTTTCCCAAGGCAATAGTGCCAATAATTCCGCTAGTTGTTGATTCTCAATCTTGTTTTGTTGACACACAAGTCATGTTCACACATACACTTGAATGTCCTCCACCATTTGAGCCCAATAGTAGGTCCGTTCTACTAACGCCAATGTACAATCACTCTAGGATGTCCCACCCATTTTGAGTCATGACACTTTCAGAATTTTCCTCCAAACATTTCCCCACTTCAATACAAAGACATGCTCTCTGCACGTCTTCTCTTCCTTGACGCACTCCACCAGGTACTTGGCCAATGAGTCATGCTTCATCCCTTTCTTCAACTTCATAAGCAAAGGAAATTGTGATTGACTGATTGCCTCACGTTCCACCTTACTACTTAACACACCCGCCACCACAATCATTGTGCTTGGTTTATACTCCAGCACAAAATCGAATTCCGTTAAGAATCCTTGCCACATTACAATATCATCAAGGTACACTACAATGAATCTATCTAAGAATGACTAAAAGACTCTATTCATCAACGTACAAAACGTGGCAAAAGCATTCGTCAAACAAAGGGCATCATCAATAATTCGTACAATCCATATCTCATCACGCATGCTATTTTTGGCTCATCTCATTCAGCTATCCGCACTTATCAATATTCCGACTTCAGGTCTAACTTCGAGAACCATCTCACACCTCCCGGTTGGTTGAACAAGTCAGAAATAAGTGAATAAGGTAGTTGTTCTTCAATGCGATCTTGTTTAACGCCCGATAGTCAATATAAGGTCACAATGACCTATCTTGCTTTTTTTGAAATAACATCAATGCTCCAAAAGCCTCCTTGGACAGTCTAATAAATCAAACATCCAAGAGCTCTTTGAGTTGCTGCTGAAGTTCCTCTAACTCCAGTAGTCATGTAGTAGGGCATTACTACAGGGGGTCTCACACCCTTCTCTAGCTCAATTATATGGTCCACTTCCTTCTTTGGCAGAAGTTGCAAGCATCACATCTCTAAACTCTTCAAGAATCAACTTCATCTCCATTGGGGTTTCATCGTCATCTTCCACGATCTCTTCCTCCTTAAGAGTCGAAAGAAAGGTTGACTCTTGTCGCTTCACTCCTTTTGACAGCTGCATAGCAGAAAGAGTTTTTGCAACACTTCCTCTCTCATTACAAACACCATGTATGTTCGCCCCTCATCCATGACTGTTAAAAAGTACGCATTCACGTATATATTATATTAGTATTACCATAATTGGCCTTCATATCCTATATGTAAAGGCCTTGTGTTATGTATTCGATATATGAAATATTACAATTTCTTTGACATGGTATCAAAGCCATGATAGCGATGCACAACGAACCTTTGAGACATAGATCCGATGATGCCTTTGGAGGACGAAGACGCAACAACATAGTGACAACCTCCTTCTCTGCAAACGATCCTAGACCCGGACGCGTTCCCAGCCGCGACCTTATCACGCAATCCCGGCAGCTGACAATGTTCCAGACAACACTCTTCCCTCTACGTCTGGCAATGACGGTTGGCCACAGCCTCTGCATTTGGTCTGGCAACGACGCTCGGTGACGCTCGGCCTCTCTGCCGTTCAGTGGTGACGCATCTGCGTCGTATGGTGATGATCGATAATGACGGGTTGACGTCTTCACGGTCGTTTGGACGTCGGCTACCGCTGGTGGCAAGCAACGACGTGCGAGGAAGGCATCCGACGACGAAAACGAAGGATACATTAGTCATCTGCGAGCGGTCCCTTCCATCTATTGATGAGGTTTTCCAACGAATTCTTCGCTACACTACGGAAACGAAGGCTTCACTCACTCCTGTTTCTTTTGAGTCATCTGCCATGGTGACACATGTCCTTGGGGGCCAACGTGGTCGGGGGAGTGGTATACGTGGTCGCAGTAGTCGTGGAGATCATAATTTGGGCGTCGTCTCACGTGGTGCTTATGTTCCACTTGGTGGATGGACACAATGGTTTTGTACACATTGCAAGAAAGTTGGACATACAGAATCCTATTGTTATACTCTTCATCTAGAATTTCGCCCTGCACATATGGCATATGCTGGGGTTAATGAGTCGACTCCTGCTATGGAGGTTACTATAGAGTCCACGCCATCTTCAATTGGATCAGTAACACTGTCACATGCTACTTACGATTCTTTGGTAGGCGTTGCCCAAAAAACTAAGGCTTCTGCAACCAATGCTGCCTTGGCATCTCAACCTCTAGGTAGTTCTTGTTTACTTTCTTCCACACCTGATGCCTGGGTGATAGATTTCGGTGCCACTCATCATATGCTGGTAACTCTGCCCTCTTGTCCTGTTTTCAAACTTCACCACCCACTTCATCACTTCCTGTTACCTTTGCTAATGGTTCACAAACATCTGTCACGGGCACTGAAACCATTCGATTAAGTCCTTCGCTTTCACTCTCGTTTGTTTTACACTTACCACACACATCATATAACTTGATAGCTGTTAGTTCCTTGACTAAATCACTTAATTGTTCTATAACCTTTTCATCCTCTGGTAGTGTTTTTCAGGATCTGAAGACTGGACGGACGATTAGTGGGGGCACTGAAGCTAATGGCCTTTATTACTTTAATGGAGCTCTGTCCTCTGCAACCACTGTTACAGTTGCCCAAGATTCTTCTGATGTTTTTCGCTTACATTGTTGTTTAGGCCATCCTTCCCTTCGCACGCTCCAGTCAATCACACCATTTGCTATGTCTGATAAGACTCTTCCTTGTGAAACATGTGAGTTAGGTAAACATCATCATGTGTCCTTTCCTTCTCGTCACATAAATTGGGTGGACACGCCCTTTGCCTTGGTTCATTCTGACATATGAGGTCCATGTCCAGTATCAGCTTTCTCTGGGTTTAGATATTTTGTTACCTTTGTCAACGATTATTCTCCTATGACTTGGTTATACTTACTAAAAGACCGAACCGAAGTCCTTTCTTGTTTTCAGAAATTCTATTTGAAGTGCAAATCCAGTTTCAGGTTTCTATGAAGTATTTGCGATCTGATAATGCAAAAGAATATTTAAGCTCCTCCTCAGGGTTTCAACCATTTCTTGCCTCTCATGGTATTGTTCATCAAACCTCTTATTCTTATATTTCTCAACAGAATGGAGTTACAGAACGAAAGAACCGTCATCTGCTTGATATTTCCCGTTGTTTACTAGTACATATGCATCTGCCTAAATATCTGTGGGGATTTGCTGTTCTTATTGCGTGTTATTTGATTAACTGTCTTCCCTCTTCTGTCCTTCATGGTCGTGTTCTTTACTCTATTCTTTATCCTAGTAACCCACTTTTCTCTATTCCCCTTCGTGTGTTTGGGTGTATTTGTTTTGTGTAGCATCTTGGACCTGATCGAGATAAGTTGGATCCACGTGCCATTAAATGCATATTCGTAGGCTATTCTCGCACTCAAAAAGGATATTGATGTTATGATCCCTCTTGTCATCGGGTTTATGTTTCTCGTGATGTCACTTTTCATGAGGATATGCCCTATTATTCTTCTTCCTTACCCAGCAAACCTCCTGCTTTGGTGCTTCCTACTCCTATTTCTCCCATTCCTGAGGATGAGTCTGCCTTCCCTGACAAGGGTTCTCCACCTTTGGATCAGTTTAGTAGGCAAACGTATTAGCAACGGACACTTGCTCCACTTCCTAAGGCTTTTGCCCCCTTGATCAACGTCCCGTCTTCTGATCCGCCACCGACTCTTGATCTGCCTATTGCCCAACGTAAAGGTACTCGTTCCTGTGTTGGTCCCCCTCTTGATCGGTTTGTTTCTTATACTGGTCTTTTACGCTCTCGTTATCCTATGTCTAATTTTGTCACCACTGCTCGATTATCCCTATCCTTTTCTGCTTTTGTTTCTTCTCTTTCGTCTGTAGATGTGCCTCGCAATGTTGCAGATGCTCTCGCTCATCCTGGGTGGCGCCGTGCTATGGAAGATGAGATGCAGGCTCTTGTTACTAATGACACTTGGGTTCTCATCCCACTGCCTGCTCATAAGCATGTTGATTGTCGGTGGGTATTTACTGTGAAAGTCCATCCCGATGGCTCCATTGAACGGTTGAAGGCTCGCATGGTTGCTAAAGGCTACACTCAGGTTTATGGTGTCAATTATGATGACACATTTTCTCCTCTTGCCAAGATTCCCTCTGTTTGAGTGTTCATTTCTTTAGCTGTTCATTATGGCTGGACACTCCATCAACTCAACGTCAAGAATGCTTTTCTCCATGGCGACCTTGTTGAGGAGGTTTATATGGAGCAACCACCTGGTTTGTTGCTCAGGGGGAAAATCTGGTTTGTTGTCTTCGCAAGGCTCTCTATAAGTTAAAACAATCACCACGAGCTAGTTTGGCCGTTTCAGTACTGCTCTTGTTCGCTTCAGACTACGACAATGTGGCGTTGATCATTCTGTGTTTAGCTCCTATTCTGCTGCTGGTTGTGTTCTCTTAGTTGTATATGTTGATGATAGTGTTATTACAGGTAGTGACGCAGTCGGCATCCAACATTTGAAGCGTTTCCTTCAAGTTGAGTTTTGCACTAAGGATCTCGGTCGATTGCGGTATTTCTTGGGGATCGAGGTGGCCTACTTTGGTCATTCTATCTCTTTGTCCCAATGAAAATATGTGCTTGACATTCTTACTGAGGTTGGCTACTTAGGGGTTCAACCTGTTGATTCGCCTATGGATCCTGCTATCCGATTGGATTCAGAACATGGTGATTTGTTACAATTTTTTTTACAATGATGAACATTGTGTTGGTGCTAGGAATTGAAATCGCTTGCACTTGAAGGAGGAACTCTATCCCACGCACCATTCGGTAGTCGTCCATCAAGATTACGAAGAGATTCACCTTGCCCCTCCATTCCCCAATGTAAAGCTTAACACCTTGAGTTGTGGCATGAATCAGACTCGACTTAGAGTTCACCATCTTCAGCCAGCCCTTCTCTTCTTTGAAAGTTATCTCTATGTGTCGAGCTTCCTTCAACTCCATGAAGTTATTTGTTGCCCCCGTGTGGCCTTTGTCACACGACCACCGATTTTGGTAATTACATACATTCTCCCTTTTCTTCTGAACTTCGACACCTCCATCCGCGACTTGATTGCATTTAAGAGTTGCAAGGAACCAAGACGTGGATCGCTTGCTTCTCCTTCCTCCTCATGTTGAATCATCATTGTTAGTTTCAACCTCTTTGAACACTCAAACGCTTTATGAGGACCCTCACAAAGCAAGAGATCTTTGGCCTCTCCCGCCCTTAGAACTACTCGGATAAGTTTTGTTCTATTAGTCCTTAGACGGTTGGAAGTTTATCTCCTTCCCTTATATCACACTTAGAGAATCTTATAGCCTTTTGTACTTTTTTTTTTAGGAAAAGGAGTCAGCACCCCAAATTATTTTATTAAATAAAAGGCGGACAAAAACCCAAACCTTAAAAATAAAAAAATGAGCAGGGCATAAACCTAACTCATTAAAGAGATACAAGTGGAGGGAGAAAACTAAGGGGCAGGACATACCCATAACCCATCTTGAAAATACAAGAAATATCCAAAGTAATAGAGATGCAAAAACCAAAGAGAGCATAGGATACCATCACTCCAATGTTAAAATACAACCATGTACATGATTCAAAAAAATATACAAGCCAAAAACCAAAGTATCATCTTAATGTAAAAAATATACCATCACTCATGTACTTAATGTAACTTCTAAGAGCATCTCCAATGCATTAGGTAAAGGCATAGTTAAAACTATATTTGCTAAAAAACTTCTCCAATATATTAGTTAAATTCATAGTTAAAGCAAAAAAAAAAAACAAAATTTGACTTTTGCTTTTGCTTTTGCTAAACATGCCATGTCAGCACATCAGAACAAATTATACTTGAGTCCTATGTTTTCATCCCCTCCGTTCCCTCCCCCCTCCATGCGTTTCCCGTCGCCCCCCCTCTGCTCGCGTCTGCGCTTCCCGTCGGCCAACCATGCCAAGTTGTGCTTCCTGTCGCTCCCCCCCCCTCCCCCCGATCGCTTTGCGTCTATGCATACAGCTTCCCGTCTCACCCCCTCCCGTTCCCGTCCCCATCCAGGTCTCCCTCCCCCTCGACACCCCTCCTCCCTCGGGCGGCACTAATCGACACCCCTCCAGTCCCCGTCTCCCTCCATCAACACCCCCCAATCCTCGTCTCCCTCTAACCCGACGCCCCCCCCCCCTCCCTCCCTCCCTCCGATGCCATACCACCCCTATAGCTTGGTAGGATTGGAGATGCTCTAAGTAGGAGATAACTTAGGTGATGCCATCTTATAATATATATATATATATGTCTCCTGGTGGCAAAGACGAAAAAGTATTAATATCTATACGTAGAGCAAGGCTCTATAGGATAGTTTCAATTCTGTAAACCTTTCATTCAACCAATACAAAGAGAACGTATTTCTCACATTGCTTCCACATGTGTGTTTGTCATTATTTGTGTGATTGTTTAATAGGTTCCAGGATCGTAGGCAAACGATCCAAACAGTGGACGGCTGAACTTAGCGATCCTAGTTAAAAGAAAAGCTAGGTGTCACACGGGTTGAATTCTCACCCCGTGACAAGTGATATCAAAGCCAGCTCCGACCAGGAGGCGTCAAGCTTGTTCGAGCAGAAAAACTAACCAGTTCAAGGCGGCAAAATGTCAAACGAAGGATCATCGATCATCACAAGTGGTAGAGGCCACGACAAAAGGAAGAAAGAGTGCACCATGAAGGAGTGGAAGAGAGACAAGTCTGTATCGAGAGAATCATGCCTGTTGGAAGGTCGACTAGTCAAGCTGGAGTTGGCGCTGACCGACCAGATGGAGACGATTGAGCAGCACGACGAAAGCATCAAGAGTTGCTCAACTCAGTGGTGGGTGATCTTGACAATCGATTTGAGAGCTTGGTGGGGAATCTCTTAGCGCAGACCCTGGCGATGCAAAAGGAGATCAAAAAGGTCAAGGCGAATTGGTCACTTTGTAAAATGGCGGTGACCCGAGGTGGAGTTAGCGATCAATCCTACTCCAAGGTGGACATGTCAAAACCCAAGACCTATGGTGGGTCGAGGAGTGCAAAGGAACTTCACAATTTCCTTTGGACGTTGGAGCAATACTTCGACGCATTAAACATCGACAAAGATACCCGAAAGATCAAGACTGCACCATTATACCTAATCAATTCGGCAATGGTATGGTGGAGGCATAGATATGCCGACATAGAGTGTGACATGTGTGTGATCGAGTGTTAGGCAGATTTCAAGAGAGAAATGAAGGCTCAATTTTATCCCCAAAATGCAAAGGACAAGTCCAGGGCGAAACTTAAGCGCCTTGCTAAGAAGGTCACGGTGCAGGAGTTTTCAAAATTGGTGCTGGAGATTCCGGACATGTCACCGAAGAATTCCTTATTTGCCTTCGTAGACAGATTACAATTGTGGGTGAAGCTTGAACTACAACGGAGGAATGTTCAAGATCTTGCTTCGACTATGGCAGTAGCCGAGTCCTTAATTGAATATAAACAACATGAGAAGCCTACTGAAACTTCGTCATCGAAGAAACATCACAAATTCGATAAGGACAGACATGGGGGAGATGGCCAAAATTAAGAGAAGGAGAGAAACTTCCCACCACCTAAGGACTATTAGAAGAAAACTTATCCGAGTAGCTCCAAGGGTGGGGAGAAGCCAAGGATCTTTTGTTTCCTTTGTGAAGGTCCTCATAAGGTGTTCGAGTGTCGGAATCGGTCAAAGCTAACGACGATGATTCAAGATGAGGAAGAAAGAGAAGCAAGCGATCCACAGCTTGGTTCCTTGTGACTCTTAAGTGCAATCAAGGCACAGGTGGAAATGCCAAAGTCCGAAAGGAAAGGAAGGACCACCTACGACAAGTCTTCCAAGTATTGCAAGAGAACCAATTGTACGTTAAAAACGGAGAAGTGTAGCTTTGGCCGAGATGAAGTGTTATTCCTTGGTCATGTTATCGGTAGGAGAAATCTTCTAATGAACAAGAAGAAGATACGAGCCATCGAAGACTAGGAGACGCCCAAAAGAGTTCCAGAATTGCGGTCGTTCCTTGGATTGGTGAATTATTATTGAAAATTCATCCGCGGCTATTCCCACATTGCCACTCCCCTAACGGAGTTAGGAAGAACAAACGCTGGGTGTGGAGTGAGACTTGCTGTGAAGCCTTTGAGGAGTTAAAGCGGATGATGATGGAGGAACCGGTGATCGTGTTGTCAGATCACAAGAAGCCATATGAAGTGAATACTGACGCTTCTGACTTTGCTATTGGTGGTATTCTTATGCAAGCAAGACACCATATTGCCTACGAGAGCCAAAAACTCAATAACACCAAATGGAAGTATGCGGTGCATGAGAAGGAAATAACGGCGGTCATCCATTATTTCCGGACATGGAGACATTACTTGCTTAAAGCAAAGTTTGTGGTAAAGACAGACAATATTGCGACGAGTTACTTCCTCACCCAAATGAACTTAACTCCAAAGCAAGCGAGATGGCAAGAATTCCTAACGGAATTTGACTTTGGGCTTGAACACAAGCAAGGCACAACAAACGTGGTAGCGGATGCCTTAAGCAGGAAGGCGAAACTTGCAGCCATCAATCAACCACAATTCCTTTTGCTTTCGAGGTTGAAGGAAGAGATGGAGCACGATCCGTTGGCTAAGTACTTGATGGAGTGCGTCAAGGAAGGGAAGTCGTGCAGATTTTGGTCGAGGGACGGGCTGCTATACACGCAAGCAGAGCGTGTCTTTGTGCCAAAGTGGGAAAATCTTCGAAGGAAAATTCTAAAGGAGTGTCACGACTCAAAATGAGTGGGACATCCTAGAATGGATCATACATTGACGTTAGTAGAATGGACCTACTATTGCCTCAAACGATGAAGGATGTCCAAGTGTACATGCGAATATGTCTTGTGTGCCAACAAGACAAGATTGAGAATCGACAACCGGCGGGATTATTGGAGTCATTGCCTACTCCAGAAAGACCTTAGGAATGTGTTTCAATGGACTTCATTGTTGCCCTCCCCAAGACTGAAGGATGCGGCACAATCACTGTGGTGGTCGATCAATTTTCAAAATGTGGTTTTCATTGCAACTCCGAAAGATTACACAGCAAACGACACGGCCCGACTATTTTTCAAACATGTGGTGAAGTATTGGGGCATTCCAAAGTCTATCATTAGTGACCGAGACTCAAGGTTCATGGGAAGATTTTGGGCAGTGTTCTGTCTAATGGGTTCACCCACAGACAGATAGACAAACGAAGCATGTTAATGGTTTGCTAGAGCTGTATTTGAGGCACTATGTGAGTGACAATTAGAAGGATTGGGTGAAGTTGTTGGATATTACCCAATCCTCATATAACTTATAGAAGAGCGAGTCGACAAACGTGAGTCCGTTCGAGCTCGCTACTGGACAACAGCCGATGACACTAACTTCTTTTACAATTGGCTATACTGGAAGAAGTCGTGCGTGTTACGGACTGAGACTTATCCTAACATATTTAGGCTATTTTGGAGTGTTTCCCTCTTGTAAAGTGTTGTAACTTAGCTTATAGAATAAGTTGTAGAGATTTTAAATTTCGATCATATATGATGTCTTCTGGTATCACTACCAGAAAAGTGTTAACATCTATATGTAAGGGAGTGATATTGTAAAGCTTTCAAGCAAGCAATACAATCGTTTGTTGCCTTCGTTCAATCAATTTTCCGCTAAACGCTTCCCTACACAATCGCTTTACAACGGATCAATGGGTTCCGATCCAAATGCGACAGTTAGGGCGACCTAGTGTTCCTTCATATGGGTGGAAACTAGGTGTCGCTAAGGTTAAGTCGCTATAAAGGCCGATCCCGTGACAAGTTATATCGAGCACAATTCGGTGCTAAAGTTCGGTGGAACAATCAAAAAACTTCGAGACGGTGTAAAAATGACAAAAGGAGGATCCATTGTCATTAGTGCCGGTGGGCACGAAGGCCGCGAAGGAACAAACCGCTAAGGAACGGAGGAGAGACAAGTCCGTTTCGAGGGAAACATGTCCACTGGAGAGTCGGCTAGCCAAAGTGGAGTTAGATTAACCGACCAAATAGAGTGATCGAAGAGCATTCCGAAAGCATGAAAGGCCGGACTCGAGGGTGAGGAAAGCTATGGGAGGATGCAAGGGCTTCGAACTGTCATGGATGACATGAACTCTCGATTCGAGGGCTTAAGGGTTCTCTCATGTCCCAAATCCTGGCAATGTAGGAGAAAATCAAAAAGATCAAGGCGGATTGGTCTCATGCAAGATGACGGTCACCCAAGGTGGCATTGGCGGCCATTCCACCTCCAAAATCGACGTGCCAAAGCCTAAGACCTATGGTGAGTCAAGGAACACGAGGGAGTTAGACAACTTCCTCTCGGACCAATGGAAACTTCGATGCCTTAAACATTGTCGACGAAGCAACGAAGGTGAAGACCACCCACTATACTTAATCGATTCACTATGGTGTGATGGAGGCAATGATATCCGACAAGGAGTGCGGCCTATGCATTATCGACAATTGGGCGGATTTCAAGCGAAGATCAAGGCCCAATTTTATCCCCGGAATGCGGAAGACGAGTCTCGGGCGAAACCGACGCCTTACCCACAAGGGCACGTGCGGAGTACGTCCGTGAATTTTCAAAACTTATATTGGAAATTTTGGATATATCCGCGAAGGATTCATTATTTTCCTTCATGGACGTCGCAACAATGGGCGAAGTTGGAGTTGCGGCATAGAAATATGCAGACCTAGTGTCGGCCATGGCAACGCCGAATCACTCATTGAATACAAGAAGCCGGAAGACCACCGGCTCTTCATCGACTTCCAAGGCGAACAGGTTCCACAAGGAGAAACGTGGGGAGACAACCGAAGTGAAAAAAAAAGGAAGACCCTTCCAACCGTCTAAGGACTTTCGCCCAAAACATTTCATGAATAGTTCCAAGGATGGAGAGAAGCCAAGGATTTCCTTTGTGAAGGCCCTCATAAGGCATTGGAGTGCCCGAAGCGCACCAAGCTCTCTACAATGATCAACGAAGACGAAGACAGGGATGCGAGGGATCCAAGACTTGGTTCCTTGCAACTCCTCAATGCAATCAAGGCGAGGTGAGGTGCCACCATCCGGACGACGGAAGGGGCACATGTACGTGCTCGCTAAGGCCAACAATCTTAAAACTAAAGCCTTGGTGAACACGGGTGCGACCAACAACTTCATCAAGGTGAAGAAGCTCATAGCCGGAATAGCCTACAAGGAAGAGAAGGGGTGGCTAAAAGCGGTGAATTCCAGTGCTAATCTAATCCATGGCGTGGCTCGAGGTGTCGAGCCAAGTATTAGCGAGAGGAGAGGCAAGGTGAATCTCTCGTGGTATCGATGGACGACTATCTCATGGTGCTAGAGATGGAGTTCGTTGACCAAGTGCGAGCAATTCCAATTCCAAGCACCAACACAATGTGCATCATGGACGAAGGAAAACGTGCATGATAAAGATAATGAGGAGGAAGAGCTCAAGGCAAAGTCTCTTTCAGGGCTCCAACTGTCCAAAAGAGTTAGGCGACAGAAGCCAACCTTGATTGCCATGGTGAAGGAAGAATGTCCAAGTGTTGGGGAGGAGCCCCCAACCGAAGTAAAGACAGTCCTTGAAGAATTTGGAGACATTATGCCACCCAAACTCCCCAAATAACTTCCGCCAAAGCGAGAGGTGGACCACGGGATCGAGTTAAAGGCCGGTGCGAGACCTACTGCTGCGGTGCCCTATCGGATGGCACTACCGGAGTTGGAGAAACTTCGAAAACAGTTGAAGGACTTGTTGGATGCCGGGTTCATTCGGCCTTCCAAAGCGCCATTTGGAGCACCGGTTTTGTTCCAAAAGAAGCATGATGGGTTGATGCGACTATGCATTGACTATAGGGCGCTAAACAAGATAACGGTGAAAAATAACTAACCCATCCCACTCATATCCGACCTGTTTGATCAACTTGGTGCTGCGAGATGGTTCACAAAGCTAGACTTACGGTCAAAATATTGGCAAGTGCAAATAGCCGAAGGTGATGAGACAAAGACAGCGTGCGTCACAAGATATGGCTCTTATGAGTTCTTGGTGATGCGCTTTGGCCTCACAAATGCCCCTGCCACATTCTATACTTTGATGAACCGGATCTTCCAATCATACTTGGATAGATTCGTCGTGGTGTACCTTGATGACATTGTCGTCTACAGCAAAACCATGGAGGAGCACAAGGCACACTTACGGCGGGTTTTCCAAATCTTAAGGGAGAACCAACTTTTCGTGAAGAAAGAGAAATGCGACTTTGCAAAGAAGGAGGTGCCCTTCTTGGGTCACATTATTGGCGGCGGCAAGTTAAAGATGGATAATAAGAAAGTATTAGCCATCAAGGAATGAGAGACGCCCAAGAAAGTCCTTGACATGCGTTCCTTCCTTGGCTTGGTTAACTACTATAGAAGATTCATCCGCGGCTATTCCCACATTGCTGCACCCTTGACGGAACTGTTGAAGAAGAACAAGACTTGGGTGTGAGATGATGCTTGTCGAGAGGCATTTGAAAAGTTGAAGCAAGCCGTGACAAACGGACCAGTAATGGCACTGCCGGATCATACAAAGCCTTATGAAGTTCACACGGATGCTTCAGACTTTGCCATCGGTGGAGTTCTAATACAGGAGGGACATCCTGTAGCATATGAAAGCCAGAAACTCAATGGCACCGAACGGAGATACGCGGTGCATGAAAAGGAGATGACGGCAGTTATGCATTGCCTTCGGGTGTGGAGGCATTATTTGCTAAGGTCCAAGTTTGTGATGAAGACGGACAATATTGCTACGATTTATTTCCTGACTCATAGGAACTTAACTCCGAAACAAGCACGGTGGCAAGAACTCCTAGCAGAATTCGACTTTGTGCTCAAGTACAAACCAAGCACAAATAATATGGTGCCCGATGCACTAAGTTGGAAGGCAGAACTTGCAGCCATTAGCCAACTATAATTCCCCCTGGTAGACAAATTGAAGGAAGGAATGGAGCACGATCCATTAGCCAAGTCCGTGGTGGAATGCATCAAAGCTGGGAAGACGAGACGATTTTGGCTAAGGGACGACTTGCTCTATACTCGAGGGGAACAGGTGTACGTTCCTAAATAGAGAAGTTTGAGGAGAGACATCCTCAAAGAATGTCACGACTCTCGGTGGGCTGGTCATTCCGGAGTTGATCGTACCTTGGCGTTAGTGGAACGAAACTACTACTAGCCTCAACTTTACGAGGACGTTCAAGTGTACGTGAGGACTTGTCTTATGTGCCAACAAGACAAGATAGAGAATCGGCAATCGGCGGAATTGTTAGAACCTTTGCCTACCCCGAAAAAACCTTGGGAGATCGTCTTCATGGACTTCATTGTTTGTATCCCAAGATCTGAAGTATGCGGCACGATCATTGTGGTGGTCAACTGTTCTCTAAGTATGGAGTTTTCATTCCAGTTCCGAAGGACTGCACGGCAAACGGCACGGCCCGACTACTCTTCAAGTACGTAGTGAAGTACTGGGCATTCCAAAGACAATCGTGAGCGATCGGGACTCACGATTCACTGGGCGGTTTTGGACCAAGTTGTTCCGGATAATGGGTTCAGACTTAAACTTTGAACAAGTTTCCACCAACAAACAGACGGCCAAATAGAACGTGTCAATGGCTTACTGGAGCTGTATCTGAGGCACTATGTGAGTGCCAACTAAAGAGATTGGGCCAAGTTGCTGGACATAGCCCAATTCTCATATAACTTGCAGAAGAGCGAGTCCATGAACGAAAGCCCGTTCGAACTCGCAACTGGGCAGCAACCATTGACGCCCACTTCAATCACTCAGGAGTACACTGGAAAGAGCCCTGCGGCGTTCAAGCTTGCAAAAAGAATGGCATGAACAGACGGATTTGACCAGAGCATACTTGCACAAAGCAGCGAAGAAGATGAAAAAGTGGACGGATCAACAAAGAAGGCCCTTAGAATTTCAGGAAAGAGACATGGTGATGCTAAAACTCCTTCCGCGCCAAACCAAAGCACTTAAACAATTGCATAAGGGTTTGGTGCGCCGATATGAGAAGCCTTTCAAAGTACTTAAGAGAGTTGGAAAGGTCTCATACTAACTGGACCTCCCGACTAGCTTACAAAGGCATCCGGTGTTCCACATTAGTTTGCTCAAGCTTTACCATGAAGACTTGAAAGATACGAGCAGACAGCGGGCAGTTTGGACACCAACAGCATCAACGGGCAAGACCTACGACAAAGAAATAGAAAAAATCCATTCTCGTAGAGTCGTGCCAAGAAAAGGCGTAGATCCAAACCAGGTAGAGTACTACATCCAATGGAAGAACAAACCGGTTGAAGAGGCAAGTTGGGAGAAGAAAGAGAATCTGGGGCAATTCTCCAAAGAGATTGAAGAGTACGGGAAGAGACCGAACACTACATCCAGCAGTTCGATGGGTTCGAGGAAGCCGAAGACGCAACGAGGACGCTGCGAAATCGAGTGGGGGAGAATGTCACGGACCGAGGCTTATCCTAGCATACTTAGGCTATTTTGTGGTGTTTCCCCCTTGTAAAGTGTTATAACTTAGCTTGTAGAGTAAGTTATAGAGATTTTAGATTTCGATCATAAATGATATCTCCTGGTATCACTACCAGGAAAGTGTTAACATCTATATGTAGGAGAGTGATATTGTAAAGCTTTCAAGCAATCAATACAATCGTTTGTTACCTTCATTCAATCATTTTTCCGCTAAACGCTTCCTTACACAATTGCTTTACAACGGATCGATGGGTTCCGATCCAAATGTGACAAGTTAGGCTGACCTAGTGTTCCTTCGTACGGATGGGAACTAGGTGCCGCACAGGTTAAGCTGCTATAAAGGCTGACCCCATGACATGCGGCATACAAGTTTGCTAAGGGATAGGATTGGCATGAACAAACTGACCTTACAAGGGCATACTTGTACAAGGAGGATAAAAAGATGAAGTGGGTGGATCAACATCGCCGAGAAGTGAAGTTCCAAGAGGGCGACATGGTGATGCTCAAACTCCTTTCGCGCCAAACAAACACGCTAAGGCAAAAGCACAAGGATTTGGTGGGCAGATATGAAGGACATTTTCGAATCTTGAAGCGAGTCAGGAAAGTGGCATACAAGTTGGAACTCCCATCAAAAATGCTTGAACACCCGGTGGTTCACATGAGTATACTCAAACCCTTTCATACCGATGAAGAGCCAAGTAAACAACAACCAATGCAGGCCCCTACAGTAGTTGACAAAGGGCACGACAAAGAAAGGAAGGAAATAATGGCTCAACGAGTCATGCCGAGAAGAGACGTAACTCCAAGTCATGTGGAGTATTACGTCAAATGGAAGTACAAACCTGACGAAGAGGCAAGTTAGGAACAAGCAACAGACTTGTGGGAATTTTCCGAAGAAATCAAGTCATTTCATGCAACACTAGCATCGAGGGTGTTGCGAGATTGAATGGGAGAGAATGTCACATTTAAAGAATTTTATAGCCTCTTGTACTTAATGTAACTCTTAAGTAGGAGATAACATAGGTGATGCCATCAGGATATATATATATATATATCCTGATGGCAGAGACGAAAAAATATTAACATCTATATGTAGAGCAAGGCTCTATAGGATAGTTTCAATTCAGTAAACCTTTCATTCAATCAATACAAAGAGAACGTATTTCTCACATTTCTTCTGCGTGTGTGTTTGCCATTATTTGTGTAACTGTTTAACAAGTTCCAAGATCATAGGTGAACGATCTGAATAGTGGATGGTTAAACTAAGCGATCCGAGTTAAAAGAAAAGCTAGGTGTCACGCGAGTTGAATTCTCACCTCGTAACACTTGGTTTGGGCGATTTCCCCCATGTTTGTCCTTGCTAAACTTGTAATGTTTCTTCGATGATGAAGTTGTAATATGTTTCACTGGCTTCTTGTATTCAATTAAGGACTCATCCACCGCCATAGCCAAAGCAAAGTCTTAAATATTTCTCTATTGCAATTCAAGCTTCGCTGATGACTATAATTCGTCTATGAAGGCAAATAAGAAATCTTTTGGGGATATATCTGGAATCTCCAACACTAATTTTGAAAACTCCTGCATGTACTCACGTACCGAGCCTTTCTGAGCAAGGCATGTGCGCTTCGCCCTCAACTCGTCCTCCGTATTCTGGGATAGAATTGAGCCTTGATTTCCCTCTTGAAATTCGCCCAATAATCGATCACACACATGCCACACTCTATGTCGGCATGCATTTGCCTTCATCAGATGACAAATGATGAAATTCAGATAACACACTTGACCATGATCAATTCCGAGTAGAAATAAAAAGATTATGAATAAAATAATTTTGGCTACAAAAAGTCAAATTTTACAAAAAAAAAAAAAAAAAAAACAACCAACGCCCAAAGGGCCCGAAAATGCGACTATACGAAATTCTCCAAAACATCAATTTAAATGCATATCAATCTCTCTGAATAATCCCCACAATATGTAACAATTTGGCATTATAGGTGGGAATAAAAGGGTAATTAAAAGTTAAAAAAAAAACTATATTCAGACCTTTGAGCTTAATCCAAACCTTTGAGAGCTTAAACCAAACCTTTGCACTTATTCCGGACCTTTAAGATCTTAAACTAGGCTTATACCTTAATCCAGACCTCTAAGCGAAAATCCAGACCTTTGACCTTAATTCGAACCTCTGAATCTGGACCTTTGAGATCTTAAATCAAGCCTCTTAAGCGAAAATCAAACATTTGACCTTAATCCAAACCTCTAAATCTAGACCTTTGAGATCTTAAACCAGACCTCTACCTTAATATGAACCTCCGAGTGAAAATCCAAACCTTTGAGTTTAATATAAACCTGAGAATCTGGACCTCTTTGAGCTTAATCTGGACTTTCAAACTCCCACAAGCTCTTTCACCCACTAAAATTCACGAGACAAAATTTTTGCGACCTCCAAGATGCTTGTCAACAATTTTCAATCACATGTGCCACAAAAAAAACAAAAAAAAGGAAATCACAAGCCGTCCCATTTTGTTGTGACCCCCATTTTTTTATTGCAAGATTTTATCTCCTATCGGGTGGACTGACTACCTGCTAGCACTCATAATGGAGAAAAAAAAAATCACAAGCCGACAGAATATGGCTTCTTATTGCCTTTTTTTGTTTTCCATCATTATGAGTGCCAACAAGTAGTCAATCCACTCGACTGAAGATAGAATTTTGCAATAAAAAAATGTTAGCACTCATAATGGTGTAATAAATCCAATAATAATGATGATGCAGCCAAGAGAATAAAAGGCCAACCCTCCATTAAAGGAAAAAGACCCACTAACCTGACATCTACTCTACCTCTCACGACCTCTCTCAGTCCAGCTTTCATCCCTCCTCCCAGCCCTCTCTCTCTCATCTCTTCACCCAGCTCTCTACCTCTCCCATCTCTCACACTTAGAATTCATTTTCCATTTTCTATTTTCCACAAATCAAAAAGAAATCTAGTTCCTCCTTTTTTTAAAATCCCCATGAAAATACCCAAAAAAAAAAAAACAAGAGTTCCCTTCTCCCCATTTTAGTTCTAAGTCAAAACAAAAAAAAGGTCATAATACTTCTCCCCATCTCACTCCAATGAATTTCAAACAAAAGTGGGCTTATTTGCAGATTTCGGCCTGCTTCCGGTTGCTTAATTCCCAGCCAGCATCACCTCTACGGACGAGTACCGCTATCAAAGCCAACAACCATCGGAGGATTGCCCGTGTCAGTGCACTTGGTTTTGAATTCTTTTTGTTAAATATTATTTCATTAATTGTAGTTCATTTTCTTTTGCTGTTTTCTTTTGTTTATTTTTATTTATCCATGGTTTTTTCACTTGGTATTATTCTTGTTTTGTAATATGTAAGGTATAATATGTAATCGCAAAAAAAGTGTAGGAGAGTGGGAAAGGGAGAGATGTTTATTTAGTTATTGCACACACCATGCATTAATTCTGTTTTCATTTATTTATCTTGCATGCCAAATCAAAAAGATATAAGAATATGTTTCCAAATAAATAGATTAGAAATAAAAATAAGCACAAAAAATGATAGTCTAGTTGTCTCTTTAAAGAGACAATTGCTCAAAAAATGTGTTTTCTAAAATATCAATGTAGAATTTATCTAGGTTGGCTTATATTTTTCTCGTTTTAACACTTCATTTTCAAATAAAAAATTGTATTTAGAAAATCAACAAATCAAAAGCTTTAGAATTACCTTAGTTTAACCACTCTGTTTAGCCTTAGCTAGCTAAACCGTGAAAAACAAAAAAAATAACAAAAAGAGAAATCATAAACGAGGGAAACCGTGAAAAAAGAAAAAAGAAAAAAAATAAAATGAAAAAAAAAAAGAGAAAATAAACAACTTAGACCAAATGCGGTAATTGGAAAAAGGTATCGTTTGAAATGTGGATCGATCTCCAATAATCAAACCTCCTTTCAGTGGAAGAATTTCAACTATTTTGAGGCATCCAGGAAGGTCAGGGGTGTCCCACACTTGCCCTACTGTCCAATGCAGGCACTTAAACATGACCTGATGACATCCAAATATAAGAAGATGGAAATAAGGTAGATCTAGTCATTATAGAACCTAAATATTTGCAAAATGCTTACTATCAATTTACTTCACAACATAAACACTATTATTAACCTCATCAACTAGTAACTGGGGTTTGTTGGTCATAAACACTGTTTCATTTAATGCTTCTAACAAGATTATAATATCACAACTTATCCTTACAAGATTCGGGAATGACAAAAACACAAAAATGCACATAAAAAGCTAACTCTTTCAAAATATAAGTCTTAAGTTTACAACAAAGTGTAGAGACAACTCAATGAAATTCAATTTTTGACATCCGTCTAGATTAATGAAACATAATTTCGACTAATTAGATCAAAGGAAAAAACTCAATGATAAATGCAGGTAATAATTGAACCAAATGCAGGTAATAATCTCTGATGGATGTGATTTAAATTCTTACTAATCAGACCAAATGTGGCAGCAGTCACTGACCCAGCCCCAGCAACATTAAAAATATCATGGACACCTCTTTTCTCAGCAAGCAGATTCTGTAAGCCATAAAATGTAGCAGTAAACATTCCAAGGCGAACCCCGCCTACAATTGAACCACGGGTGACTCGGATGAACTTTTTCTCCATTGCAAGCCTCATTAATCTATACTGTTCGCGCTTGTCAGGCGTACTGCCAAGCTTCAACACAACCTCTGCATCCTTGCTCTGCCAAAAACATAGAAAGAAACCCTCAAATTACATTGATTCGCTGTCCAAAAGCGCTCTCTCTATATATTATGAAACCTAACTTATAAGCCAAAAAATAAACAAGCCCATTACAAGTTCCAATGAAAACTATAACAATAATAATCTTCACTCATGTTATGAAAGAAAACTTACAACGGAAGCAGCTGCTTCCTTCCAACCTCCATATAACATTCCTGCAAACATTCCAACCACAGTTGCCGTGCTCCAGTTCACAGTTCCAGGAATTCTTTGAGTTTCCTATTTAAACAGGAGATGGGTTCAACAAGAAAAGATGATCTTAAAATGAACTACGGTTCAAACATTTCAAAAAGGCTGAAGCCAGAAGATACCATGTTAGGTTAACATCCATAATCCATCAAACAAATACAATTCCAACTTTATTATCAAGCTCGTTCCAAAGACAAACCTAATCAGATTTGTAAGTAGAGAACTAGGACCCTCACTCGTAAACTGGTTCTAGGCTCTAGCCATCCCCCACCTAAACATTTATGTAAGGCGCCGTTGTTTTAGAGAAAACATTTATTGGGTGACCAATTGTCCACAATGCAGCAAACGCTCGAAAATAAGAAAAAATAATAATGAAACAAACAACTGGATACTAAATGCTGTCACAACCAAATATTTGGATGCCTGAAACGGATCCGATTCCGGTTTGTTGGATTATAAGGCCACTGCTATAGTTTATGCGGATAAAAATGTACAATACAACTAGCAATTGAAGAATCCTTCCGAAAACAAATACCACATACGAAACAACCAATCCCTAAATTCAAGAGCACAAAAGAACAAAAAAAATTGAGGAAAATGCACAGAAATTGGTAGTTTAGCTCACAGGAGAGGCGGTGGTGGTGTGTTGGGAATCCTCTAGGGCTTCCATAGCGAACAGAAGCACTTATATGCGCGCCCGGAGGGAGGGGGGTTTGTGTTATGAACCGAAGCACCGGTGTAACATCGTAGCCCCGAAGAGTGTGTCACCGTGTCGTCTAGGCGTCATGGAGCAAACGTTGTCGAAGTTAAGTTTTATTTGAATTGTTTTTTATTTGGTTGTTGCATTGTTGTAATGTAGAGTTGCTAGCGTCGGTAACGTTGTATTTTTTAGATTATGTTAGTGTCGGTTTTTGTTTTCTATTTTTAAAATAGTATATTTAAAAATTATTTTTTGTAAAATTTAAAATATATTTTTTATTTGGCGTGAGTTTTATGTAAAATTGTATTTCATTTTATATTTTCATGTAGGGGGGAGGGGCGTCGCACCGCACTGGTGGGAGAGGGGGAGGTCATGCCAGGCGGGAGAGGTCTCGCTAGGCAGAGAGATCTGGCAGGGGGAGGGCGTCACACCAGGGGGGAAGGTCGGACCGAGCAAGAGAGGGTCATAGCAAGCCATCGCAGAGGGGGGTTGCTATGGCCTTGGAGCACGGCAGGGTGTCACGGGGTCAAGTTCCCTACGCCTCTCAACCCATTGTGGCACTTAGTTTTTCTATTCACTGTCTGCTAAGTTTAGCCTTTTAGGGTTGAAGCGCATGTAGCTGGTTTCGCCCTGCCACTAGGCTCATCAGGAGAATAGCTCTAGTTCCCGACCAGTTTGTGTAAGGATGGCCAAATCCCTTCTTCAACGTAAGTCCTCGACTAGCGGCGTGCTCCCCGCATTCAACCAGGTCGGCACATCTGAACTCCGAAGGGGTTCCATCCATTTTCCTCCACGAACTGCCTGGAACCTTCCGCTGCGCACCATCTATGCTTTCAACCAACCCATCTCCTTTATGTAGCACGAATACATTCCTGAATCGTGCCACTAAGAAACATCCCGCCAGCACCACATTGCTCGGGTCGTGACATTCTCCTCCACCCAATCCTCGCAACGTCCTCGTTGCGTTTGTCGACATTGCTTCCCCGCAGGCGATGGCATCGTTACCTCGACACCCTCCCACTCGCCCAATGTCAACTAGTTGGACATCGCTTCCCCGCAGGTTGCAACACCTTTACCAAGATGCTCTCCCGCTCGCCCAATGTCCAAAGGATAAGAGGCTTCCAAGATTGCTCCGACACGCTCCTTCGTACTCCCTTGCCCAACTTTGTATCACACTCTAGGATACTCCAACTCTATGGACGCAAGGCGTGCAAGACACTACCGGTCGACTCACCTCTGTGAGCTCCCACCTTGGGATCACGCTACTCGCGAGAGTGCTCGGCGAGTTTTCAGGATACGGGCCGGTTCGGCTCTAATACCACTTGTCATGGGGTCATGTTTCCTGCTCCTCTCAACCCATTGCAGCACTTAGCTTCTCTATCCATGGTCCGCTAAGTTTAGCCTTTGAGGGTGAAGCGCACGTAGACTGGTTTCGCCCTGCCACTGGGCTCATCAAGAGAACGGCTCCAGTTCCAGACTAGTTTGTGTAAGGATGGCCAAATCCCTTCTTCAATGTCAAGTCCTTGACTAGCGGCGTGCTCCCCGCATTCAACCGGGTCGGCACATCTAAACTCTGAAGGAGTTCTATCCGTTTTCCTCCACGAACTGCCTGGAACCTTCTGCTGCGCACTATCTACGCTTTCAACCAACTCATCTCCTTTACGTAGCACGAATATATTCCTGAATCATGCCACTGAGAAACGTCCCGCCAGCACCACGCTGCTCGGGTCGTGACAAGGGGGAGGGGGCATTGCACTGGTTGTCGTCGCAGAAGGTAAGTAGCATTGGGTGGGTTGCCGTCTCAGTAGCCTTGGCGAGGGGGGGGGGGGAGGGGGTGGGCATTGCTCGATCGCTATGTTCACGTCGGGGGGAGGGGCAACGGTCACGTCGGGGAGGTGGGGATGGCATCGCACCGGGCAAGAGGGAGCACATTGACTGAAAACAAACTGAGAACAAGTGAAAATATCATGGAAATGTTTTCATTTTTTTCTCAAAACCTTTTGTTTTTAAAAACCCAAAATAAATATGCTAGCCAAACAAAAAAAAAGATGTTTTTTTGTATTTAAATACAAAAAACATCTTTTGAAAACACCTACCAAATAGGCTCTTAACTTCCAGTATTCTTAGGGAGATCATTTAAAAATTACATGCAATTAGAGCTTAGGAACCGTTCAAATTTTTCCTTTTTTAATTGATAGAAATTTTTTTGTGTTCTTCTCCCTTGTTGAATTTAGGGGTTGTGAATCCTTGCATTTGGTATCAAAGCTAGCAATGGAGATTCCATGACGAAGGGACAATAAGACAATGCTTAGAAAACGCAAGAGATGCTTCAGAAACAATTGGAGCAACAACAAGGCTCCATCTTAGAACTGATCGAACGATTTAGAGAGTCATTTGCAGGCTTGTCTGCAAAATTTGATCGGATCTGGGCATTACTACAATCGGACCAGAGAAACAAGAAATGTGTGACTGACCACCATTGGTTTGAGGAGCGTTCTGTTTTCCAAAGTAGAAACATAGCCACATCAACGCCAGCTATCCCTTTCTTCTCTTTCCCTCTCCCTTGGACGCAGTCCACTCAAGCCAAACCACCACAAGCGAACCTCACCCCTTTCAAACCAACTCGAGCCATGGCCGAACCTCAAGCCCTTGGCCACCATCCAAGCCACTGGATCTACCATAACCATCCTTCCTCTATATAAACCTCAGCATAACCATAGCCAAGGGGGGTCTCTCACAATTTACAAAATCCAATTACAATCCTTTTCTCCTCTTGACCCAAGTCCTCTTCTTCCCCAATCCCTATAGAGTCCCCCCAGCTTAACATTGTCTCAACCACCACGGTGGCCGGACTTTCGGTCCATCCCACACAGCCCTCTCTACCCTTATGGCAGAGCATTGAGCATCAATCCATAGCACTAGCCGACATCGACTAACCTAGTTGAAGCACACCACAACGTTCCTCAGCACGACCAACCCAACCACAACACCTTCCTTTCAATGACGATGCAACACCGCCCTGACGACACCTTTATTACGCCCGTTAAGCATCACGACATCGCCACCCCAACCATCCAGCTTCAATTGCCCAATGGCTTGCCTCAGACTCCAAATGGCAATGTGATAGAGCTATCACTCCTTCCTGGCCCACACCCTGTTACGAGTGAGTTCACGACCGGCTCCCTTCCCAACATTACTCTCCATGCTGCGAACACTGAAGAGTGTGGAACGGTGTCGTCTAGGCGTTATTTCATTCATGGACCAAACATCATCATAGTTTAGTTTTATTTGAAGTGTTTTGTTATTTAGTTGTTGCACTGTTATAACGTATGGGTTGCTAGTGTTGATAACGCTGTATTTTAACTTCCAGGATTCTCATTAGGGGGGATCATTTGAAAATTGCATATAGTTGGGTCTTGTAATTGGAGCTTAGGGAAGGCTCAAATTTTCCCTCTTTTAATCATATAATTTGTTTTTCTTTTTTGTGTTCTTCTCCCTTGTTGAATTTAGGGATTGTGAATCCTTACAGGTTGTGCTCCCTCACCACTAGAATTGTTGGCGATGACAATGTCTCCACTTGTGGTGGGTATTGGGTGTATAGATAAATAATTTTAATTTTTTTAAAAAAAATAATTACATCTTATGAAATATAGCCTAAAATTACATATTTTTGTTCGAGGTTGAATTTTTCAAAACTTTTTTTACTTAAAAATCATACAGAAAAAAAGCCTAAAATGTTATTAGGAAATAAAATTAGAGAAAATTAAGAGAATACAATTAATGTAATATAAGAATGAAATGTAGAACTGCTAGTAGCAGATTCTCCATAGAAGTCTATTTCCATTTATTTATGAAATAAAAAATAAAAAAATCATAAAATTATCCATACAGCAAAAGATCTGTATTTAAATTTCTTTATAGATTTGTGAAGTGTTTTTCATATGATTATTAAATTATAAAATATAGTAATTGAAAAGTAATAATTGGAAGATAAAAAAAGTTAGAGAAATAAATGATAAAAGGAGGAGTAAAAATATTATTTTAATAATATCGAGAATAATTAAGGGAATATACTATTGGATCAAGCCTAGAATTTAGATGATGCGGATAAAACCCTATGTCATTTGATCTAAGACTTTGGTTGTTTTATTTTGAGTTGTTGCAGAAGATATGATCTTAATCCGGACCTACACTCGTGAGAGCAAAGCTAAGGACAGGATACATAATGATCCGAACAAAAGTGAGTGTCGTCAAACACTTGGTAAATAACCAAGTCACACTTCATACGGAATAAGGATCATTCGTGCGGACTAATCACTTAAAGCTACGGACTAAAGAATCTACGCCTAACACCTTAAACGAACTAAGTCAAATAGTTGCGAAGTAACTAGTCTACAAGTTGCACAGAGTAAGAGAAAGTCTTCGCGGAGTTAAAAAGCTAAGTCTTCCACTCAAGCGGATTAAGGAAACTAGACTCGGAATAAGGATCCGAGTCTTTCATAGATGCGAAGTAAGGAAGTACTTGTGTGGAATAAGGACCCCAAGTCCTTTGTTCATATGGAGTAAGGAAACTAGATGCGGAGTAAGGAATCTGAACCAATTACTCATGCATAGTAAGGATGTTCTGATACAGAGTAAGCCATCCGGTCCTTTCAACTCATGCGGAGTAAGGAAGCGCTGATATGGAGTAAACTCTCTGGACTTCTCGTTCATATGGAGTAAGGAAGTGCTAACACGGAATAAGGATTCCAGTACCAAACTGACATGGAGTAAGCAACCAATGTTACGGAGTAAGGATTTGAGCTTCATTAACACGGAGTAAGGAACTTTACGTCGGATTAAGTAGACGTTGCTTCAACTTATCTCTTTGCATTTAAAGTCACCAGCCCGCTATGTCCCGATGTAAGACAAACTCATCGATAATCTAAAGCATCTTACATGTGGATCACATGGATATGTAGATACAACTTTAACTGCACTTGGGTACTCGCAAAGACACTTATGTTTTACAAACCCAAGATCTTGAGCTCCAAATCCGTAGCATTCAAGGCAGAGAGAATTCCGAGGAATAGTCAATGCTGCACATTGCTTGGAAGAACAAGTTCCAAGATTGTCTCTCAAGGATGTTTCTATATATATTATAACACTTGTATATTAAAAGTAGTTGATGTTCATGAGTTTGATATAAGTGTGTATTATAAGAGCTCATTGAGATCATAGAGGCTAGTGTGTGAGTCTTCTGTAAACAGAGTGTAAGATGGTTGTTAGAGTAGATCGAAAAGCTTTACAAGCTTTAATTTGCTTTTATTTTGTTGTACTTATCAGTTGATAATAAAACAAAATACTTCCACTATCTGGTTATCTTCCACATTGATTTAATCTCTTAACCAGATAAGTGTTATGCTAAAGAGTGAGTAAAGAGTTTTCGATAAGAGCCTATTCACCTCCCTCTAGGCTCTTAGGGACCAACAAGTGGTATTGGAGCAAGTTCTACCTGCTCAAAGTAGCGATCTCACTCTTTCTCTCTCAACAATGGCCGAAGAAAGCAGCCTGCTATTCAATACTCGCCTTAACTCCGGAGGTGTACAAGAGCCCCTCCCCAATCGAAGCAGCAGTGAAAATGTCGATCCACCTCAACCTACTGCTGCTGCTACTTCACAACCACGGAGTTCTAGTTTTACTCTGACCAAACCGCCAAAATTCACACCTGAGCTTTTCTCCCAGTGGAAAGCTCGCATGAAGATGTTCATGGTATGCCATGATCATCTCATGTGGTCGTGTCTTCATTAGGAGTTACCAATTCCGATGACTATCGGAGAACATAGAGTTAGAAGGCCGAAGACGGATGCTGAACTTACCCATGATGAAAGAGCCTGGCAATGTGCTAGCGAAAAGGCTCTGGCATATGTTACATCGTCTTTGGACTCCGAAGCTTTCACGGACGTCCAGGGCTGCACAACAACGAAAGTTGTCTAGGATAAGCTGACAATCCTCTATGAGAAAAGTCAGTCCCAAATGCAGAACATCATCTGTGCTCTCAGGCAGAACTTTGAGAGATTCAATCACAAACTTGGTGAATCCCTCGAGAGCATCTATCGAAGATTCGGCAAGCTCATCCTTAAACTAAAAACTGTCAATGAGCACTACACTCAATCCCAAATTAATAACAAGTTTTTTCGCTCCTTGCCGGATCGCTACTACTTGAAGCAGCTCTAGATGCAAACTAACAAGAACTAGTAGTATATTCCCCTTGAAGAACTATACGGAGAGCTACAGACTCATGAGGTTAGGTTCAACTACTCTGACCGAGATGAGAAAATAGCTCGGAAAGAAAAGGAGGTAGCTTTCAAAGTTACGGAATGTCACGGCATACTGCGGAATGATGATACGGAAGAGTCAGAGAACTCTGATTCTGACGCTGAAGAAGAAATAACTCTTCTGGTCAAATCCTTCAAGCGATTCCTATGGAAAAGTAGAAAAGGATTCAGAAGAGGCTCCTCATCATCATCCTGAAGGAAGGAGTGATCGGAGTCGAGCTCCCAAGAATGCTACAACTGTGGGAAACCCGGTCACTGGGCCAAGGATAGCAAATACAAATCAAAGTCAGTCGATAAAAGTGATAAGGTTAAACCTCGACGCTCCACCTTAGAGAGCATCAAGGACAAGATGAAGGCGTTCGTCACAAAGTACATCAGTGGCTCGGAAGAAGAGGAGGAATCCTTTGATGATGAGCCAACCCCAAACACGAACATTTGCTTCATGGCAAATACTGAGGTACCTACTATCTCTGAGCTCATGAGTAAATTAGAATCTCTTACTGTTGAACGTGATCATGAAAAGAATGAGAGACTAATAATTACTCAAATGTACAAAGATATGGAAAGTCAGGCTAAACGTCTAGAGTTCACTATTGCAAGACTTGAAAAGGACATAGCTGACTTCAGGACTAAAGAGGTTTGATATCATGATCTTAGAGCTGAAAATTATTTGTTAAATACCAACCTAACTGGCCTAACTGTAAATCTTAAAAGACTCAAAAATGAACTTGAAAAGAAAAAAAGAAATAAATCGTAAGTGGCTAAATTCGGGGGAAATAGCTGCTACGTTTAGGACTAATCCGGACAATATTCGAGTTAAACCTGGCCTTGGCTCCAAACCATCAACCTCCTCACAAGCTACTGAGTGTCCTCCGGATTTCATTCCGAAACTAACCAACCTTTATCCTGTTAGTACATTTAAACCGTTGGATGGTTTTATTTCAAGTGGCACCATAGTCTATGACTATGGAAGTGAGGCTGTTACTGCTGTTCCCGAAGTAGTAGCACCCGTACCTAACGATGAAGAGGCTGCTACAGTTAAAGCTGAAACTGTAGCACCTAGAAAGAAGGGAAAGGCTAAGGCTGACGCATCTAGGGCTAAGAGCACGTCACCCAATCGCAAGGGATTAGGCCATAGGGATCAATGTAGAAAACCTGTAAAATCTAAGAAACCTATATCCCCTGTTTGTGCTCCGCATCATAGTGTCTGTTCCATTTGTAGAGAAATAGGTCATTATCATTATGAATGTTGGAGTTTATCTGATGACTGGCTTTGTAATCAAGTTCATATTAATAAAGATCAGTTCATCAAAAAGGGTTTTTCGAGAAAATCTAAATCTAAATCTCAAAGGAGTAACTCTCCCAAGAAAACCAAAATAAAAGAAGCAACTAACACTAACAAAGTAAAGTCAACTTGGAAAGCTAAATTTCCTAACGAAGTAAAATCCGAAACTGTTGACACTGCTGTTGTTTCTCCTAACCGCCCAAAACAAGTTTGGGCACCAAAAGTGTAAACTGTTGTCTTACAGGAGCATCTCTGGAATGCGTTGTCGGACCACTTAAAGTTAAAGATCAATCAAAGCAAGTGGATCCTCGATAGTGGGTGCTCCGGACATATGATGGGTGATCATTCTTTGCTCGTTGAAGTTACTGACATACGAGGCCCATCCGTATCATATGGCGACAACAGCAAAGGTAAGACTGTGGGGTATGACACTTTAACCAATGGCTGTGTATCGATTACTAAAGTTGCACTAGTCAAAGGTTTGAAGCATAATCTGCAGAGTGTCAGTAATTTATGTGACAAAGGGTTTAATATTTCCTTTATGTCCAACACCTGCACAGTTAGGGAAAACTTATCTGGAGATGTTAAGTTATTCGGATTAAGAGATGGGGACATATACTCAGTGGTCTTAAAAAATAATTCTTCTGACCTTATATGCTTCCACACTAAAGCATCAGATGAAGAAAGTTGGCTATGGCACAAGTGCTGCGCACATTTAAACTTTAAGACTTTGTCTAAATTAGCGTCGCTTGACTTAGTAAATGGTCTGCCCAAACATAAATTTTCCAGAGACTCTCTGTCGTGAATGCCAACTCAGCAAGCAGACCAAGCACAGCCTTAAGAGCAAATCAGTTAATTAAGTAACTGCTCCGTTGCAACTTCTTCACATGGACCTCTGTGGTCTCATTTCTGTTGCTTCTCTTGCTGGTGCGAGATATACCCTTGTGGTTATCGATGACTTCACTAGGTATACATGGGTGATGTTCCTGAAATCAAAGGAACAAACCTTTGAACATCTAGTAGATCTCTTCAACTGAATAAGCAATTCACAAGGACTGAGCATCAAATGCATCAGGAGTGATCATGGTACGGAATTCAAATTTTCTAATATGAGATCCTATTGTTTAGAACAGGGCATTTAGCACGACTTTTTTGCGCCCAGAACTCCACAGCAAAATGGAGTTGCTGAGCATAAGAATCACACGTTAGTCAAAGCTGGTAGATCAATGTTAGCAGGGGCAAGGCTTCCTCTCAGTCTATGGGCTGAAGCTATGTCCACTTCATGCTATGTTCAGAATAGAACTCTTATCAATAAGGTTACCATGAAAACACCCTATGAGATGTGGAGAGGCAGGAAGCCATCAATCTCTCATTTCAAAGCTTTTGGGTGTGCTTGCTACATGTTAAAAAACGACAAAGAGGCCCGGAGTAAATTTGAGCCAAAATCCGATGATGGGATCTTTGTCGGATATTCTTTACACAGCAAGGCTTATCGTATTTTCAATAGAAAACGTTTAACTGTTGAAGAATTTATCCACGTTGATTTTGATAAATCTAACCTTGACTAGTCAAGTGTAGGATCTTCAAATCCAATTGTGCAGGATTATACGGACACAATTGACTATTCTCAGTTTAGACATGTTCCTGCTACAACTCCTAGTGAATCACCTAGTACCGGTGAAGCAACAAGAAATGCTACTGATGATGCTACAGAAGATTCGGACTTAGGACTTCCTCTCAACTCTGGACAAATTGTTACAGATATTCATAACATCAGAGAACCTTCAAGTCCGCCCGGACCAGTTAATACTGAAAGTCATAGTGCCGAAGAACCTCCAAGTTCTTCTGAGACTATTCATCATACGGATACAACTGGCTCGGAAGAAGTTCGACTAGCCGATATACAAGATCCACCCGATATGGCAGAGCTTCAAATCATCAACTACTCACCACCATTTGCGCAAAACTACAGGTGGACTTGGAACCACCCATCAGATCAAGTGATTGGTGACCCTACTGTTGGAGTAAGAACGAGGGCAGCCACTTCCAATCTATGCCTCTACTCTTGTTTTTTATCACAGATAGAGCCAAAGGTGGTGTGTCACGCCCCAGATTCTGAAACCCACAGAACCAGGAATGCGACTTTCCCATGCCCACTCCGGAGGTCAAGGGATTGTAGACTGATCTATTCCTATACAATACTACAACGGGGGTAGCATTGCACATACCAATGATCCAAATACAACATGCAATCAACCAATAACCATCAGTGCAGTCAATATTACTGAATTCAATCCACCCATAAACACAGATTAACAATGTCCAGCTATCCAAGTTAATACAACTGTCACGGACCTGTGTCCGGAAAATAAATAATCAAACCAATAACTAAATCCATGAAGAGGAGTCCCACATAATGAAGTCCCGACCTGCACCACTATGACTCCAACGGCTACCCCCTACAACCTGTAGAAAAATAGAAACAAAGTAGGGTGAGCACGAGCGCCCAGTAGGTGATCCCTATCTCCACCAACCCCTCACATAAAACCTTAAGTCTACATGAGCAGTGTATACTTGTGCATGTGTAGTGTCCTACTCTATCACAGAGTACCTACGTTCAACAAACGGAACATATTATCTCACACCAAATCTCGACGGATCTCAATCTTTCCCCAATAAGCCATATGTGGGACCCATGGTGTCCCTGTTGACAACCGGCCACATAATGGGACCTGAGATAACCAGCCACATAGGGGACCCGTGGCATCTTGCCAGCCCTATGTGGGACCCGCGGTTATCTCCAACAATCCCCACCACCAAAAACACCCCCAACTCATGCAATGAATTAAACATCGGGTGTTAAATTAAATGCTCAATATACATATAAGACATTTAAGAGTTTACATCCAGACCGATAATGTGCCACAAACAACAAGTATAACACCAAGTATTGCAGATTTCAGATAACATTAATAACTTGAAATTTCAACATTACGCCCAGGTAACACCCTTTATATTCATTATCTATCTACTTACCTCTAATAATATCTAATTACTTATATATTTAAATTATTATTACTACTTCATCTACAGTCTATTAATATATATATTTATATAAATATTCATATATTCGTATTTATATATGTATTATCTATATATGTACTTATACATGTATTTATATAAGTGTTTATATATATATATATATAAAAAAAAAGAAAAAAAAAGAAAACCGGCCCATTTGGAGGGCCGGTCTTTGCGTCAACTCGCTAGCCCTTTAGGGCTGGCGCTGGTCCCGGGGGCGGCAAGGTGCCCGCCGCCCCCTCCCCTCACACCGTCCACGCCCACGAGGCACGCGGACGGGACTCCAGGCGGCGGGTCGCGCAGAGCGTACGACGGGTGTGCGGCGCCCGACGGAGCGCGCGGGTCGCGCGATGCGCGAGGCTGTGCCACGGGCGGCAGTGGCCGCCTTCTCCTCCTTCCACCTCCTCTGCGTGGGACGCGTCCCCTCCATCCCACTGTCAGCGCAAGGCACACGGCAATGACGTAGGTGCGGCCGCCGATCTCTGTCCTTCCCAAGCCGGCAAGCGGCGCACACCTGGTCAACGTAGCGACGGTGTCGTGTCTTCCTCCCCCTCCACGCCATATGTTAGATACCTATTTAACTATACGTATATTCATATACCTATATACATGTATAATCAAAACTCCAACACGAACCCTCAAATCCTGCGTTCAAACACAAGGTGGAAACAAGGAAACACCTACCTGAATCAAGGATCTGTAGAACTGCTTCAAACCTTCGGCTCTTCTCTTGTCAAGTTCTGTGCACAACGTAGGGTTTCTACCCCAACTCTTCCTTTTATATAACCATTTATCAAATTTAATAATAATCATAATACACTTAATAATAATACTAATAATAATCCAAAGACTTAAATACTCATCTCAATTTACCAATATAATAACAGAACATATTAACATAATTATTAATAATAACGTGATAATAACTATAAACACAAAATATTGAAACAATTATGATAATAATAACGCATAATAAACCCGTATATTAAAATGATATCAGAAATAACTCAACGCTCATGCTAAGGCCACGTTGTCGGAGAAAACATTCCAACTCTATTCGGACAGCTTCCAGCCTTACTTAGGTACGAGTTTCTACATGGTGGATGAAGCCCTTCAGGATTCAAACTGGATAGACGCTATGCAAGAAGAGCTTAATCAGTTCAAGAGGAATGAAGTGTGGACTTTAGTACCAAGGTTGAGGTCGCAACAAGTCATTGGAGTTAAATGGGTGTTCCGGAATAAATTAGATACTGTTGGAATAGTAATCCGGAACAAAGCACGATTGGTAGCCAAAGGATATCGTCAAGAAGAAGGCATTGATTATGACGAAACCTTTGCTCCAGTAGCTAGACTTGAGGCGATCCGAATGTTCCTGGCATATGCTTCATATGAAAACTTCATAGTTTATCAAATAGACGTCAAGAGCGCTTTTCTTAATGGAGATCTTCAAGCGAAGGTTTATGTTGAACAACCTCCGGGCTTCATTGAACACAAAGCTGAACATATGGTATATAAACTACGGAAAGCTTTATACAGATTGAAGCAAGCTCCAAGAGCCTGGTATGACACACTGTCAGAATTCTTGCTCGAACATAATTTCAGAAAAGGGAAGATAGACACCACACTATTTCTACGAAAGCAAAAAGATCATTCTCTGATCGTACAAATCTACGTGCATGACATCATTTTCGGATCGTCCAATCCAAAGCTATGTGAAGAGTTTGCGAAGTTGATGACTGGCAAATTTGAAATGAGCATGATAAGAGAATTAACGTACTTTCTTGGAATAGAGGTTAAACAAATGAAGGATGGAATCTTCATCAACCAAGCAAAGTACACACAGGACTTAATCAAAAAGTTCAGAATGCAAAACTCAACTCCTGTAAAGACTCCCATGCCAGTCAATGCCAAGTTAGATCCTGATCTGAACGGAGAATCAGTAAATGTGACCGAATATAGAGGGATGATTGGATCATTATTGTACCTTACAACAAGTCGCCTGGATATAATGTTTACAACGTGCATTTGTGCAAGATATCAGGCGAATCCCAAAAAGTCACATATGCTTCATGTGAAATGGATATTGTGATATTTAAAAGGGACAGTGAATTTGGGACTTTGGTATCTAAAAGAGTCCAACTTCTCTTTATCCGGGTATTCCGATGCTGATTTTGCCAGGTGTCGCATTGACAGAAAGAGCACTAGTGGTACATGTCAGTTCCTTGGAACCAGACTTATTTCATAGTTCAGTAAGAAGCAGAATTCCGTATCAACCTCTACTGCTGAGGAGGAAATATAGCTACTAGGAGTTGCTGCGCACAGTTTCTCTGGATGCAAAGTCAACTTACTGATTACGGCTTCAATATGACATTTGTTCCATTATACTGTGACAACACCAGTGCGATTGCTATCGGCAATAATCCTGTTATGCACCCAAAAATAAAGTACATTGAAGTCAGGTATCACTTCATCCGAGATCATGTTCTCAAAAAGCACATATTATACTGTTTGTTTGTTTGTTTTTAAATTGAAGTTTTAAAAATTGAAATAATTTTTAGTTTTTTTGTTGGAAAACGTTTTTTTATTTTGTTATTATTATTATTATTTTTTGAAATAGCTAAAACTAAGAACTAACACATGTTTTTCTCTTTTGAAAACATGTTCTCCTTTTTTTAAAGGATAAAATTATGAACTAACACAAGTTAAACAATAACATATCAAGTTGTGTATGTGATTGTGACATCTACGAATGAAATAACAACTCACTCTTTTTTTATCTCATTTTTTATGCCTTTCTTTGTTTCTTTTTTTTGTTTTGTCTTTACTATACTTTACATATTACAACATATAACATAAAAAGAAGAAAATACAAGAAAAATACAATGAAAAATACTAAAAATTACATCAAATATAAATATATATAAGCTAAAAATGAAAACTAAAAAAATACTAAAAATTACATCAAATATAAATACAAATAAGCTAAACAATAAAGAAACAAATGCAAATTGAACTGACTTTGGTTTGAATGGGGCTTCAACACGGGACTTCCATTTGAAATATTCTGTCTGCACCAAAAGTTGCTTGCTCACCCAAATCACCAAATTCCAGTAGCACCAAGTGCAAAAATCATCTAGGATTTACTGTGGAGACTGTAGTGGTACGTTGGAATTTTGAGCAGATAATGAAAAGACTATTTTTTTTGGTTTTTTTGTTTTTTGTTTTGGGTAGAAAATGTGAGAGAGAGGGAGGATGTTTTCTTCGGGCAAGAGAATCCGTACAAGAGAAAGAGAGAATCTGGGGGTCTTTTTCTTTTTTTGGTTTCGGGAAACGAAGCTAAGGGAAAGAGAGAGTATGGGAACGATTTTTTTTTTGTTTTTGATTTTGGGAAAGGGAGAGTGCTTGGGCGAAAATTTGGGTGTTGCTCTCTGGGCGTAAGTCTGTGCAAAAGGAAAAAGCTTGGCCGTATCTTTTTAGATGTGAAGACTCTAAGGGAAGGGAAAGAGCTTTTTAAATGCCTTTGATGCATCTTCTTAATTGAAGCATTAATTAGTGCATTAATCATGGAAGTCCCTTTTTTATTACCAGATTCCAGCTTATGTCGGGTGGGTTAGCGACCTGTGATTGCCCTTTTGTTTCTATGTGAGCACATGTGATAGATAAGCGTTGAAAAGCATCTGCACAGTTAATCCCATGAAGCTATAGTGAGCACACCCGTGAATATTGCCAAACAGCGAAGGTCAAAGGTAGGTGGAGGCTTAGATCCGGATCAAAGGGAAGGCTCAGATCTTTATTCCGTATCAGTGGAAGCTTAGTCCGGATCAATGGAAGGCTCAGATCCTTATTCCGTATTAGTAGAAGCTTAGTCCGGATCAATAGAAGGCTCAGATCCTTACTCCGTATCAATGGAGCCCTTAGTCCGGATCAGTGATGTCTCGGATCCTTATTCCGTATCAGTATCCTTATTTCGTGTCAGTGGAGCCCTTAGTCCAAATCAATGTTGGCTCGGATCCTTATTCCGTATCAGTGGAGGCTTGGTCTAGATCGATGAAGACTCGAATTTGACTTTGATGTTCCGAATTTGACCATGATGTTCCGGATTAGACCATGATGATCCGGATTTGACTTTGATGATCTTTTTTTCGCTTTTAATTATCTTTTTACCCCCACCCAAAATGCCAAAATGGACGAACTTTTAGGAATTGTTTGGGAAGTCCCGTATTCGCTTAAATAGTCATTTTGGAGAATCTCGCATGGTCACATTTTTAGGCTCTTTGACCAGGGACATTGACTGTCTTTTGGTAAGTTTGACTTTTTCCAACGCATACTGTTTTGGCCATAACTTTTTCATTTTAAGTCGGAATTGGGCTTGGTTAAGTGCGTTAATCTCCAAATTTCATCCTCTATCACTTGGTGTTAGTCTTGGGGAACTTTAGGGGCTTTCAACAGAGGTAATCAATTTCGGGCTTTCCTGTTCATGTTAATGTATCCATCTTGTGCAAATTGGGGTTAACACCATCTTTAAACCATTCCTTGGTAGTAGGGAATCCTTAAGGACCTATTCAACAAGGTATATGGCATTGGTAGACAAGTATATAACAATAGGGTTAGTATGTCCAACCCGTACAAAATGAGGTCCAACCTCAAGCCAAAGCTAAAGTTAGTTTACCTTTTTATTTTGTTGTTTTATCTTATGTAATTGTTTGTATTATGTAGGGATGACAATTTGCCCCATCCCCATGGGGGCCCGCCCTGCCCTGAATGGGGATGGTTTTTTTCAATTTTTTCGGGACACAGGGCGGGACAGAAATATTGTGCCCCACCCCGCCCTAAATGGGGCGGGTTTTTTTTGATTTTCTCGGGGCACGAGGCGGGGACGGGGAAGAAATATTTTGCCCCACCAGGGTACAGGGCCTGCCCCGTGTACCTGCCCCGCCCCAGATTTCCAACCCGAGGAAACCAGTTCGTGACTCCCCTTTACCCATGCAGTGGATAAAGGGTTAGGATAATATAACTCCACATAGGACATCACAAACTTTGCCACATAGGCTCACAATCAAACACAACATAGCAATAAACATTTACACTACACCAAATAACATATAAATCGACAACTAACACACAATCCATAATTATCATATTCACATATTATATTCTCAAACATGACTTTCCTTCCCCAAAAAACCCCAAGGTTTTCTCACGAGGCCCTGCCATGGGATGAACCCTATCGAATAGCGTAGACACCCCAATGACCCCTAATGACCCCCAAGGCCCACTGTCACGCAAACGAACCCGAAAATCCCCAGACCCCAGACTCAACATCAAACCCAAACATAACTTGCCACTGAAGGTCAATATTCATATAGGAGATCACACCTATATGAATTTACATATATATATATATATATATTTATTTATTTATATGAACACAGTTAAACTACAAAGAACGACTACTGCAGACCCTAACCCTAGAATCGGGTTCAAGGAAGGGTAGAATCTCTACCTCAGGAAAATCCTCCTTATTTTTGTTCCCACGCTGACACCACGGCAATGATCCAAAGGGTTCTCCTTCTCTCTCTCTCTCTCTCTCTCTCTCTCTCTCTCTCTCGCTTTGCGATGGCTGACAAAAGAGGATGAACCCTAAAAAAAAAGAAAAGGAAGGAATAGTGTTGAAGACTCTTAGCTAGTAAAGGTTAAGTACACTCTTCAAGAAACCACTCTAAGCATCAAAGCAAAGAGCCGCAGACTCGCAGAGTTGAAGACCATATTATAGAGTGAATTTTTCATAACCTGAAAAATACTATGCGCGAAGACTTGAAGAAAACCAAAGTCGAAGACTCACAGGATCTAATACTGTCAAAACCAAAGGCATCATTGTATATCAATATAGGCTCGACCTAAAGCTTCGAGTCAAATCTTCAAATTCACTAGACCTTCGAGGCAAATTCACAACACAACATTTGTACTTAGCAATATCATCATATAGGGTTTTAACAGCCCCTCGTGCCGCATTGCTCCCTTGACTCTTCTTAGAAAACCATGGATTATTTTTTTCTTTCTTGTGGAGAATCCATGAGCTTGGCATGGATCATACAACACCACATGTCCTGCACTTAGATCCACCTGTAAAGGCACAAAATGACGATCTAGAAGGATAGGGATAAGTACCTCATGAACGTGGTGCCATGAGCGATGACCTTCTGCAGTTCCATTAATTCTTTAGCAAAAAACATGTTCTGCCAAAGGCTGCTCATACAACTCACATAGCATGATAGAAGTGTATTATGCCATAGGGTAATCATTAGGCTCAACTTCCACTACATGCCACAGTGTTCTGCAGAAAAGATCAATATCATCTGCACACAAATATTTGTTACCTAAAATCCGCTGCAGGTATGATGATGTGAACACTTCGGAATCCCGAGGAAACCGAGCTTGCCAAGCTCCACCTTGTAGGAACTGTCCAAACTCTGCTGTGGCTTCAGGAGGTGACAAAGCAGGATTGATGTTCAAAAATACATGCTGACCAATAAGATCCTCTTGTGCGGCCTCTAAAGAAGTACTAGACCACCATTGTAGAGGCTGAGCCACTGGAATGAGAGCATGAGAGGAGCTAAGGCCGGATTGAGGTTTAAATGAAGCTGGTGCTGCTGGGTGAGTGTATTGGGAATAATCAGGTGTCTCCTCCTTCTAGTAGAACTCCTGCTATGCTGGAAGTGTTGCCTCCTCCTTAGAGAGCTCTACAATTGGGGGCTTTTTAGACTTCTTCTTCTTACCCAATGTTTGTCAAATTTTTCCCAACACTCCTTGCACTTTTTCCTGCTCTTTCATTAGGAGTGCTTGACTCCTCTGCAACTGTCCAATTTGTTGTTTGGTCTCTGCTAGTTCCTCTTGAAGTTGTGATGTTCTCCTTGTTAGTGTTTCATAAGATGAACCAGAATGTGGATCAGGAGCTTCCCATGATCTTGTTGAGGGTCGTGAAGTTTCTTCTTGGTTTTGGGATAGAAATTCCAGCAGCTCCTCCGACTAGACACGAGTAATGTGGCCATTGGTGAATGCCCAGTTGATCACCTCAACTTCACTAATAACCTGCCCACTAACTCCTTGAAAGAAGTTATATACATCTGCCTTATGGATGTTGTACTGCATGTAGATGGTGGTTAACTGAAAGATGTGCTGTTTCCTTGCCTTCATTGGAGTGGATGTGTCTCTAGAATAATCAGCAGGCCTGTCCATATGCACACTATGCCGTGAGGGATAAGGTGCAGTAGGAGTGCTATCTCCCCATTTTCCTTTAAAACTCACTCCTAGAGCCCCTTCAGGTTGAAGAACTCTCAGTCTCAAATTAGATGGGAAACCATTAGTCTCCATATGTGCACACAATTGTGCATATTGGAAGTGAAACAGCATGCTCAGCACCCTACCATACAATCTTTTATTCACATTTTGTTTCTAGAACTAAAAAATCTTAGCTGCCCAATCCATATTAAGTTGATGATCCATGCAATACATGAATTCAAGATGAGATTTCAGCACCGAATCAACCCCACTTGTTTGCAAAAGTAGACATTTTCCTACCAAGTGGGCAAGGCATCTATATTTCCCTACAAATCCATTTTTTGTGAATTGTCTTCTTTTCCCAAATTCCCTACTGTAATTGAATGCTCTACCATAAGCTCCTAAGCTTAATTGGGGAATTTCATGTGTAGGACATGGAAGATCAAAACAATTTCTAATCATAGTAGGGGAAATATAAATTAAACATCCTTGCACTTCTCCAACTATCTCATCATCATCATCATTCACATAAACTGAGTTATAAAATTCATGCATAGCAGGGAAGAGTAAGTCACTTCTGGCAGAAACTAACCTCTTTAAACCCAGGTTTTGAAGTTTTATCATCACCTCTTCTGCCCAATCAATGTTGGAAGCTGCAAGAAACTCCCAATCTAAGACATGCCCAATGACAATGTCCTTTTCTCCTCTAATCTCTGAAACTGAGGATGGGGCTGAGACTTCGGGGGTAGCCACTTCCTTGCACGCCCTTCTTGTTTGCACCATAGTTGCAGATCAGAATCTTCTTTTAGCACTTCTTGAAGAGGGGAGGAAGATGAAGGAGAAAATGGAAAAACTGAAGCAAGGGTTTTCTTTTCGACACAATTTCAAATCGGAAAAACACGGTTTGGTGTTTTTAACAAAGAAGATACCCTCCAATGATGTCATGTGTAGAACAAATAATGCTGCTTTGAATAATGCCAGCTATCAGCCATAAAAATTTCAGAGCAAACGGATGAAAAAACCACTTGCATGTGACATCACATTGTCATGGACATGCCCAAATTGGTCCAAATTTTTCCTGTAGTTCTAAAATGCACTGTAGTGTCTGACTCTTTATACATGTCACATGACATGAAATCACGGGTAGCCTTTTCAGCATCAATTTAGCTCCAAAATTTTTGAAATTTGTCTGGATGGTGAGTCCCTCTTCAATAAGCAAAATGTGTCATTTGGATTTCTAAAATTCCATCCCTTTTAAACCCTTATTTCCATTTCTTGATTTTGCATTAGAGCTTGGTGGGTCCCCCAACTGCTTAACATTTTGGGCTTGTACTTGGGCCTTACAGAAACTGCCTGATGTCCAAATTCAATGACCCAATCTACAATACATGTTAGTGAAGTCCAACACCTCCCTCCTGCAGTAATGGTTAGAGAGCAACATATATCAACCACACAATAAAACAATGGAATGCCCCCTATAAAAGAAAAGAAAATACAAGAAATCTAAAATAAAAGGAAATATAACACCAAACTAAGGATACACAATGGGTTGCCTCCCATCAAGTGCTTAGTTAAGGTCATTAGCTTGACCACCTGCATTATCAATTTGGAAGCAATGTCAGGTGGTCAACCACCTCGGCCTCTTCAGAAGAATACTAAGGCTTTACCCTTTGCCCATTCACTTTGAATAACTCTCCTAAGGTTGATTTGAGTTCAACACTACTATATGGGAAAACCTTCATTATAGTGAAAGGTCCCATCCACTTTGATCGCAGCTTCCCTGGAAAGAGTTTAAGTCTGGAGTTGAAGAGAAGCACCTTCTATCCATATCCAGGTTGTACATTAGAGGGATTGATCTTCCTGTCATGAATAATCTTGGTCCTCTCCTTGTAGAGCCGAGCACTTTCGTAGGCATCGAATCGGAACTCCTCTAATTCATTCAATCGGTGCAAGCAAAGTTCCTTTGCAGTGTTGGGATCTATATTTAGTTTTTTCACAGCCTAAAATGCCTTGTGCTCAAGCTCAACCGGAAAATGACAAGCTTTTCCATACAACAGACGGTAGGGAGACATTCCAATGGGCGTTTTAAAAGCAGTGCAGTAAGCCGATAACGCCTCATCTAGCTTCTGAGACCAATCTTTGTGATTGCCTCTCACTGTCTTCTCAAGGATTTGCTTGATCTCTCGATTGGAGAATTTAACTTGGCCGTTAGATTAAGGATGATAGGCTAATGTTTGCATGTGTTGGACTCCTTACTTGCTTAATAGCTTCTCAAACAGTCTGTTACAAAAGTGACTCCCTTCATCACTGATAATTGCTCGAGGTGTCCCAAATCTACTAAATATATTTCGGCAAAAGAACTTTGTGACCACTTGAGCATCGTTCTTCCTTGTGGGGATAGCCTCAACCCACTTTGAGAGATAGTCAACTTCTAAAAGAATATAGGAGAAGCCATCTGATGGTGGAAAAGGCCCCATGAAGTCCATACCCCAAATGTCGAAGAGTTCAACCGAAAGAATACTAGTTTGGGGCATCTCTTGCTTCCTTGTGATGCCTCCCATTCGTTGACACTGATCATAGGATTTGAAAAAGGTGTACGTGTCTCTAAACATGGTGGGCCAATAAAACCGCTTTGCAAAATCTTTGCTACCGTTCTTTGGACTCCGAAGTGGCCAACATAATCAGATGAGTGACAATGATTCAAAATGCTTTCCACTTCTTCCTCAGGCACACATCTTCTGATAACTTGATCAACACATTGCCTGTAAAGATATGGTCATCTCATATATACTTGCATACATCAACAAAGAGCCTTTTCTTTTGCTGATAGTTAAACTCTGTAGGTACATAAGAGCATGCATGATAGTTCACTATGTCAGCAAACCATGATGTCTTTGCTTCTGCGGAGAACAGTTGCTCATTAGGGAAGGTGTTTGAAATGGTAGAACCTTTTGTGCTATCTTCCCCTCGCTCCAGCCTAGATAGATGATCAACCATAGTGTTTGAAGTTCCTTTCAAGTCTTTAATTTCCAGATCAAACTCCTGGAGCAGCAGAACTCATCTAATCAACCTGGGTTTAGCATCCTTTTTACTGAACAAATACCTTAGGGCGGCATGATTGGTGTAGACAATAACTTTCATTCCCAATAGATAGGATTGGAACTTGTCACATGCAAACACCATAGCCAGTAACTCCTTCTCGGTAGTAGTGTAGTTCAACTGAGCTTCATTGAGTGTGCGTCTGGCATAGTAAATAGCCCGAAATACCTTGTCTTTCTTCATCCCAAGCACTGCTCTGACTGCATATTCACTGGCATCACACATCAACTCAAATGGTAACGTCAGTCAGGAGCAATAATCACCGGTGCAGATACCAATTTTCTCTTCAACTCCATGAAAGTTGTCAAACAATCTTCAGAAAATATAAAATGAGTATCCTTTTCCAATAACATGCTGAGGGGTTTCGCTACCTTGGAAAAATCCCGAATGAAGCGCCGATAAAACCCAGCATGGCCCAAAAAACTTCAGACACCTTCACATTAAGGGGTGGAGGCAGACTCTCAATAGTAGAGATTTTTGCTCTGTCCACCTCTAGCCTAGCTACAGATATGTTATGGATGAGGACAACTCCTTCCTTAACCATAAAATGACATTTTTCCCAGTTCAAGACTAGGTCCTTCTCTTCACAACGGGTTAAAATCGTTTCTAAAATTTTCAAACAATTTTCAAACCAAACACGGAAAGTCGTCCATAAAAACTTCCATAATGTCTTCCACTAAACCTTTTAAAATTGCCATCATCCACCTCTGAAATGTAGCAGGTGCATTGCAAAGACCAAAGGACATCCGTTTAAATGCAAACGTGCCAAATGGGCAAGTAAAAGTTGTCTTCTCCTGGTCTTCGGGTGTGACAGCGATCTGGTTGTATCTTGAATAACCATCAAGAAAGCAATAGTAAGGATAACCTAGCATTTGATCGATGAAAGGCAGTGGGAAGTGGTCTTTGCGGGTAGCCTTGTTTAATTTGCGATAATCAATACAAACGCGCCACCCTGTCATAGTCCGGGAAGGAATGAGCTCATTTTTCTCATTGTGTATAATAGTCATACCTCCCTTCTTTGGAACCACTTGCACTAGACTCACCCATGAGCTGTCAGAGATGGCAAAAATAATCCCAGCTTTTCTCTACTTGAGCACCTCTTTGCCAACCACTTCTTTCATAGCGGGGTTAAGCCTGCGCTGGTGCTCAACTGTGGGTGTAGCTGCCTCCTCCATTAAGATTTTATGCATACAGACCACTGGGCTAATTCTCTTGATGTCCTTGATTGTCTATCCCAAGGCCTGCTTGTGTTTTCGCAAAACCTCCAGTAGCTATTCACTGTCTTCCTTTGTTAATGTTGCAGCTACTATCACAGGGTACCTTCCTTATGTATCTAAAAACTCTGTAGGTGCTGCAGGATGCTGCTTAGCCTGCTCAACAAAGGCTTCGAGTGCCTATTCTTTATCGACTTTAGCAAATTCCACTTGCTGCAACTCATGGTTGTGGCTCTCGGTGATAATACTCTCTTCAAAATAATCATCCACGAATTCAGCAATGTGATCAATCCAAAAACAACTTGAGTAGTCATTAGTTTTGCGCATAGACTTCTCCATATTAAAAACAACTACTTCTTCATCAACACGCAGTGTCAACTCTCCTAGACTAACATCGATTAATGCCCTTCCTATGCTTAGGAATGGCCTCCCAAGTATCAATTGAACACCTCTATCTTCCTCTATATCCAAAACTACAAAGTCTGCAGGGAAGATGAATTTATTTACCTTCACTAAAGCATCTTCAATGATGCCCTCCGGCTTCCCAATCGATCCGTCAGTGAACTGTAGAGATATAGATGTGGGCTTCATCCCCTTCAAGCCTAACCATTTGTAGATTGACAAGGGCATTAAATTAATGCTTTCCCCAAGATCACAAAGAGCTTGCTCCAAATGTGAATTCCCAATTGTGCATGATAGCGTGAAACTACTTGGGTTTTTGAGCTTAGGTGGTAGCTTATGTTGCACTACTGCGCTGATATCATTGGTGAGCGCCACAATCTCACAGTCTTCATAATGTCTCCTTTTTGAAAGTAAGTCCTTTAAAAACTTTACATATTTGGGCATGTACTCCAATGCTTCCACAAAGGGAATGTTCACTTTAAGCTTCTTGAACATCTCCAAAAACTTGCGGAATTGAGCATCAAGCTTTTGTTTCCTTAGCCTTTGAGGGTAAGGTATAGGAGGTTGATATTGTGCTGATTTTATAGCTGTAGGATGACTCATCTCAACCTTTTCCTTCTCTTTCTCTAACTGTCCAACACTACCCTTGACTTATTCTGCTTCAATATGCTCTTCTACACCTTCCTTGGAGACCGCTTCATTCTCTGTTAGTTGAAGTTCTTTCCCACTTCTTAGCATGATAGCCTTGCAATGCTCTCTTGGGTTAACTTCAGTGTTGCTAGGGAAACAATTTGATGAAGAGGCCTTCATTGCATTAGCCAACTGACCTATTTGTTGCTCTATGTTCTTCATAGCAGCACCGAGGTCTTGAACTGAAGTAGTGAGAGATTCAATCCTTGTTTCTCCTCTGCTCATCCGATCAGTTGCTTGCTTTGCAAATTGATAGAAAAAATTCCTCATCTCTTCTTCTTTAGCTTTTTCCTTATCTTCTTCCTTTTGTTGTGGAAGCTTTTGAAATCCTGGAAGTAGTTGTGGCTGAGAACTCTCACCATATTGTCGAGCTCCATTGGTTGGAGCTTTGTCCTGCCTCTGCCATATGTATGGTTGCTGAAAATTTTGAGCTCCTCTTTGATTTTGATAATTGTTGGTTGTAGAAAGATTTTGATATTGGTTTTGAAATTGCCTTTGGAAACCTCCTCTATTACCAACATATTGAGCTTCTTCAAGGGGTTGAGTAGTTGCATTATCCTCAACAACAACTTTCTGATCAGTCTGTCCCTCCATTCTCATAGCCATGACTGGCATTTGCTCAACCAACGTGTCCATTTTTTGTTAGTTCTTCCAATTGATTTGAATTGGAAACTGCCGCAACTGGTTTGGCTTTAGTACGCCGGTCAGCAGACCATTGGCAATTAGATATTGCCGTTCTCTCTAACAACTCAACATCAATAGCAGGTTCCATCATCATAAAGGCTCCTCCAGCTGTAGCATCAACCATATTTCTAGTAGATGGTTGTAGGCCCATAAAGAAGGACTCCACCTGCAACCATTCCGGTCTTCCATGGTTAGGGTAGCGCCTAACCAAGTCCTTGAACCTCTTCCAAGCTTCATAGAGAGATTCATCACTATGCTGGCTGAACTGACTGATTTGGCTCTGTAGGTGCATCACTCTTGTAGGTGGAAAATACTTTGAGAGGAACTTCTCCACCATTTGATCCCATGTTGTGATGCTCCCTGTTGGTAAAGATTGAAACCACCAAGAGCTCTGTCCTTCAAAGAAAAAGGGAAGAGTCTTAGCTTGATTGCATCGTCTGAAACGCCATTTATTTTAATTGTGTCGCAAATTTGTAGGAACCTCACTAGATGATTATGAGGATCATCTAATCCTGAACCTCTAAAAACTTCTTGCCCAACCATCTGAAGTAATGCAGGCTTCAGCTCGAAGTTATTTGCTTGGACTGACACTCTTCTAATGCCAGAGTACTCATCTGAAAGTACAGGTCTAGCATAATCCATGAATGTATGAGGCTGATGACCACCTTGGCCATTATCATTCACTGGACCAGCATCATTTCTAGCTGCATTGTGTACATGGTCTTCTCTTGCCCTGTTGTCTGCCATAATTTTCTCACACAAGGTGTGTATACCTTCCAACTACTATTAAGCTTCAGCTAATACTCTATTAGCCCTTCACTATTCACGCAAAGTCTGTTGGATTTCAGGATTGTAAGGCAACAACTCTCATTGAGTATGATACATACACTGAGAAATTATATCAAACACCTACGATGCACCCCTGAAGAACAACAAAAACAGAGAAATACTAGGTGACACCACACTAGAAAAATAGTAAAGTAAAATTCCAGATCACAAATAAACTTGATCACCTAATGTCACCTGATCCTAATACTATTTGGCTTGCCTCCCCGACAACAGCGTCAAAAACTTGACCCAAAACTATTATGTTGAAAGGTTTTGCAGCAAGTACACTAGCCTAGTAATAAATGGAAGTATATAAACTCTAATTGTCGAACCCATAGGGAGGTAGCTAATGCTGTCAAGCAGCAAGCACTAAGCTAACAAATTTTAATTTATATATGAACAAATGAGTTTTTGTTTTGAATTAAGTTCTAAGTACTGAACATGCAAGATAGAATCGAGAAAGATAAAAATCTATTGGAACTTTTGCACACTTTTGGAAACAAACAACAAGTTAAAAGGTTCTAGGTTCACAACTTCACCACCCAATGCCCTGTAATGTTCTGGTTATGGTACTTGTTCTTAAACAATTTAATTAATTCCATATTCATATTGATCATTACCCACCAATCTTACACTTGGTCCATGATAAGAGAGGTTTAAGCCTTTTATTCCATTTGGTCCATGAGAATAAAAGATATCAAAGGAAAACAATCAATCGAACAATCACAGATTTGGTCCATCATACAATCATCAAACCTAGTTCACCACAATCCACCCTAGACAAGGGCTGAGATAATCTAATCATGCATAAATTAGATTTTACATTCAAACAAATGATGAACTAAATATGAAATAGGATTTCTCATAATCAACAAGCATAATCCATAGATCCAGAAGTATTATAGGTCATTGAGGGCCACATTGCTCCCCTAGAAAAAGAGTTTTACCTCATGATCATTTTTACAATCTTATAAAACCCAAAATAAAACATAAAAGACAGTACCAATAGAGAGGAAAAGAGAGATGATTAACAGCTCCAACCCTGCTTCTTCTCTGCTAGAAACCCTAGTCGTCAAGCCCAGATGCTGTTGTCTCTAAAAACATGTTCCAGAATGTCTTCCAAGATCTCCTTTCAGAGATAGGGTTGGCTCCTTTAATAGGGCTACAGGTCGTGCATAAGATGTGCCTTAAGTGTCAGCTATTTGTCGCTTACCAAAATGGCGTAGTTTTGGTAAGTGACATCCATCCTTCCTCCCAACCTTAATAAAACTCAAACCAAATAGAATTTGGACTAGGTTCTTTATATAAAAATCATCATCATAATAAAATAAAGCTCCCTGAGCAAAAACATGGGTGTACGTGACAATGAACGTTACAATGGCCATGTCACGTGCACCTCAGAATGAGCAGAAAATCACCCCAAAGCTTCCTGGAATCATGTACAAGGCTCCTATGCACTTAACTCCTTGCCCGTGACAATCCATGTCACGTGCAACTCTATTTATCCTTCTTTTGAGTTCATTTTCTGCCTAAAGCTTCCTCTTGAGTAGATAGGGTGATCTAGCTGATGTGTATGAGAAAACATCTCCCAAGAACCTGTCAAAACAGCTTAAAAACACAAATATAACACAACTAGTGTCTTCCTAGGGTTTAGAGCAAATGTATGCAAATAAGCCTTAATCACACTCTAAAACACCCTAAAAATGGCCTAGAATAATGGCATAAATGCACATTGTTGGATCAAGCCCAGAATTTGGATAATGCTGATAAAGCCTTATGTAATTTGATCTGAGATCTTTTGTGTTTCTTTGATCATTACAGAAGATATGTTATTAATCCAGAGATACACTTGTGAGAGCAAAGCTAAGGACAGGATACATAATCCTGATCCGGACAAGAGTGAGTGTCGTCAAACACTTGGTAAATAACCAAGTCACCAATACATACGGAATAAGGAACATTCGTGTGGACTAAGAACTTAAAAGCTACGGATTACGGAATCTGTTCCTAATGCCTCAAACGGACTAAGTCAAACTGATGCGGAGTAAGAGTCTTGGTCTACAAGGTCGCACGAAGTAAAAGGTTTGACATGGAGTTAAAAAAAAGTTAAGTCTTCCCCTCAAGCGAACTAAAGAAGACACGGAGTAAGGCATCCGAGTCTTTCATACATACGGAGTAAGGAAGTATTGATACAGAATAAGGACCCGAGTCTTTATTCGCATTGAGAAAGGAAACTAGATGCGGGGTAAGGAATCCGGGTCACTCACTCATACGGAGTAAGGAACTTACATACGGAGTAAGGAACTTACATGCGGAAAAAGGAAGCACTGACACAGACTAAGGATTCCAGTACCTAATAGATACGGAGTAAGCAACCACTGACACGGAGTAAGGTTCTGAGCTTTATTAGCAACGGAGTAAGGAAAATTACACCGGACCAAGAAGATGCTACTTCAAACTACCGCATTTAAAGTTATCAGCTCGTGGTGTCCCGATGTAAGACAAACTCATTGAGAACCTGAAGAATCTTACACGTGGATCACCCGGATATGTGGACACAACCTCAATTATATTTGGGAACTCACAAAGGCACTTATACTCTTCAAACCCAAGATCTTGAGCTCCACAAACCGCAGCAGTCAAGGCAGAGAGATTACCGAGGAATAGTTAGTGCTGAACGTATTCCGGAACTACAAGTTCCAAGGTTGTCTCTTAGGAATGTTTGTATAAATATTCATACTCGTACATTTGTGTAAAATAGGGGGTAAGCAAGCTAAGATCAACCCTGTGTATGCACAAGACTTAAAAAGATAGAAATAGGCTAGTGTGTGAATCCCTTTGTAAACAGAGTGTAAGAGAGTCTTACTTCTATTTTGTTGTATTTATCTTTTGATAATAAAACAAAATACTTCCACTATCTGGTTATCTTCCGTAGTGATTCTATCACTTAACTGGATAAGTGTTTGTGTCTTAAGAGATTAGAAAGAGTTTTGATAAGAGCCTATTCACCTCCCTCTAGGCTCCAAGGGACCATCACACGTTATCAGTGATCATGGTACGAAATTTGACTTTTCAGATATGAGGTCATATTGTTCTGAACAGGGCATTCAGCACGACTTCTCTACGCCCAGAACTCTACAACAAAATGGAGTTGCTGAGCGTAAGAATTGCATGTTAGTCGAAGCTAGTAGATCAATGTTAGTAGGGGCAAAGCTTCCTTTCAGTCTATGGGCTGAAGCTGTGTCTACTACATGCTATGTTCAAAATAGAACTCTTATCAATAAGTTTACCATGAAAACACCCTATGAGATATGGAGAGGCAGGAAGCCATCAATCTCCCATTTCAAAGCTTTTGGGTGTGCTTGCTACGTCTTAAACAATGGCAAAGAGGCCCGGAGTAAATTTGAGCCAAAATCCGATAATGGGATCTTTGTTGGATACTCGTTACATAGCAAGGCTTATAACATTTTCAATAGAAGACTTTTAAAAGTTGAAGAATCTATCCATGTTGCTTTTGATGAATCTAACCTTGATTGGTTAAGTATTGTATCTTCAAATCCAAATGTGCAGGATCACACAGATACAATTGACTATTGTCAGTTCAAACATGTTCCTGCCACTACTACTGATCAATCACCAAGCGCCAGTGAGGCAAGAAGAAATACTACTGATGATGCTTCCAAAGAATTGGACTCAGGACTTCCACTCAACTCCAGACCAATTAATACGGACATCTAGAACACTGGAGAACCTTCTAGTCCTTTCGGACCGGTTAATACTGAAAGTCACAGTGCCAAAGAACCTCAAAGTACTTATGGACATGTTCATCATACGGATATATCTGGCTCGGAAGAAGCTCAACCAGCATATGTACATGATCCACCCGATCTGGCAGAGCTTTAAATTATTGAATATTCACTACCACTATTGCAGAATTATAGGTGAACTTGAAACCACCCATTAGATCAAGTGATTAGTGATCCTACTATTGGTGTAAGAACAAGGGTAGCCACCTCAATTTTTTGCCCTTATTCATGTTTTCTATCACAGATAGAGCCAAACGTGGTGGATAAAGCTTTTCAAGATTCCAACTGGATAGATGCTATGCAAGAAGAGCTTAATTAATTCAAGAGGAACGGAGTGTGGACACTCGTACCTAGGCTAAGGTCGCAACAAGTCATTGGAGTTAAATGGGTGTTCTAGAACAAACTTGATACAGATGGAATAGTAATCCAGAACAAAGCTCGACTGGTAGCCAAAGGATATCGTTAAGAAGAAAGCATTGATTATGACGAGACCTTTGCTCCAGTAGCTAGACTTGAGGCGATCAGAATGTTTCGGCATATGCATCATATGAAAACTTCATAGTTTATCAAATAGACGTCAAGAGTGCTTTACTAAATGAAGATCTTCAAGAGGAGGTTTATGTTGAACAACCTCCAGGATTCGTTGAACACAAGGCTGAACATATGGTGTACAAACTACGGAAAGCCTTGTATGGATTAAAGCAAGCTCCAAGATCTTGATATGACACACTATCAGAATTCCTACTTGCTCACAATTTCAGAAAAGGGAAGATTGACACCACATTATTCCTACGGAAAGAGAAGGGACATTCTCTGATCATACAAATCAATGTAGATGATATCATTTTCGGATCTTCAAATCCAAAGCTATGTGAAAAGTTAGCGAAGTTAATGAATGGAAAATTTGAAATGAACATGATGGGAGAACTATCGTACTTCCTTGGAATAGAAGTCAAACAAATGAAGGAAGGAATCTTCATCAACCAAGCTAAGTACACACGGGACCTAATCAAGAAGTTCGGTATGCAAAATTCATTACTGTATCTTAGAATGACTTGCCCGGATATAATGTTCGCAACATGTGTATGTGCAAGATATCAAACAGATCCTAAAGAGTCACACATGTTACTTGTCAAACGGATATTGCGGCATCTTAAGGGGACAATGAATTTGGGACTTTGATATTCAAAGGAGTCCAATTTATATTTATCCAGATATTCTAATGCTGATTTTGTCGGGTGTCACAACGACAGGAAGAGCACCAGTGGTACTTCTTAGTTCCTTGGAAATAGGCTAATCTCATGGTTCAGTAAGAAGCAGAATTCCATATCAACCTCTACTGCTGAGGCAGAATACATAGCTGCTGGGAGTTGCTGCGCTCAGCTTCTTTGGATGCAAAGTCAACTTAGTGATTACGGTTTCAACATGACATCTGTTCCACTCTACTGTGACAATACCAGTGCCATTGCCATCAGTAACAATCCTGTCATGCATCCAAAGACTAAGCACATTGAAGTCAGGTATCACTTTATTCGTGATCATGTTCTTAAAAAGCACATATCTCTTGAACATATTGCTACGGATGATCAGCTCGCAGACATACTCACCAAGCCCCTACCTGATGCAAGATTTTCTGAACTACTCCTTAAATTAGGTATGCTTGACCTTTCTACATAGCTTCTAATTCATTAATCCAGCAGTATATCCTTCAGAATATGCATCGTGTTTCATAATGAGTGATAGACACTTACTGTACTTCCTACTGATCATTCTTACTTATGTCATGCATTGTGTTTATGATAATATTCACATACTTTCATTTGGGAGGATGCTTCCATCTCCAGACTAAAGTCGCTTAAGCTAACATAATTAAAGATATATGAATAAAACCTCCTTAGGATTTCATGATTCTTATTTCCATCTCTCACCACATGTCCAATGATTTCTCACATTGATTGAATTATTAACATGCTTCGTTGAAGAAATGAAATGGGTTAGCTCGGAATGCCTAGTAGATAAAGGGGAGCAAAGTCTATTGAGAGGATCGCATGGTCTAAGGGGGAGAAAATGCTTTATCAATTACCCAAGTAATAACCCCCTTATATGTCTCGTGACCTCTTTCCTGGCTATTTATCTGAGGGGGAGTCTTCCTCGAGAGGATCGCACAATCTAAAGGGGAGCAAAGTCTTCATTTATTACTTAAGTAATGACCTCCTGATATGTCTCGGATGCTCTACCCTATAAACTCTCACTTTTAGATCTGATTGGACACACATTGTTGAATCGAAATTATGGCATGATTGAATGTTTTTGTTTCTTCAACTGTGTATCTTAATATGATAATCAATTGATTATTCCTGGCGTGTATTCTTTAATCCATTATCACTCATAAATCTTAGTTGGACAAATCATATAGATTTAATTAATCTTAGCTACGTCTTTCAGCATGAAGGTTTCGATATGATGACCTATATGAACTTATGTGTTTCTTATCTGTCATATGCATTGATTTCAGTAAAATGATCCTTAACTCATATGTATGTGTCTCTCGCTTTCATTTTTAATGCATAAGTTCAGTTATTTTTTCATTAGTTCAGATTATGCTGTGTTTTCTGTATTTATCTCATATCTGTACTAATTCCAACCTATTGAGTCTTCTATTCTTTTAGTTTATCTTTATGAAGCTACTGGTTCAGATTCTCTATAATGACCTGTGTTTGGGGTTCCGATAGTTAACCATGTGATGGAGTGCACATCGAGAGATGTGAATATCAATACGATGACGTATGCATCGAATAGAGAGTTTTGACTGTGAGTGGGCCCAATCTGGAGTTGGAGCCCCGAAAGGGTAATTTTGGTATTTTAATGAATTAAATGTGGGAGAGTATAAATAGGGCAGTGAAGAACCCAAATCCTTAATTTTGATACGTGTTTGCCTTTCTAGAGAGAAAAAGAGGAGAGGAGAAAGAAAGAGAAGGGAGAAAGCAAAATTGATGATCCAGAGCTCAAATCGACCAAAGTTGAGGTAGGGATTCATTATTCTCACTGCTATGTTTTTGAAAAGTGGGGTTAGACCTCTCAGAAAAATCCCAAAAAATCAGATTATCTCAGTTATGGTATGAGGAGCCAATGTTGGAACTTTTTATTTCAAGAAAATAACTTCTACGAAAATCGTCTCTCTTGGTCAAGACATGAGGAAAAGTTATGAACTCAAGTGGTCATGTGGGCTTGTGAGGTTACCTTGGTAAGCCTAGGAGGCTACTATTGAGCACCTGAGAAGTGAGAGGTGTTCAGAGCCTAAGAGGCTACTGTACCTGAGAGGTAATACAATAATGTACATATGAGGTAATACAAGAATATACCTAAGAGGTAATACATTAATGTACTTGAGAGGTAATACTATACTTGAGAGTTAAGGAGGGGCTTGAGGTAATACTATACCTGAGAGGTAATGTACCTTAGAGGTAATACAATATTGTGCCTGAGAGGCAATGCTATGCCCAAAGGGCAATACGATACCTGAGAGGCCATACTATGCCTAAGAGGTAATATACCTAAGAGGTAATATAGTAATGTACCTGAGAGGTAATATAGTAATGTATTTGAGATGCAATGTACCTGAGAGGTAATATAAAATATTATGCCTGAGCGGCAATGCTGTGCCCGAGAGGCAATACTATGCATGAGAGGCCATATTGTTCCTGAGAGGAAATATTGTGTGTAATACTAAACCTAGTGAGGCTGTGTGACGTAACCATCATGGTTGGTTTGATACTATGGTTTGGGTCATGAGGGCTAAGGTGTCGAAGGGGCGGTGAGGGTGGTCGACACTGTGAGAGCCTCATGGTATGTTGACGGTTATGGTTATGGTTAGCTCGTATACTTACGTGTATTGTGTGGGACCTTTGGGTCTGTTGTGATATGCTATGTTCGCTTGTATACCTGTGCGTGATATCTATGTGACATGTGGGACTCTTAAGTCTATGTGAGATGTCAATGTACCCAGTGGCATATTCGGTGGTTGAGTTTGAGCTGAGTTGAGTTTAGTGCAGATGTACCCTTACGTGGATGTGATAAGTGGCTAAGGCCCTCATTGATTTGTTGAGTTGATATGATCTTGTGAAGGATCATGGAGGCTATGCCCTAAGGTAATGTGTATCCTATTTAGGATTGTGGTGAATATGCTGGGTCCTTGTATGGATAGGATAGGCTTTCCTGCTGATGTGATTTGTTGATAATTCTATTTTGGATCGTGGGGAAACATACCGAGTCCTGATAAGGAGAGGATGTCCTGGTGTAATGTTGTATTAATAGGATGTTATGAGGCTTCTGATGACAAGTGATAGAGACCCCTGAGATGTTATGCTGGTGTCAGAGTTTGTTTGTCCTTAGGAAGGTGTTCCATGATATCGAAAGTCCTTTCAACCCGAGGTGGTTGAGTGGCGTGTCCCACAGAGCGACAGTATTAGATTGGAATACCTATCCCTTGGCACTTAGTGATGGCACTAGTACGTTGTGAGAGTTGTCTGGAGAGTTAGAGGTTAAAAACAAGGAATCTGTTCCCTGATTTTAGTTTGCTTCAGGATGCGTCCTGATGTTTATTGTCTGTATGGTTATGCTTTGAGCATGTATTGAGTGGAGGGTGTAGAGTGATAGGATCCCTACTGAGCTGTGGTTGCTCACTCCTCCTGTTGTGTTTGTTTTTGTTTGTTTCAGGTGCTTATAGGAGCTAGGAGGTTCACCAGAGGTGGAGAACTTGTGTGTGTTTGTTTGTTTTGTTGGATTAGAAAAAACTATGATGTAACCTTGTGGGGGAAAGAACATGTATGTATGTGTCTTTGTATTGTGATTTAAAACGATATTTCTGTATATGTGTGATATGGTTTTAGGGACGGCACCCGTGCTAGGGTTCCTTTCTCGGTGTTCTCACCAACCCCTTGTCCCTTCGGGTGTGGGCATGGAAATTCACTACCCAGTTTCTGCGGGCTAAAAAGCCGGGGCGTGACATTCTCTCTGCATTTGATTGATATATTTTGTCTGATGTGTCGGATCGGAGGTGTTGTGGTACCTCCTATCTTCTCGACTTCAAGACCACAAAGGCATCTTCTTCTCTCTTCTGTCAGCACCTGTTTCTACGGAGTCATCTGTCATTTATCCGGATGTTCTTACTACAGATACACCTTACCCTAGATGATAGTCGGTTCACTTCCTCCTGACTCTTGAAACTCTCAAATCGCGATAATCCAAGTATTATCTTACATTGTGTATTTTTGAGGAGGAATAATGATGGTTCATTAAATGCTCGTCTCGAGCCACGTAATTAGTCACTTCATTTTCCGGAAGAAGGCATACAACTATCGTAAATGCTTGGTTTTGCTACCTCCATGTCATCTCTTTATCCGGAGGCGCTCAACTATCAAGTCTAATGACATCAGATTGTTAGGCGGCTCACTGTTCATTTCGCTTAAACCCTAGACCCGCTAGCATCCACTGACTCGTTATATATATCTCAAGCATTCAAGTGAAGAGCGACTTATCCTCTCAAATTTCATAGTCATTCTTCATCTTTTCAAAACCCTACATTTCCTTTCCCTTCTCTTAATTAGATTTCCATGGCACCCAGAACCGCTCTCTCCGGCGTTAATCCAGGACATTTGGTTGATTGGAACTACACCCCTTACTTGAAGCTACCCATCTATTAAATCTGGTCTCTGCTCCGGTTGATCTTCTTATCTATTAAATCTATTAAATCCTGGTCTCTGTTCATCACCCCTACCGTTCTTCGTGCCGCTCTCCATTCCCCCTCCAGTACTCATCAGCTGAAGTCCTTCTAGGGTCACTATCGTTGTATGGCAACCATTTTGAGCCGGTGCTTTCTGGCTCGTACAACAACCCTCGACTCCATCCCGTATGATCTGCTTTTACGATGGAGCAGATGATGGAGCATCGTGAGAAAGCAGCAACAATGATCTTCAAGTATAGTCAGCCTTATGTACCTTAATGTAATATTCTTGTACCAAGGCTAAAAATGTACTTATGTTGCTGAATGAATAGATTGTGGAAGTTATCTTTATTTCTATTTGAATATCTTATTGCCTCACTTACCATATCAGATTACAAAGGGTTTTAGCATATCCATATTGGGGGAGATTGTTGGATCAAACCCAGAATTTGGATGATGCGGATAAAACCCTATATAATTTGGTTTGAGATCTTATATGTCTATTCTAAGTTGTTGCAGAAGATAAAACTCTAAATCGGATCTTCACTTATTAGAGCAAAGCTAAGGATAAGATACATAATCCTGATCCCAACGTGAGTGTTGTCAAGCACTTGGTAAATAACCAAGTCCTCATGCGGAGTAAGGATCATTCGTGCGGACCAAAAAGAACTTAATGTTATGGACTCAAGAATTCGCATCTTACACTTAAATGGATTAAGTTAAATAGATGCGAAATAAGAATCCTAATCTATATCTCGCACGGAGTAAGTGAGAATTGTTGTGGAATAAAACGCTAAGTCTTCCACTCAAGCAGACTAAGGACAAGAAGACACGGAGTAAGGAATCCGAGTCTTTCATTCACGCGGAGTAAGGAAGGACTTGTGCGGAATAAGGACCCGAGTCCTTTGTTCTTACGGAGTGAGGAAAAGTGATGCAGAGTAAGGAATTCGAACATTTTACTCGAGCGGAGTAAGGATACGCTGATACGGAGTGATGGTCCCTTGGAGCCTAAAGGGGGGGGGGGGTGAATAGGCTCTTAGTCGAACTCTTTCTTTTCTCTCAAGACACAAACACTTATCTAGTTTTAGTGATAGAATCACTGCGGAAGATAACCAGATAGTGGAAGTATTTTGTTTTATTATCACAAGGTGATTACAACAAAATAGAAGCAAACACTCTCTTACACTCTGTTTACAAAATGAACTCACACTCTAGCCAAGTTCTATCTCCAAAGATGATGACGCTCTTATTTTCTTTTGTTTTTTTTTTTACACGTCTCAACTTCTTTTTTTCATAAAGTATAAGTATGAATATTTATACAAAACATTCCTAAGAGACAACCTTGGAACTTGTAGTTCCGGAATGCGTTCCGCACTAACTATCCCTCGGTAATCTCTCTGCCTTAACTGCTGCGGATTGTGGAGCTCAAGATCTTGGATTTGAAGAGTATAAATGTCTTTGTGAGTTCCGAGATACAATTAAGGTTGTGTCCACATATCCGGATGATCCACGTGTAAGATTCTTCAGGTTCTCAATACATTCGTCTTACATCGGGACACCACGAGCTGATAACTTTAAATGCGGTTTAGTTGGAGCAATGTCTTCTTGGTCCGGTGTAATTTTCCTTACTCCGTAGTTAATGAAGCTCGGAACCTTACTCCGTGTCAGTGGTTGCTTACTCCGTATCTATTCGATCGGAATCCTTAGTCCGTGTCGGCGCTTCCTTACTCCGCATGTAAGTTCCTTACTCCGCATGTAAGTTCCTTACTCCGCATGTAAGTTCCTTACTCAGTATGTAAGTTCCTTACTCCGGGCGAGTCTTGAAAAGTCTGATGACTTATTCCGTGTCAGCGCTTTCTTACTCCGCATGTAAGTTCCTTACTCCGTATGTAAGTTCCTTATTCCGTATGTATTTGTTACTTGGTTATTTACCAAGTGTTTGACGACACTCACTCTTGTCCGGATCAGGATTATGTATCCTGTCCTTAGCTTTGCTCTCACGAGTGCATCTTTGGATTAGTAACATACCTTCTGCAATGATCAATTAAACACAAAAGATCTCAGATCAAATTACATAAGGCTTTATCAGCATTATCCAAATTCTGGGTTTGATCCAACAATCTCCCCCAATTATGGATATGCCCAAACCCTTTGTAATCTGATCGGTAAGCGATGCAAAAGAATATTATACGAATACGCAACACAACCAATTTCATTAATCAGCAACTAAATACAATTCAGCCTTAATACAGGTTTTTCACTAAGGTACATAAGGCTTACTATACTTGAAGATCATAGTTGCTGCCTTCTCTCTTAGCTCCATTGTCTGCTGCATCGTAAAGGTGGAGTGTTGGCTCCAATGTTTGTCCACGATTAAGAACAATTTGATGAAGTGACAGACAAAGGCTCCCAGCTATCTCCATCCAGTTGTTGTGGCACTTGCTTCTTGCCCCGGAATGTCGCCTTGAGTTTCTCGGTCGAACGCAGGGGTGTGATACCCAACTCTTCATATAGTCCGGCTTTCTTCACGGCTTCGTTAGTCCGAGACACAGAGGTTCCCATTGATTCTTCCTAACGAAGTGCTCCACAATCTGATGAGAATCAATGAGAATCATCGCTTTGGACCGAATCATGAAGACGACCATCATGAAGTGTGGCGACATGATCCGGTACGGAATGAGGATGGTTGAGAGAGTTTTCCATGGCTTGCTATCTTCAGCGTCCGTCGATGTAAGTCCGAATTAACTCCACACCTGGGAAGATAGCCCTCATTCCAACATGGCAAAACTTCAAACAAGTGCCCATCTTCGTAAAGAGATGGAAACGACCTCATCTCCATTTTAGCGACTCTCGAGAAGTTGTCAATGTCTTTCGTAGTAAAGAGTCCTTTCTCCGAACAAAGAGTCCGAATGTCGGCCGGAGAGAAAGGATACATTTCAAAAAGACATCTTCTCTCGGAGAAGACGCAAGATAGGATTTCATTGCCTTGCGCAAGCTTCCATCCGCATCGGACGGGTCAAACTCCGCATAGGATGGGAGGAAGGTATCAGCTGCGGATGAGGAGGATGGAGGAGGAGCCGGAGGTGCGATAGAGGAGCTTGGTTGAGAGAAGCGGCTTCATTTGGGAATTTGAACTCCCTGAAGCCTGAAGTGGCAGGTCGCTTCTCGGTCCCGGGGAAGATGGTTGTGGGGCGGAAGGAGTAGACGGATCGGATGACACTTTCTCCCCCGATTTGGCGGATCGCCGGGAAGCAACGGGAGGACGAGCCATCGTATGCGCTAGATCCGCGAAGGAAGTAGATAGTGAATGAACGGAGGTGGCAACAAGATCCATTTTCTCGCTCAATGGAAGTGGAGGAGTCGGTGAGGGCGGAGAGTAGTTGGGCGCCGAGGGCATCAACTTTGGCGACGATGGCGGAAATTTGGGCGCTTTGAGCGTGGGCATAGCGGTCCAGTGAGCGGAAAGCACGGCATCGGAGTGGACCGTGCCAAAAGAGGCACGCCCAAGTGCTAACTCTGGAGCTTTGGAGGACTCCCCCGCATGAACAGGAGCAGGAGTGCGGTGGGCGAGGAGTCCGCAGGAGTAGCGAAGCCGAAGAGGAGCATCCGGAGCATCGAGGCATCCGGAGCTTCGAGAGGCATCCGGAGCATTGGAGGCATCCGGAGCAAGAGACCCGCTTTGACCGGACAAGTCAACCACGGGAATCGCGGCGGCAGGAGAAGAGGGTCCAGCCTTAGCAGGAGAAGGACTTCGGGTAGCAGGGACCGGGCCTGAGGGTGTAGGGAACGACACATCGGGAATGGCGGCCGGCGTAAGAAAGCCGTGGTCCGGATTCCGGATGATTATAGTCTCCGGGGGATTGGGTATTGCGTGTGTAAAACACCCGGAGATCGGTGTCGGGAATGGAGGAGGTGTGGGCTAGGCCGAAACGGAGCCGAGAGGTCCGTTAAGGTGACGGCGGAGAGATGGTCAAGCTAATCTCGGGGTTGAGGTAGAGGAGGCAACGGGGCTTCCGGAGAAGCGGCCGGGACATCGGCGGTGGCGACGGCAACGGCGGTATCAACCGCAGCGGCTATAGCGGATGTGGAGGGAGTGGGGATAAGCAGCGGCAGCAGAGGGGGCCGAGGAAACGGCTTTAGACGCACTGCGCCGAGAGGGCCCCGCAACCTCGGACGGTTCAGCACGGATGCTTGGCCGGGAGGCCCGTGAGTGGGAGGGCGCAACAACGGACCGAATCCGGGAGGATCGGTGTGCGAACCGACCTCGTGGGCTTGGGCGTCGGAGGGGTCACCAACAGAGCCGCCTTGTTGTTCCGAGGCAGGGAGAGCGCGGAGAGCTACGGTGGGTCGGCGAGCGGTCATGTTCCCCGTCCGGCGTAAGGTGACGAAGGTAAAGTGCCGAGGGAAACGAGACAGCATCAACTCGGGCGAAATGGTCTGGACGAAGATGCCGGAAGACAATGCGAGGATGCGCCCGAAGGAATGGTTTTTGTGACCATTCTCAGCAGCAAACGAAATAAGAACATCCCCCAATCCATTGGAAGACCTTCAAAGACACCGTACATGGCCAGTAGAAGATCGTACGGAACCGAGTCCAGGGCCGATGTGCGAGCCAGGTAGGCATCGACTTAGAATAGTCGCCATACATCGATAGCGACCCTGGAAGGATTTCACCTTGTATTCCTTCCCCTTGTTCGTGCACCCCATAGAAGCCGCCATCGGATCGGCATCCGGACGCCGTGGTTCACCAAGAGGAAGGTGGAGAGCAGCGCGGAGAACAGCCGGAGTGATGATGATGGATTCACCGCGGACATAAGAGGTTATGGAATCGTGGTGCGGCGAATCCGTTGGTAATACTCAAGAATGTCATCGATAAGAAGATCGATGGGATTGGAGACCAGGTTGAGTATGTGCGAGGCTTCAAGAAGAGGGCGAAGCTGGAGAAACCAATCCGGAGGATCGGAAACAACATTCCAATCAACTAGATGGCCAGGAGTAACGCCTGGAAAGAAAGATTCTGGGTGCCATTGCAGATTTGATGGGAAGGAAAAGAGGAAAGGTGAGGTCTTGACAAGTAGAAGGAGCAACGAGAGGTTTAGGGATTTGAAATGAGCAATACTCGTGCTTCGCAGGTATGATCGAACATATAAGACCGAATCCGCAAATGTCGGCGGGTCTAGGAATGTGTGAGTGAGGTAGGGACCCGCGCGACATGCTGATGTCATTTGTCTGGATATCGAGGCGTCTCCGAATAAAACGATGTCGTGGAGACGATATGACCAATAGAGATTACAACTGGTTGCCATCCAGGAGAAGTGTGGGTGCAACCCGAGATATGCATTTAATGAATCATCATTAGTCCTCCTCAAAAGCATGCGACATATGAGTATACGTGGATTGTCACAATTGAACAAAGTCGGAGTCCGGAGGAAAGAGCCGACACTCATCCGGAGTTAATAATATTCGTGAAAGAGTATCCGGATGAATAATAGACCTTGTCCGTTGTAAACGAGTTTGGTGAGAGAGTAGAGTAAATTCCTTTGCGATCAATAAGTCGAAGAGAAGAGAAGTACCACAACACTTCAAATCCGAGACTACGGACTGGATTTATCAATATGGTTGCAAAGAAAATCTGAACCTGTAGCCAAATAAAGATATACCGAAAATACAAAAGCTTAACAGGCTAGGATTAGTACGGATTAGAGATGATAATCACGGAAGAAAAAGAAACATAATCCGAACTAATAAGAAACAGAACTTATGCATGGCTAAGAATATAGTAGACGTATGCAACGTGAAAGTGATCAATATTACTGAATCAGGGCATATGTCAGATAGCAATACACAGGTTCATATAGGTCAACATAGCGAAACCGTCTTGCTGAACAGCGTAGCTAAGATTAATTAAAGATCATATGATTTGGCTTCATTAGGATTCATGAGTGTGTAATGATAAAGTGAACACATGTTAAAAGAAGGCAGATGATTAGTCGATTAAAATGCATGGTTGAAGAAAGAAAATACATCCAAACATGCCACTTTTCCGATTTACAACAGCATGTCCAGTCAGATCCGAAAGTAAAAGCTTAGAGGAGGGAGAATCCGAGACATATTAGGGGTTCATTGCTGCTCCCCCGTAGATCATTTAATCCTCTCAATGAAAAGCTCCCCCTCAGATAGACAGTCAAGAAAAAGGTCATGAGACATATACGGGGGGTATTACTGAATAATATATAAAGCATTTTCTCCCCCGTAGATTGTGCAATCCTCTCGGTTGACCGTTCCAAGTTGTAGTTCAAGACTGTCTATCTTATTAGAAAACTATACTTCGACGCCGATCGACTGCGTTTGTGTATCCATCCACCAGGCATTCCAAGCTAGCCCATTTCACTTCTTCAACTATGCATGTTAATAGAGTAATCTAAATGAACATGCTTTGGTCATGTGGTGATTGATGGATATTAAGATCATGAACCCGACTGAGGTAAATCATATAAACTGTAATTATTTAGCTTTAAACGACTTCAGTCGGGAAACGCAAGTATCCTCCCATTTAACGCCAATGACTTGCTGAGACTTAGGCCTTGGTACTAAGGTCCACACATTATTTCTCTTAAATTGATTCAGCTCTTCTTGCATGGCTTCTATCCAGTTTGAATCTTGAAGAGCTTCATCTACCACCTTTGGTTCTATTTGAGATAGAAAGCATGAGTAAAGACTCATGTTTGAGGTGGCTGCTCTTGTTCTTACACCAACAGTAGGATCACCAATCACTTGATCTGAGGGATGGTTTCGGGTCCATCTATAATTCTGTACATGTGTTGGTTGATCTTGAACAATTTGAAGCTCTTCCAGATTGGGTGGTTCAGTTGTATCGACTGGTTGAGCTTCGTCCGGAGTAGATGTTTCCGTATTTAGAGGTACGGATGAACTAGTTGGTTCTTCAACACTGTTTCTTCAGGTGTTAACTAGTCCGGACGGACTTGAAGGTGCTTCGAATTTTGTGTATCCGTAGGAGTTTGTCCGGAGCTAAATGGTAGTCCGGAGTCGGAGTCATCCGTAGCATCATCCATAAAATTTCGTTGTGTTTCGCTGATGCCACGTGGTTGGTCAGGATACCAGTCCAGGATGTGTAACAGGAATATTCATAAACTTCGAGTAATCGACGTTGCTGTCCATGACCTGCATATTGGAATTTGAAGGACCGACTTTTGACCAAACGAGATTAGCTTCATCAAAGGTTACATGGATAGATTCTTCAACTTTAAAAAGTTTTCTATTGAAGACCCGATAAGCCTTGCTATGAAGTGAGTATCCGACAAAAATCCCATCATCGATTTTTGGTTCAAATTTATTCCGGGTCTCTTTGCCATTTATCGGTATATAGCAAGTACACCCAAAAGCTCGAAATGTGAAATTGAAGGTTTTCGTCCTCTCCACATCTCATAGGGTGTTTTCATGGTAGATTTATTTATTAGAGTTCGTTTCGAACATAGCAGGCAGGAGACACGCCTTGACCCATAGGCGAGAGGAAGTGATGCCCCTGCTAACATGGATCTATCGGCTTCAACTAAAGTTCGATTCTTGCGCTCGCCTACCCCATTTTGTTGTGGGGTTCGGGGAGCAGAGAAGTCATCTCGTATGCCCTGTTCGAACAATATGATCTCATTTCGAAAAATCAAATTTGGACCATGATCACTCCCGATGCATTTAATGCTCATCCTTGTGAGTTGCTTATCCAGTTGAAGAGATCTACAAGATGTTCAAAAGTTTGATCCTTTGATTTCAGGAACATCACCCATGTGTATCTGGTGAAATCATCGATAACCACAAGGGTATATCTCGCACTCAGCTAGTGATGAAACAGATATAGGACCACATAGGTCCATATAAAGAAGTTGAAGAGGAGCAATTATTGAGTTAACCTGATTTGCTCTTAAAGTTGTGTTTGGTCTGTTTACCAAGTTGGCATTCTCGACAGAGAGTGTCTCTGGAGAACTTGAGTTTGGGTAGACCGGTGACAAGATCAAGTGACGCCAATTTAGACAAAGTCTTAAAATTTAAATGTGCGCATCGCTTGTGCCATAACCAACTATCTTCATCTGTTGCTTTCGTGAGGAAGCATACAGGTCGAAGAATTATTTCTTAAGACCACCGAGTATATGTCCCCATCTCTTGATCCGGATAACTTAACATCTCCTGGATAAGTTTTCTCTTCGTATAAGGTGTTGGACAAAAAGGAAACAATAAATCCTTTGTCACATAGTTTACCGACACTTAGCAAATTATGCTTTAAACCTTCGACTAGTGCAACTTTAGTGATTGATACACGGCCGTTAGTTAAAGTGCCATACCCGACGTCTTACCTTTGCTGTTGTCGCCATATGAAACGGATGGACCTTGTTTATCATTAACTTCTACAAGTAGAGTCTGGTCACCCGTCATATGTCCGGAGCATCCACTATCAAGGATCCACTTGCTTTGATTGATCTTTAACTTCAAGTGATCCGGCAATTCATTCCAGAGATGCTCCTGAAAGACAACAGTTTACACTTTTGGTGCCCAAACTTGTTTCGGGCGGTTAGAGTGAGCGACGAGATTGTCAACATTTACGGATTTGATTTTGTTAGGACTCTTAGCTTTCCAAGTTGACATTAGCTTGTTAGTTTCATCGCTTCTTTTATTTGGGTTTTCTTGGGAGAGACACTCCTTTTAGATTTAGATTTTGTTTTGCTCGAAGAACCCCTTTTATAAAACTGATCTTTATTTGATTGAAATTGATTACAAAGCCTAGCTATCGGATAGACTCCAACATTCATAGTGATAATGACCCATTTCCCTACGGATGGAACAGACACTATAATGTGAAGTACAAACAGGGGATACAGGTCTCTTAGATTTTACTGATTTTCTACTGTTCCTCGTGGCCTAATCCATTACGTTTGGGTGACGCGCTCTTGGCCCTAAATGCGTCGGCCTTAACCTTGTCTTTCTTTTTGGGTGCTACGGTTTTGGCTTTAACCGCAGCAGCCTTCCCTTCATCTTTAGTTACGGGTGCTACCTGGTTTGGGAGGTGCAAGATGACCCCTCGCTCCACGATCATAAACTATGGTGCCACCTGAAATGAAACCATCCAACGGTTTAGATGTACTAACAGGATATAAGTTGGTTAGTTTAGGAGTGAAATCCGGAGGACACTCGGTAGCTTGAGCTATGGAAGTTGATGGTTCGGAACCTAGGCCAGGTTTGACTCGAATGTCGTCAGGGTCGGTCCTAAAGGTAGAGGCTATTTCCCCGGATTTTAGCCACTTACGATTTATTTCCTTTTCCTGTTCCAGTTCATTTTCGAGTCTTTTGACTATAACTTTTAGGCCTGAGAGATTGGTATTTAACAAATGATTTTCAGCTCTAAGATCATGATACCAAGCTTCTTTTCCTCTCGAAGTCGGTGACGTCCTTTTCGAGTCTATTAATAGTAAATTCAAGACGTTTATTCGACTTTCCATATCTTTGTACATTTGAGTAATTATTAGTCTCTCATTCTTTTCATGATCACATGCAGTAGTAAGAGATTCTAATTTACTCAGGAGCTCAGAGATAGAAGGTACCTCAGTATTTGCCATGAGGCAGACGTTCGGCTTAGTGGTCGGCTCATCATCCGAGGATTCCTCCTCTTCTTCCGAGCCACTCATGTATTTTGTCACGAGCGCCTTTCTCTTGCTCTTGTTGTTATCTGAGGTGGAGCGGCGAGGAGTTACCTTGTCACTTTTCTCGGCCACTTTTGCTTTGGACCTGCATTCCTTGGCCCAGTGACCGGTTTTCCCACAGTTGAAACATTCCTGGGAACCGGACTCCGGTCGCTCCTTCCGTTGGAACGATGATGATGAGCGTCTTCGATCCCTTTTCGCTTTTCCGTAGGAATCGCTCAAAGGATTTGACAAGAAGGGCTATCTCCTCCTCCTCGTCGAATCGAATTGTCGGATACGTCCGTATCATCATTCCTCGGTATGTTTAGACATTCCGTAGCTTTGAGAGCTACCCCCTTTTCTTTCCGA